>JAPTMU010000027.1:73555-1291055 GCA_028583405.1 Pogonophryne albipinna | reverse complement strand
ATGAAAGTGGTGGTCAGCAATTGTATATGTTCATGCCTACTGTGGAGGATAGCATAAGGCTTGGAAGCAATCAGACGTAAAACACAATATTTACGATTGATGAAAGTAGTAACCGGTCACATTTGACCTGAACACGACAGGAGGGTGAAAATCAAACGGTGCAAACCTTAGAGGAGTTACGATTGGAGTACTGATAACGGGCCGCTCCACAGTGACTAACCCTTTAGATTACCACAACCCCACAACCCACTGGCAGTGTGTGGGGGTCTCAGGCTGTAAACGCTGCTCTTACCATCAGTGATACATCAGTATTCAGCAGAATGCTAACACTCATATTACCCCATCACACCCGGCCAGACAAAGGCTGCCGTTGACCTGAAATGACATTCAGAGAATCTGATCAATGACTTGATCGGTTGGTGTTTACCATGAGCAGAGCCAGGCTCAGGCCACATCCTGCCTCAGCCCCCGTCCCCAGGACCCTGTGCAGAGGTTGCCCTCCTCACATAGTTCACATGGTTCAGTCTTGACACTGACGCTGAGCATGGCCTAAAATTATCATCCTGATTATTGTGCAGAGGTATGCTGTTAGAAATAGAGCCACAGATTTTCACATACAGATCCTTGCTAGCAGGCGTTGGTGACGAGACAGATGTGGCCTTCATTAAATTCAGTGTGCTGTATGTGAGCTCCCACTATGGTGTGGCTCAATCTGAGGGTCGTGGTTCAATCCCCAACCCCTGCAGTCAATATGTCCATGTAGCCTTGGGCAAGATACTTCATTGTGAGAGTGTGTGAATGTGACTCTCTCTGAGGAGCTGGCGCCTTTTATGTCCTCTGCCTCTGTATGAATGTGTGAATGTGTGGATGCAGACTTATGTAAAAGCTCTTTGATGGGTCGCAAAGCCTAGAAAAAGCGCTAGAATTGCAGCTTCTTTTTAGGGCTGCTCTCACTGCTCAATGTAACTGTAAAACAAAAACACTTGTAATGATTAAAGTAAGTGTTCAAATCTTGTGTCTTGGCCAGATTTCTTTTAACAATCCAATCCCAAATATGTATATATCTGATCATTCAACTGATCAACCTTTTACCTTGTTGTGGTATCTTGTTTCAACAGTTATATCATTTTATTTGTAATCTTTGCATTATTTTTTTGGTATTATTATTACGTTTTACCTTGTGTGAATCTGTACTGTCCTGTTTTCACTCTCACTCTGTTGCTGCTTTAACTCCTGAATGTCATATTATTAAAGGTCCATGTTATCAGCCAGTGTTACGTATATTATGAACTGATAGACCTGTTATCAGATTGTTTAAGGTATTTTTCTGTTTGTAAAGGCAAGGCCAGCCACAGTCTCCTTTCAGTTGTTGGTATGTGCAGTCATGTAAGCTCTATTGGCTTAATGCCAACCTTGCATAAGACAAGAAAAACACCTTTAACCAACAAATACTTCATCATAATGACAAGATCTCTACTCCTCTTAGCCAACTGAATCAATATCAGGTTCCAAACTCCACACTCATGAAGAGATAGGATACGATCTCATGAATTCAAAAATGATTTACTCTAGCCTAAAAAGGAGACATATTCCTACTCATCTGAAAGACTTGTAAGAGTGGACACACCTCCGCAGTTCTTCGTTTATAGAGCTTTCCTGATTCTCTAACAACTACAGCATACTCTCACTCCAGCCCCCCCCCGACACAAGAGGATGGCATGAGGAATAATGGCCTGTGGTGAAATGAGGCAGAAAGAGAGCTTTTCACCGGTCATGATCCGCAGGCAGTAAAACAGTTTTAAAAGAGTTGTGGGCAGAAAGCCATCCCATCAGCCGCAGTGCTGGAGTATGATAATGGTGTTCCACTCTTCACAAAGGAAATGGTCTGATGTGCAGTGATTCTGAGGTGATGGAATAAAGTGAAACATTGGACTTTGGAGGAAGTAGAAAGTGTCTGCTCTGTTAACCATGGGACTCTATCTGTAATACATTACCACATTACAAATGCCATTTATCCGTTAAAGTCATACTAAACTATTTTTTTCTTTCTTTCATGTCGGTGATAAAGTTTTCACATTTAAAAGGTTTAAATAATCAAAAGGTTTACGAACACAAAAAAACCAGTTTGGACAAATCCTTTGTTTTCTAAACCGAGACGATTACCTGTTCCACGTTCTTGGGCATTTATGGTATTTCCATCTTCCTTCATCTGTCTTGAGGTGTCCAATTCTCTCTGTGTTAGGGGCCATATGGAGCGAGTATTTAGTCCTGAGTCATTAGCTATTCATTAACTACGAGACAGAGAAGAAGAATTATTGAATGAGTGAGTTTGAGCACTTTTTGTTGCACACTAAAGTAAGAGATAGGCCCTGTAGACCATAAAAAGCTAGAGCCAGCTTAAAACCTCAAGTATGGCATAAAGACTGGGAGTATGTGGAACAGAGTAGCTCTGACTTTGGTGAAGAAAATGGAATGGAACTTGCTCTAAGGGCATGAAATGACACCTGAGCAAGTACGATTATCTGAAAGCTCTCCAAAAACGTCTGTTAAGTTTAATCTAGAGACCATGCAGCATGAGATAATACATGGCACACAACACATTGGGCCATGTGTGGGGTATAGTACAGTATAAACATGAACTACACTGAACAAAAATATAAATGCAACACTTTTGTTTTTGCTCCCATTTTTCATGAGATGAACTCAAAGATCTAAAACATTTTCTATATACACAAAATAACTATTTCTCTCAAATATTGTTCACAAATCTGAAAAAATCTGTGATAGTGAGCACTTCTCCTTTGCCGAGATAATCCATCCCACCTCACAGGTGTGGCATATCAAGATGCTGATGAGACAGCATGATTATTGCACAGGTGTGCCTTAGGCTGGCCACAATAAAAGGCCACTCTAAAATGTTCAGTTTTATCACACAGCACAATGCCACAGATGTCACAAGTTTTGAGGGAGCGTGCAATTGGCATGCTGACGGCAGGAATGTCCACCAGAGCTGTTGCCCGTGAATTGAATGTTCATTTCTCTACCATAAGCCGTCTCCAAAGGCGTTTCAGAGAATTTGGCAGTACATCCAACCGGCCTCACAACCACAGACCACGTGTAACCACACCAGCCCAGGACCTCCACATCCAAGATCGTCTGAGACCAGCCACTCGGACAGCTGCTGCAACAATCGGTTTGCATAACCAAAGAATTTCTGCACAAACTGTCAGAAACCGTCTCAGGGAAGCTCATCTGCATGCTCGTCGTCCTCATCGGGGTCTCGACCTGACTCCGGTTCGTCGTCGTAACCGACTTGAGTGGGCAAATGCTCACATTCGATGGCGTCTGGCACGTTGGAGAGGTGTTCTCTTCACGGATGAATCCCGGTTTTCACTGTTTAGGGCAGATGGCAGACAGCGTGTGTGGCGTTGTGTGGGTGAGCGGTTTTCTAATGTTAATGTTGTGAATCGAGTGGCCCATGGTGGTGGTGGGGTTATGGTATGGGCAGGCGTATGTTATGGACGACGAACACAGGTGCATTTTATTGATGGCATTGTGAATGCACAGAGATACCGTGACGAGATCCTGAGGCCCATTGTTGTGCCATTCATCCACGACCATCACCTCGTGTTGCAGCATGATAATGCACGGCCCCATGTTGCAAGGATCTGTACACAATTCCTGGAGGCTGAACACATCCCAGTTCTTGCATGGTCAGCATACTCACCGGACATGTCACCCATTGAGCATGTTTGGGATGCTCTGGATCGGCGTATACGACAGCGTGTTCCAGTTCCTGCCAATATCCAGCAACTTGGCACAGCCATTGAAGAGGAGTGGACCAACATTCCACAGGCCACAATCAACAATCAACAACCTGATCAACTCTATACCAAGGAGATGTGTTGCACTGCGTGAGGCAAATGGTGGTCACACCAGATACTGCCTGGTTTTCGGAGCCCCCCAGACCCCCCCCCAATAAAGCAAAACTGCACGTTTCAGAGTGGCCAGCCTAAGGCACACCTGTGCAATAATCATGCTGTCTAATCAGCATCTTGATATGCCACACCTGTGAGGTGGGATGAATTATCTCGGCAAAGGAAAAGTGCTCACTATCACAGATTTTTTAAGATTTGTGAACAATATTTGAGAGAAATGGTTATTTTGTGTATATAGAAAATGTTTTAGATCTTTGAGTGTGTGTGTGTGTGTGTGTGTGTGTGTGTGTGTGTGTGTGTGTGTGTGTGTGTGTGTGTGTGTGTGTGTGTGTGTGTGTGTGTGTGTGTGTGTTGTGGAATGAGTAGCAATGGCTGCCCTGGCATGTGCTTTGAAGAAGGGCCTTAATCAACACCATGTTCATGTATCAGCTTCTCTTATTAAAAATGATATTTCTTCTTTTAATTTCTGGAATATGAATAATGTTGACGAATAATCTTTTCCAGTGTATCACTGAAGTAACAAGGGGTCATGCTGTGATGGGCCAACGTCTGGCTTTCATTGAGCAGCATGCAGCTTGGGTCAGAGCCACAGCCGGCCTGTTTAACAACATTCGCTGGAGGAATCCAGATGTTAGAACACTGAGTTCTCCAGCAGCGTGAAGTCGTCCATGTGGGATGGAGGACTTTTTGGCTTCTCGGCCGCGCTGACCCCTCAGCCCTGTAACCTTGAAACAGTCCATTTACTTTAAATGCCTCCACATCTCCAGCCCCCTCTAATGAGCTCCTCCATCTGCAGCAAAGAGATGCAGCCTTCTCTATCCCCCACCGCCAGATGAATGTTTGCATTGAGTATCCCACAATCCACTTCACGCTGCTTATCTGTTTCCAAAGGTTCACAGTAGCTGCAGTGTAGTTATGGCAATGAACATCCTAATTACCAGGATCCTTCAACAATGCATATAAGACATGTAACAATAAAAATAGTGCAAAAAGAAACAGAATAGAAATAAAATAGTAATAATAATACATTTTATTTATATAGCGCTTTTCACAACCCAAAGACGCTTTACAGTATGAAGGAGGGTAGACAAACAAGGACAGGCAAACAAATAAATATAGTGAAATAAAAATAAAAATAGTGCAAGAGAATGTTACAAAGGGACCTATACACATGTCAAATAGAATCAAATTAGCTAAAAACAGAATGTAAAATGTAAAAATAAAATACTGTTTATTGTAATAATAAACTAATTGGAAGATGCTTAATGGTGCCTTCAAGTCATCTTCAACTCACAAAGTATCATGTGGTCACCAGTCAATGGTAAATAGTTGTTGTAGATCAGTGTTTCCCAACGGGGGTACGCGTACCCCTAGTGGTACGCGAGGGAACTGTAGGGGGTGCGTGGAATTCCAAGGTGACAAGTAAAAAAAATAATAATCCCGTCAAAAATGATAGTGCGCGATTTGTTTCCCTAGGGAGACAATAGTCTGTGGCACGCACAACCACGCCAAAATCCCACAATGAAAACAGCTGCTTACCTGCAGCCAGAAAAATACTGGTAGGTCTGCGCTATGGATAAATGGCTGAAACGTCCGCTTGCTCTGGATTCAGGCCAGGGTTCAGAGGAGCCCGCCGAGAAACGTAAGAAAGAGGCCAAACTGAAACCAAGGCAGTACAGTGAAACATATATATTATTTGGATTCATTTCTACTTCTGCGGACCCACCGCAGCCTCAGTGCTTCTATTGCGGTGAAGTCCTGGCTAATAGTGCGATGAAGCCAGCGCATTTACAGAGACACCAGAGAACCAAACACTCAGGAAGTGTCGATAAAAGTGAAGAATTTTACAGACGAAAGCTGTCGGAATTTAAGTCGAGCCAGACAGTAATGATGAAAGCCACGAATGTGTCAATGAAAGCACTCGAGGCATCTTACGCCGTGTCCCTGCTTGTGGCTAAATAAAAAAAAACTCACTCTATTGTTGAGGAGCTCATTCTCCCTGCAGCGACTGCGTTGGCCGAAATTATGATAGACAAGAAAGCAGCCGAAGCACTCAAGAAAGTTCCCCTGTCGAATAACACCGTATCCCGTCGGATCAATGATATGTCTGTTAATAGAATTGGACAAGTGGTGAACAAAATAAAACTAGCCAGTCAGTTCGCTTTGCAGCTGGATGAAATGACAGATGCGAGTGGAGAAGCGCAGCTCCTGTCCTTCGTGCGTTACAAAGATGCGTCGGACATAAACTATGGGGGTTATTCCCTATCTTTATTCAAGATCGTGGTATTTAAATTTGAGAGCATACTTTATGTATTTATTTCCCTCAAACCCTGTCCTCGCACTCAAATAGTGCCTGCTTGCACTTAGATTTGCTCTGCTTCTGCTCAAACTGTACGCTTGCACTCAGATATATTGCTGTTTACAGATTTGTTCTGCTCTCAGATTTATTCTGTGCGCGCTCGAAACTTTTGTGCAACAATCCTGTCAAAATCCCTCAACCAATAGGAGGCCAGGTGTCCTTGCGGGTGCGTTCGCTTTACTTATTACAGCGTCCCGTAAGGGCGGTTACTCTTTGGTTTATAAACTCCCGCCCTCCACGGCTTTATAACATAGCATGTACTGCACTTGTTTGATTTACAACTACCTTACATAATACTGTAGCTACGTTCAGTGACGGACTGGGACTAAAAATCAGCCCGGGAATAAAATAAAATCGTCCCTCCGTTGCCTTCTGCACATAGTGCGAGGTGGTTGCTATGCAACAATAATAACAGATAGCGAATGTCGTCGTTTAGGTGCTTTTTTTTTCTGGAGATAGGCACTTCTCAATCCACTCCTCCATAGTAAGCCCACCCCGGAGGTCGAAGTTAACCTTAAATGTTTCCATCTTAAGCTTAGTTAGTTAGTTAGTTAGTTTACTATATAAAGTTTAGTTTAGGATTTTATAACGGTTCTCAGACGCGGAGGGATACTGATTTGTGAAAAGTAACAACAACTATTGCCTGGATATACGCTCATTATATCACGGCTAAGAAACATCAGATTGCTTGATTTGACTTGTCCGTTTTATAAACATATACTAACTGTGCTTAACCCCCCCCCCCCCCCCCTCCCAAAAAAAAGTTGTAAATGACTGGTGAAAAGAAACTGCTAGGCCTATACTTATTCTGGATATTATTTTGCTAAGTGTTTTGTTCCTGAATTAAAGTTGAAATGCCTGTTTAAAGGGGACTTATTCAAAGGGGCTCCATGGTTTAAGCCTAAATGTTACAAGATATATATAGCAAAGATCAGTTGATTATTTTGATTTCATATGTATTTATTTGATTATATTATTTATTTTCAAGGCAACATATTCATTTTTATTGAGTGATTTAAGTTAAAATTAAGAAAATGCCTGAGAATTAGATGTTCAAATTAAGGAGATGAAATAAAGTTATTTTCATTCAATAATCAGTTACGTTCTACTTGTGAAGGATCATCAGCACGTATGAGTGAGGGGGTACTCATGGTATGACAAAAGGCTCAGGGGGTACACAAGACAAAAAAGGTTGGGAACCACTGTTGTAGATGATGTGATCTAATGGAAAGTATATTTTAGATTATGGAAGCCAGATATAAACTTCAGTTTGTTCTTGTTATAATGAAAATGTGAAGGTTTCCCAGAAAAGGAAAACTGATAATGAGAACAGAGAATTCAAAGAGGACAAAACACTGAAGTCAAACACTAAACGTGTGTTCACTGCAGCAGCCCCTTGACCAATGAACTCTTGGATCAGCGTCGTCTGGCAGTCACTCCTCTGGTGCCAGCCCAGCTAGCGGGGAACGTTCTCACAACTTTGGCTAACGTTACCTATTGGTTCTAATAAGGTTTTAAAGAAACGTTTTAATCTGATGTTCAAAGAACCTTTTTAGGATGTTTATTTTTTCAAATAATGTTCCTATAAGGTTTAAGGTTAACTAAGACATAACGTTTTAACTGCAACATTCAGAGGATGTTTAAAGGATGTTATTGAGGCCTGAGATGACAGAAAGTGTATTTATAAAATGTGCCTTCAATGTGATGTGTTAACAAAGGTGGAACGTTTTGCCTGCAACATTCTAAGGATGTGTTTTGGACGTTGTTGGGGTAACACATTAAAGATGTTCTTTATAAAACGTTCCCTCAATGTTACATGATAACAAATGAAGAACATTCTCCAAGCAACATTTTAAAAATGTTTTCAGGATGTTATTGAGGCCTGAGATGACAGAAAGTGTTTTATAACACATTAAAGATGTTCACATTTGGATAATGTTTTCAGGAGGTTATTATTTTTTTATAAAATGTTCCTGTGATGCGAAATATTAACAGGGTCATGGTCAACGTCAGATGTATTTGTGGTGCGCTTTAAAAAACAAACTTGCTGCATTTGTTTGAAAAGGATGTTGAAAAGAAATCTGATGTCACCACATTTTCCTTTTTAGAAAAAAACAAGCACGTAATTCATGATATTGCACGTTTGCGTAGGCATGTCTGAGTTCCCAGCTAGACATTGTTGGTTCTAAAAACATTCTGAGAATGTTACAATTCGTTGTTCTAGGAATGGTTTCATCGAGAAGTTTTATTTTGGTTCCTAGAATGTACTTCTGAAAGGTAGGATAACATTCTCTAAAAACATTCTTAAAATGTTTGGTGATAACATTCTTCGAACATTATACCCCAAGTGTTTTTGTTGTTTATGCACATATCTCTATGGTCATATGGATCGAATAACACTAAAACCAAAGACAGACATATAGAAGAACGGACCGACTATCACTGCCCGTCCCTGAAACCCCTGTTAGTGGGTTAGTGGGTTAGTGCCCCCCCACCTGCCTACTGGTCTGCTCTACACGGCTGGGAGCAATCTCCAATCAACCACACCTGCAACCTGCTCATCAGCCACATTATGAAAACCTGCAGCCTGCACTCATTCCCTGCCGGATTGTTGCCGTGAACGGTTTGTTGCGTGCCGCACTACCTTTTTACCAGCATATTCTTTGACAACTTTGCCTGCTTTAGCCTCACACTCATTTTTATGTCTCTCCCAGGAGGAATCCAAGGCCTTCCACACTCCCAAGACCAGCCAGGCCTCTCTACCCACCCTTGAACAACTGTTTCCCACTGCTGCCATAACCAACCTCCACTCCCAGCTCCCCTTTTCTAATAAACAAATGTTACGCTCACCAGCTGATTCCGAGTCATCCTTTTACATGTGTTAATAGTCAAATTCCAATAGTTAAGTAAACTATCAAAATCATCCTAATGACCACAGTGGTCAGTCCACTTACCCAGGAATTTTGAGTTGAACAATTACAGGAATATTATGTCTTTATGTTCTAATAATGTAAACATATTTTAGTAAATTCTTACCACAGAACATTTGCATACTTTTTTTAACATAAAGCATGTTATCCTTCTCTAAAATAATAACATTCTGGCAACATAAACAAATCTAACTTGCAGCTGAAAATGTTTTAAGAACAGTAGGGCATAATGTTCTAACAATGTTAGCAAAAACATGTTAAGAATGTTTTTAGAGAACGTTATCCTACCTTTCAGAAGAACTTTCTGGGAACCAAACAAAAACTTCCCGCTGAAAATGTTTTAAGAATAGGAGGGCATAATGTTCTAACAATGTTATCACCAAACATTTTAAGAATGTTTTTAGAGAATGTTATCCTACCTTTCAGAAGAATGTTCTGGGAACCAAACAAAAACTTCCCGCTGAAAACCTTGCTAGAACAATGACTGTAACATTCTCAGAATGTTTTTAGAACCAAACATTTCTAGCTGGGAGGCCTGAAGGCCTGAGTTACAGTCAGAGGGGGGAGGAGTACTCGGATCTTGTACTTGAGTAAAAGTAGAAGTACCAGAGTGTAGGAATTCTCTGTTACAAGTAAAAGTCCTGCAATCAAAATGTCACCCAAGTAAAAGTAGAAAAGTATTATCATCAAAATATAGTGAAAGTAGCGCCAGTAAAAGTAGTCGTTGTGCAGATTGGTCCATTTCAAAATAATATATATGATATGTTTTATAATGATTGATCATTAAAGTGTTCTCAAAGCTGGTAAAGGTGCAGCTAGTTTGAATGGCTTTGTATACTGCAGGGTAGCTTGTGGATTTACTCCAGGTGGAACTAATGTCTGATTTAACACTTGATTATATTTCACATCATTCATCCAGATCTGTAAAGTAACTGAAGGTATTAAGTACATGTAGTGGAGGAAAAGTACATGATTTACTTCTTATTGTAGTGGAGTAACACTTTAGCCCCACTCAAAAATAAAACTGTTACTTTCAAGACCTCCTCACCCTGGTTCACACCCGCACTGCGTAAAATGAAGCAGCGAGGCCGCCAATTTGAACGTCTTTCAAAGAAATCATCCCTCACAGTCCATTACATAAGCTACAAACTCCATCTCAATGCATACAAAGATTCTCTTATTGCCGCTAAATCTGCCTACCTCTCCAACATCTTCACTGACCCCTCCCGTAACCCCAGGACCCTCTTCTACACAGTTAACAAGCTCTTCAAACCCTGTGCTGATAACCTCCCTACTTCTACTTCCGCTACTTGCAGCTCATTCCTCCAGTTTTTCACAGACAAAATTAACGCCATTAACCACTCCTTCTCAGCTCCATCTGACATACAAGCATCTCCACCAACGTCCACCCCTACCATTTCTCCCCCCATCTCCCTTGACCTCCTGACTCCTCCTCCCCAGCGCCGCCTCTCCCAGTTTAACCATGGTTACCCCACTTGAAATACTCCATCTGATCGGTTCCTCAAATCCCACAACCTGCTCCCTTGACCCTCTACCCACTCCTCTCCTGAAGTCCTGCCTCCCCGTCCTCTGCCCCTATCTTGCTAACCTTTTCAACTCGTCGCTGTCCCATGGAACCGTCCCCTCTGCCTTCAAAACTGTTGCCGTTACTCCAATCCTCAAAAAACCTGGTCTTGATTCCTCCTCCCTCACTAATTACCACCCCATCTCCAACCTACCATTCCTCTCAAAAACTCTTGAATGCATTGTAGCCAAACAAATTCACTGCCATCTCCAAACCAACCAGCTTTATGAACCCCTTCAGTCTGGATTTCGTCCTCACCACAGTACAGAAACTGCACTCATCAAAGTCCTCAATGACTTCCTCACCTCTGCTGACACTGGTTCCCTCAATATTCTCATCCTCCTCGACCTGAGTGCAGCCTTTGATACCGTGAGCCACAACATCCTGCTCACCTGACTCAGGGACATTGGTATTGAAGGTATTGCACTCAGATGGCTCCAGTCCTACCTCACTGAACGATCCCACTTCATCTCCCTCCCCAACCACTCCTCTGCCACAGCCTCAGTCACCCAAGGCGTTCCTCAAGGATCAGTACTTGGCCCCCTCCTCTTCATCATTTACATCCTCCCCCTCGGTCAGATACTCCGGCACTTCAACCTGGACTTCCACTGCTATGCTGATGACACTCAGATCTACCTCAGCACCAAATCCCTCCATAACCCACCCCTTACCCACATCGATTCCTGTCTGACAGCTATTAAAACTTGGATGCAACATAACCTCTTCAAACTGAACAGCAACAAAACAGAACTCCTCCTAATCGGCTCCAAATCCACCCTCAGCAAGGTCACTAACATAACTCACCATCAATGGCACCATTGTTTCTCCCTCCAATCAGGCACGCAACCTTGGCGTAATCTTTGACCCCACCCTCTCCCTCGAACCTCACATCCGCCAAACAGTCAAAACCTCATTTTTCCACCTCCGCAATATTGCAAAAATCCTACCCTCTCTCACCCGCCCCGCAGCCGAACGACTAATCAATGCCTTCATTTGCTCCCGCCTTGACTACTGCAACACACTTCTTTACGGCATCAGCACTACATCCCTCAACAGACTCCAACGGGTTCAAAATGCAGCTGCACGTCTCCTCACGCATACCAAATCATGGCATCACATCCTGAGCCTTCAGGGAGGCAGCATGACGAGACCCAGGCAGGACCGCAGAGACAGGTTCAGCCACGACCCGAAGTCCACGACTTAATCCAGAACTCAGGATAGAGGATCCAGGACACAGGACCACAGCAAGAGGATCAGCCTCGACTCCGGATCCCGGCGTAGATATAGACACAAAACAAGAAAAAATGTGGCTGGGTTAATCGGAACAAGAGAATACACAGACAGAGAGACGGAAGAATAAGCACTCCCTTAGAATAGGTTGAGGGCAAAGAGTAGCAAGTAAGAGAGTAAGAAACATAGGTGGAGAGGCACACTCAGGGAACAAGGTCCCCACTGGAGCCTTAGTTGGAAATTGATGAGAGATAGGGAGGTACGCTGTGTCTACGAATCGTAACACTCCCCGGCCTGTCTAAGCCACTCTGCAAACCGTTTCC
Organism: Pogonophryne albipinna; assembly: GCA_028583405.1. Classification (NCBI taxonomy): domain Eukaryota; kingdom Metazoa; phylum Chordata; class Actinopteri; order Perciformes; family Artedidraconidae; genus Pogonophryne; species Pogonophryne albipinna. Next base: position 1,278,690 of record JAPTMU010000027.1, on the reverse strand, counting down.
CTCTAATAAAACCTCGAGAGGTTAGAGATGGAAAAGGTCTTGGATAAAAGTTATTCTTGATAAGAGAAGCCTAGAAGGCCAGAGAGAAAGTGAGTTTTAAGTGTTGATTTAAAAAAAAAACAGGGTCTGGGCCGACCTCACATGGAGGGGAAAAGTGTTCCAGAGCCTGGGGCCCGCTGCTGCGAATGCTTGGTACCCTCTGGTTTTGAGCCTGGTCTTAGGCACTATCAGCAGCAGCTGATCAGCCGACCTTAAGGCTCTGCCTGGGGTGTAGCGATGGAGGAGTTCGGCTATATAGGCTGGAGCCAGCCCATTTAGAGCTTTGAAAACAAATAAAAGGATTTTAAAATCTATTCTGAACCGAACTGGAAGCCAGTGCAATGAGGCCAGAATTGGGGTGATGTGGTCACACTTTTTATGGCCAGTTAGAAGACGTGCAGCTGCATTCTGCACTAGCTGCAGGCGTCTAATTGAGGCCTGGTCCATACCCACATACAGAGCATTGCAGTAATCCAGTCTCGAGGTAACAAAGGCGTTAATAACCCTTTCTAGGTTTTTAAAAGATAAAAACGACTTGGTCTTAGCCAATAGTCGTATTTAAAAAAAAGCAGGTCTTGACTACGGTGCTGACCTGCTTATCAAATTTAAAAGCGCTATTGAAGGTCACTCCAAAGTTCATGACAGAGGGGAGGATGTTTTTATTGAGGGAGCCCAGAATATCAACCGGAGAGGCTGGAGGTCGGGGTCCAAAAACTATGACCTCGGTCTTGCTCTCGTTGAGGGTGAGGAAGTTTTGGCTCAGCCAGGATGTAATCTCTGTTAAGCAGTCCATCAGCTGCTGTAGTGAGTTGCCATTTAGTTTGAGAGGCAGATAGATCTGTACATCGTCAGCGTAACAATGGAAGGGGATGTTGTGTTTTGTGAGAATTGAACCTAGGGGCAGTATGTACAGTAGAAAAAGGATGGGGCCCAGAATCGAGCCTTGGGGAACCCCACAGGTAAGAGGGGCTTTGGCAGAGGAGAAGGCACCCAACTGCACTGAGAGGCTACGGTCTGTCAGGTAGGACCTGAACCATGCAAGGGCAGAGCCTGTGATGCCTGCGGACTGTTCAAGCCGTGACAACAGGATGCTATGGTCCACAGTGTCGAAGGCAGCTGTCAGGTCTAACAGCACCAGGACAGCTGAGCTACCTGAGTCGGCGGCTAGGAGCAGATCATTAAAAACTCTTAAAAGGGATGTTTCAGTACGATGCATAGGTTCGAAGCCAGACTGAAACTTTTCGTGGATGCCATGTGTGGTTAAAAACGACTGCAGCTGGACGTAGACTACTCGCTCCAGGCCTTTAGATAAAAAAGGTAGCTGTGAGATGGGCCTAACATTTGCGAGAATGGAGGGGTCGAGATTTTTCTTTTTAAGTAGTGGCTTAACCATGGCATGTTTGAAGTTAGCTGGGACACATCCTGAGCTAAGAGAAGTGTTTACAAGCAATAAAACACTTGCTCCAACTGATTCAAAAACATCTCTAAGGAAGCGAGAGGGAATGCTGTCTGAGGTGCAGTTTGTCGGCCGCAGGTGCTTGACTACATCCGAGAGAGAAGAGAGGGATACAGGCTCAAAGTGGTCGAGGACAGCAGGGCACAGAAAAGGAGCAGGATCTGGGGTAGCACTAAGCGCAGATACTTTTTCAATAAAAAATGTAAGAAATGTATCGCAGAGGGTAGTCGATGGCACAATTGGAGAAGCATCACAGGGATTAATGATCGAGTTGAGGACATTAAAAAGAACCTGAGGTTTATGGCTGTTTTTAGAGATTAACAGAGAAATGTGCTCCGTTTTGGTTGCTTTGACTGCCGTCTGGTAGTCGGAAAGGCAAGCACGAAGGATTTCTAAGGAGACATGGTGTTTATCCTTTTTCCATTTTCACTCTGCACGCCTGCAAGCGCGTCTAGAAGCGCGAGTACAATCATTGAGCCACGGCTCTAAGAGAACTTTGGTGCGTCTAAGCGTAAAAGGAGCAACGGAATCCAGTATTAGCGTGCATGTCAAGTCAAACATGGAGATAAGCTCTTCAGCACTAAGAGCACAGTTCACCTCTAATTTACAGATCGGAGAAGCATTAAAAACATCTGAAAACTGTGAGGCAGTCAAGGGGCACGTGATTCGACACCCGCAGAAGTAAACAGAACCGGTAAATGGTCTGAGATACGCGTTGCTGCACAGATTTCATCCACAGAGATAGACAGTCCAAACGATAATACTAAATCTAAGGTGTGTCCTTTATCGTGTGTTGGGCCAGCCAGGGCCGGCCCTGACCAATTTGCTGCCCTAGGCAAGATTTTAGCTGGAAAATGCAGACACTCACTATGAGTCGCGCATGCATGCACGGTTGTGGCATGACCACCAAAACAGAAAGATATGGACACAAGATGTGTGCAAATGTATTTAGTATCCTATCCATTTGAACATGATTTAAGTGGGGAGTGGACCTAACCTTCTCTTGGGGGGCCTGGGGGCATGCTCCCCTGGGAAGATTTTTTTTTTTATATTGAAGTTAAAAGCATCAATCTGGTGCACTTTGAGAGCAACATTAAGAGATCTATGGATACATATCTCAACATCCATATGAAACAGAACTGGAAGCAGATTTACTTTTTCTTTATGGATATTTTACAAATCACTCCCTTTTAAACTGTATTCTTGTTTATTAATAACAACTTTTTTGTACTGTCATATAGTATTTTATACTATAAGAGAATAGATGAAATTCTATTCTCTTATTTTTTTATAACTATAATCATATAAAGGTGTGCCTTTACCTCACTGAGCTGAGGTTATCAGAGCCTCTCATGCGGCTTTCACACCAGCGCTTTTCCCTTTCTAGCTCCGAGCTAGAGCTTTTCTGGTTCAGCTCCGGTTTCCCTTTTCTGCTCCCGCTCTGTTCACACCGACCAGAGCTGCCGCTGCTGCGTCATGACGTCACCGTTTACATCGCTGATTTGCTCCCCAACGGCGTTATGGCGCTCACAACAACAACAACAACAACGGGGAACTGCGTCGGGTCGATGATCGTGTTGCTTTTAATCACACGAAGCCAGATTAAATTAAATAACGACTTCTCCAACCTTATGCTTTTCTCCGTGCCGTGGTTCATTGTTTATTAATGTGTTTCTGCGGCATTTACCGACCGCTGCAGTGTTGGCTGCTCTTCCACGGGAGTTTATTCTCCCGTTAGCTCCCGGTTAGCTCACACTGCAGCGGCCGCTCTAAAGTATTCACTGTCCGACTCACACAAGCAGATGATAAATATCCCCAGTTCCCCTTAAGTGAATGTGTGTCAGTCTGAATTGACGCTGTTTGGCATCACAGCGCTGTTATGAATGTTTCTTTTGGTATAAAATGGGTGATGTTAGCATCGCAACCAAAGCTAAACTGACTACTTGCTATTGCTATCCTATTGTGGCATAAACCGTTTTCTACAGGCACATTTTACCGGCGTATTTTTATTATGATTCTACTTGTGATAGTCGGACACGACAACCTGTGCAGCCCATGTATTGATTCCATCCGATAGCTGCTATAAAACAAAACAAAACGTCTGCCTCTCTCCACAATGATCAATAACAGTGAACGGATGGTCAAAGTAAGGTACAAATAAACAGAATCACACGAAGCCTGGTTAGTGTTGCCTGACTTTATAAAGTGTGTTTATAAGCACTACTGCTTGTAGGCAGGCATGACAGTCGACCCATGTTCAGGGGAGGTGGGTTTAGTTTCCTGCACGCCTCGACGTAAGAGAGACGTAAGCGACGCCACCTCTTAGCTCCGAAGCTCTTGCCTCTAGACCGACAATTTTTTGGAGCTGGAAGTGAACCGGATTCCGGAGCTAAGAGGCGGCGCCGCTGCGGTGTGAACAGGAAAAACCGGCACTTTTCAGGCTCCAGCTCCGAGCCGGAGCTGAAAACGCCTTGGTGTGAAAGGGGCATCAATCTTTCAGGAGAGAACTCTCTAAAGCTCTCCCCCCCGCGGCCGCTTACACAATAAATTCCAATGTTAATAAAAGCTGTATACGTTTTTTGGGAGTTTGATTTATTTTAAATTAACACAAATACAAAATTAAAACCTATAATTGCACACTAAAACCATTATTTTAAAAAAGAACTATTTCACATAAACCTCTGGTTTTTGCTGGGGCGGTTCAACTTGATTTTGGGGGGGGGGGGTGCGCCATAGTTTATGGGTGCTGTACGCAATAGAGGCGTAGTTCTGTTAGTATACGATAATAAGATGTACTTTGTTGATCCAAAATCGGGAAATTGTGTTGTTATGAAATAAAAAAATATATATATTTTTTAATTTCTAACTTTTTTTTTTTCTTTTTTTTTTCGGTGCCCCCCATTGATTGATGTGCCTATACTGCCTATGCCAAGGGCCGGCCCTGGGGCCAGCCACGGACTGAATGAGACCGAAAGAGTCGAGGAGATTTAAAAAGTCCCTAACCAGAGGTTTGGACTCACAGCACACATGGACATTAAAGTCTCCGCAGATCAAAACACGATCATATTTCACCATGATCCCGGACAGAAAGTCAGAAAAGTCAGTTATGAAATCCTTATTGGACTTTAGTGGATGATACACGACTGCGCAGAGTATAGGCGAGGCCGGGTTCAGTTCAAAAAGCTGCAAATCAAAGCTAGCATAGCTAGTTACAGGGTGAAGCAATCGGCATTGGAGATTAGCTCTAAACACTGATGCTATGCCCCCACCACGGCCGGTGGTACGGGGGGAGCTGAAGAATGTACAGTCAGGACGAAGAAGTTCAGAGAACGGTACATACTCGCCGGTGTGGACCCAGGTCTCCGTCAGGAACATTAAATCCAGATCACGAGAGGTGAAAAAGTCGTTTAACAGGAACGTCTTGTTTGCTATTGACCTAGCGTTTAGCAAAGCCATGCAGAGTTTTCTCTCCGGAGGTGCCGAAGGTGTAGTGCGTCTTAGCGGACGAAGATGTGCGTGTTGAACGCAGCGCGGACCGGGAGCAGTCAGTCGGGCAGGAGGAGCTGCCAGCGGGCCCAGCAGAGGCCGCATCTCCGGAAAGACAGGGTGAATCCACATGGCGTGCAGCGGGAGGGCCATGACATCTGATGCGTGGATAAGTCCCAGAAGGAGCTGAATAAGGAGCTGTTTGTTCCACAACAAGCTGGAGGAGGGTCCTCTCCTCTCAGACTGAGAGACTCAGGTGAGCTAAAGGACTCTCTGAGTGTTTAGATAGTTCACTTTAGTCTTGCATTCACACCTAATAGTCGCTTCTCTGTTGCGCACCAGATGACAGTTTGTTACATTGTTTCATTTTTCAGAAGGTTCGGTTTGCGTTCACACGGCAAAACTCAAACGGACTATAAACTTTAAACACAAGTCATGTGCACGGAAATGCTGTTCAACCATTGGTCAGACATTAAGGGGGTAAAAACGCAAATCCCGGCAATTTCTACCGGAGCCTCCGCCATGGAGCATCGGCACTTTGGGCAGGTTATTCTCATGCTGCTGTTCATCTGGAGATCAACAGACACTAGCGGCCCGCGCATATGATTATATAATCAGACAACGTCCGTTAAAAAACATTATAACATAATGAGAGACGTTCTGCAGTAAGGAGGGGCGTTTCACCGACGACAGGTGTTCTTACTTTTATGTAGCTGACGGAGCATTTTTACTTTAAACGACACTGTTCAACACTTAATTCTGCTTCACTCTTTAACTAAACAACCGCGGATGTCTTGAAAGACTCTGTCGCTAAATATTTTGAAGACACCCGCGTTCTTGTGACACGTAAATACTACGCTTCCTATGTTTTGGTGCGGACTGCGTTCACACCAGCAATGAACTGCTCCAGAGTTCGCAAGCAAGCGTTCCGAGACCACCTATTTTAGCGGGCCAGAGTCTGGTTGTTTAGTTCACTTCAGAGGTCTCGGATTGTGTTCACACCGACCCAAATGAACCGCACAAAGCGGCTAAACGCACCAGGGTTAGATTCAAACTGACTATAAAAGGCTGGTGTGAATGCGTCGTTATCTCAGTGGGTCTCAAACGGTTTGGTCACAAATTATTCAAAAGATTATTTCCGCGGCACACCTTCATATGATCATTATAGTTTATATGGCAGTACAACAAGAATAGAGTTTAAAAGGGGAGTGATTTGTAAAATATCCATAAAGAAAAAGAAAATCTGTTTACAGTTCTGTTTCATCTGGGTGTTGAGAGATGTATCCATAGATCTCCTAATGTTGCTCTCAAAGTGCACCAGATTGATGCTTTTAACTTCAATATTTAAAACAAATCTTCCCGGGGGAGCATCCACCCGGTCCCCCCTAGAGGAGGTGAGGTCCGCCCCCCACTCATAAAAAATAGCACTCTACACCTGAGACCTATGCTATTGCCTAAAAATAGCATGATAGGTGACCTTTAAATGCTAATGAGCTGCTGCTGGCCACGCCACTCTGAGAGATATTTGGTTAAAAAAACACAATGGTGCTCTAGGAGGACATTCAGGTGATAAGGTGGGGTGGGGGGGTTACCTTGTGAATTGTCTGATATTTATAAATAAATATCGTAATCTTGGGATAGAATCCTTGTCTTGATCTTTTTTGCTGACATCGTGTGGTTAATTGAATCTGAGGAGTTTTTGCTGTTAGATACATTTGAGTTTGAGTAAAAAGGGCTAATTTGATCGGCAGAACAGCTAACTTTAGGCCGTGTGCACGGCCGCGGTCACACTTGGTTGGTGATTGGCTAATGGTTGCACAACCCATAAAAACATTGTGACATCACAAAGTGGCCAAAATCTGATCATTTTTAGACAGGTTTTTATTAGTGCTGTCAAAATTATCGCGTTAACGGCGGTAATTAATTTTTTGAATTAATTGCGTTAAAATATTTAACGCATTTAACGCATGTGCAGAATGGCCCGCCCCATACGTGCCACCAGTGGCAGCGCCAGGGTATGGCTGGGGTAGGCTAGACCCATACCAAGAAATGGCTTAGCCCCACCATGAAAAATGATGTTAAAGTAAGCTAAATAAAGTCCGCCAACTCGCGCGGAGTAAATTACACAGACAGCAGTTAGTAAGATTGATTTCAGTAGCCACTTGTCTGGAAATACCTAAGACCAGAAACGGTTTTGAAAACTTTTGTCACGTAGTGATCGTCTTCTCAATAGAACATCTTTGATAATGTCGGTGTTGTTGCAGGAAGTCCCGACGGAGAATACTTTTGCTGTAGTACAGGGGTGCACATAACTGGTACGCCGGTTATGTGCGTAATCTGAAACTTGTGTCACAAAGCGCATTTGCGTACCGGCGTACTTGTGAAGCTTTTCCAGAAGGCGGTTAGATCACCGGACGACAGAGTCGGTCTCCGTGCGCACAGACAGGGCTGCTGTTAACGTCGGTCTGTACAATGGCATTGTGCCAAAACTACGCCAACCGGCTGCGGAGGGAGACTCCCCCCCCCCCCTTCACTGGAGAACTGCGCTAAAACAGCTGATCACAACGTTCGCACTCTGTGGTCACAAGTACTCCACTAACCCCCCCCCCCCCTGTCGACTTTCCTGAAGTACCCCCCGTTGATAGAAATCAACACGTAATGAATTAAGACCCCACGGTTTGATGATTGATAGGTGTGTGGGCTGTCTTTCATTTTGACACGCAGAAAAATGTTATAATAAACATAGATACTGTATGTTAAATGGATATATCCGCCTTCTTTCATTTATCTTTCCATTCCCACAATATACATAAAGAAATGGCATATTTTGGACATAGTTCGAATGGTGATTAATCATGATTAATTAATTTTTAAGCTGTGATTAATCTGATTAAAATTTTTAATCGTTTGACAGCCCTAGTTTTTATATAAATGTAGATGTTTTTTTTATTCAGGACAAAAAGAGAGGGGGTGTTTGTTTCCTTTGTTGACAGAGCATACATGTTTATGTATAAACGATATGAAAAAGTGGATTTTGCATAATAGATGACCTTAAATTCAATCAAGAAAATATCACGTTAAAGCAGAATGAATGTATTAATGTTTCATGAAACTCTCCTACTCCCTCTGTCTGTTCTCTCCCTTCACCGCCCTCTGCCCTTGTAGTCTGTCTTTGACTCCTTTTTCTTTCTGCTGTTATTACATTGCTGTGAATACCTAACCCCCTGACCAATCTCCCATACACTCACACACAAACACACACACACAAATACACACACACAAATACACACACACTCACACACAAACACACACAAATACACACACACTCACACTCACACACAAACACACACATACACTCACACACACACCCCCCCCCCCCCACACACACACACACAAATACACACACACACTCAAACACACACACAAACACACATATACACACACACACACACACACACACACACACACACACACACACTCACACACACACACACACACATATACACACACACACACACACACACACACACACAAATACACACACACTCAAACACACACAGAAACACACATATATACACACACACACACACACACACACACACAAACACACACAAACACACACACTCACACACAAACACACACACACACTGCTGGGACATACAGTAAGCAAAACAGCTGCAGTTGTGCAATGGCCTTTCTTGCTTCCCCATAAGAAATTAATAAATTTCACAAAGTTGAGTGTGTGAGTGTTTAGAGTATTTATAATAATCTGCAGTTTTCTTCATGTGTCCTGAACCATATGTTTCCTGTGCATGGCCGCTCTGTTTCAGTTCTCTGCAGTAAAAGACAAAGACACACAATTCCAGATATGATAGTGTAAAAAAAAGGGACATCATCACTTTTCCTTCTGCTGCAACTAAGACACACTGAAACCATGCCATGCAACTCCCTCCTGGCTGGTCTACCTGCATGTGCCATCCGACCTCTGCAGCTCATCCAGAATGCAGCGGCTCGTCTGGTCTTCAACCTTCCTAAATTCTCCCACACCACGCCGCTCCTCCGCTCCCTTCACTGGCTTCCGGTAACTGCTAGAATCCACTTCAAGACAATGGTACTTGCGTACCATGCTGCGAATGGATCTGGCCCTTCCTACATCCAGGACATGGTTAAACTGTACACCCCAGCACGTGCACTCCGCTCTGCATCAGCCAAACGTCTCGCTGCGAAGGGGACCCAAGTTCCCATCAGCAAAAACACGTGGGTTTGGTATCCTGGCTCCAAAATGGTGGAATGAGCTCCCCATTGACATCAGGACAGCAGATAGCTTACACACCTTCCGGCGCAGACTGAAAACTCATCTCTTTCGACTCCACTTCGAGCAATAGAACTATTAACAAAGCACTTATATACGAATAAAGGACTGGCTTATCTAAAGCCAGTTGAGTAGCACTTGAAATGTTTTTGCTCTATGAAACCTGATGTACTTATATGATTCTGTTTTCTTCAAGTTTCTATTTTGTTGGTCGAACGCACTTATTGTAAGTCACTTTGGATAAAAGCGTCAGCTAAATGCAATGTAATGTAATGTAATGGAACAACAAATGTGCCATTAGACAAATGAGACTTCCTTTATCTAAAGCCCCACATGCAGCAGCGTCTGTTCCCGAATATGCCGACACAGGGTCTGCCAGCATCTGTCATTACTTTTGTATTCACACAGAAACAATGACCCACCGCCTGTAGACTCTGTTTTGGCACATTTAAAACTACTAGTACTAAAGTAACCATAAACAAACTGGTCTTTGTTTGTTCGATAACCATAGTTTGATATACACTGCTGATCAAGTAAGGGATAATGTGCAGTGGGGTGCAGTGGGGTGCGAGGCGGAGGGAACTTGATCAGCCCTCTTATTACACGGCCACATACTAAACAAACTAACGACTTAACTCCCAATATAATTTGAAATTATTGTATTGACTTGAAAACAATCGTATTGCTTCCGCTGAGAAAAAAACTCCACGGCGCACCAATGGTTGGAACTCTGGCCACAGCAACATAACTTAAAATGACGGCAGCTCTGATCGAGGTTTACTGTAACTGTCGAGTCTGTTCGTATTTTCTCTTCCATTTACCAGTCTGTTAAGTTACACTGCCAGAGTCCAAATTGGGTTGCTTTTAGTGTTTACTTCCTGTCTGTCTTCTTCTGTTGATTTATCTGACGTCCAGCGCTCCGTCTTTTAACCTCTTTTCAAATGTAGGTTAATTAGGTGTGGTGACAGACTACCAGCTGTAACTCATGAAGGTCATCAAAGAAGAAGGTTCCAGGTGTATTAATGACAGATTGGGGGGCAAAACACCTTAAATTGCTCCCGAAGACATGACTAGAGGTTTTGAAGTGTATGTTAGTTGTGTTAGATAAATGCTTCAGCTATGTAATGTAATTTAAGACTGACACCACATTTATGCAAAGGCAATATTTGATATGAGAGGGGCGTTTAAGGCGGTGGAGAGCAAAAGTCTAATGATCAGGACTGGCCTATTGCAGGTGGCATGTGATGGGAAGGACATCTTCATCAACACATTTTAGGGATACAGTTTCTACAAAGAGGCTCTCTATCATCCCTCAGGTCCGGCTAAAGTAAAGGTTTTATATACAATATCCATTCATTATGATTGATGATAGTTCTACTCTCTGCAGGTTACTTTATTCTGGTGATGGTGGCTAACCCTGCATGGAAACACCTGTGCCTTCCTCAAACCATATAGAGGGACACTGTAAGGAATGAGTTGTCCTTACCTGCATCATTTTAAGGCGTTCCATCATAGAGCAGGCATCAAGGCCTTTGTAGGGCTACATATTATTTACCTCTGTATGCCTTGAAGCTCCCTTTCTCGTAGTTATGTATAATAAATACGTTTCTTACAGTTTGAGTTGTGTGACTCCTGTCCTTGGAACATACACTGAACAAAAATATAAACGCAACACTTTTGTTTTTGCTCCCATTTTTCATGAGATGAACTCAAAGATCTAAAACATTTTCTATATACACAAAATAACCATTTCTCTCAAATATTGTTCACAAATCTGAAAAAATCTGTGATAGTGAGCACTTCTCCTTTGCCGAGATAATCCATCCCACCTCACAGGTGTGGCATATCAAGATGCTGATTAGACAGCATGATTATTGCACAGGTGTGCCTTAGGCTGGCCACAATAAAAGGCCACTCTGAAACGTGCAGTTTTGCTTTATTGGGGGGGGGTCTGGGGGGGTCCGAAAACCAGTCAGTATCTGGTGTGAGCGGTAGGGGTAAGGTTAGGGGTAGGGTTAGGGGTAGGGGTAGGGTTAGGGGTAGGGTTAGGGGTAGGGTTAGGGGTAGGGTGAGGGTAATGTTGTGAATCGAGTGGCCTGTGTTCGTCGTCCATAACATACGCCTGCCCATACCATAACCCCACCACCACCATGGGCCACTCGATTCACAACATTACCCTAACCCTAACCCTAACCCTAACCCTACCCCTCACACCAGATACTGACTGGTTTTCGGACCCCCCCAGAACCCCCCAGTAAAATGGGAGCAAAAACAAAAGTGTTGCGTTTATATTTTTGTTCAGTGTAGCTCTGGAAAAGGAATTTGTAAAAATATTTTTTTTAAGGAGGACTAAGCCAGAGCCTATGCAGAAACATGCAATGCATGAGGAGGCTTCATCCTTAATGAAGTGCTAATGTTAGTCTTAACACAGGCTAAGGCTGTGGAAATGGTTTATTGTCTCCATCCCTGACCAGACAAGAGTGGTGGAGCAATGAGTCCTAAACCTGGAACATTTGTGGTTGGAAGTCTGAAATAAAGTCTGGGGGTAACGTTCATGCGTTGTTCTAGGATATATAATGCTTCAGTAAATACACCATTTGGGAATACATTTCTGAAGCTTCTATATGTGTCGTCAAAACGGTGATTTAATGAGACGACTGAACATCATCACGCCGTCAATAGTCCGCCTTAACTTAGCGGTGGTGATGCGCATCCATGTGACCGTGATGAAGATCACAAAGTGATAATCCTGCTGAACAGGACGTGTAAGTCTGATAAACGTGTGTTTGCCACAAAGCTTATTTTCTGCAATATAGCAAAATCCAATGGAAAAATCCCATTGCTTTTTGTTGCGGCAGCCCTTTGCGAAGCTAGATTCTGGGTCTGCCTATAAAAAATACTTCACCACTGCACCACTCTATTTAAAACCAAAACATCAGACTGCAACAACGTTCCAATTTATGTTTTGGACGGTCCAGTTTTGTTCCAAATTGGCGTAAAAAAGCTCTATTTTAACCTGCCTTTCATTTTCTGTCTCTCACTCTCATTGACCTGCCCCCCCCCCCCTCTCTGCTGTCCTGAGAGATCAGTGAGGGATGGGGTGTGGGCCTCTGCGTCACAGAATCATTATAGACCTGCTGAAAGTTAATCTAGCACACATGTCCACACAAATGCAAAGATGAACACATGTGCACACACACCCAGAGGATATTTAAAGGGACTCTATTATGCTCTCTTTTCCCTCTCCTGTAGTGTGTTCTATAGGTTTTTGTGCATGTAAATGGTCTGCAGAGGCAAACATCCCTGTGTTCCTCCGGAGGGAGTTTCTCTCCCACACACTCCCCCCCCCCCCCCCCCTTGCCTTAAACTCCTTCATTGGACCCCTTTTTACAGCTTTAACATAGTGACATCACTATGTAACGCTCGCGCTTTTATTGGCTAGAGCTCTAATGCATAGTACGTGATTAGCTATGGGGATGGACATCTCTGAGCGTTCAATCAATCACAACAGAGCCGGCCAGCTAACCAATCAGAGCAGACTGGGCTCTGGTTTCAGACAGAGGGTGAAAAGAGGTGCTGCAGCACAGGCAGTATGAGAAGCATAAAGAGCTTTTTAACATTAAAGCATGGAGACATGTCACAGTAGAGACACTACATACTGATATACACCTGAACATCAGCAGGAGAGGACTCTTTAAAGTAGAGACACTACATACTGATATACACCTGAACATCAGCAGGAGAGGACTCTTTAAAGTAGAGACACTACATACTGATATACACCTGCACATCAGCAGGAGAGGACTATTTAAAGTAGAGACACTACATACTGATATACACCTGAACATCAACAGGAGAGGACTCTTTAAAGTAGAGACACTACATACTGATATACACCTGAACATCAACAGGAGAGGACTCTTTAAAGTAGAGACACTACATACTGATATACACATGAACATCAGCAGGAGAGGACTCTTTAAAGTAGAGACACTACATACTGATATACACCAGAACATCAACAGGAGAGGACTCTTTAAAGTAGAGACACTACATACTGATATACACATGAACATCAGCAGGAGAGGACTCTTTAAAGTAGAGACACTACATACTGATATACACCAGAACATCAGCAGGAGAGGACTCTTTAAAGTAGAGACACTACATACTGATATACACCTGAACATCAGCAGGAGAGGACTCTTTAAAGGAGAGACACTACATACTGATATACACCTGAACATCAACAGGAGAGGACTCTTTAAAGTAGAGACACTACATACTGATATACACATGAACATCAGCAGGAGAGGACTCTTTAAAGTAGAGACACTACATACTGATATACACCAGAACATCAGCAGGAGAGGACTCTTTAAAGTAGAGACACTACATACTGATATACACCTGAACATCAGCAGGAGAGGACTCTTTAAAGGAGAGACACTACATACTGATATACACCTGAACATCAGCAGGAGAGGACTATTTAAAGTAGAGACACTACATACTGATATACACCTGAACATCAGCAGGAGAGGACTCTTTAAAGTAGAGACACTACATACTGATATACACCTGAACGTCAGCAGGAGAGGACTCTATAAAGTAGAGACACTACATACTGATATACACCTGAACATCAGCAGGAGAGGACTCTTTAAAGTAGAGACACTACATACTGATATACACCTGAACATCAGCAGGAGAGGACTCTTTAAAGTAGAGACACTATATACTGATACACACCTGAACATCAGCAGGAGAGGACTCTTTAAAGTAGAGACACTACATATTGATATACAGTATACACCTGAACATCAACAGGAGAGGACTCTTTAAAGTAGAGACACTACATACTGATATACACCTGAACATCAGCAGGAGAGGACTCTTTAAAGGAGAGACACTACATACTGATATACACCTGAACATCAGCAGGAGAGGACTCTTTAAAGTAGAGACACTACATACTGATATACACATGAACATTAGCAGGAGAGGACTCTTTAAAGTAGAGACACTATCTACTGATATACACCTGAACATCAGCAGGAGAGGACTCTTTAAAGCAGAGACACTACATACTGATATACACCTGAACATCAGCAAGAGAGGACTCTTTAAAGTAGAGACACTACATACTGATATACACCTGAACATCAACAGGAGAGGACTCTTTAAAGTAGAGACACTACATACTGATATACACCTGCACATCAGCAGGAGAGGACTCTTTAAAGTAGAGACACTACATACTGATATACACCTGAACATCAGCAGGAGAGGACTCTTTAAAGTAGAGACACTACATACTGATATACACCTGAACATCAGCAGGAGAGGACTCTTTAAAGTAGAGACACTACATACTGATATACACCTGAACATCAGCAGGAGAGGACTCTTTAAAGTAGAGACACTACATACTGATATACACCTGAATATCAGCAGGATCGGACACTTTAAAGTAGAGACACTACATACTGATATACACCAGAACATCAGCAGGAGAGGACTCTTTAAAGTAGAGACACTACATACTGATATACACCTGAACATCAGCAGGAGAGGACTCTTTAAAGTAGAGACACTACATACTGAGATACACCTGAACATCAGCATTAGAGAACTCTTTAAAGTAGAGACACTACATACTCATATACACCTGGACATCAGCAGGCGAGGACTCTTTAAAGTAGAGACACTACATATTGATATACACCTGAACATCAGCAGGAGAGGACTCTTTAAAGTAGAGACACTACATACTCATATACACCTGGACATCAGCAAGAGAGGACTCTTTAAAGTAGAGACACCACATACTGATATACACCTGAACATCAGCAGGAGAGGACTCTTTAAAGGAGAGACACTACATACTGATATACACCTGAACATCAGCAGGAGAGGACTCTTTAAAGTAGAGACACTACATACTGATATACACCTGAACGTCAGCAGGAGAGGACTCTATAAAGTAGAGACACTACATACTGATATACACCTGAACATCAGCAGGAGAGGACTCTTTAAAGTAGAGACACTACATACTGATATACACCTGAACATCAGCAGGAGAGGACTCTTTAAAGTAGAGACACTATATACTGATACACACCTGAACATCAGCAGGAGAGGACTCTTTAAAGTAGAGACACTACATATTGATATACAGTATACACCTGAACATCAACAGGAGAGGACTCTTTAAAGTAGAGACACTACATACTGATATACACCTGAACATCAGCAGGAGAGGACTCTTTAAAGGAGAGACACTACATACTGATATACACCTGAACATCAGCAGGAGAGGACTCTTTAAAGTAGAGACACTACATACTGATATACACCTGCACATCAGCAGGAGAGGACTCTTTAAAGTAGAGACACTACATACTGATATACACCTGAACATCAGCAGGAGAGGACTCTTTAAAGTAGAGACACTACATACTGATATACACCTGAACATCAGCAGGAGAGGACTCTTTAAAGTAGAGACACTACATACTGATATACACCTGAACATCAGCAGGAGAGGACTCTTTAAAGTAGAGACACTACATACTGATATACACCTGAATATCAGCAGGATCGGACACTTTAAAGTAGAGACACTACATACTGATATACACCAGAACATCAGCAGGAAAGGACTCTTTAAAGTAGAGACACTACATACTGATATACACCTGAAAATCAGCAGGAGAGGACTCTATAAAGTAGAGACACTACATACTGATATACACCTGAACATCAGCAGGAGAGGACTCTATAAAGTAGAGACACTACATACTGATATACACCTGAACATCAGCAGGAGAGGACTCTTTAAAGTAGAGACACTACATACTGATATACACCTGAACATCAGCAGGAGAGGACTCTTTAAAGTAGAGACACTACATACTGATACACACCTGAACATCAGCAGGAGAGGACTCTTTAAAGTAGAGACACTACATACTCATATACACCTGGACATCAGCAGGAGAAGACTCCTTAAAGTAGAGACACTACATATTGATATACAGTATACACCTGAACATCAGCAGGAGAGGACTCTTTAAAGTAGAGACACTACATACTCATATACACCTGGACATCAGCAGGCGAGGACTCTTTAAAGTAGAGACACTACATATTGATATACACCTGAACATCAGCAGGAGAGGACTCTTTAAAGTAGAGACACTACATACTCATATACACCTGGACATCAGCAAGAGAGGACTCTTTAAAGTAGAGACACCACATACTGATATACACCTGAACATCAGCAGGAGAGGACTCTTTAAAGGAGAGACACTACATACTGATATACACCTGAACATCAGCAGGAGAGGACTCTTTAAAGTAGAGACACTACATACTGATATACACCTGAACATCAGCAGGAGAGGACTCTTTAAAGTAGAGACACTACATACTGAGATACACCTGAACATCAGCATTAGAGAACTCTTTAAAGTAGAGACACTACATACTGATATACACCTGAACATCAGCAGGAGAGGACACTTTAAAGTAGAGACACTACATACTGATATACACCTGAACATCAGCAGGAGAGGACACTTTAAAGGAGAGACACTACATACTGATATACACCTGAACATCAGCAGGAGAGGACTCTTTAAAGTAGAGACACTACATACTGATATACACCTGAACATCAGCAGGAGAGGACTCTTTAAAGTAGAGACACTACATACTGATATACACCTGAACATCAGCAGGAGAGGACTCTTTAAAGTAGAGACACTACATACTGATATACACCTGAACATCAGCAGGAGAGGACTCTTTAAAGTAGAGACACTTCATACTGATATGAAGCTGAAAATGTGCAACATATCTGTTTTTCAACACAAGCAACACACTCACAATATGTTCTGATCTTCACATGCACAAACATTTCCAAAGTGGTGAAGGTGTTGATGGACAGTGTGCAAAGCCTGGGGATTCGGCTACATAGGGCTCGGATAAAGTGACTTGCGTAAGTCATTGCTAATGTAACAGCTTCTTTGTAGTCTGGCTGCTGGTCCTCATAAAAACTGGCAGGGAGCGAAGGCAGCACGGCCTGATTTACACCGAGAGCCACTCACTGGTCAAAGTGTCAACGTTTCAGCCTTTTAATGAGGGTATGCCTCTGTTCACTGGTATACACCTTCGTGTGTGTGTCTGTGTGTGTGTGTGTGTGTGTGTGTGTGTGTGTGTGTGTGTGTGTGTGTGTGTGTGTGTGTGTGTGTGTGTGTGTGTGTGTGTGTGTGTGTGTGTGTGTGTGTGTGTGTGTGTGTGTGTGTGTGTGTGTGTGTGTGTGTGTGTGTGTGAGAGTGTGTGTGTGAGTGTGTGTGAGAGAGAGAGTGTGTGTGTGTGTGTTTCGATAAATGATGTGCCCATTGAAAAAGAAAGTATGTAGGAACATATCCAATCAAATTAACACTAAAGCAACAGTAAAAGTGAATGTCATTGTGCCTGTGGTGATTATCTGTCACGTATGGATCCATGAAGCCCAGCAGACACGTTCAAACTGTTGTTGTGTGGTTGTTGTTGTAGTTGTTGTTGTTGTTGTTGTTGTGAGTTTGGTGCTGTGTCCTCGTGTTGAAGTGCTGGCCTTCAGGCTGCCATGTTTACCAGACAATGTATCTGAGATCAATACAAAGCGACTGTGCTAGGCCTGATGACCTGAGTCCCACCAAACAGCTCGATACCATTAAGCTCTGACCGTCTGTCTGCTTAACTGCTACTGCCGGCCTGCATCTCAAATATGTTTCCATGTGACACTGAGTTGGATATACTGTATGTGTATGGGAATTGTTGTGTTCTTGTGCACAAAGACTTCTTTATTACCTCACCTTTAGGCAATACCAACATTATTGTTCCACCAAAGTGTTGAGAAAAAGAATATTAAAGATAATAAGCTATTTTTCATATGGACTCAAACACATTTATTAAGACTCAAGTCAAAATAAACAAGCAGTATTTGCATATATGACCTACATACTGTATATGCACACATGAACTCTGGCCTGTGGTAATGTCCACATGTATGATCACTCACACACACACACACACACACACACACACACACACACACACACACACACACACACACACACACACACACACACACACACACACACACACACACACACACACACACACACACACACACACACACACGTTGGAGTTGGCCTTTGATGGGGGGGTTTGAGATAAGCCTGGGATGTTAATCTATATGTTGATTAAGACACTCTGTGAGGTGAGAAGCGAGGGGATGAAAAAGAAATACGCTCAAACTAAATAAAACAGCCATTAATTTCCACTCACTAAGACACCTAAAAACGTTATTGTCCTCTCTAGATTTGATTCAGGGTTTTGCTTTAAATGATTAGTGCTTGCTAAGGATGTTTCTTTTCAAGTTTTTGTGAAACTGTTAACTACAAGGAAGTATCTGTTTGCAAAGAAGGTATTCATATTAATTTAAAAAAGATCTTATTTAGGTTTTAATAGTGATAACTAAGTTTCACTCTGTGGGGGGACAAAAGAAGCATCGTTAATCACCTGGATAAAGGACTCTTTAAAGCAGAGATACCATATGCAGACACATACCTGAATATCAGCAGGAGAGGACTCTCTAAAGTAAATACATTATAGGGTTAAAATAAGATATATATGTGGTGGAATTAGTTTAAAACAGTCACCTTACACTTTTTTAGTTGTCCTCTCTAAATTAGATGTAAGGTTTTTTTTTTTTTAAATGATTAGTGTTAATTAAGGGCTATTGTTATTTTGGTTTATAAGGGGATAAGAGTTCAACTTTTAAAAATTGCACAGGATCATTCTAAGAAGAGTGAGAGGGCTAATGAGCCAGCACCATACCTCCTCTATGCATTTTCTTGACCTGTATCTGATCTTGAAAAACTCTGGTAAGTACTTTTTTATTTTTATTTTATAATATCATGTAATTATTAAATGTTGTTTTTTTGGTAGGGGTTAAACTAGTATATTATGTGGATAGTATATTATTAGATACTTACAAATCTTATGTTTTTTCTGTTTACAGTAGAGACCCTGTGTGCTGAAATCTACTCAAACAGAGTACTTCATGATAGTGGTCAGCTTTTTAACACAAAAGTGTATCTTTCAGTAACTTTCTCAGAGAATTTAATCAGAAATCTGTCAAATGTTCAAAACAGCCTTCACTGAAATAGCCTCAAAATCACAAACTGCCATTAAGAGTCAGATTCTTAACGAAATCTACGGACACAAAGTACTTCATGGTAGTGGTCAGCTTTTAAACACAAAAGTGTATCTTTCAGTAACTTTTCTCAGAGAATTTAAGCATAAATCTGTCAAATGTTCAAAACAGCCTTCACTGAAATAGCGTCAAAATCACAAACTGCCATTAAGAGTCAGATTCTTAACGAAATCTACTGACACAAAGTACTTCATTATCTACTTTTCAGCTTTTATACACAAAAGTGTATCTTTCAGTAACTTTCTCAGAGAATTTAAGCATAAATCTGTCAAATGTTCAAAACAGCCTTGTTTCACTGAAATAGCGTCAAAATCACAAACTGCCATTAAGAGTCAGATTCTTAACGAAATCTACTGACACAAAGTACTTCATTATCTACTTTTCAGCTTTTAAACACAAAAGTGTATCTTTCAGTAACTTTCTGAGAGAATTTAAGCATAAATCTGTCAAATGTTCAAAACAGCCTTCACTGAAATAGCGTCAAAATCACAAACTGCCATTAAGAGTCAGATTCTTAACGAAATCTACTGACACAAAGTACTTCATTATCTACTTTTCAGCTTTTATACACAAAAGTGTATCTTTCAGTAACTTTCTCTTAGAATTTAAACATAAATCTGTCAAATGTTCAAAACAGCCTTCACTGAAATAGCCTCAAAATGACAAACTGCCATTAAGAGTCAGATGCTTGACGAAATCTACTAAAACAGAGTGCTTTTCATGGTAGTGGTCAGCTTTTAAACACAAAAGTGTATCTTTCTGTAACTTTTTGAGAGAATTATGCATAAATCAGTCAAATGTTCAAAATAGCCTTCACTGAAATAGCCTCAAAATGACAAACTGCCATTAAGAGTCAGATGCTTGACGAAATCTCCTGACACAGAGTACTTTCATGGTAGTGGCCAGCTTTTTAAGCACAAAAGTGTATCTTTCGGTAACTTTCTGAGAGAATTTAAGCATAAATCTGTCAAATGTTCAAAACAGCCTTCACTGAAATAGCCTCAAAATCACAAACTGCCATTAAGAGGCAGAATCCTAACGAAATCTACTGACACAGAGTACTTCATTATCTACTTTTCAGCTTTTATACACAAAAGTGTATCTTTCAGTAACTTTTTGAGAGAATTTAAACATAAATCTGTCAAATGTTCAAAACAGCCTTCACTGAAATAGCCTCAAAATGACAAACTGCCATTAAGAATCAGATTCTTAACGAAATCTACTGACACAAAGTACTTCATTATCTACTTTTTCAGCTTTTATACACAAAAGTGTATCTTGCAGTAACTTTCTCAGAGAATGTAAACATAAATCTGTCAAATGTTCAAAACAGCCTTCACTGACATAGCCTCAAAATCACAAACTGCCATTAAGAGTCAGAATCCTAGCGAAATCTACTCAGAGTACTTCATGGTAGTGGTCAGCTTTTAAATACAAAAGTGTATCTTTCAGTAACTTTTTGAGAGAATTAAGCATAAATCTGTCAAATGTTCAAAACAGCCTTCACTGAAATAGCCTCAAAATCACAAACTGCCATTAAGAGTCAGATTCTTAACGAAATCTACTGACACAAAGTACTTCATTATCTACTTTTCAGCTTTTAAAAAAGAAAAGTGTATCTTTCGGTAACTTTTTGAGAGAATTAAGCATAAATCTGTCAAATGTTCAAAACGGCCTTCACTGAAATAGCCTCAAAATCACAAACTGCCATTAAGAGTCAGAATCCTAACGAAATCTACTCAAACAGAGTACTTCATGGTAGTGGTCAGCTTTTAAACACAAAAGTGTATCTTTCAGTAACTTTCTGAGAGAATTAAACATAAATCTGTCAAATGTTCAAAACAGCCTTGTTTCACTGAAATAGCGTCAAAATCACAAACTGGCTGAAACTGTACAGTGAATTGGAGAAATTACAGCACAGAGTTTTCTACTACGACACAGATAGTATAATCTATGTGACAAGACAGGGGCAGTCTCCAGTACTTTCATGGTAGTGGACAGCTTTTAAAAAGAAAAGTGTATCTTTCGGTAACCTTTTGAGAGAATTAAGCATAAATCTGTCACATTTTCAAAACAGCCTTGTTTCACTGAAATAGCCTCAAAATGACAAACTGCCATTAAGAGTCAGATGCTTGACGAAATCTCATGGTAGTGGTCAGCTTTTAAACATAAAAGTGTATCTTTCAGTATCTTTTTGAGAGAATTAATCATAAATCTGTCAAATGTTCAAAACTGCCTTGTTTCACTGAATTGGATAAATGTATCCGAAAATAGTGTCTCTTAAGGCGGATATAGTCCCCTGATAACTCCCGTTACATTCCTCCAGAGTCAGAAATAGTGTAAGTTAACTTTTGGAAGAACCAGAGAAAAGGGTGAAAATGGATAAAATATATCCAAAAATAGTGTCTCTTAAGGCAGGTACAGTCCCCTGACAACTCCCCTTACATTCATCCAGAGTCAGAAAAAGTCTCTACGTTATCTTTTTGGGAGAACAAGAGGAAAGGGGTGAAAATGGAGAAATTGTATCCGAAAATAGTGTCTCTTAAGGCGGGTAGAGTATGGGAATTGAACGATAAACCGATCACTGTAAATGAAACGCGGAGAGAAGCAGCAGTGCAAATCGTTAAGTCTATTACCTTGTATGCACTACGACACTAACTTGGTAAAATGTAATGTGTTTTTTTTTTATGAAAATGTGTTGAATGTTGTGTTTTCAATTAAACAACCATTACAAGATGAAAATGTGTTTTATTTTTTTTTGCTTTCATATATAGTTAATAGTATTGTAAACGAAACATTTAAAGTGTATCATGTGCTCTCATTGTATGCTCTGTTTTTTTTTTAGATGTAATGCATCTTTGTGTCAAAAACAGAGCATACAATGAGAGCACATGATACACTTTAAATGTTTCGTTTACAATACTATTACTATATATGAAAGCAAAAAAAAATAAAACACATTTTCATTTGAGTAGATTTCGTTAGGATTCTACCTCTTAATGGCAGTTTGTGATTTTGAGGCTTGAAACAGAGGCTGTTTTGACCATTTGACAAAATTATGCTTAATTCTCTCAAAAAGTTACCGAAAGATACACTTTTCTTTTTTAAAAGCTGAAAAAGTAGATAATGAAGTTCTTTGTGTCAGTAGATTTTGTTAAGAATCTGACTCTTAACCTCTTAAGCCCGAGGGTCCCCCCAGGGGACCCCTCCCACCGTTTTTTTATGAGACTATGTCTCAGGGCTTCTTAACATTTATGAAACTATTAATGTTCCATACCCTTTTAACGCTAAGAAACTCAGCTAACTGACAATGTGAACCATTTTTAGCTAAAAGAAACACAAGAGTAATACCAAGCCTTTGAATTAGCATGGAGCGAAAAAATGCTAAGTAATGCTAACGGAATTTGCACAGCACTCACGGTAGAAATGCCCTTATTACTTATCGTAACTGCACAAACAAGATATACGATTTATAGCCGAGACTCCACAGATTCCACACATGTAATATCATCACTGTAGGACCCCGAATTGCGGAGCTATCAGCCAGAAAAGAGAAAGTAAACAACATCCGGTTTCAAAAATATTACAATAATTTCGTCTTACCTTTTTTGATTTGTGATCAAAAGTTGTGTTCACCGGAATAAAAACGCCGCTCAAGGTTAATCCAATGTCTTTGTGTCACGTAGAAATTTTGACTGATAATCCTTCATCATATTTATGGCAATATACTGGGTATAAAGTTTCGCCGTCCAGGCGTGCACTTTTAGATATGCTTTGTCCGTTTCTCTATTACGTCCGCTATGGTAATGTTTACGTTGATTTGGGAACTGCCCATCGATTCTATTGGTTCTGATGGTTAAGAAAAAGGTGTAAATCACACGAATCGACCAATGGGTTCCAGAGATATGGTCCTGCGTAAAGTATAAAGAATGCCAGCCAGTTTACGTACATTACGCAGCTGACTTCATTTATTGTTTACTACCTAACAACAGGCATTACAACAGGACACAGAGCGCACGGAGGACAGAGCGGACAGCAGATAACGGAATTGCAGTTTTATTGCTTATAGATTATCAGAACATTTCAAAGGGGACACAGCCACATTGGATATTAACCTATGGATTAACTACATCATCGTTTTTATCGTTTTAATGCCATTGAAGACCAGTTTAGACCAGGCAAAGACGAAGGTAAGCCATTAGCCTAGCGCATGCTAGTACCTAACTCCACTTGTTTTGATGTACGTTTTTGTTGATAACATCGCAAGTTTGTATCTTTCAGTGTTGAGGTGGGCACCGTTAGATTCTGTGTCTTTACGATCAAAAACGATGTGTTGGATGTGCAGCTAGGATAAGTAATAAGGGAGCTAGGATAAGTAATAAGGGAGCTAGGAGTGATTTTCGGTGCAGTAATAGGTTAGCATTTTTCGCTCGGGGCTAATTCAGATGCTCACTGTTAGCATTGTGTTTTTTTTTGAAAAAATAAACTAAAAAGATCAGTTAAATGAGTTTTTTCCCCGTTATATGGATATAAAATATTCATAGTTTATTAAATAGTAAGGTTCCTTAGACGTTGTTTCCTGCAAATGACGCGATTTCGGTCCGTGGGGCCTATAAGTGCTATATAAATAAACTTGCCTTGCCTAAGAGGATAACAGAGTATGTTCTTATATTTTATTTTTATTTTTTATTTTTTTCACAACAGTTGTATTTGGATGGAATGAATACCTATAGTGAAAATTCAAAGTAATAAAATGATTTTTACAGTGAAAAAGTTCAAATGGAACCGATGGTTCCCAAATTACCCAGAGGTGAGTCCGCCTGGACTTTATTTTTCTAAACCTCTCTAAAAAGGTCAAATTTCACTTGTTTTGCATCAATCTTGATACAGGGTACTTATTATATGTTATAGTTTGGATTCCTAAAGCTTTTAGTCTACTAACCCATCATTCAAGGGTGGTTTTTACTATAAGTAATGGGTATTTTTTAGGCGGACATTAGAATTTACATGTTTTTACTATGTTCCATCTGAATTTACTTTAAAATAAAAACATCTATATTGATTCTGACACTTCTACATCCAACTCACAGATGTAACCTTGCTTTGAGAGAAACGATGATTAATTTACCCCTTTTAGAAGTGAAGATATAGTCTTTGTTGTGTTAGTGGCATTTTCGAGCCTGAAACCTGAAAAACAGGCTCAGGGCTTAAGAGGTTAATGGCAGTTTGTGATTTTGAGGCTATTTCAGTGAAGGCTGTTTTGAACATTTGACAGATTTATGCTTACATTTTCTCAGAAAGTTACCGAAAGATACACTTTTGTGTTTAAAAAGCTGGCCACTACCATGAAAGTACTCTGTGTCAGGAGATTTCGTCAAGCATCTGACTCTTAATGGCAGTTTGTCATTTTGAGGCTATTTCAGTGAAGGCTGTTTTGAACATTTGACTGATTTATGCGTAATTCTCTCAAAAAGTTACAGAAAGATACACTTTTGTGTTTAAAAGCTGACCACTACCATGAAAAGCACTCTGTTTTAGTAGATTTCGTCAAGCATCTGACTCTTAATGGCAGTTTGTCATTTTGAGGCTATTTCAGTGAAGGCTGTTTTGAACATTTGACAGATTTATGTTTAAATTCTCTGAGAAAGTTACTGAAAGATACACTTTTGTGTATAAAAGCTGAAAAGTAGATAATGAAGTACTTTGTGTCAGTAGATTTCGTTAAGAATCTGACTCTTAATGGCAGTTTGTGATTTTGACGCTATTTCAGTGAAGGCTGTTTTGAACATTTGACAGATTTATGCTTAAATTCTCTGAGAAAAGTTACTGAAAGATACACTTTTGTGTTTAAAAGCTGACCACTACCATGAAGTACTTTGTGTCCGTAGATTTCGTTAAGAATCTGACTCTTAATGGCAGTTTGTGATTTTGAGGCTATTTCAGTGAAGGCTGTTTTGAACATTTGACAGATTTCTGATTAAATTCTCTGAGAAAGTTACTGAAAGATACACTTTTGTGTTAAAAAGCTGACCACTATCATGAAGTACTCTGTTTGAGTAGATTTCAGCACACAGGGTCTCTACTGTAAACAGAAAAAACATAAGATTTGTAAGTATCTAATAATATACTATCCACATAATATACTAGTTTAACCCCTACCAAAAAAACAACATTTAATAATTACATGATATTATAAAATAAAAATAAAAAAGTACTTACCAGAGTTTTTCAAGATCAGATACAGGTCAAGAAAATGCATAGAGGAGGTATGGTGCTGGCTCATTAGCCCTCTCACTCTTCTTAGAATGATCCTGTGCAATTTTTAAAAGTTGAACTCTTATCCCCTTATAAACCAAAATAACAATAGCCCTTAATTAACACTAATCATTTAAAAAAAAAAAAACCTTACATCTAATTTAGAGAGGACAACTAAAAAAGTGTAAGGTGACTGTTTTAAACTAATTCCACCACATATATATCTTATTTTAACCCTATAATGTATTTACTTTAGAGAGTCCTCTCCTGCTGATATTCAGGTATGTGTCTGCATATGGTATCTCTGCTTTAAAGAGTCCTTTATCCAGGTGATTAACGATGCTTCTTTTGTCCCCCCACAGAGTGAAACTTAGTTATCACTATTAAAACCTAAATAAGATCTTTTTTAAATTAATATGAATACCTTCTTTGTAAACAGATACTTCCTTGTAGTTAACAGTTTCACAAAAACTTGAAAAGAAACATCCTTAGCAAGCACTAATCATTTAAAGCAAAACCCTGAATCAAATCTAGAGAGGACAATAACGTTTTTAGGTGTCTTAGTGAGTGAAAATTAATGGCTGTTTTATTTAGTTTGAGCGTATTTCTTTTTAAAAAACTAACTCCTTCCCCTCGCTTCTCACCTCACAGAGAGTGTCTTAATCAACATATAGATTAACATCCCAGGCTTATCTCAAACCCCCACATCAAAGGCCAACTCCAACGTGTGTGTGTGAGTGTGAGTGTGAGTGTGTGTGTGTGTGTGTGTGTGTGTGTGTGTGTGTGTGTGTGTGTGTGTGTGTGTGTGTGTGTGTGTGTGTGTGTGTGTGTGTGTGTGTGTGTGTGTGTGTGTGTGTGTGTGTGTGTGTGTGTGTGTGTGTGTGTGTTAATTGTTCTTAAAGGTAGGGGTAGGTCATTTTGGAGAAACCAGCTCGAGTGAGCTAGAATTAGAAAAGTACACAACCGGGGGGAAAATCTGCCACTTCCTCACAGAGCCCCTCCTCCAGCACACATGAACGCGCTCACACGACCAAAAGAGGGCACGAGATAAGTTTGTGCACAGATCTCTGGCTGTAGGCGTCTGAACCCCGCACAGCTGCGGCATTCGTTTCTTGACTGGTGCTCCGGACGGATGGCGGTAAGTTGTCACAGGCGTCTCTTGGCCAATTTTCTTTTTTGCAAGGTGACTTGGTAAGTGGAAATTACTGTCTTTTTAATTAGTTTTGAGCTTATTTCTATTTTCACCTAATTCCACCCCCCACTATCTGCCGGCCTCAGAGCCAAAAGGAAGGGGGTGGAGAAAGGGGGGAGGGCCTGGGCTGGGAGGGGGTTGGACAGTCTCACGCATAACTTCAAAGAGACACCTAGATTAACATCAAAGGCTTATAACACACCACATCAAAGGGCAAAACATCAAAGGCTAATTAGATTATACAACCCTGAGGGGACCAGACAGCATAACTTCAAAGAGACTGCCTTAATCAACACATCAAAGAATTAGACAACAAAGGCACTACACAGGGGGGCTTTTCACACCTGCCTGTTATAACACCTCACATCAAAGGCTTATACTACAAGGGGTTGTGAGGGGATAGACAACATAACTTCAAAGAGACTGCCTTAATCAACACATCAAAGAATTAGACCACCAAGGGGTGTGAGGGGCCAGACAACATAACTTCAAAGAGACTGCCTTAATCAATACATCAAAGAATTAGACAACACAGGCACTACACAGGGGGGCTTTTCACAACTACCTGTTATAACACCTCCCCCCTCACATCAAAGGGTCTCGAACAATGGGAGGCGGGACTTAGCTCATTTGCATAATTGGGGGCGTGTCATCTGTCACTTTTTATGCATACTAATGAGACGAAAGGGGTATGATTATAACTACTAGCGTGGTTCTACAAGCAAGTCAATGTATTCATTGGGTGGTATCAGAGAGTTACACGGGTCTGTAAATGCAATGAAAACAATTGGCCACAGCAAATCATTTATATTAAACATGTCATTTTTACTTTTGAATACTTCAGTACAAAGGTTGTATTGAATAATTTAAGTGATATATGTGTACACATATAATTAGTCAAAACAAAGCTACATTTGATTTAATTAAAAGGTATAATATGTGGTAAACTGAAGAGCCATTTGGGAGCCGGCTCTTCTTGGTGAGCCGAGCCAAATGATCCAGCTCACCATGAAGAGCCGGAATTCCCATCACTAGTCCTTAGACCCTTACATAGTTACCGCCAACAGATCTGCCCTCACAACTGACAACGTCGTAGACAAACTCATATTTTTGAAGAAAAACTTAAAATAGAGTAAAGCTTGAGTACCTTTATTTAGGCATAATGGCCTCACACACTCACAAGTTAATTACACATGTTAGACATTGCTCCTAAAAGTACAGATTTTATTTAGTTTTATATTTATCATTGTATTTATTTTATATTTTGACATCAGGAGATTTTATACAGTTCTGTATTGCCTTTTATTGATTGTGATTCAAACACTTTCTTATTATTTATTTTAATATTTTCAAGACATTCTTTTTAGTTGTACAGCTTATTTAAGCTTTTTGTTTGACATCAGCCATTATAAATAATATGGCCATCTGAGTGTGTCTGTTACTGTTTGTGGTTTGTTTTTAACAGTGTAATACAGTTAATGATTCCAAATGTTAGAGTTCCTTATTTTCATACCAAAACTTGCACTACTGTTAAAAATAAATAACAGCAAAAAAAATTATGCATTTGGGACTTTTCTTTGCTTTTCCTTGTTGTACCGAACCCGTACCGAACCGTGACCCCCAAACCGAGGTATGAACCGAACCGTGACTTCTGTGAACCGTTACACCCCTAGTTGGTGACCTTTATTTGTCAGATATGATCTTACAGGTTACAGTCATAGGGAATTGTATGGTTGCAATCAGGGCCGCCCCTCCCTACAGGCCAATCACGCAGGCTGCATGGGGCCCCACCTTGCGCAGGGGGCCCCGCCCAGAGGGCCTCAGCTGCTTTGCGCATGTTCTCCGCTCAGTTCTCCAAGCACCCCCCGCGAGAGTGAGAGGTGACAAGGGGAGCACGTCTGTAACCCGACACCGTTGCAATGAATCGACATCTGACCAATCATGGCTTTGATACGGCCAATAGTGCAGGTGAAGAGATGTCGGTGAAAAGACAGTTTCAGTCCAGCGCAAGCAAGAGGGGAAAAAAACAAAACATGAAGAAACTAGAGCATCACTCGAAGGTGGGTTATTGTATGAGTCAAATGTACAACTTGCGAATGTTGTATAAGTCAAATTGCCAATTGCCATATTAAAACATCAGCTGCAATTCACGACATGAAGAAGGCAGTCTCTGCATAGCAGGCTAATGGAGATGCAGTTATTTCCAGCATTCTTTATTTAACATTCATTCAAGTATGTTATGCCTCTTATCTGCTAATGTACTGGAGGAAGAGTGATAAACTGTCTGTCTAGTTGGCTTACTTAACAGTTAACATTTACAGCTTACAAAACATGGAGCATTTTTTCCCCTTTTATTCATTTTTATGTCAATTTGCACATTTCATGGTGATGCTCAGCCTCTCCCCTTAACTCCTAACAGTCATCATCATGTCAACCACAACACAGAGAAATACTGATAGAAATGTGTGTAGTTGTTGATACATTGCTGACAGAGGGAACTACATTTGAATACAGATTTAAGAAATATCAGTTTTTGAGCATGTCATAAGCATGTTTTGTCTTGACTATATTACAACTATATTATAATAAAATAATATAGTATTTATATTATTGAATTGATTATGATTATTATTAGTAGAAGTAGTTTATTTGCATTAATTATATTTTAATCTTTTTGAGGCTAGTATTTGGCTACTACAAGCCAATTCTATTTTATGGCAAGCCAAAAAGGGCTTCAAATAGGTGGGCTGCTGATCTAATAACCCATCTGCCCCCCACTCCTACCACCAAAACCTTATTGGACAAAATGCGGAGGGCTTATGAATTCCTCTTGACAAAGTGTAAGAGTATTTTCATGTTAAGTACATATATCACATATCAATAAAAAACCCACGTCAATTTGACTACCTTTTTTTATTTTACCAAAAACTGTAAGTAAACCTGCATTACAGAGAGCTCCACTACCCATCAACCTGCATCTGAAACTCCCACAGCCGAGCAATCACAGACCCTTAGCAGAGAGCAGCCAGAGACCCTCAGTGCAGAGCAGCAAGAGAGGGGACGGGTAATAACCGGAAAAGCATGACATGGGACCTTTAAGTGTTTGTATGTGTTGAATATCATTTTAAGAAAGCATGGGATTTTTTTGTGTCAGAAAACTTCAATAACATCAAATAATATAGCTAGTAAATGTAGGTATGTATAGCCATAATAACTGCCAGTTATTTCTTTTATTTAAATATTCAGAAATAAATACATATATGCACACATACTTTTTATACTAGTCTTTACATAGAAATACAATAACAATAACCTCCGTTTCAGGAGAAATACAATAGGTCTTTTAAAGTGACAACTTCCTGAAAGAAACACATAACCACCTGGATACATACAGTATCCAGGTGGTTAAGTTGCACTCATGTTTGCACTCATACAGAGTGCAAACACTTGACTTCAGTTCAAACTACATTTAAAGAAGCTGTTAAACAATAATAGCAATTGGTCTTGATGTCAACATGTTCGAATTTAAAGAAATGCATGCAGTCCAGGTGGATTAAGGCTGATACACTAAAGGTGGCTGGCTAAGCCAGAGGGAGGTGAAGAGTCGAGTGTGGCAGTGTGGTGTTCAAATTCACTGGCAGGCTCCCATGTGTCTTCCCAAGTTCTGCAACTGTAGAGTGGACAACGTGTCGTTAGAACAAAGAGCAAACCTTCCGATCATTGTTAAATAAAAACAAGCACAAGATGAATTTACCAACACATGTTTAAGAGGGATTCATTTAAAACATAATTGACATTTTTTGATCTTTGTTAACGTGGCACTATGTAACTTAAACCTGGTTTTAATAGGTTTCCGGTGTTATGTTCCAAGGAGACCTGGCCGTTATAAACACACAGGGATAAAGAGAGTGAATCTTCCCATCGCAGTTCAATACTGCTCTCCTCTGCTTCCTCACTGGTCTGAACTGTGACCATCGATATCATTGATGAGAGTAGTACCCATTAGGGATGTGCATCTCCATCACTGAGGCGATGAGATGCACATCTCGATACGTTGCCACGATACGATACATTAACGATACATTTGAAACACCAGGCGATACGATACGATTCACCCCTGTTGCGATACAGTTCGATACGATTTGATTCAACATTATGCAATACGGGCGATACGATGCGATTCAACACGATGCAAAATAATGATACTTCAATATGGTATGACAGAGGATTTTTGTTTTATTCCTTATATGCAGCAAATCATAAATTAACAAAAAAGTGCTTTACATATTTGGTTCTCTCTAATAGTACTGCACATCCCATCATGCTGTTTCTTTTTGACCTTTTTGACCTTAAAAAAACTCTCCAGAGTAGGCTACAGTACAATTGTATAACACAGGGGTGGGGAACCTCCGGCCTCCGGGCCGTATACGGCCCGCGAGACAATTTGGTACGGCCCTCGAGGTAATTTATAAACACACGCAAAAAAGAAAAAAATGTAAGAAATCTAGACCGCAAAAAAATTAAACAAGCGAGTGCCTGTTTTTCCTGGCCAAGGTCAGGGTCCTTGAACACAACACGAGCCTAACGTGTCATCACGTGGTATATGTCTCGTCTGACAGGGGTGCAGTTCTGACGGAGAGCACCAGAACGCCACTCCAGCACTTCAGAAATGTCAGTACCCATAAGGAGCCGTACACATGCCGCAGTTTCTGCGTGACTGTGTCTTTAGTTGAAAGCCCAGTGGCGATCTGTTCATCTGTCATACTGATCATACAGTCAATAACTTTGTTGTTATTAGCATCTGGTTAGCTAGCTATGCTAACGAATATAAGAAGCTTTTTCTCCAACCAGTGAGGTAAAGGCACATCTTTATATGATCATTATAGTTATAAAAAAACAAGAGAATAAAGTAAACAGGTATAAAATACTATATGACAGTAAAAAAAAGTTGTTATTAATAAACAAGAATACAGTTTAAAAGGGGAGTGATTTGTCAAATATCCATAAAGAAAAAGTAAATCTGCTTACAGTTCTGTTTCATATGGGTGTTGAGAGATGTATCCATAGATCTCCTCATGTTGCTCTCAAAGTGCACCAGATTGATGCTTTTAACTTCAACATTTAAAAAAAAATCTTCCCGGGGGAGCATGCCCCCCGGACCCCCCTAGAGGAGGTTAGCTCCCCTCCCCACTTAAATAATGTCCACATGGATAGGAAACTAAATACATTTGCACACGTCTTGTGTCCATATCTTTCTGTTTGGGTGGTCATGCCACACCGTGCACGTGCATGCATGCGCGAGTCATGGTGAGATATCTGGATTCAGAGGTTGCTTTTTCTTTGCACAGAATGAAAGAAAGGCCAAAATGAATAGGCTGTGATTTTAGGTTTTTAAGCAGAGGTCAATAATTTGTACGGCCCTCTGAGGATATTGTAAAAATTGAAATGGCCCTTGAGAGGAAAAAGGTTCCCCACCCCTGGTATAACACCTCACAGTTAAACTATTTAAGGATGCATTGCCCATGATTAACAATGTGCAAATAACAACTACCATAGTGCAATGCCCATACAGAAAGCAAAAAAAATAACCTTTCACAAACAGCTCTTTCATAACTGCTTACAGTAAGGAAGACATTTAAACTATTATTGGCAGTCACAGGCTGCTGTAAACTAAACACCACTCTCTCTGACAGAACACCTCACTGAGTGATTTCACTCATATGTTGTTATGACTGAATAAACAGGTTTGAACTCAAATGCACAACTCACACAGGTTTTTAACAAAAAAGGTTTTATTCAAAACAAAGCTCAACGACAGTGGTAAACAAAAACTAAATCACTCTTAACGAGGAAAAACAGTATCAAAACAAAGTCACTCTTAATGAGGCAAAAACACTAACAAAACTAAATCACTCCAATGAGGAAAAACACTAGGAGCATGAATATATGAATACTTAGACAAGACGTGACTCAAAGCTCTGCTTGGGATTCTCTCTGGCATGATACGCTGGTAGACTGTCACAAGAAACGAAACGAACTGGCACAGGACAAAGGGAGACAAGGACAATAAATACACCAGGTAATGGGGAACAGGTGGAAACAATCAGGGGCGGGGTCGACAATCACAGGAGTGGGAGACACACAAGGAAGGGAGGTCAGAGTATCTGAAACGAGAGGAAAGGTTACTATTCAAAATTAAAGGGGAAAATCACTAGACAAAGACAAAAACACTTAACTAAACTAACATCATTTGCGAGAGATGACATATGTCTAACTTTCAGGTTTCTCTTTTCAGCCGCAGACCCCATGTCGCCTCTTTATGGGCGTCGCTACAATTTGCGAGCGATCTTTCAAGTTGTCTGTCTTTTTTGAAAAATCCGAAGTGTTGCCAAACGTTTGATGTGTAGGTATTTTTCGATGCGCTGTGTTTCTCCTTCTCCTCGACTTCCATGTGTGTTGATAACTGAGACTCTCGGCCTCCGTAGTGTTTCTCTTTCTCCTCGACTTCCATGTGTGTTGATAACTGAGACTCTCGGCCTCCGTAGTGTTTCTCTTTCTCCTCGACTTCCATGTGTGTTGATAACTGAGACTCTCGGCCTCCGTAGTGTTTCTCTTTCTCCTCGACTTCCATGTGTGTTGATAACTGAGACTCTCGGCCTCCGTAGTGTTTCTCTTTCTCCTCGACTTCCATGTGTGTTGATAACTGAGACTCTCGGCCTCCGTAGTGTTTCTCTTTCTCCTCGACTTCCATGTGTGTTGATAACTGAGAATCTCGGCCTCCGTAGTGTTTCTCTTTCTCCTCGACTTCCATGTGTGTTGATAACTGAGACTCTCGGCCTCCGTAGTGTTTCTCTTTCTCCTCGACTTCCATGTGTGTTGATAACTGAGACTCTCGGCCTCCGTAGTGTTTCTCCTTCTCCTCGACTTCCATGTGTGTTGATAACTGAGATTCTCGGCCTCCGTAGTGTTTCTCTTTCTCCTCGACTTCCATGTGTGTTGATAACTGAGACTCTCGGCCTCCGTAGTGTTTCTCTTTCTCCTCGACTTCCATGTGTGTTGATAACTGAGACTCTCGGCCTCCGTAGTGCGAAGCAAAGATCAAAGATTGTCTCTGCTGAGTGCTGACAGGATATTATATGAATGAATCGTTTGTTTACCGATGCAAAGACGCTACAATCGATGCATCGCGAGTTCAACCCAAACTGTAGCCGATGTGCACTCTCTCAACCGGTGCACCGATGCGAATCGGTGAATCTTAACATCCCTAGACCACAGTGTTCCTCAGATAATTGTGAATGAACGATGACAACGGTATAGGTTGGTTGCCTATTTTAGATCCTGGGAAATAGTGAATATCAGTAGCCACTAGGGATGGGTATCGTTAGGATTTCATCGATACCGATACTGCTTATCGGCATCGGTATTTTTCTATACTCTTATCGATACTTTTCTATAATTTGGTGCTCAAAATTATAGACATGAATACAAGATGTGAAGATTAAACAGTCATTTTAATGTAATTTTCTTTCAGAAATAACTGTATAACTTATACATTAGCTTCTCAGAAGCAGACACAAATAACTTAAAGGAGCCAGGTATGGAGTCAGATTTGGGTCAATATTCTAGCGCGTAAAACAAGCTACTCACGATCGGAAAATGTGCTTTTACACGCGCGTAAAATGACTCTCGCGCGCAGATTAAACCCCCGCGAGCGGCTATGCGCTCGCTCGCGAGAGAGACAGCCCTCCTGCTCCCTCACGGGAGTGTCAGCCTCACTCGCTCGCGGAGTCTGTCTACGCGCGCGAAAAGTTTCTGACACTTTGGGGCGGAGCCACTGGACTTTGATTGACAGCTGCAAGGAAGCCCGGAGTTGCCAGGTTTGATAAATGCCTGAACTACCAAGAGCCGAGGAGTGACAGCTGCAAGATCAGTTGGACGAGACTGAATGGTAAAGTTGTCCATAAAAAACTATTACATTCGTAAAGTGTACAGCTAATATATATATATATATATATATATATATCTTAATGAATTTTATATAAAACAATATATTTTTGAGTGGGCTGTATCTGTCGAAAACTGCTGTCTGCTGTCTGCTGTATGCACCTCCCTTACGAAATGAACTATAAATGAATAGTATTACTATAGTATAAGAGTTGTATAGTGTCCTATAGTAAGTTTGTAGTGTTCTGTAGTCTTTTTCACCAGCTATTGTATTACTATAGTTTTTTCTGTAGTGCCATTTTATTAGCTATAGTAGCCCTATAATATTTCAATAGTAATACTATGTATCTAGATCTTTGTAGTATTCCTATATTATTTTAAATAGTATAACTATAGTATAATATATAGTGTTTCTGTAGTTGTTTTTTAAACACACTATAGAACACTCCTATAGTGATAGTATGATGTTGTCATAATGAATGCATATTATTACTATAGTGTTTGTAAAAGTATTACTATAGTGTTTTTGTTGGTGTTTCCGTGTTAAGACTATATTATTTTAAAAAGTACTACTATAGTATAATATATAGTAATAGTATGATGTTGTCATAATGAATGCATATTATTACTATAGTGTTTGTAAAAGTATTGCACTCCTAGAGTTAATGTGTAATTTTTTTTATATCAAATTAATATATATATATAGCTGTGTAGCTGTAAACTTTACGAATATAAATTACGAATATAATAGTTTTTTATGGACAACTTTACCATTCAGTCTCGTCCAACTGATCTTGCAGCTGTCACTCCTCGGCTCTTGGTAGTTCAGGCATTTATCAAACCTGGCAACTCCGGGCTTCCTGGCAGCTGTCAATCAAAGTCTAGTGGCTCCGCCCCAAAGTGCCAGAAACTTTTCACGCGCGCGTAGACAGACTCCGCGAGCGAGTGAGGCTGACACTCCCGCGAGCGAGCAAGAGGGCTGTCTCTCTCGCATGTTTAATCTGCGCGCGGGGGTCATTTCATGCCCGTGTAAAAGTACATTTTCCACTCGTGAGTAGCTTCTTTTGCACGCTAGAATATTGACCCAAATCTGACTCCATACCTGGCTCGCCCTATCATGCTTTTTGGGGTTTTCCCTCAGACAGAGGATGAAAAGAGGCATTTAAAAAAATAAAATTGTTTACATTTGTAAATCAGTTACATCTTCATCCAGACATTTCAAACTGACAACCTAGCTCGACAAGAGATCCTTAAAACATTGTCCTACAGTGACATCATGCAAAACTGTGAGATGAAGAAATTGGTAAGATGGCAAAAAGATAAAGGCGAGTATGTATATTATTCTGGATTGTACTTTTAAATCATCACAAAATAAATGATGTGCTGAACTGAAACACGTCAAAATGTGTCTGAAGGTTTAAACATAGAACAAAGTATTTCAGCTTAAAATATGTCAATTCCTAGTAAACGACCAACAATTGCTGAACCATACATTGAAACGTTGACCTTTAACAACATTTAAATGCAGTTTTCCAATTCACAATGACATCCGTAAGTTTAACTGGTTTATAAAGCATTCAATGAAAGGCCACATTATTATAGGTGCAGGAGCTCACATTAATACACTGTCAGTGTTAATAAACTAAAACAAGACAAGGCGATGTGCCTGCAAGACTGTACTCAGGTAAACAAAACATATTACCCGTGCGCAGCAGCTAACCTGCCTGCGAGCCTTCGCTCAGGTCACATTTACACACGGCGCGGCTGAAGCCCGCTAGCAGTATTAGCACTAGCAGTATCGCTAGCAGCCACAATGTTTAGGCTGTCAAATACGCTGCACCGTTTTAGATTCAATGAGTGTCTCGTTTGCAAATGCTTCATTAAGTTGCTTGTGTTACCCCCTTTAGAAGCAACTAATTGAGTACATAGATTGCACCTTGCACTATCGCCACTACATTTTTTAAAGTGCACCCAGACCTTCGATCGCTTCGCTCTGTCCGCCATGCCTGCGGGAGTCTCACAACAATAATAAAAGCTCTGTTGAGAGAGATGACGAGTGGCATTTACAGTGGCCAATCAGAGGGGTCTCAAACCGGATACATCACACGGGGTGAGGGTTCCCAACCAACCAGAATGGTTTAAAGTTAAACTAAGGAACTAGACGTAACATATATACCGATAGCAGCACCGTTTGTCCAGCGGCTTAACGGTATACCGATACCGTCCAATCAGGTACCGGTATTGACTTAGTACCGGTTCTCAATACACATCCCTATCGATTCTTAGTGCAAGTAGTGCATACATGGGAACTGATAGTCTTGCAGAATTAAGTTCATTGTCCAGTATGAGCAGTGGTGAAGTGGGGATTTTTTTACTGGGGGGACGCTATTTTAATCAGGTCATCCCAAACAATGCCACTCAGGCTCCAAGGCAGGTCTTAAATAGAAAACAATAACATAGAACGTCTGTTAGTAATACAGTCATTATTGTATTGTATGTTAATTGAATTAAAAATTTGAATACATACACTGAACAAAAATATAAATGCAACACTTTTGTTTTTGCTCCCATTTTTCATGAGATGAACTCAAAGATCTAAAACAGGGGTGCCCAACCTTTTTTGAACCGAGAGCTACTTTTAAAGTTGCGAGTCTGCCGAGATCTACCAGTCCAAATAGAGAGGCGTAGCCATTGCTGACAGCCTACTACCAGGTAAATACACACTTCTACTTGTATAAAACTGACCTTTGTACGATTAATACTTCATAAAATACTGCAGATCCTTTATCTTACCTCTTTCTAATCTACACACATACAAGTATTTAACTGAAGTTACACAACAGTGTTGTTGATACAGAGTTGGAGTGTATTCACACGTCACTACAGTGGGTAATGTTTTCAAGAAACATTGAACAGTGCTGCCACATATGACACAGGGAAAAAAGAAAAGACTCTGAACCCTTTCTTTGCCCTTATATAAAAATAGTGTTGCTACAAAAGTATAAATTAGGCTTACTAATAAGACGACTCATATCTGAAGCTACACAGGAATCTGCTGCCAAAGTGCAATAAAAAAGACAACATTAATAGAATCAAACCCTTTTTTTGTTGCATTTTAGTAGAGTATAAAAAGAAATGCCTTTAAAATAGGATGCAAGCAACACTAGTTTCTTAACCTGAATTGATAATAGACTATAATCAATTTAAGTTTGCATTCTTATACCATTTTGTACAATAATTATAATGAATAAGTTCAAACAAACTAAAACTTACAGCTGATTAATAACGGTATCTAACTTGAGTTTTTATTATATCAAAAACCTGTTGAAATGCTACTGTTTTTTTTATTACGCATCGGCAGCCTCCAGGAATGCTTCTTTCACAACTTCGCCGTCTTTGAAAGACTTCATGTGTTTCTCAAGAACGTGACTGACGCGATAAGATGCTCTGGTAGCAGCCTTGCTCTTGTTGTTGGGCCTGGTGAAAATGGACTGCTGTGCATTTAGCTGTCCTTTTAGGCCCCTCCCCTTTTGGGAGCGTAGGGCAGAATTAGGAGGGAATTCCGTCTCGTAGCATTTGTGCACTGTTTTGAAATGCCGCTCCTAAATGACCCTTCTTCGATAAAGCCACGCTCGCATTGCAGATGAGAGACAGATGGACTTTGAATTGGAATAGATACAAAAATAATCATCCTCCCACTCGGAGTGAAAATTATATATGTTTTGCTTCTGCCATAATTGTGGTCTTGTGTGTGTGCGGACTTTCACTCCTGGTGTTGACACGGACAACGTTAGCGAACTAGTGCACTGCCCACTGCCCACCAGCCACGCCCCGACACATGGGGTCACGCCGGCCAATCACAAAGCTTTGATGCGTTCAAGTGCATTATTCTGGCACAGGAAGATTATGTTATAGGACATTAACGATAAAACAGAATATTGTTGTTCTATTTTTAGACACATCTCGCGATCGACTGGTTGGGCACCCCTGATCTAAAACATTTTCTAAATACACAAAGTAACCATTTCTCTGAAATATTGTTCACAAATCAGAAAAAATCTGTGATAGTGAGCACTTCTCCTTTGCCGAGATAATCCATCCCACCTCACAGGTGTGGCATATCAAGATGCTGATTAGACAGCATGATTATTGCACAGGTGTGCCTTAGGCTGGCCACAATAAAAGGCCACTCTGAAACGTGCAGTTTTATCACACAGCACAATGCCACAGATGTCACAAGTTTTGAGGGAGCGTGCAATTGGCATGCTGACAGCAGGAATGTCCACCAGAGCTGTTGCCCGTGAATTGAATGTTCATTTCTCTACCATAAGCCGTCTCCAAAGGCGTTTCAGAGAATTTGGCAGTACATCCAACCGGCCTCACAACCGCAGACCACGTGTAACCACACCAGCCCAGGACCTCCACATCTAGCATGTTCACCTCCAAGATCGTCTGAGACCAGCCACTCGGACAGCTGCTGCAACAATCGGTTTGCATAACCAAAGAATTTCTGCACAAACTGTCAGAAACCGTCTCAGGGAAGCTCATCTGCATGCTCGTCGTCCTCATCGGGGTCTCGACCTGACTACGGTTCGTCGTCGTAACCGACTTGAGTGGGCAAATGCTCACATTCGATGGCGTCTGGCACATTGGAGAGGTGTTCTCTTCACGGATGAATCCCGGTTTTCACTGTTCAGGGCAGATGGCAGACAGCGTGTGTGGCGTCGTGTGGGTGAGCGGTTTTCTGATGTCAATGTTGTGAATCGAGTGGCCCATGGTGGTGGTGGGGTTATGGTATGGGCAGGTGTATGTTATGGACGACGAACACAGGTGCATTTTATTGATGGCATTGTGAATGCACAGAGATACCGTGACGAGATCCTGAGGCCCATTGTTGTGCCATTCATCCACTACCATCACCTCATGTTGCAGCATGATAATGCACGGCCCCATGTTGCAAGGATCTGTACACAATTCCTGGAGGCTGAAAACATCCCAGTTCTTGCATGGCCAGCATACTCACCGGACATGTCACCCATTGAGCATGTTTGGGATGCTCTGGATCGGCGTATACGACAGCGTGTTCCAGTTCCTGCCAATATCCAGCAACTTGGCACAGCCATTGAAGAGGAGTGGACCAACATTCCACAGGCCACAATCAACAACCTGATCAACTCTATGCCAAGGAGATGTGTTGCACTGCGTGAGGCAAATGGTGGTCACACCAGATACTGACTGGTTTTCGGACCCCCCCAGACCCCCCCAATAAAGCAAAACTGCACGTTTCAGAGTGGCCTTTTATTGTGGCCAGCCTAAGGCACACCTGTGCAATAATCATGCTGTCTAATCAGCATCTTGATATGCCACACCTGTGAGGTGGGATGGATTATCTCGGCAAAGGAGAAGTGTTCACTATCTTTCTCTCTTTCCCCAGGCGCCATACATAATGGCAGCCCACTAACACTAGGATGGGTCAAATGCAGAGAAACCGTTTTGTTACATAGTACCTGTACTACGTAATGACAATAAGTTGAATCTTCATCTTCTTCTTCACAGATTTTTTCAGATTTGTGAACAATATTTGAGAGAAATGGTTATTTTGTGTATATAGAAAATGTTTTAGATCTTTGAGTTCATCTCATGAAAAATGGGAGCAAAAACAAAAGTGTTGCATTTATATTTTTGTTCAGTTTACTTTGTATCAGCTCACTGGGCAGAAGGCAGGACAGCTCTTTCAGGGAATCAGCACGGGCTTTGAGAGCTTTCCAATGGTGGTCCATCTCTGTGACCACAATCTTCTTCTCCTCCTGAAGTCTCCTTATTGCCATGATGATGTCAAATGCCTTTCTTTTAGTCTTCAGATCCACAGAGTCTGGATTGCATTTATGAGAAAGACTTAAGTCATGTGTATGTCAAATTAAAATAATAGAGTCCTATGGGGTTACAGATTGACATGTGACACATTATGGGTTATGTGTCAGATTTGTTGCAAGTAGTCAACAGACTAATGTACATACCACTGTGTAGTTGCTACCAAGGCCAAGCTGCCTCGCCAGACAGAATGGTTTCTGTACTTTCCACAACAGAAGTCAGGATCCCCTTCTCTGTCCTGATCTTGCGTCGGATACTGGCACGACCTTTGCTGCCGTCTGTATCTTTATAAAGACGCTGGGATCGTCTCTTGATACTAGCCACCAGCACCTCAATTCTGCTGGCTAAGGCATCAGCATAATTTGAGGTGGTTGTTGTTTTTGCGGCTAAGAAAGAAATAAGTGAGTTAATAAGATTTAATATTAGAACATTTCTGAAATACCTCGACTTCAACCAAACTGGTCTAGGTATAGAGCCTCAATCAAAATCAAAATTGCATAAGGGCTATACTTTTTCTAAAGTAATGTTAATAATTTCCTCACCACATTACATGTCACTTGTTAGACGCTTTTATCCAAAGCGACATACATAATCAATACTGTGGACAATGCCCACAGGAGTAATTTGAGGTGAAGGGTCTCAGGGACATGCTGACTGCAGTGGGGTTTGAACCTGTGATCCAAACACCAACGCCCTAATCCACTGTGCCACAGCCTCCCTTACCTTCTGCCCACTCCTTGACATCATTGACTCAGTCTTCCAATTTGCTCTCTGTCAGTGCCATTTGCACTTTCATGGTCTCCAGGTTCTGAAACTGGTTTTGCAGAACTTTGGTGGTCTACAATGACAAACAATCAGAGCCAGCAAGAACAAATATATCAGGCCACAGCTTCAAATAATGCCAAAACATATAGCATCTTAAAACACATTGCTGATGTCCTTACCTTCTGATATCGGTGACACAGTGAGGTTGCCACATTTTTGAATTTTTGCTGGTTCCAGCGCATGGCCATGAGAGTAAGCATGTCTGTGCGTCCTGCAAACACATACAATATGATTTTTACATTATTCCAATTACCTATTGTGCTTAGGATGTAATAAGAGCATTATGTCGTCATCTCACCTGCCTTTGACATGTGTTTGGTTGTTACAGCAATCCTAGAGAGAAAGGCATTGCACTGTTCCACCTCCTCTCCGAGTGTTAATCCAGCCCCATCCTGATACTCCATTTCACCTGGTTAAAAATAAATATATACTTTTCAAATCAACAAAAAAAAGTTAGGTGTTCAAAAAGAAAAAATTGTATCAATTGGTAATGTTTCCTTACCTCACATTTGAAATCATTGGCTTTGGCATGAAATACCGAAAGGAAGGGTTTCATGTTAAGTAGGTGCTGGAGCTCTGGACAGCTCTTTGCTACTTTTTGGAGGTAAGGCCAATATTTGCAAGTCACATCCATGCAAAAGAAAGTGATTTGCCTACTTGACAGCTTTTCTTGCAAGAACAAGGGATAAGCAAACATTTCTCCCCTGTACATATTCAATGCACAGAGAAGCACTCCATGCCGACACACCGCAAGCTCCAAGTCCCTCCTCGTCTACCTTGCTGGAGGATCTTTGGGAAGTCTCTCTGGCTGCGGACCACTCCCCTCCACAAACACCTCTTCCAGGGACCTAAAATATTGAAAATGTTTGATAAAAATCCAAAGAATATTCAATAGAAGGTAACCTGTATATATTTAAGAATTATTATGAATATAATTATTATAGTCTGTCATTTTACATGTTTGGTTGTCCTGTGGATATAGTCCACAAATCGTGTCACTTCTTCATCCTTGGCAATGAAGACGCCTTCAAATGTGGCCTTTTCCTCTAATCTAAATACAACATAGGTTTTTGTCAGTGTTTTAAGGTGTCAGGATAGTTGCTGCATATTACAGAGTTTTGTTTGTTATGAGTTGAACACGGAGATTAGAAACATTGCCGAGTACCTAGCTGCATGCTTGAAGCGGTAGTGCTTACGGTTTCCATCCACTGAAACCGCAAGAATATCCAGGGTGCACGCAGGACAGATGAAGCTCTCCTCTTTGCAGATGTTTTCCACCTCAAATCGGACAGCCTCCCACTCAAAAAAACTTTTCTGAAAGCTGTCTGCTGAGATCTTCCCAGACTATTTCCAAAAAATAAATTAACCATTAATTCAATGAAAAAAGTATGCAACTAACATCTTTTAAATCCACAAAACCAACAGATGATCAATACTGTAGGATACATAAATGTATTACTCACACGGCCAAAGCGGAACGTTCTTTGATCCAGCATTCTTAAAAATGCCTGGCAGGAAGGTCCTGGTGCGGCCATCTTCATCTCTTCAAATGAATAAAACACATCGGTTTCATAAATTGTAGAGAAGTGAAGTGTAGCAGGCCAGTAGCCACTCTGGATAAGATCGTCCAATCCAGCAGCCCAAGTGGCATCACATGTGACAACTCAACTCCGGCATGCTGAGATCGTGTCTTCCTAGAAAAAACGAAACGCATCAATTGTAATGCAAAACGTAGCAAATAGTTGTATGTAAAATTCACACACACACATCTATGGCAACACTTGTGTGTTGTATAATTGTTAAATATATATATTATAGTAGTTTTCAAACAAGACAAAACAAATATTAACATCTTTACCATTAATTGTGACCACAGCAACAACCTTTCCTGGGTTGACCCTTAAGGACACTCTGGAGCAGCCACAGATTTTCTC
Source organism: Pogonophryne albipinna (assembly GCA_028583405.1). Classification (NCBI taxonomy): domain Eukaryota; kingdom Metazoa; phylum Chordata; class Actinopteri; order Perciformes; family Artedidraconidae; genus Pogonophryne; species Pogonophryne albipinna. The sequence goes on along the minus strand of JAPTMU010000027.1, from coordinate 1,235,100 downwards.
AGGAATTTCAGGCATAAGCCGAACTGAAAAAGATCATACATGTGAGTTAAGTCCATTTGTATCGATTCGGAAATATAACATTGTGATGTGAACAGTGGCGGCTGGTGGAAAATATTTTTGGTGGGGCTGTTGATATAGTGAGTAAAACTTTTTTTTTTGGGAGAAATGACCCCTTAAATGAGGACTTCTGGTGATGTAATGGCGCGTTTCCAGTGCAGCGCGGAGCTCGCTTTAATGCTGCGTTCAGACCGGACGCGATGCGAATATTCGCTTCGCTCTAAACGCTTCGCTCTAAACGCTCCTATCGCATTGCTCTCGAGTTTCACCGCGGCTGCCAGCTGTGTTTACTCGCATCATTCAAACAAGACGCGCTGGCTCGGGAGCTACAACTACAACAAAATGAACATATTTTACCATGATTAAATTGTAATACACGTTTCTAAATGATGCCGATGTAACAACATACTGATACCGGTTAGTAAAAACCATGAATTAATGCTTTGACAAGTCTGCAGACAGACGGCAGGCGAAAAACCTTTTAGAATGCTTGTTTTCTGAATGGAGCTTGGCTAAGCTAACGTTATATATGCTCCGACCGTCCACACTCACAACAACGGCCTATACATACATAAATAAACCAGCGACTGTATTCTCCATGACACAGACAGTCTGTGGTTTGTACTTGTTTAACTTTTGTCTAGTTTCTGAACAGATCGTATCTGTCCCCGGCTGTTTGAAGAGCAAGCATGGGAAACAAAAGATAGCATTTACCTGTTTGCATCCAGCTAGCCATGCCTTTCTGGTGTACCAGCTACGTGAGAAGCCTGGTTGATAAGTTTTGTCTTTTTCACGAGCTTGCTGTGATATATACAAATCGGGTTGGTCCGGTCCAAGGTCTTTAAGTATCAATTTATCTCCCAAACTTCTCCTTTCGAAAGGATTGGAGAGTAGCTCTTGCACGGAATTGGGTGCGGACCGAGGTCCGGCGACTCCACCTGCACACCATTCTCATCCAAATACCTTCACCTTGGTCACTCACGAGTCTAAAAAACAACTCACGTCAACGTACGTAAGCAACGTGGGCGCCAACGTGGGCGCCAACGTGAGCGCCCTCGTGACCAAAATATTTGACGGCGCTGATTGGCTGAAATTATGTTTCGGCGGCACAGTTTACTATTGAGACTTTTGCAACGTGCTGGTTGCTGCTGTTTGGCTCGGGGGCTCCGCCCGGTAATGATAAACTAATGCCACGGGCAAGGCCAGGCAGGAAACATGTGACTTATCAGTAACTTTAGACATCGTAACACAATTTTAAACGAGATTTTATTGTAGATTATACATTTTACTGATACCAATTGTATGATATTTACCTTGTTCATTAAAAAAAAAATATATATATTTAAAAAAAAAAAAAATTATTTAATATTTTTTTTAATATTTTTTTTTGTATGTGGGAAGAGGTGGGGCGGCGCCCCTAGTGCCCCTATGGGCCGGCCGCCACTGGATGTGAACATTTATCAAACCAATTGAAGAGACTAAGGTTGCAGTTTAGACAATTTATAAAAGCGTCAATTGCCATGAGGTACATTGCTAAAACAGTACTGAGGGACTGACTAATATTGAGTATACACAAGATTAAAAATAAAATAAAAGTTAATATGAGTCTGGGGCATTGTTTGAAATGTCTAATGACCAATGATCTCCAAAAGTTCAATAATGAAATTTGTTTTAGACACTTACCACAATGGGAAAGGGCCTTGTCAGCAACAAAAGTTGTTGGAGGTAATGGCTGGAAGAATCCGGCTGTCATGGCATCTCTGTTGTGAAGTACATGTCTAGTGTGCATGCTAACATCACATTCAGCACAGAGGAAAGGGCGTGGTCGGCAGTCACGACAACGGACAGCAGCTGGATTGCTCCCACACTGTTGGCAGATACGGTTTGCAACATTTTCTTGTGCTGCTGTGCTGTTAATCAGACGGGGCCTCTAAGTCTTCCACTTCTCTAAAAAGAGACTTTTTCTTGTGCCCCAGTCTAAAGAAGCCATAAGAGGAGCTGTTGGAGCTGATGTTTCTAGCTCATCACCTGAGGCATCGCTTAGTGATTGCTGGAGATCTTGTAGAAAACACTCTGTTAAAAGATAATAAAATATTGTTTTATACTACATCAAAGTTTACTGTATGGAGTAGCTGTGGCTTGGAAATATTTAACAGCTATGTTTATAATTATGTTAAATTTTTTGTAAAATTTAAACATGGAATTAACATTTCCAAATCAGTGCCAGACACATCTCACAGAAACAAGTACAGACATATGGAGATACTGATTTAGGCTTAGAGAGACACAATACATACCAACAGTCTCTGGAGCAAAGACCGTCTCACAGTCAGTGTCAGGAGCATCAACACGAGGAGCTGTCCTCCCACTGGGACCAGCTGTACAAAACAAAAACCTTTAGCATAAATGCTATTTAAATGTGTTCAGTAGTACATTACATTGCTTTTATCCAAAGCGATTTACATAATCAATACTGTGGGCAATCCCCACAGGAGCAATTTGGGGTGAAGTGTCTCAGGGACACAACGACATGCTGGCTGCAGTGGGGTTTGAACCTGAACCCCTGATCCAAACAGCAACGCACAACCCACTGCACCACACGCCTCCCACAAGGGGGGCGTGTGGCGTAGTGGGTCTTCATTACCCCTTCGATAGAATTAGATGTAGTCAAATAATCTGGTCAAGTGCTATAATCATGTCAGATTACCTTTCAAATGTAAACATGTTTTGCCGTTGGTTCGACTGTTTTCCCTATACATCAATGAATACATGTAATGCTGTTGTTGTAATACTCATTAGATAGTAAACATTCTATTTCTTCAACATATAGTAAAAATTAAATACTCACCCTGATTTGGCAGATTCCAAAAAAAAGTGATAGCCAGAAAGACAAACAGACAGAGAGAAACACTCACACAGACAGACAAGATAAAAACAGGGGTAAGCACAGATAAGGGAAAAGGCGAGAGAGGGAGAGTGAGTATACAAAAAGTGAGGGAAAAAGCGAGAGAGGGAGAGTGAGTATACAAAAAGTGAGGGGAAAAGCGAGAGAGGGAGAGTGAGTATACAAAAAGTGAGGGAAAAAGCGAGAGAGGGAGAGTGAGTATACAAAAAGTTAGTGGGTGGGTGATAGAATCACAGATCACAGGGGTATATAAATGGGAACTTGGAAAGACCTGTGTGGAAAGAAGAGAAACACTATTTAGAATTAGCCAAGGTATCTTTTACACGTGTTATCTTTTGTGTTCCAGCTGGATGTGTAGTTTCATTAATTGTCATTTATTTATTTTTATCTTAAATGTCAGCATGCCTCTTAATTAAAGTGTTGCTATTTACTTTTGCTGTAACAATGTCCCAAGTAAAGGTAAAGTATGATTATATTTGACAAAAAAGCAACACTATATTTGAAGGGCTGTGCATAAGATACACATCTGTCATAAACATGAAGGAATAATAATTTGGACTGCTCTTATTAGGTGTCATTCAGTCAATTCACTCCCCATTAAAATGTAAAATGAGCTAAAAGCTAATGGCTAATAGCTAATGACTAGTAGCCGTTAGCTAGCATAGTCCAGTAAGTTGTATTTTAATGTCTTAAAAGGATTCACAAACTCACAAAACGACTACCCTGCACTTCTTAAGGTAATTACAATGCTTGCTGGCTGGACTTAATAACCGTTTTGGTGTATATTTAATGGTTTTTGTCGTCTCTGATTATACACATGTCATTAATGCAGCTCTTACCAGACGGGGGTTCAGCAATGGACTTTAAATGCGACGCACCACATTACGTCACACGTTTGATCCGTGCGCCATGATTGAAAATACTTTGTTAAAAAAAAAAACAAGGACAATAAACAAAGCAATCTTCACAACGGCCGGACAAAATACTTTGAGCCGCCCTACAGCCAAAGCCCGAGACACCGTTTAAACCATAATAAAGACAATATATAGAGAGCATAATGTTTTTAATGCAACGCAGTTTCGCAACGTATGCGTCCACGTAAATAATTCATTACCCAGCATGCATCATCTCAACTTCACATAAGAGAAAAAAATTCCTATAAGCCTATTATTTTTGCCTAACTGTCGCCGAGGCCTATCACAGAGTATGAACATTACAATTTTGTCATTTTTTATAAACAGCATAATGTGTTGCAATGACGTCTCGCACCACTGCAGGTCTCCCTTGAAAAAGAGATCTATGATCTCAAGGGACAATCTGGATAAATAAAGGTTTGAAATGAAATGAAAAAATACGCTTCAGCTGAGAATGGTCTGCGGGGAGCATTCGCTCGAGATCTCAAGTCGTCCACCACATTCGTTTAGGGAGCTCTATAGAAGTCTATGGACATCCCCGAACGTTGAAACTGGACGCTAACCCCTAGATTCCACCGGGTCCGTCTGCGTCGCGTGACGGCCTCGCCGCGCCGTTCGCAAAGATCACGGCCACTCCAGTCAATGGGTGCTATTTCACCAGACGCGCCGCGTTACGGCTCAGAAGCGTCCCAGAAGCGTCTCGCCGCTGGGCTCCGCTCAAAATAGGATGCAAGTCTATTTTCGACGCGAGGCATTGCAGAGACGCCGGGCAGGAAGTGGAACGGTCAGAGCATCCGGCCCATCCCCAAAATAAACTAATTTTGTAGACCCTATCCCTCCGTAGTCTTTCAAGTAGGAGGAGAAAGGCCAGCGTTCTCCTCCGATTTACAGGCACTGTGTAAATTATATATATAGAATAATTATGATGATGAATGCATTTTTTTACCACTAAAATACAGCAACACATCTTTGATTCATGTCGTTTATAACTGGGATATTACAAGTATTATTAACTTTGTCTGTACGAAGTAGCCTGTCCAGGAAATATGCCCAAATCAACAAAAACTGCGAGCCGGCAGGCAAGACGCTCCGCTTCTGAAATGCTTCTGAAACGCGCCCGGTAGGGTATGACGCCGGAGGAGGTCGGACCAAAACCGCAGCGCAGCCGTGACGCGACGCAGACGGACCCGGTGGAATCGAGGGGTGAGGGGCCCCCCCTTGCGTTGGAAAGTGACAACAGGGCTGCAGCCAGAGGATGATCTGCGTTTATTCCGGTCTACATTGCATCATCCGCCTGTGCGCATCAAAGACGCAGACTCATGTTCCCACTAAAGTAGGGGTGAGTGTAATAAGGAGGCAAAGTTGACGTTCAGTGTGTTGCCGGGAGCATATGAGGATTTATCCACAATGTTGAAAATGTTAAAAATGTTAAAAAAGATGTTTAAAACATAAAGATAAAAAGGTTTAAAAAAGTTATTGTTTAATGTTTTAAGCAGGTGACGCTACTCAGCCAATCAAATCGGTGCAGTCAGTGAGTCAGCACGATAGATTCAAACACACACACAGAGACGAGACAAGAGGAGAGAAACAGTCGGAGTCATTTCAAATATCGTGCTCAAAAAAGAAAAAGGTAGACAACGAAAACAGAGCATTTAACCTGTTCCACCCTGAGCCTGTTTTTCAGGTCTCAGGCTCGAAAATGACATTCCCAGAACAAATGACCATGGCCCGTTCTCATTTCAGCAAATCCCCCTCCTCGACTCCTCGACTCCTCGGTCCTCCGGTAGTGACCCGGAAATGAATTTCAGCGCGCCATGTTGAAGGACATCTCATTTCTCGAAATGCACTTCGAGGACCGAGCATCGAGCATCGAGGAGGCTCTCTGGAGGAGCTATAACCGAGGATACACTGATGGGTCCTCCACGGTCCTCCATGGCTCCTTCGTGGATGCATTTCCGGCAACAGAGATGTTTCAAAGAGTCGTGACGCACGGCCGGACTTATCTCAGCCAATGACAGCTCTGCATGCATCCCCTGGATATTATTTTATTAACTGCTCTCATCGCGACGTGATGTTTCCAGAGAGAACAGCTGTGATGTCCGTGCAGAAAGCAGAGCAGTGTGTATAATATATATCACTCAGTAGAACAGGCCTACTCTCTTTATTTGCTGTAGTTTAGTAGATATCTACAAACAAAGAGTCCATATTTTTCTAAAACCATTTAGTGCTTCACATAATAAAATACACAACGGCTGTTAGGCTGTTAGCTGTAGGTGCGTGTGTGTGTTTGGTACAGTGTGTGCGTAGATGCAGCGGACAGACAGGTCTCAGTTGGTTTGGTGTCCTCTGCTTACTTTTAATACTTGTAAATAAAACTTTTGGTCCGTCATTTATTTTCCTCATTGTAGCGACCAGAGAGGGGGGGGGGGATATATCCAGTCTCTGATAGTGTTACGTTAATATGAGAGTGCTCTGTTTGATTCTGAAATCGTATATATATGTATATAAATATATACATATATGTGTGTGTGTGTGTTCATCTGTAGCCTGTTATTGTCTCATTATTCCGCACTGTGAATGAATCAAAGTAAATATATAAGTCATCATGAACTCATCTGTCCATCAGACAGAGGGCTGCTGTGCCTCCTGTCATCATTAATGGACGTCTCTTTAAAATGACCGCTCAGAGGAGAGGAGTTCTCATTTCTCTAACCGCCTGCTGCTTCCCCTCCTCTCTCCTCGGTTCCCCTCCTCGGCTCCTCGGCTCACATCTCCTGTGGGCGGGACTAAGTATCGAGGATAGGAGTCGAGGAGGGGAGTCGAGGAGGGGAGTTAGATAAATGAGAAAGGGCCCATATCTTCCCTTCTAAAAGGGTTAAATTAATAATCTTTGTTTTCAAAGTAATGATAAATCTGTGAGTTGGATGTAGAAAAGTCAGAATCAATATAGATGTTTTATATTTTAAAGAAAATTCAGATTGAACATAGTAAAAAACTGTAAATTATAGTGTCCGTCGAAAAATTATTTTTTACTTATAGTGAAAACTACCCTTGGATGATGGTAAGGTCGACTAAAAGCTTTAGGAATCCAAAGTACAACATATAATAAGTACCCTGTATCAAGATTGATGCAAAACAAGTGAAATTTGACCTTTTTATTATGGATTATAAATAATTTGTTCAAAGCCACAAATACATTATTAACCTATGGATTAACAGATTCAGCCGCGTTTTTTCTCCTTTTAATGCCATTGAACACGTCTTTTGATCAGATTGACAGCTATGGTGAGACGATCTCCCGTAAAAGCTCCGTAAAGGTACGTGTTGTGATGTCTGTGTTTGCTTCCCCTGTCACAAGTTTGGATCGCTTAGTGATGATACTATAGTTATATAATCTGTGGAGTCTCAGCTTTAAATCGGATATATTGTATGTGCAGTTTCGATAAGTAATAAGGGTATCTTTATTTTGAGTTCTGTGCTAAAGTGCGTTCGTTTTTTTCCGCTTAGTGCTAATTCAGAGGCTTGGTATTACCCTTGTGTTTTGTTTTGGAAAAAATGGTTCATATCTTCAGTTAGCTGAGATTCTTCCCGTTAATCTGGTGCTACACATTAATAGTTTCATAAATGTTAAGAAGCCCTGAGACATAGTCTCGAAAAAAAACGGTGGGGGGGGGTCTACTGGGGGGACCATCATCATGACATTTTCTCTTACTGGACCTCTTTGAAATGCAATTGAATATTATTATTGCTATTATTATTGTTGTTGTTGTTGCTATAATGCAGGGGGCATTATATCAACAACAACAATAATAATAATAATAATAATAGCAATAATAATTGGGAGGGGGGGCGCGGCTGTTCTTATTGTAATATATTGGATTCGCTCAGGTGTGGCAGGAAACACTACCACTTTGTCAGAACCTTCTAATAAATACAGAGGCAGCTTTGTACAAAATATAGGACAATCTTTATTTTAACCACAATAGTTCATTGGTAAGAGGAGAGGAGAGAACAAGAGTCCACGGGGCACCAGAAACCCCCACTAGACTGTGGAGTCCACCTTTAAATACACTTCAGCAGGGCTAGTTTTACTAGTGTATAACGCGGCACACCACACCAAGAACACGGCACGCAAACACCCTCTGCCGGAGGCACACAACTAGGCAATTATGAACACACACAGCGCACACACACTGCAATGACCCAACCAACAATTTAGGGCGAGAGCTCCAATTCGTGGTAGCCTCTCCCCTGCTGCTCTCCTTCCATACACTGTAAAATACTTCTAAAATTAGACATATAACAATATAAATGAATATACGTAACTCGCCAGTAGGCGAGACCCTCCCCCGGGGTCTACGCTTTGGACGCCGTCCAACTCCCCTGGGATCGGCTTCGCTGGACGACGTGAACTGAGTCACAGCTGGTGTCCGTGTTGCTTGGGCACCGCCGTGCGTAAGGAGGGATCGCGGCTCGCACTCACTAAAACCCCGGCCCTGACTATCTATAGGAGGTAACAGGCCTCCCGATCCTGACACTCGAACGTCTTTCCTGTCTGGCTGTCTTCGTCGCCAGCAGCTCTATCCGCTGCGAACGACACCCTCCCACCCAAAAGAGTGCCGAGTCACATGTAGTGTCCTCCAACCCCCATTCACAGTTCTCCACTGCCTTTTCTCGCTCAGCTGTCAGTTTCCCAGCTGTGAGTCCCTCCGCTGATTAACACACCTGTTTCAGTTCAGTTAATCAGTGCCCATGCAGGGGCATTCACATCACATTATGTTCTCTGAGGGGAGGGTCACCTTCCCACACTTTGAAAACCCCTACTCTAACTGGTTTTGTTTCTGATTGTTTAATCTATTAACTACTCTAGAGTTTAAAGATACAACAAACAAATCCATTGTTTATTGTAAGTTTAATATCAATTGTTCAAGAATATGGATATGTATAGCTAGTTTTCACACTTTAAAGCTGAAGTTAAAACAACAACTTGGTGAACCCTTGCAGGGTGTTAAGTGATAATGAATTGACTGTGCCAGCACCATGGCTCGGCCACTAACCCCCCTCCAAATGGAAAATCCATATGAGATGCTTCCAATATGATGCTGGATAGCTCAGTGGTAGGAGCTGGCGGCCAATATGTGATCTGGACTGCCCAGTATGCGGGCTTAGACTCCGGCTCATGGAACCATTAGGCAAAGTCCTCCCTTCTGTCTCACCCCTTTGAACGCGGTTTCTATCAATATAGGCACTCTGATGGGGGCCTTTTCTGGCCCATATAAAATATTTAAAAAAAAAGACTTCTAATTTAGTCTAAATGATCGACCTTTACCTGTGTCCATTAACTCCAATCCTCGCCCCAACACTTAACTCAACAAATATGAGCTCGTAAACTGGGGAGTGTATCCTGGTAAAACACCATAAAAAGCAGCCGTACACACTGGCCTCCTGTTCAGTCACACGCCGGTCAGAGTTGTAAAACAGAATGGTTTGGTACTCGTTGATAATACAATCACAAATAATCTTAATGCAAATCTGCAACACATCATGACAGATAATAACTGACACTTCATCAAAGCTTCTTCATGCTGTTGAAGTCCTGCACTAAACCTCACCAACTAATCTTCACACAGTAACTGGCAATTCAACTTTACATCAAACCTCAATCTGAGGAATTCTGGTCAAGTGAATGCATCGCTGCTTTAGCACAACCTCAGTGACATCCTGTCTCCCACTGCTCCATTAATCCACACCTCGAAACTGCCCATTGTAACAGTCATGAAGATTTACAGAGCCACTCCGGTCGGGTGTTTTAATGTAGTGTGTTTTCACATGTAACCTTTCAGGAGCTCCTGACGGGAATATGGTTTCCATTATGGTGGTGATTATTGGCCTGTCTGGTCCAGTTGCCCAGAGCTGCGCATTTGTGTAACTTTGTGTTTTATAAGCTGTACAAAATGTGTGTGTGTTGCAGTAGTTATTCTTATCTTAAAGTTCTGAAAGAAAGGTTGCATTGTGTCTGTGTGCACTTTTCTGTTTTGTGAATTGCAGATATGGAGCTCAGTGTAGGGCAGTTTTACTCAAAACTAAAGATGACGCAGATTTATAAAAGCTGTTAAAAAAAAAATTGCCCACATATTACCATGGAACAGTCTTTTCATATGAGCAATTGGATGAAAAAAACACAGGTCTTATAAACTTTCCCTTTACAGGGAACTTCCTTGATGTAGGACCCTCCTCACACCTGGGAACAATCTATTCTTTAGATCATTTTGTTCGTTATTAAAAATAAATAATAAGAGAAACAATTAAGAGCACAACAGATAAGCAGCACTAAAAACAGTAGTATAATCAACTAAATCCTAACAACACTAGCCCTAATTCATACCCATAGGAAATTCACTCACAAGGGCCAAAACCAGCCATCGGGTTTGAATCCGTTGTTGTGAGGCAACAATGCATCACAATCAAATGTACCAACACACTCTTTAGGTGCGTGTTACCCTTAAACTCACCCATTAATAGGTTGGTATGAGTAACTGAAAATGTCCCCTTAAATGGCAATCTATGTGTTACCGTTAAATGTACCCTTTATTGTTATGGACTCGTAGTCTTTGCTGAAGTACTACTATACTTATAGACGAGTGCAGGAATGAGTCACTTCCGCTTCCCTCATCTAGACATCAACAGTTGAATGATTTTTTGGTTGGAGGCCTGAAATGAGTTCTATTTCGTCCCTACTGACCGCCAGAGGCGGTGCTTTAGCACTGGATATATCCATCGCACGCATGCGCAGTTCGAGTACCTAATAACAACAAAGTCACCTGTGACCCACGTGACACCGGCTACATAGGCCGGCGTCATTAGCGGATCGGTTCCTCTCCAAGGGTGTTCACCAGGGTCGTGGCGGCAGCTCTCGCACCCCTGGCGCAGGGCGTGAAGGTCCTGCCGTATCTAGACGACTGGTTGGTCTGCGCGCCTCTTGTCTCACGTAGCCCGGTTGGGCCTGAGAGTGAACACCGAGAAGAGTTGTCTGGACCCTGCCCAACAGGTCACTTACCTGGGGATGGTCCTAGATTCGGTGGCCATGAGGGCCTACCTGACACCTCGTTGTGTGGACGACATTTCCCACCTTCTTCCCATCTTCAGGCTGGGCAAGATGGTGCCTTAGATCCAGTTCCTCCGGCTCCTGGGCACACTGACGGTTTCCTCAGCCGTTGTGGCCTTAGGCCTGCTGTCTTTGCGCTCCATGCAGATATGGCTGAACAGCCTCCACTTGGACGCCAAGTGGCACAGGCACAGGGAAGTCAGGGTGTCACAACGGTGCCTCCACTCTCTGTCACGCTGGGGGGACAGGGCCTATCTTCTGATGGGTGCGCCATCCCATCCCACCGGGAGACTGTCACCGTGGATGCATGTCTCTCAGGGTGGGGTGCAGTGTGGCGGGGCAGAACTACTCAGGGTCAGTGTTCCGCCCAGGAGGATGCGCACCATATCAACGTGCTAGAGCTTCGGGCTGTGCTGCTTGCACTCAAGCACTTTTTACCCCAACTGGCGGTCAGGCATGTGCTTGTTTGTTCGGACAACATGTCCGCCGTTGCCCAGATCAACCACCAAGGGGGCACCAGGTCCGTTCAGCTGCTCCAGCTTTCACATAACCTCTTGTCTTGGGCGTCTCCCTGCCTGACCAGTCTGCGGGCAGCCTTTTTACCAGGAGAGCGAAATCAGGTTGCGGATTTCCTCTCTCGGCACAAACCTCCACCGGGGGAGTGGAGGCTTCATCCAGAGGTGGTGGAGTCAATTTTGAGCCTTTTTGGCAGGGCCGAGGCGGACCTCTTTGCCTCGGAAGAATCGAGGCAATGCCCCCTCTGGTTCTCCTGGACGGAGGTGACCAGCCCAATGGGGCAGGACGCTCTGGTGCACGACTGGCCATACAGTCTCCTGTATGCCTCCCCGCCACTGCCTCTGACACTGCACACAGGGTTCTTACTCAGGGGCACAGGCTCCTTCTGGTCGCCCCCCGCTGGCCGGGGAGAGTTTGGTTCCCACTGCTGCGCAGTCTCTGCTGCAGCCCACCATGGTGTCTCCCCGACAGGAAGGATCTTCTGTCACAGCTCAGGGGTCAGATCTGGCATCCCGACCCTCACCGCTTTCAGCTCTGGGCCTGGCCTCTGAGGGGCCAAACCCACTGTTGAGCGTTTTCACGGCATCTGTCAGGGAAACTATCCTGAATGCCAGAGCACCATCCACTCGAGCACAGTAGGAGTGCAAATGGAAGCTCTTCTCCCACTGGTGTTTGGGTAAGGCCGAGAATCCGGAGCATTGCTCTGTGGCCACCATTTTAGAGTTTCTGCAGTCCCTTCTGGATAGTGGTCGTTCTCACTCCACTTTGAAGGTCTATATGGCTGCTATCTCTGCCCGACATGTGGGAGTCGACGGTGCCACAGTGGGGCGCCCACAGGCTGGTGTCCCTCTTCCTGAGAGGGGCTTTACGGCAGCGTCCCCCTATCACCCCGAGGGATCCGGCTTGGGACCTGCCCCTAGTGCTGGATGCCCTGTCATCTCCTCCCTTCGAGCCCCTGGCCCTGGTGGGGCTTAAGTGGATGTCCTTGAAGGCAGCATTTCTGCTTGCCATAACCTCAGGGTAACGAGTTGGAGAGCTACATGCCCTCTCCGTGAGCGATACATGCCTGAGGTGGAACTCCGATGGCTCGTGTGTTACCCTCTGGCCGAACGCGGCGTTCCTGCCCAAGGTGCTTCCACTAGCCCACTCCAATCAGCCTATCCATCTGGCGCGCTTTAATGTCCCACAGGAGAACGGCACGCCTGAGTTGCTGTGCCCTGTGCATGCCCTAGGGACGTATATTGATGCTACGGCCTGTATACGACAGTCAGAGCAGCTCTTCATTTGCCATGGCGGCACGAGAAAGGGTTGTGCTCTCTCCAAGTAGCGGCTGTCCCACTGGGTTGTGGATACCATCTCACATGCCTATGGGGCCAGTGGCCGCCCCCCGCCATCAGGGGTGAGATGCCACTCTACAAGGAGCATCTCAACGTCTTGGGCTGCCCTGAGAGGGGTGCCCCTAGAGATCATCTGCGTCGTTGCGTCGTGGGCATCGTCTGTCACATTCTCCAGGTTCTACCGGGTCAATGTCGCCACTTCCCATCCTTTGGGCGTGGTCCTGTTGCCGAGCTCCGCTGCTTCCAGCTAGGTAAGCAAGTGCTTGGATTCTTCATGACATGGTTGGCATAAGTCATCCAGTGCTAAAGCACCGCCTCTGGCGGTCGTAGGGACGAAATAGAACGATAGTTACGGCTGTAACTACGGTTCTATGAGTCCCGGATGACCGCCAGAGTATCCTGTCACTCAGAATTTTTGTGTGCTCGCGAGAAGATTCTGGGAACCGATCCGCTAATTACGCCGGCCTATGTAGCTGGTGTCACGTGGGTCACAGGTGACTTTGTTGTTATTAGGTACTCGAACTGCGCATGCGTGTGATGGATATATCCAGTGCTAAAGCACCGCCTCTGGCGGTCATCCGGGACTCATAGAACCGTAGTTACAGCCGTAACTATCATTGTTTGGTTAACACAAGCTGAGAAGATTGCATGTTTGTCATATGAAATAACAACAATCAGTAAATGCCCCACTTGTCGATGTCTGAAGCTTCAACGTGTATTTTTTCTAAGAAAAATTAGACTTTTAAAAGGAGTTTGCTTTTAGCTAAGCTGTGGTGATAGGAAGTCATGTGACCGTGATGTAGTTCCTTTATAGCCTATTGTTAGCTTTTTACTTGTATCATAAATGCGTGGTTGCCACAGATCTTATTTTCAGCAATATTCCAAAATCCAAGTGAAACAACTCATTGGCTTTTGTTGAGAGAGCCCTTGTGATGCTAACTTCCTGGAATGATTGGAAAGCTGAGACATGTATTGATGTGTGGTAATGTAAGACCAAATGGTAGCCATTTAATTTCACTGAGACAGGTTTTCTAAAAGTTGAACTCAGGGTGAAAAGGGACCTGTTGTGACACAGGTTAATCACAGCCTAAATAAATATTACAATCACAATCTAGAGACCTAGGGCATGTAGCTGCTTTCTTGAAAAAATTGACAGTATCTGAGCAGTTTCCAAAACACATTAATCGCCAAAAGGCAATTCTTGCAAAAAAAAATAGTTTTGGATCACATCGTGGATCTCTACACTGAAAACACTGAAACGTTGACTTTAATTATATGTACAACCAATTTATTTATTATTATTATTATTATGTGTGTGTGTGTGTCTTTGTAGGCTACTGCTCAATGTCCTTAAGTTAATGAAGTGACAATGAAACAAGTTGTCACATGAATCTGCTCTCTCCCACGTACTGTTTTTAAGTAACTAGGAGACAGGAGAAAATGAGACAAAATGTTATCTCCTTCAGCCCCCGAGATACACATGAACACACACAGGTTGAAGAGGCACCAGTCGAGTGTGAGACATGTTGGTGGCTCTCCTTCACTCTAAAGCCTGACACCAGCCTCCATATTCCAGCCTGTCTACCTTCCTCCCCTCCTCTTCCTCCTCCTCCAGCTCTCTGGAGAATAGCGCAGCATTGTCATTCACTAACAGTAATGAGGCGGGGGGGAGCTGTTGAAGCGCTGAGAGCTGACAGAAGAGAGGCAGAAGGCAGGGTTTAAAGTCAACTCAATGGCACACTGTGCCTGCTGAGATACAGCAGGAGAGAGGAGGGAGGGAAAGAGACAGGGGAGAGTGGAAGTGGGAGAACATAGGGGGAGTCGGCTAAGAGAGAAGGAAAATATTTCAGATTACAGTAGATTATTTGCAAATGGAGGAAAGAATCTGCCATTTAAGGTGTAATGTGATATGGAGGCATTTTAATTCAAACATTGCAAAATGGGGTTAACATAATTTAAGAGGTTTCAGTGTTGGCGTTTTGTCCAAGACGTCTATGCATTGTTTTGCAGAGATATACAGAAATGACCATGCTAACTGACTAGCCCTCAGACCATCCTTCAATGTGATACGACTTGTTCTTATAAATGCGATAGTGAGTCACTGTAGCACCAGTCTGACCTCAGCGGCCCCATGGCTTCTGAGTAGACGCCCTGGTTAACGTAAGTGCCACTTTAACAAATAGATGGGTAACACAAATGATTGGCTGATGCCACACATGAATAATTTAAACTAGCAGGATTAGTATGACCAGCTCTCAGAATTGTTGCACTTGGAAGAATTGTGTGTCTTCTTTCCCAGCTGTTAAGCTGACTTCAAATGATATGCAATTAGCTTTCTGCTCACCGCACGGTCGGGTGAAGAGCCTTCAGTAAAAACAGATACTCAAGTCTTGTTTACCTCCCCTTCATACAGCTGTCCTCTGATTGGTTGCGCGTCGAGAGGTCAGCAGTAGATAGGTAAAAGTTAAATAAATTGAACTTTGAGCGCATGCAACAATTTGAGCGGTACTGGCGCTAAGGGTAGTGTTTCCGCCAGTCGGGCGGCACCATTATCTCCATAGAAACACAATGGCAACGTCAGCACAGAGCCGATTATAATGTGAAGGAAGCTTGGGTTTGTAGCAGTCATTTTATTAATGCTGAACCAGTACTAGATGTGAAACATCCTTTAACTATATCTTCATTTCAATTAAGTGATTTGTCTGATTAATTCGTTTTTCTTAGATATTGGATTGCAGTAACATTAATACATTTTGGTCCAATGGGAGCCGTCAGACTCACCACCAACCTACCACTTAATTAGGTCAGGTGATATTATTTGCACCAGTAGGTAGATTGGGTTTACGCTGATGGTTACTGTAAACAATAGTGATCAACATTACAGTAATAGCCATTGTACAATCAAAACACTAGCTATAGACACAAAAAATACCACCGCATGTGAAGACCTGTATGATAAGTGAAGTGAACATGACGTGATCTCACAGCTCACAGAGCACAGCAGCACATTTATTTTTCTCCTTGTTTCTGACAGCTTAACCCTCAGCTGTTTTCTGATTAATTTAGAATTTCTGCTGACATTTAGCGGCTCACGGCAGGATCACTTTAGTGCAGTATGATTGAGGCAGGCATTCATCTACTTATTACCTATGGGAGTTTGTAAACTCTGTTTACAGTGGCAATCGTATCAATCTGCCTTGTTTAAAAGTCTCCAAAACTCCAAAGATTGATCTTTGCATCCTTATCCAATCACTATTGTTTTTGACTAGCTGACAGCATTATTCAACCAATTGTCCTCCAATAAAGCTGGCTTCCTTGTGTCAAGAAGTGTGCAGTGTTGCAGTTTTAAAATTGAAAAATGTTAATACAAGTAAAGCTGCAGAAAAGTCACACTGTGTTAAAGAAATATAAATCTATTCATCTGTGGCTGTACTGTACATCAGCAGTGTTGGTAAATACCCTGTTAAACTGAAAAAGTGGTACTTTCTTGCTCACGAGAAAGTACGCCGAGTAGAACCCCCTGGGCTAAGCAGAGGGTCTACTGGCTCGATTGCGTCCTTGGACAGAAGGACGGACAACTGTTGTGCCAGATCTAGGGCCTCTGCCGGATCGATGACTGTCATTTTGGCCCGGCCGAAGACTAGGGGCCGGAACTGCGGTTCGTACCCCTGGGTTAAGGTGAAAACCACCCAAGGGTCGGAAGTACAGACAGCCCAGTAACTGAGCTGCTGCTGGGAAAGCAGCCGACGACCGTCGCCGAGGTCTCGGGGTCTAATCCCCCAGCCTCCGGAGCGCCGGTAAGGCTCTGAGGCACGAGGCCGCCTAGAAGGCCGGCAGCACGAAAGCCCCCGGGAGGTGGATGAGTGGGCCGCTGGGACCTGCGCAGACCACCATTGTAAGCTGGTGGCTGAGAGCGGCTGCTAGAGGTGGCCCTGGGCCTGCTGGGAGTGGGCACAGGCCTATGAAGACCCGAGAGCTGCTGCCTGGTCTGCCTAGCTTGGGCAGCACGCTCCAGTGCCTACAGGGCAGCTGCCCCAAACAGCTCCCCTGGCTCGACTGGCACACTACGGAGGACATGTCTCCGACAGTGGTGACTGAGCAGGCCAAACCTGGCGACGAGTCTGCACCAATAAGGACATAACTCGTCCCCATTCCCTAGACATTAGGGCAAAGGCTTACAGTGATGCATCACTGAGGCCCAGCAAAGAAGGCTCAGCCGGAGCCTGCTGCTGAGAGGTAGAGACAGCCAGTATCAGATGGGAGAGGGAGTTCCCGTGCCGCTGTGTCGTAGGCCTTACAGAGCAGCTCGTTTGTGACCCTGCACTGAGGCCGAGGGCATCTGGCATCAGGAGCCCGAATCGGGGAGGCAATGGCAGGCTCAATGGATGGCAGCCCCACCCTCGCCGGATCCTGCCTGGCAGCAGAGTGGGAGAGGGCCCTGGTGTCTCTCCAGCATGCATGGAGCTCCCTCAGGTACTCCTCTGAAGGAGGAACAATGGGAGTGAAAAGGGCCAGGGTTATGCCTGAAAAAGGCGCTAGCCTGAGCCGAGTCGGCCTGCGGAACCTGAAGCTGCAAGCGTACCAGGGCCGCACGAATAATGGCCGCCATGAAGGCGTCCTCCGTGCCCTGCTGAGAGCTCTGAGCAGAGGAGTGGGAAGCCTCCTCGGGAGTGAGCGGGGCCCCGCCCCCCCCTTCATAGAAGAGGTTTATCCGGAGCCGCTAGCGACATGGCCTCCTCAAGCAGAGATGTGGCAACCGAAGGAGGGCCAGGCGGCAAGCTAGTAGCCCCCACACCGGCCCCTGGCAGAAGGGCCAACAGGAGCGACTTCGTCTGCTCCTTACCAACCCACCTTAGAGGACAGCCTGTTTCTAGCCCTCTACCTGGGGGGTGAACCCATAGCCATCCCTCCATCAAGTCGCCGGGAACGGTCAGACTGAGCTGGAGGAAGTTGTGACGAGGAGAGGTGCCACCTCTGCGACTCTAGCCACTCTGAGCGCCCGAGGCATGAATCTACAGCTCATGCAGGCTCTTTGCGTGAGACCTTCCCTCAAATGCTCGAGGCCAAGGCAGAGGGGGGCAGCGGTCATGGCCGCCCTCGGGCTCAAGAGAAGCCATACAGACGCTACATGAATGAGCCAGTCTATAGGTAGCCAGATGCAGCCTTCCCCAGCTACCTGCTGAACGGAAAGAGTTGAGCAATGCTCCTACTCACCGAAAACAAAGAGGGATGTAACTACACCGCGAGAGCACTGCCTTCACCTAGCTGGATTAAATAAAGAAGCTTAACGGGGGCAGCTTAGCCAGGCGGCTGCTGCCAAGAATCAAGCAGCACGTCTACCAGGAGCGGGGGCGAAAAACACTGCCTTCACTGGATGAGTTAAACAACGAAGCTCAACAGAACACGTCAGATGTTAGCCAAGCGGCCGCTGCTAACAATCAGAGCAATACGTTTACCGGGAGCGGGAGCGAGAGCACTGCCTTCACCAGCTGAGTTTAAATAAAGAAGCTTTAATAAAACATGCAAGATGTTAGCCAAGCGGCTGCTGCTAACAATCAAAACAATACGTTTACCGGGAGCGGGAGCGAGAGCACTGCCTTCACCAGCTGAGTTTAAATAAAGAAGCTTTAATAAAACATGCAAGATGTTAGCCAAGCGGCTGCTGCTAACAATCAAGCGAGATCAAGTCAAACACAAATGTTTAAGACCAGATAACTAGCTTCTAAAGAAGAGAACAGCACAGAGCCGTAGTTACAGCAGTAACTATGGCCAGTATTTACACGGCTTAGAACCGTAGTAACAGTAGTAACTATGGCCAGTACTTACACGGCTTAGAACCGTAGTTACAGTAGTAACTCTGGCCAGTACTTACACAGCATAGAACCATAGTTACAGTAGTAACTATGGCCAGTACTTACACGGCTTAGAACCGTAGTTACAGTAGTAACTATGGCCGGTGCCTAAAAGTGTCAGCCAACGGCTGCACCCTAGATAATATAATATTGGGAGGATGAAATCCTCCTTAATGGCCACACATGCAGAGCACACAGCACACACAGTGAAGATTGTTCTCTGCATATCGTTCTAGTGCTAGGAGTCTAGTACTAGGTGCAGTAAATACAACGATATAGTGCTACTGCCATCAAAACCACACGTTACCGGGAGCGGGAGCGAGAGCACTGCCCTCACCGGCTGAGTTAAATAATGAAGCTTAACAGTACATGCAAGGTGTTAGCCAAGAGGCTGCTGCTAACAATCAAGCAACCAAGTCAGAACACAAATGTTAAGACCAGATAATTAGCTTCTATGGAATAGAACAGCCCGCATAGAACCGTAGGCCATGGTCACAGTAGTAACCATGGCCAGTGCTTACATGGCCTAGGACCGTAGTTACAGTAGTAACTATGGCCAGTACTTACCTTACTATCTGCATCTAAACAAAAAACGGGCAAAATATGGCACACTGGGCTTTCCATACTAAATAGAATGAGAGACGCAGCTAAAGCTGGGACTCAAATGCTAATGATAGCTCGGGCACAACGCCACAAGCAGAACTTTCAAAAGAGCATAATAAGGGCAACTTTATGGGTCTAAGAAAGTCTAAGCCAAACAATAAATAAGACAGCAATCAGGACAACTTAGCTGGGAGAGGGTGCGGGGACACAGCCATCACCAGCAACAAGTTGACACAAACCTGTCCGTCGAGGCTCTGCACAGCGCACAGCCGGCCACAGCTCCTGCAGGACGCGCAACCCGTAGCTCCGACTGTCAGTCGCGAAGCTGCACGCGGCCAGCTGCTTGCAGAGAAATCCCTCAGATCAAACATTCAAACCTGAACGCTGTAGGCTACAAGAATGTAGCCGCGGTACTCTCGCGAAGCGAGAAGATGAAAAGGAACCGATCCACTAATGACGCCGGCCTATGTAGCCGTAGTCACGTGGGTCACAGGTGACTTTGTTGTTATTAGGTACTCGAACTGCGCATGCGTGCGATGGACATATCCAGTGCTAAAGCACCACCTCTGGCGGTCAGTAGGGACGAAATAGAACCGTAGCCAGCCCCCGGGGCGGGCCTACCTGCATGCGTGCACAAGCTCACCATAAGGCGGCCACGCCTCCCGTTCCCGTCATCCTTTTCTCTTCAGCGAGCATGCGGGCAATAGCGTCTCTTGAACCCGCACAGTGCTATGACAGCACTTCCGTTTATTCCACTCGCACCCACCTGCGTTCAGGGACCTCCGCAGAAGAACGGTGGGTTACGTGTTGTAACCTAGTTCTAGTGTGATGTGTGTGTGAAAAATGCATTCAGTGAAAACGATTGCATTTATCCCAGAGTAAGAGTCATCTCTCTCCACAGTTACACATTTCCCCATAATGTCCGTTTCAAAGAGACGGCATTATCACGGGGCGCGCGGGAAGAAAAAAACACCTTGCATAGTGTAATAGGCCCTACACACGGCGGCGTGCGTTGATGCTTGCCGGCGGCATGTCTGAAGCTAGACCAACAACCAATCACCTGAATCTCCCGCCCCGGACACACAAGCAGTGGTTTGATTGGCTAGAGCTTGTACTGGCATATGATTTGATTGGCTGACGCTTCCCGATTGGCTACGCTTTGCTCCCACAATGCAGTTCGGCGAAGCGTGACGTCACCCCATTCAAAGTGAATGGACAGAAGCGTTGAGACGTCAACGCACACCGCCGTGTGTAGGGGCCGTAATAGCTCCGACTGATGCATTTCACTGTCTGTGTGAAGACGGCATTATCCCTGTTATGGAAGGTTTGGCGGCGGAGTGGGCCACCAGAGACTACTACAGCTTCTTCGCTGCGGCTCCACAGCTGCTTGCAGGTCCCCTGAACATAGTTTTATGGGGAATGGAAGCCCCACTGTGTACTGAGAGAGTGGATGGACGTGGTACTGAGACTGGGTTACTCACTCCAGTTTTGCAGCGTCCCTCCTCCATTCAGGGGCATAAGGTGGTGTGTGCAGTGCATGACATTCAGTCTTTCTCTTCTTCTTTCCAGGTTGTTCACCTTGCTTTGGTGGACTAAGAAACATTGTAATACACTGACTTTAAATGATTTGATCGTTAGGTATTCAGCATCAGAATCCGTAACAAATTGAAATTCCCGCGAAAATGTGGTTGCATTCGATTCATTGTCCGGGTAGTATTCATTGTATAGAAATCGTATTGACCGGGCCAGCCCGAACATCGCGAAGTTGGTCGAACGAATGCCTCCTCATCCGGAAGCTGACCGAGCAGACCCGAGCAGCAGTCGAGAGGAGCCGAGCGCATCCGCGAAGCACACTAAATGGCGACGTCCATGAAGAAAGACGGGTTGACCGACTTTTGGCAACTTTTTCATCGTTTTCCAACCGATTTGACCGCTGTCAGGCACTGACACGTCTCCACAATTGCCATAACAGGGTTCCTGCAGGTTTCGCCAACTCAAATTTAAGCCTTTTTAAGACCACTTTGAATAGAATTTAAGACCTATTTCACGGCAAGAAAGTATGATGGAAAATTGCTATGAAAGAAGAAATACGTCCCATAATTACTTACAAAGTAAATGTATTCATGTTCAACATAAGAACAATGACTGAACATAACAGCATAACAGTACAGAACTGTGTTAGCGTGTTAGACAAACAGTGTGTGTGTGTGTGTGTGTGTGTGTGTGTGTTAGGGCTGTGCAATTCATAGTATTTTAATCGCAATTACGATTTTGGCCTGCCACAATTACGAAAAACAACATTATTTTGCTTTGCTAGGTTGTGACAGTGCACTAGAACATATTTGATCTAATTAATTTTGGTCTAATTTATTTTTATTTATCATAGTAGCTTGTGGAAGTGCGCTCCAAAATATTTGTTGATCTTGTTTATTGGTTTTTATTATTTTGATATTATTTATTTAAAATGTATCATTTATTTTTGTATTGTTTTTTCAGTTTTCAGAATTATACGTTCATGGTAATAAACAGTTAAAAAGATACTGTTCAAATTATTATTCGTTTTAAAGTTCAATAAATGGATGTTTTCGAAGTCGTATTTAATAATCGTGATATCAATTATTGACAACAATAATCGTGATTATGATTTTTGCCATAATCGAGCAGCCCTAGTGTGTGTGTGTGTGTGTGTGTGTGTGTGTGTGTGTGTGTGTGTGTGTGTGTGTGTGTGTGTGTGTGTGTGTGTGTGTGTGTGTGTGTGTGTGTGTGTGTGTGTGAGAGTGTGTGTGAGAGAGAAAGTAACAAGAGCTATATTCAGAGCTCTGCTGCCTTGGCTACAATCTTTCATCGTTGCTGTTGTATGATTGGTGTTTAGCTACGGTATTTAGCGTCTACAGCACCTCCGCTTCTAGGGTTGACGTAGACCCAAACGTCGCCCGGAGGTCCCCCGGTGTTGTTGCGGGAGCTGCTGCACTAGCGAACGCGACATTAGCAAAGCAAACGCACATTTATTTTGCAAAAGGTGCGGCGGGCTTCAAACACGTTCCCTCCACTGGTTTCAACCAAGCACTAAATTCGATGTGTTCCAACCAAATTGAACTTACACTTCCCCATATTTATTTGTAAGTAGATTTGAAGATACATGAGTTTCTGACTGCCGCTAGCTGAAGCTTGGTTGCTAGGTTACTAGCTGGGTGTTCTCCAATAAGGGGCCGGGGGAAACAAAGTTAGTGATTACTGGTTCCATGTTGATTTATTTCAATACAGATTGTTGGGGGGAACTGAAAGGCTCTTACCGTACGGGTTACTTTGCAGCCCGGACATTTCCCCCAAAACACATTTAGACGTGATTGCAACACAGAAGTACCTTTGAAATCCCATAATTTTTAAGACCTTCTAAATCATATTTAAGACCTTTCTTATTTTTTTGGTCATATTTAAGACCTTTTTAAGGCCTTAAATTCAGATGATCAAATTTAAGACTTTTTAAGACCCCGCGGGAACCCTGCATAATAGATTGCCCGATCGGGCAACCAGCAGGTGAGGCTTCATTGCCCGAGTTAAATACTAGATTGCCTCGGGCCATCGGGCAGTCATTAATGTCGAGCCCTGGTGTGTGTGTGTGTGTGTGTGTGTGTGTGTGTGTGTGTGTGTGTGTGTGTGTGTGTGTGTGTGTGTGTGTGTGTGTGTGTGTGTGTGTGTGTGTGTGTGTGTGTGTGTGTGTGTGTGTGTGTGTGTGTGTGTGTGTGTGTGTGTGTGTGTGAAAAATGCATTCAGTAAAAATGATTGCATTTAAGAGTGATCTCTCTCCACAATTCCACATTTTCCCATAATGTCTCGTTGAGATCGGCAAGATCCGTTTCATACGATGTTAATTGGGCACCCATTATGAGACACGATTCCCCACTCGCCGCCCCAGTTGTAACTCCAGTAAAGGAGGCAGCCAGTGGGCGGGCGCATGTGAGTGTGATTAACCGCAGGGAGTGCTGTCAAAGCGCTGTGCGGGTGCAATGACATTATGGCCGGCGTGTGGTTGTCAGAAAACACACCTCGCCTAGTGTAATAGCTCCGACTGATTCATTTCACCGCAGAGCGGACCGCGGTGCGTTCAAGGAAACAGGCTGTGTCTGTTGTGCCCTTTCAGGAAACAGAAAAGGGGCTTACTCCATGTACTTCCTGGTTCGAAGAGCCAAGAAGACAGGAGAATTCAGACCCATTCTGGATCTTCGCAGCCTGAATCAGCACATTGCCTGCAAAAAGTTCCATACCAATTACTGGAACTAGGGCAGCCGGGCGATTGGTTCACAACCATCGACCTGAAGGACGCTTACTTTCAGGTTGAAAATTGCTTCAAGCACAGAAAGTATTTGCGTTTTGCCTTCCAGAGGATAGCCTACGAGTACAACAGAGTACCGTTTGGCTATTCCCTATCCCCACGCACGTTCAGTAAATGTGTGGCCACAGCGCTTCAGCCGCTGCACGACCATGGCATGAGGGTGTTCTTTTATCTAGACGACCTCATAGTCATGACCAGGTCCAGGGAATGGGCAATGTTTCACACAGCCCAATTGATCCTACACCTAACCAAGTTGGGTTTTGCGGTCAATCGACAACTGTTAAATATCAATACATCTTTCCCACATCCCCCCCCCCTTGCCTGAAACGCCTCCATTGGACTCCTTTGTTTACTTCCATAACATAATGACATCACTATGTAAAGTAAATGTTCTATTGGCTTGCGCTCCAACACATTGTACGTGATTGGCTAAGGGGCGGGTCATTTCTGACCGATCACTAAGCAGTTGACCAATCACAACAGAGCCGGCCAGCTTAACCAATCAGAGCAGACAGAGGGTGAAAAGAGGTGCTGCAGCACAGGCAGTATGAGAAAAAGAGCTTTCTTAACATTAAAGCATGGAGACATGTAGAGACACAGAATACTGATATGAACCTGAAAATTATTATTATTTGACTAAATTGAAACTCAGACACATTAACTAATTATTCAAATATGATACTTATGTATTGTATCTATGTAATTTGTGTATTGTATCTTATTGCATTGTGTTGTAACTTGTATTGCAAAGCTTGTTGAAGCATTACATTGATTATTTTAGACTAATTCATGTAATAACCCGCCCTTGGACAAAAACTAGCACATTACCTAATTCTTGCATAATAGCTTCTAGTTGGTAACATACATGTTGATTACTGTGCTCTATCCCTGGTTAATAGATCAATAAAAACATGTAATAATCAACTGATAAGAATACATCGTTAGTTGCAGCCCTAATATTAATGTGATTCACATTAATTGGCTATGGCAAATTAGCACCAAACACAGAGTAGAGCGGATGCTGTTTGAATTTTTTTTTTTAGCAGATATTTGATCATGTGTTGGACCAGTTGAATGGTTTTATCTGCTGTTGTTGCCCGACAGAAAGTCAGAGGATCATCAAAGTGTATTAACCTGTTTAGCCCTGAGAGTGTCTTTCAGGTCTCAGGCTCGAAAATGACATTCCCAGAACAAATGACCATATCTTCCCTTCTAAAAGGGTTAAATTAATAATATTTTTTCTCAAAGTAATGATAAACCTGTGAGTTGGATGTAGAAAAGTCAGAATCAATATAGATGTTTTTCATTTTAAAGAAAATTCAGATTGAACATAGTAAAAAACTGTAAATTATAGTGTCCGTCCAAAAGTTATTTTTTACTTATAGTGAAAACTACCCTTGGATGATGGTAAGGCAGACTAAAAGCTTTAGGAATCCAAAGTACAACATATAATAAGTACCCTGTATCAAGATTGATGCAAAACAAGTGACCTTTGACCAAAAGAGAGAGGTTTAGCATAAAAACTCCACCTCTGAGGTGATTTGGCAGGGCCACTCTGCTGATTGCGTGAAGTACAACAGCGTGAATTAGTCATCTTCCAGCAAAAAAGCACTCAAATACCACATTTAAAATCTGAAGAACTCAGTGTGCATCGAGACCGGGTGACGACACTACCTATTGACGCAGCAACCACTGTAAGTTATATTCTTGTTTGATTAGACTTCTCTGTTTCATTTATTCTACTCTGTATAATTGTTCTGCAGTTATTGTAGCTAAAACGGCGCTTTTGAGAGATTTTAAATCTCAGATCTGCTCAAGTGAACCTGTAACCCAGGTCTCAGTGGGGCACTCAAGCCTGCATTACAATATAGGCAGGGCCACTCTGCTGATTGCGTGAAGTACAACAGCGTGAATTAGTCATCTTCAAGCAAAAAAGCACTCTCATACCGCATTTAAAATCTGAAGAACTCAGTGTGCATCGAGACCGGGTGACGACACTACCTATTGACGCAGCAACCACTGTAAGTTATATTCTTGTTTGATTAGACTTCTCTGTTTCATTTATTCTACTCTGTATAATTGTTCTGCAGTTATTGTAGCTAAAACGGCGCTTTTGAGAGATTTTAAATCTCAGATCTGCTCAAGTGAACCTGTAACCCAGGTCTCAGTCGGGCACTCAAGCTTGCATTACAATATAGGCAGGGCCACTCTGCTGTCGCCCATCAGCTGTAGAGAGGTAACTAATTAGAGGGGCGTGGCCTCACAGCTGTGAGAACTCAGCAATCAGGCGTCCATTTTTAGGTAGCTATTTCCTGGAGTGTCAGCTTCAGCGTCAGACAGCCGAAGACTGACAAAGACATTGGAGTCACGAGGGTGGCAAAGAGGAGGCAAATCCTACTCTGATTGAGCTACTTACCGCTGGTGTTTTATTTTTCTTTAGTTTAGCTTTCTAGCCCCCCATGCTATAATCATGTGTATTTTCTCCATTCCTGTTCATGTGTCTTCTCGCAATTATCACTGTCCCCGTGTATCTCGTAATCGATATAACCGGCCGGCTCTCGTCTATCCCACATGCTCCACTGAGATCCAACATCTAGTTTCAGGTGGCCTGTGGAACTGCCAGTCAGCTGTTCCTAAGGCTGACTTCATCTCTGGCTACGCTTCCCTGCAGTCTCTGGATTTCCTTGCTCTCACTGAGACGTGGATTACTCCATCCAACACATCCACCCCAGTAGCTCTCTCCACAGCATATTCCTTCTCCCATACACCCAGACCCACTGGCAGAGGAGGTGAAACTGGTCTCCTGCTCTCTCCCAAATGGAGCTTTTCCCTCTTCAAGCTACCTAACTTCACTCCTTCCACCTTTGAATTCCATGCCGTCACAGTAACCCATCCTATACAATTAACCATTGTTGTTCTCTACCGTCCACCAGGCGCCTTGGGAGACTTTTTGGAGGAATTAGATAATCTCCTCTCACACATCCCTGAAACTGGCCCTCCCGCTGTACTTCTCGGAGACTTCAACCTCCAGACAGGGAAGATAGACGAACTAACATCTCTGTTAACCACCTTTGCTTTCTCACTGTCTCCATCCCCACCAACTCATAAAGCTGGCAATGTCCTTGATCTCATATTCTCAAGGAACTGCACTACTTCTAACCTCTCCGTAAACCCGCTCCACACATCCGATCATCACTCCTGCCTCCAAACTCTGCTGCAGAAACTCTCCTCTCTACTCTCTCATCCTCTCTGGACTCTCTCTGTCCTCTCACATCTCGGCAGGCTCGTCAGTCCCCTCCTGCTCCCTGGCTAAATGACGCACTGCGTGCTAATAGAACCGTCCTTAGGGCAGCAGAGCGGAAACGGTGGAAATCCAAACACCGTGACGACCTCCTATCCTATCAGGCTCTCCTCTCCTCTTTCTCTGCTTCCATCTCTCAGGCAAAAAGCACTTTCTTTCAAGATAAGATCCAATCTTCCTATTCCAATCCCAAAAAACTATTTTCCATCTTCTCCACCCTCTTGGACCCTCCCAAAGCCCCTCCCCCCTCCTCACTTCTGTCAAGCGACTTTGTTAACCATTTTGAAAAAAAGGTTGATGATATTCGCTCTTCTTTTTCTGACTCACCTTTACTCACCGCTGGGTCACCAGACCCTCCATCCACCCACACACTGACCTCCTTTTCCCCTCTCTCTCCAAGTGAGGTTCTTACCCTCATTACCTCTGCCCGCCCTACCACCTGTCCTCTGGACCCTATCCCTTCAAACCTCCTTCAGACTATCGCTCCTGATATTCTACCGTTCCTCACCCATTTCATCAACACTTCTCTATCTTCTGGTCACTTTCCAAATAGTCTTAAGGAGGCAAGAGTAAACTCTCTCCTAAAGAAACCCACTCTCAACCCGTCTGATGTTATAAACTACAGGCCTGTCTCTCTACTCCCGTTCCTGTCTAAAACACTTGAACGCGCTGTCTTTAAACAACTCTCC
This sequence comes from Pogonophryne albipinna, assembly GCA_028583405.1. Taxonomy (NCBI): domain Eukaryota; kingdom Metazoa; phylum Chordata; class Actinopteri; order Perciformes; family Artedidraconidae; genus Pogonophryne; species Pogonophryne albipinna. The sequence goes on along the minus strand of JAPTMU010000027.1, from coordinate 1,207,488 downwards.
TGTTATCTCCATCAGAACAACCGTCTGGATCCGCACCAGTCTGGTTTCAAGGCAGGTCACTCCACAGAAACTGCTCTCATTGCTGTCACTGAGGAACTGCACACTGCCAAAGCAGCATCCCTCTCCTCTGTCATCATCCTGTTGGACCTGTCAGCTGCATTCGACACGGTGAACCATCAGATCCTCCTTCGCACTCTCCAAGAACTTGGAGTTTCAGGCTCTGCACTTTCCCTCCTCACCTCATACCTCAAAGACCGTACCTACAGGGTAACTTGGAGAGGGTCCGAGTCCGACCCTTGTCAATTAACTACAGGGGTCCCTCAGGGCTCTGTTCTTGGTCCCCTCCTCTTCTCCCTGTACACAAACTCGCTCGGATCAGTCATTAGCCCGCATGGTTTTTCATACCACTGCTACGCTGACGACACCCAATTAATTCTGTCCTTTCCCCGCTCAGAGACCCAGGTCGTCGCACGCATCTCTGCTTGTCTAGCTGACATCTCTCAGTGGATGTCTGCTCATCACCTCAAGCTCAACCTTGACAAGACTGAACTGCTTTTCCTTCCAGGAAAAGATTGTCCCACTCTTGACCTGACAATCAACATTGGCACCTCTGTTGTTTCCCCGACTCAGACTGCAAGGAATCTGGGTGTGATCCTAGATAACAACCTGTCCTTCGCTGCAAACATCGCTGCTACAACCCGTTGCTGCAGATACACGCTTTACAACATCAGGAAGATTCGTCCCCAGCTGACCCAGAAAGCCACGCAGGTTCTGGTCCAGGCTCTCGTCACCTCACGCCTAGACTACTGCAACTCCCTCCTGGCTGGTCTACCTGCATGTGCCATCCGACCTCTGCAGCTCATCCAGAATGCAGCTGCTCGTCTGGTCTTCAACCTTCCAACATTTTCCCACACCACTCCGCTCCTCCGCTCCCTTCACTGGCTTCCGGTAACTGCTAGAATCCACTTCAAGACAATGGTACTTGCGTACCATGCTGCGAATGTATCTGGCCCTTCCTACATCCAGGACATGGTTAAACTGTACACCCCAGCGCGTGCACTACGCTCTGCATCAGCCAAACGACTCGCTGCACCCTCGCTGCGAGGGGGACCCAAGTTCCCATCAGCAAAAACACGTGGGTTTGCTATCCTGGCTCCAAAATGGTGGAATGAGCTCCCCATTGACATCAGGACAGCAGAAAGCCTGCACATCTTCCGGCGCAGACTGAAAACTCATCTCTTTCGACTCCACCTCGAGCGATAGAATTACTAACAAAGAACTGCTAACAGAGCACTTATATACTAATAAAGGACTGGCTTATCGATAGCCAGTTGAGTAGCATTTGAAATGTTTGGCTCTATGAAACCTGATGTACTTATATGATTCTGTTTTCTTCAAGGTTGTGTTTTCCTGGTCGAATGTACTTATTGTAAGTCGCTTTGGATAAAAGCGTCAGCTAAATGCAATGTAATGCTGGTGCTGCTACATGAAAACAGTTGATGACCATTGTCATTAGGATTCGTAAACCAAAGTGGTTTACCAACCATCTGACCAACATCACAATCTTTAGAGCAGGGGTAGCCAACACGGTGCTCACGGGCACTCAGTCGCCCGCAGGGGCAACGTGAGTCGCCCGCGGGGCATGTTCTAAAAATAGCTCGCGAAGCAAATCCAAAATGTATAAAATACACAAAACAAAAAAGGAAATGTAATTAAAAGAATCTACCCCATGCATAAACGAAACTTAAATCATAGCGAACTCTATCTACTTACTACAACTCTATATCTATCTAACACCCCTCCTCCCCCCACCCCCACAATGAATATCGACCAATCACGTTCTTGCTTGATTTGCGGGACCAGCGTTGCAGTCGGGAAGAAAAGCAATGTGGCTCCTCCCCGCTGATTTTCCTTCTGGCAGAATCAACACAACACATTGAACACAGCCCATCATGCCAGCCTATACAGCACATGAGGGGCAGAGTTTTACTCTGTGTGTTGCAACTTGCATATATATTTATTCCACTTGACGCACACACACGCATGGCGTAATCTCCACTGGGGACAGGGGGGGGGGACATGTCCCCCGCTCGTTTCGAAATCCCGTTTGTGTCCCCCCACTTTACAAATATGTTTATTATTTTTTAACGCAAGCCGTCATCGCCACGGAGGAGCTCACAGCCTCTGTGAGCGAGCGAGACAGAGGGAGAGAGAGAGAGCGAGCGAGGGAGAGAGGGAGAGAGAGAGCGAGAGAGCACACTTTTATCTATTTAATATAGATAAAGTAAGAAATCATTCCAATGTGTACTATAGGACAGTACAAAAAGAGTTTAAAAGGGGAGTGATTAGTAAAATATGCATAAAGAAAAAGAAAGAATGCTAACTACTAGGTAACATAAGATAAGAATAAACAAGTTTAAATGATTTGTTATTGGTTGTGATAATATTCTAAAGATGATTGGATTATTGAAAAGTATACAGCTCCCTTTCATCTGAGGGTTGAGAGCTGTATCCATCAATTCATTTTGTGCTCAAAATGCACCAGATTGATGCTTTTCACTTCAACATAAAAAAAAAAATCTTCCCGGGGGTGCATGCCCCCGGACCCGCCTAGAGGAGGTGAGGACCCCCCTAGAGGAGGTGAGGTCCCCCCTAGAGGATGTGAGGTCCACCCCCAAATAAAGCAGGTTAAAATAATTAAATTGCATACATGTTCTTTTAGTAAACACTGAAACGGGTCCCACAGACCCAAACAGCACACAAAGGTTAAAGGTCAGCATATAATAATGTTAAAATGTGCTAAATATATACACAGCAAAAAAACTAAAAAGAGGAGTAAAAGTAGCCCCCGACTTTAGTTTTATTTTTTGAAAGTAGCCCTCATCCTAAAAAAGGTTGGTGACCCCTGCTTTAGAGCCACACTAGCATGGCTATAGAGTAGGCATTTCACTATTTCCGGGTCCCTCGTCTCGAAGGCTTTTTGAATGTGATTGTGGTTAGAAGCCTATAAAAAGGTCTGTGGTTAACACGAGCTGAAGAGGTTGTCACGTTTTGTTTTACAACATAAAATATAAAGGTAAATATCCCACCTGGAATGACTGGACCTGGAAGCTTTATCCCAGCTAGAAATGTTTGGTTCTAAAAACATTCTGAGAATGTTACATTCATTGTTCTAAGAATGTTTTCAGCGGGAAGTTTTCTTTTGGTTCCCAGAACATTCTTCTGAAAGGTAGAATAACGTTCTCTAAAAACATTCTTAAAATGTTTGTTGATAACCTTCCTAAAATGTTTTTGATAACCTTCCTAAAATGTTTTTGATAACATTGTTAGAACATTATGCCCTACTATTCTTAAAAAGTTTTCAGCTGAAGATTTTATTTTGGTTCCCAGAACGTTCTTCTGAAAGGTAGGATAATGTTCTCTAAAAACATTTTTAAAATGTTTTTGATAACATTGTTATGCCCTACTGTTCTTAAAATGTTTTCAGCTGCAAGTTAGATTTGTTTATATTGCCAGAATGTTATTATTTTAGAGAAGGATAACATGGTTTATAGGGATGTAACGATATACCGAATATCGCGGTATCGCGGTAAATAAACGTCCCAATACCGTCGTGAGACTGACAAAATCTACCGCGATAAAAAAAAAAAAATGTTTTTTTTTTTTTTAAACACTTTTTTTTGTTTTAAACCTTTATTTAACCAGATGGTCCCATTGAGATCATCGATCTCTTTTTCAAGAGAGACCTGTCCAACATGGCAGCAAGTAGGTTACAACATGAACATAAAACAACAGAACACAAAAGGACATTGTATTTATATGGGGGTTATTCCCTATCTTTATTCAAGAGCGTGGTATTTAAATTTGAGAGCATACTTTATGTATTTATTTCCCTCAAACCCTGTCCTCGCACTCAAACAGTGCCTGCTTGCACTTAGATTTGCTCTGCTTCTGCTCAAACTGTACGCTTGCACTCAGATATATTGCTGTTTACAGATTTGTTCTGCTCTCAGATTTATTCTGTGCGCGCTCGAAATTTTTGTGCAACAATCCTGTCAAAATCCCTCAACCAATAGGAGGCCAGGTGTCCTTGCGGGTGCGTTCGCTTTACTTATTACAGCGTCCCGTAAGGGCGGTTATTCTTTGGTTTATAAACTCCCGCCCTCCACGGCTTTATAATATAGAATGTACTGTTCAAGAGAGAGCACGCTCGTGAACTGTCAACGGGGGGGGCGGTGTTATGCCGTGTGTGCATGATGCACCTCGCGGGAGCGCGCACAGCGTAAAGCAAAACCTCTCAGACATGTATTGATCTGTACGGCAAAGTATGGTTTGGAAACTATATCATTTCCTTTTGGAGGGCATGCATAACACTGCATAACACCAGAGCCTCGCTGCGGGGAAACGTTGGCGCTGTTCCGAGTTTGTTCTAATCTGTCACAAATGACAGACTGCTTTCAGATTTTTCCGTCATTGTTAAAAAAAATATTCGGTTAACGCGACCACTGCTGTCCCAGCAACATCAGTCCCAGCAACATCAGTCCCAGCAACATCAGTACCAGCAACATCAGTACCAAGCAAGAGAGTCTTTTCCAGAGCAGGGGATATTGTAAATGCCCAAACATCCAAGCTTATAAATACCTGGAAATGTGGACATTCTCATATTCCTAAAAACCTGTCTGATGATGCTGAGTGAGTGACTAGTGAGTTTGAGTTGAGTTACTTGAAAAACTAAAGTGAAACTTGATTTATTTTATTGCAGGGTCTGATTATTAAATGTCCTTGTTTATTTGTGAGATGCAGTGGCACAAAGAAAATGCCTACTTTGTTTGGTAGTACTATAGGTACAAAAACACTGGTTTTCTTGTTCCAGTCTGTTACTGTCACTTTGTTTTTGACAATACTGCTATCCTACTAAAATGCTGTACAAATCAGATTTATTATTTAATAAAGAAACATTTTCCGAGTAAGAAAAATTTGTATTTATTATTCAATATCGCGATAAATACCGTACCGTGGACTTGTTATCGCGATATTATCGTACCGTGAGTTTTTGGTATCGTTACATCCCTAATGGTTTATGTTTAAAACATTATGCAAATGTCTGTGGTAACAATTTACTAAAATATGTTTACATTATTAGAACAGAAAGACATAATATTCCTGTAATTGTTCAACTCAAAATTCCTGGGTAAGTGGACTGACCACTGTGGTCATTAGGATGATTTTGATAGTTTACTTAACTATTGGAATTTGACTATTAACACATGTAAAAGGATGACTCGGAATCAGCTGGTGAAAGTAACATTTTTTTATTAGAAAAGGGGCGCTGGGAGTGGAGGTTGGTTATGGCAGCAGTGGGAAACAGTTGTTCCAGGGTGGGTTGAGAGGCCTGGCTGGTCTTGGGAGTGTGGAAGGCCTTGGTTTCCTCCTGGGAGAGACACAAAAATGAGTGTGAGGCTAAAGCAGGCAAAGTTATCAAAGAATATGCTGGTAAAAAGGTAGTGCGGCACGCATCAAACCGTTCACAGCAACAATCCGGCAGGGAATGAGTGCAGGCTGCAGGTTTTCATAGTGTGGCTGATGAGCAGGTTGCAGGGTTTCAGGGACGGGCAGTGACAGTCGGTCCGTTCCTCTATATGTCTGTCGGTCTCAAATCTAAACGGTGCAATAACGATTGTTATCCAATATGCATAAACAGCTGACACTGTTTATACGCAGCCCTCACAAACCACACACGGCTAGATAGCTTATCTAACAGTTAGAACCTACATACGAGACACAACCTTTATAGTCAGAAAAAAGTGTGATTATTTTCGGATATTTTACACAAATGATATTATGAATACTGTGGGCCTACATACCTTAGTGTGATTATAAGTGCATGTGAGTGAATATTGGCATGCATAAATTCGTTTTTATACGTCCTATTCGTTGTCTCAATGCGCTCATACATCTTAAGAAAGTTATCACCAAAAACGTTAAGAATGTTTATAGAGAACGTTATCCTACCTTTCAGAAGAATATTCTGGGAACCAAAATAAAACGTCCCGCTGAAAACATTCCAAGAACAACGAATGGTAACAAACATGTCTAGCTGGGAACTCACACATGCCACGCAAACATGCAATATCTGCTTACTGAATTAACATGAATTACGTGCTTGTTTGTTTTTTTCAAACGGAAAATATGGTGACATCAGATTTTTTTAAAACATCCTTTTTAAACAAATGCAACAAGTTTGTTTTTTAAAGCGCTCTAGAAATAAATCTGACATTGACCATGACCGTGTTTATATTTTCCATAACAGGAACGTTTTATAAAAAAAGAATAACATCCTAAAAACATTTTCAGAATGTAACATTGAGGGAACGTTTTATAAAGAACATCTTTAATGTGTTACCCCAACAACGTCCAAAACACATCCTTAGAATGTTGCAGGCAAAACGTTCCACCTTTGTTAACATATCACATTGAAGGCACATTTTATAAATAAACTTTCTGTCATCTCAGGCCTCAATAACATCCTGAAAACATCCTCTGAATGTTGCAGTTAAAACGTTATGTCTTAGTTAACCTTAAACCTTATAGGAACATTATTTGAAAAAATAAACATCCTAAAAAGACTCTTTGAACATCAGATTAAAACGTTTCTTTAAAACCTTATTAGAACCTGTAGGTAACGTTAGCCAAAGTTGTGAGAACGTTCCCCGCTAGCTGCGTTGTGCGTCATCACACAGACAAGAGTTCGCTTTTCGCTTAGTGGTGGAGATATGCAGTCATGTGACCGTCATGTATTGAGTTTATAGCCTACCATAGATTTTTTACTTCAAAAAATCATGGAGTGGTGTTAATATGTGTAGATGATCCTGCTGAACAAGACGTGTAATTATCATAGACCCGTGTTGTCCACAGAGATTGTTTTCTGATACCAAAAAGCAATGGGGGAAAAGGAGCCCTTGAGATGCTAACTGCTGGGTCGGCCAACAAAAATATGTGATCACTGCACCACTGTATTGATATTTTCAGTTAGTTGAGCATGAAACACAAGTTTGAACAGTTATCCAAGCAGTGAAATAAACTATTTCTCCAGTTACATATATTTGGTTCTTTAGGCCTAAGGTGTCTTTGCTTGGCGGCAGGCGGCCTGGCATCTGTCTTTCTCTAAAGTATGTTGTCTAACAGTGTGCTCTTTTGGGAAAAGCATTGTTAATGGTCTGTCAGCTTGTGTTTGCACACAGTGCATGAAATATGCTTATTTAACACAGTCATCACTGATGGCAGTTACAAACCAACATGCTCTCTTGTTTTCTTGCTCCAGTTGAAACAAATTATCATAAATAAAATAAAGTCAATTTGAGTTTGTGAGGGTGTGGGTGGCTGATGATGATGTTAAGGGTTTGACAGTTGGCATCTTTGAAATAACTTGGTCACATTAACTATATCACATTCATTTTCTACAGTACAGTAGTTCATGGTGTTGTAGATGGGTTAGTTACAGTGTTGGGTGTAACGCGTTACAAAAGTAACGGAGTTACAGTAATATATTACTTTGTGCTGTAACTAAGTAATGTAACGCATTACTAATGAAATGTGGGTAATATATTACCCGTTACAATGCTCAGTAACGCAGTTACAACACATTTCAAACCGAAATTAAATGGTGTTTTGTTTTTTAAGAATGTACTAACATAGCGAGACATTCGGACACCAGACAAATTGTGCGGGTAGATTAGTAAACCTGGTGTTTTCCCTTCAGGCTTCGCGTCGGGATCTTCGGGGCAGTTGAATGTTATGCACCCTCTATTCAAAAAAGAGAACGGGGCGAAAAATACAAACAACAAATTGTGTCAGGTGCGCGTGACCTGCTCCGCTGCGCGTGCATCATTTCCAAAGTGCTTCCACAACAGTGACACACATCTGTGGATAATCATTTATACGAGAATGGTTAAAGCAACCATCACTAAACGCCAGCAACACTGCATCTACTGCAGACAGTAGCAACAGGTCAGATGGGGACATCACGTTACCCTCCGTTGTGGACACTAGCTTACTCCCGCCTGACTCGCCACCCTCGCCCCCGGAGCAGCAGTCTTCGTCGCCCGAAACTACGCCGCCCCTCTGCGGCCCGCAGGTGCCAGCCAGGATACCACGGCGAAACAGAGCCTGCCCAGGTATATCTAAACAAGTACCCGCCTGTACAGTGGAGTTAGGCGGTCATGTTGCAGTTCGTGGTATACAAATAGACAAGGGCTAGAATATTCATGTGAAAATAGTGCCATATTCTGCCATGCCTGTAGAAATGTTGGGTCAAACATAATGCATACAATAGCACAGATGCCTTCACCACGAATGGCTACAAAAAGATCTCATATCCCAAGCTTATCAACGAGCTGATGTTGCAGCTGAAATGTTCTCCAGGTCACAAAGTCAACCTCACATGATGATGTGATACCAGTTTTCAAGCACAGTAAATATTCTCTTCCCAGAGTATATGATGGGACCAAGGTGATGTTTAGTACATGGTTTTAATAATACTTTTGCTTTTCAATGTTTGCCATTTCAAACCATGAGCTGGTTTAAATAATATGTGCCTTGATTTACAATATGTTCTCATTTGTTTTATCAGTACAGTTTTGAAGCGTTTGTGCTTTTCTTTGCCACAGTCCACTTTGGACTGTATGAGATATTTCAGGATTGCACTTTTAACTCAATTGAAATGTTCTCACTTGCTTGGTTTCAAAACATAACAAATACCATAATCTGTTCATTGGGGACCATCAATGCTACTTTTCATTGCTGTTGCCGGCCACTATTGCTCATGTTAACCTGCTACTGCTGCGCCCCCTGTAATCTCAGAGGCACCCTGAGTCATTTTGTTCTGGAACCGGGCCTGTACATGGCCATATACTAAACACACTACAGAGCCCATTCCGTGTCCTGTTAGTGTTTACTTCCTGTCTGCCTTCTTCTGGTGATTTATCTGACGGCCAGCGCTCCGTCTTTTAACCTCTTTTCCTTTCTCTTTCTTGATCCTCCTTAGCAACCTTCATTATAGTCCTTGACACTGGTCTGTACTGCTGGATTAACAACGTGTCACATGTTAAGAATTTACAATCAGAATGGAGTATTCAACTAAGCCGTGTAATACAAGTTGTTAGTAGCCTTAAGGGCCTACACAGTTGTTATGCTACACCACATTGCCCTTCACTGGATGTATAATGAGCTGCACTAAACTACATGTTAGCATTAAAATAACTAGCCATTCTTTTGTGGTTATTTTGGTGAAAGTAACTCAAAAGTAACTAAAGTAGTGTAACTCATTACATTTCAGAGACAGTAATATTGTAATGTAACTTATTACTTTTAAAAGACAGTAATAAGTCATATATTACATTTTGGAAGTAACTTGCCCAACACTGGTTAGTTACGATTTTACGATGCATTAAGCCAAACAAATGCTTCTGCAATAAAATTGCTGACCAATTACAGAGCTCGCAGCCCCATATTATCATATCACATCAATCATACAGCAGCCCTTTGGAAACTCCAACATCATTAATCATACATGAACCGTTTAAGGGAATTATTGCAGCAACCAGTAAATAGGTTCAATTGGACACTAATTTCTTCTTAGAATGTTCGTGGTCAGACAAGTTTATTACATTGAAAAAGAAATGCGCTGAACCTTGAGCAGTTATAAAACACACTTTTCAAAGCATTATAAATTCAAGTTCACACGGCTTTATTTGCACACTCAGACTTACAGGTTTGAAGGAGCATTCTCGCAAAGTGGTGAGGGTTTCAGGTGCACGAGGGCTCTCTAAGCTGCCTTCACATGAAATGGGGTGAAACTGCTCTGCGCTGACACTGACGTTTTGTTCTATGGAGGGAGCTCAAATGGTTACTAATTATTTTGACTTTCACCATGTTAACCGCTGACCTTTCGAGACCCAACCAATCAGATGACAGCTGTATGTAGCGGTGCAAGCTAGCAGTGGCTTCTGTAAAGTATTTTCACACTGTGATTTGTGGCAGTTGATACTGAATATTTGAAACACCAGTCTAATGCAATATTAAATAATTGAAATCCTTTCAATGCTTCATGTTTCTTCTAACTTGACATAGAAAGTTTTGTTTTGATTGGTTTTATTATTGTTCTTTTACAATTACTGATATAAATAACTATAAAAAGCCATTTCAGAGTGATAGCAGGTTCTCAAGTTTTTTCAGTTTTGCTACCACGGCAACCTTTTTCTGTTTATTTATTATTGTTTCATTGTGAATCTTATTCTAGTTGAAAGCTGGAAAATCTTATTGGGTTGTCAATAATTATTAAAATTCAGAAATGCAAATATTTTCTCTAACAGGGGCTAAAGTATGATGACCCTCTTTGTCCTGTGACTGGGACAAAATGAAGACCTAAAACATCAAGTCAAATACAGGTTTTTTCCACACAAATATTTACCGCGTTTTATCTTTTATTTTATAATGATACATTCAAGAGAAAGGCAGCATGTGAAATATAATTATTTGGGTGGTTAGGAGGCATCCTCCTGGTTTGGGCCGTTCCGCAGGCTGCTCGGATGGATGGTGTTCCCTCTGTAACATCCTGAGTACTGCATCACCACACAAGCTTAATCCCTAGCAGAGCCTTTCCGTTTAACATTAGAAAGATAAGTGTAAAATAACATGACGCAGGCTTCATTTGCAATTTATTCCCTTCGACTTTGGGCTGGACCTCAACTGCCCCATTCTGAATACTGTTCTAAAAAATCACAGGTTAAGCTCCATTTTATACTGATTTCTCTTATAAACACCACAGCTACTGTATGTGTCTACTTGTTTATTCCGTTATTTGTACAAGTAATTCCCCTACTACTCTCAAAAGCCCTCCAGAAGTGTTTGTGAAGATTGCAACCAGATCAGAGTCTTTTCCTTCTTATTTCACATGGCTTCATATTCTTACCATTTATGACATTAACATTTATCAAATGTGTTTTATGTACAGCATACTTTCAGGTAAAGGGAACATTCACAGGTTCATTGTATGCTACTCATCCGATCTCCATTCCCCTGTGTCTCACTTCCCATCAGATTTAGATGTACAAATATCTGGAATGGCTTTTCCCACGTAACAAAATACTGCCCCTCTATGGATGCTACAGAGAATGTCTGAAAGATCATGTATCCACTGTTCGACAACTGCTTTTTCATTTTCCATATATACAAACATACTCATAAATGTTTCATATTCTCATTTCCTAATGGTTTTTCCACATGTTATTTAATTTATGTTTTAAGTATTTGTTGTCCTTAACGTTTGCCATCATTATTGAATGTATAGTTTGTATATTGATCTTGTGTTTTGTGTAAAATGTTGATCTTTGACATTATTTAGGTGGAGGCTCCAAATAAGCCCGGTAGGTTTTCTGGCTCTTCCTATACTGTTTTTCATTTGTTATATGTTTCTGTGTTTTTAAATTGTGCAAAAACAATCAAATAAAAAAGTGTAACAATAAATGTATTAAAAAGGGAAAGTGGGTATTTTTTTCAAATGTATTTTGTGTGGTGTTTTTAGATATTTTGTATGTTATAAATAAAACTGTATGCTGACCCTTAAAGCTGTCTCTGCCCGTGGTGTAAAACGAACCTGATTGTCCTTAGCAGTATTAGACCTATCTTTATAATTTCCTGGGGGCGAAACTCCCCCAGGTGGCGTTGTCCGCAACTGACTTTAAACACCTACCCTCACCACTCCGCCACATTCTGGTATTAGAGGGAAGATATGATTGGTCAATTGTACTGTCATTTGACATTACTCTCTCGTTGAGTTACGATAGCGGGCCCTCTGTGAATGTACAGCAGGACCACCAAGCTCTCCCGTCTTCACAGTAACTCGCAGAGACAAGCTTCTTTCATTTAACCCTTCACATTCCAACAGAAATTGAACAGGCAGATTTGAAGGATTTATTTCTTTGGAAATGTTATTTTAAATACAATTAAATCAAGTTATTTTGGTAAAACTAATGAAAAATATAACAAAAAATATATATTTTTTAAATATAAAAAAAAATGTTTTTAATTTGTTTTAAATATTATTTTGTAGAATATCTTACATCTTACATCTTACTGACGGCTCACCACTGCTCTACCGTACATTTCTCCTGCTCTTTGCTGTACACCAGGAAGCAGTTTTCTCTTCTCCTGTGTAATGATGCAGGTTATAACAATATGTTATTGTGTTACCCATATCTGTTTTATTTATACTCCATCCAAATGTGTTCAACTGAGACATTTTCTTTGAGGAAGTGACAGAAACCCACAATTATAATTTGTTAATGTAGCATTATGGGGGCTGTGGTAGATCTGTCTGTGACAGGACATGTGGTTATGATATTTTTATGTCAGAGTGGATGACATGATTATAGAGTCTCTGTGAGGCGGTATGTAGACACATGTTCACCATCTTAGGCTATATCCTGACTTATATCTGTTAACAGACGGTCTTGCGTGTGAATGCTGTGGGAAATGGGACCAGTTTCTGGTATCGGAAGCTTCCTGCTTTCTGGTTGTCCACTTAAATCCGATCATTATTAACCAATACCTTTAGTACTTGCAGGTTAAAAGTCTGCATGGGGCCAGACAGGAAGTAACCTTGGCCAGAATGCAGTCTCAGAACCCATCAGCTATCGTCTGACATTGATTTAGCTTTTAATTGTCTTACAATTAGCTTGTATAAACTGGCTATTTGAAGATAGAAGAAGATGGAAGATAACCCTTTATTAATCCTCAAGGGAAAATTCAGTGTTTTGCTGTATTATTGTATACACACAGTACAATTACACACATGCATAGGCCCTAAACACATGGTCTGAATACACTTGTAAACAAACACATCCTTTTTTGTGAAGAGCTGCCAGATTAAAGAGGCTGCCATGTTTCCCAGGTAGTAGTCCAGAATGTCTTTGTTTTGGTACAGTGAGGACATGAACCAGCAACCCTTCAGTTCCCAAGACAAGTCCTTACAGACTGACTTACTGCACCCCCAAACTACATGTGATCAAACCAGTCTTTAATGTAATCCCTCACCTCCCTTCTTGCGTCCCAAGTTGCTTTTGTTGACTGAAAACAATGAGTACCGGACAGAAACTGAGGTCTTGTCCCAGATATCCACTGGCTACACCACTCTCCTGGTAATATAGCCCCTTGTGTCCAGAGCCATATCAATTTCCAACCGAGAGCATCACAACATCATGTGAGAAATGACGCTCAATATCTGGACCGGTCAGGTAGTCTGTCAGGAGCTACAGCCAGGAGAAGATCATCTAACTGGGTGTAACCCACTGGATAACCAAGGTTACAAGGTTCTTGTATTTTGTTTGTTAATTATTATGTATTATTTAATTAGTTATTTTATAGTATATTTTAGTTTAATGCTCAACATTTAAGAACAAAGCTCATTGGTTCATAACGCAATCATGATTGCAGTTGGACTAAAAGTCCCGCCTCCTCACTCAGGTTAGTAAGGGCACGTTGGAAAAGTGTGTGTGAGGGAGCAGCGTCACGCTGGAAGAACGGAGACACTTGTTGTGATCATTATATGCACAAAACAGCGCACATTAAGAGTTTGACCGGGACGGCGGTGGACCAATCTCTGGGGCTGTCGCTGCATTGGAAAGCAGGAGTTTTGATTATTATTTAATTTTCCTCGGCTGGGTTTTTTATGATACCCTTGGATAAGAAGATTCTGGATTTTGGACTCTGGATTTTCTCCCTGACGAGGGGGATGGCGAGCTACCAGTGATAACCTGAACACCTCATCTTTCCGCTACCAGTGGTAGGATTGAGAGGACCTTACAGGAACTGAACAACAAACTATTTTCTTTTGGGGGTTTATTTTATTTTATTTGGGGTGCACCCAAGTGTCAAGCGCTTTAAAAACTATTGAAAATATTTAGACTGTTGTTTATTCCTGTGCCAATATATATATATTTGTTTCTTTATAAAATCTCAGAGTTCACTCCAATCACTCTGGTGTACGACTTCATTTATTACCCATCCTTTAAGAACCTGGAATACTGGTCCAGTTTTCACACACCTATGATTGGTTACATGCATTTAATATCATATCATATCAATTTCAGCAATTTGATTGTGAATGTTTGGTTCAAAGTTTAGCTCTGATCTAAAATGACCCCTAGGTTCTTGTTGCTGCCATTGTTTTAAATTCAAGTTTTTTAAGCTTTGGACGCAGTTTCTCTCTTGTAGCTGCAGCAACAATTATCAAGAGTTTGGTTTTGTTGAAAATTCACAGCCATCAAATCTAAAATACAGTTTAAAAGGGCATCAATTAGTCTGGAGTATTTACATTGCTGGGGACACAGCAATGTAAAGCTGTGTGTCATCATAACTATGGAAACTTATGCCGTGTCTCCTGATGACATTTCCAAGTGGAAGCAAATATAGATAAAAAAAAATGTAGGACCTATAATTGAGCCTTGGAGAACACCGTAATTCATTTTATATCTCTGTAAAGAACATTCATCCGCATGTACGAAAAACTGTCAGAATGGTAAAAGCTAAGACAATTAAAACCGTATCATAAAAGCCAACACGATTGTGAACTTTACTTGAAAGAACAATCAAATAATTAATTAAAAAACTTAAAAACTTTTTTTTTGTAAAACCATGTTGGGAACATACTGAAGGTACTCTTTCAAGGAAAGAGGTGCACATAATAACAAAGGCCCAAGTGTAAAACCGTGTATATGACAGGATGTATGATTACCAAGAGAAGCATCACACACTGTTTTAGGCATATGATAGCTATGTGATTAACATGATGATTCAGCCTCTATGGAGAGAGACATATGACAAGCATGCTCATTTCTGACGTGGAGCTAATCTGAAGTAAACATTGAATACTGCTTTCTATTCCTCCATCTTGTGACTGTGTAACTCCCTCTCTTGGATATCAGCATGTGAAGGACACTGTTCAGGAACTAGTTGATGCTCTGTATGTGATGACTCCTTCCATTCTGGAGAGGATCACAGATACATGGATCCTGAGGTTGAAGCTCAAGACGGTGACACTTTACATAAA
This sequence comes from Pogonophryne albipinna, assembly GCA_028583405.1. Taxonomy (NCBI): domain Eukaryota; kingdom Metazoa; phylum Chordata; class Actinopteri; order Perciformes; family Artedidraconidae; genus Pogonophryne; species Pogonophryne albipinna. The sequence goes on along the minus strand of JAPTMU010000027.1, from coordinate 1,192,382 downwards.
AATTGCAAATGGGACCAACATTTTAGGCATCTCATTAGTTTTGTTTCAGAAGGATTTTCACCATGTCATGTTAAAAATATCTTCCATAAAATAGTTACATATTTATTTAAATAAGATTTGGGAATGGGATTTAAAAAGCATATTGGTCAAACTTCATTCACACAAAGTCAGCATAAATGTTCAGTTCACATTAAATCATGTATGTTGTCCTAAATCCAAACAAGAGTCATTTTATAAGCTCAAGCTACAGTGTTAGTGTGATTAATAATATATGGGAGGCTCATGATGGCATCCTCATGAATTGATATGTGACATTAGTGTTACATAATAAGGATTAATATTTCACATGTCAAATATGACAAGCAAGCTGACAGAGTGGTGCTTTCTGCCCATTTGCTTACAGACAAATAACAATACGGTAGTGGTATGGTATTGTGTTTCCACACATGCACAGGGATTCAGACATGTTAAATACATTTTACTATACATATCCAAAACGCAGCACAGGCTGCGTTTTGCTGGTCCCTAAAGTATACCATTCTACAGAGAACAATGAATAACAGTGAGGTCACTGAGCAAAGACTTTTACTGTCTCTGATTCTAAATTCAATCCCAGATGTGCTTGTTAGCTGCAGTGGATGTTATTACAGGTTCGAAAGTAGGTTACCAAACTCATCATCAGCAAAAACTTGAGTAGTTAGTTTACAAGATGTGTAATAAAGACAGTTAATGGTTAGTTGGATGGAATCTTTAATCTGGTGCCATTCCTTTTGGTGTGTGTGTGTGTGTGTGTGTGTGTGTGTGTGTGTGTGTGTGTGTGTGTGTGTGTGTGTGTGTGTGTGTGTGTGTGTGTGTGTGTGTGTGTGTGTGTGTGTGTGTGTGTGTGTTTGTATCTAAAGGTTGCACTCCTCCTGGAAAACATACCTGCATCTTTCAGTGCATCACAGTATTGTGCTCACAGACATCCAATCACCAGTCTGTCTCTCCATCTTTCTATTACTCTGCTCCTATACCTCTGCCTGAGAGCATTTCATGCACAGTCACATGCAGAAAGTTGTTTTATGAATTGATATTAAATCAGTTTGAGAACTGATACTCCAGGCCACTGTGTCTTCACCTTACTGCTGACGTGCTTCTGTTAAAGGGTGGAGCATTGTGGTTCATTTGAATCATTTAGCAATGCAATGATTACTGATTGATGATAATTGAAAATAAATAATAATAATAATAATAGATTTAATTTGTTAGCGCTTTTACAGGTGCTCAAAGACGCTTTACAGATATAGTGAAGATACAATAAAATAAAGGAACAACAAATAAATATATAGTTAAAGTTAAAGTCAAATAATACAAAAACAATCACACATTAAAAGCCAGGTTGAAGAGGTGAGTTTTTGTGAGTTTTTTGAAGGTGGTGAGGTCAGTGCAGTCTCTGATGGGTTTGGGGAGTGAGTTCCAGAGGGAGGGGGCAGCGACGGAGAAGGCTCTGTCCCCCCAGGTCCGGTGATTGGTGCGGGTGGGGATGGATAGGAGGTTGGCTTCTGATGAGCGGAGGCAGCGGGAAGGGGTGTGGTGGTGCAGCAGGTCTGTGAGGTAGGGGGGGGGGCCTGATTGTTGAGGGCTTTGTGAGTAATCAGGAGGAGTTTGAAGTTGATTCTTTGACGGACGGGGAGCCAGTGGAGGTTCTGGAGGACGGGAGTGATGTGGTCTCAGGAGCGGGTGTGAGTGAGGAGGCGGGCAGCAGAGTTCTGGATATGTTGGAGTTTATTGAGGAGGTTGGATGGTATGCCGTAGAGCAGTGCTTCTCAAACTTTTTCCAGTAATGTACCCCCTTTGAAACATTTTCTCAGCCAAGTACCCCCTGACCGACCCCGAACATTTTTGATCGAAAAACCCTATACAAATAATTCCAATATAGTGATGTTCCCTCAGTGTGTGATTGATTTACTCCTTCATGCATGCATTACAACAAACTAAGGATATTTTCATTTTATGCATGAAAAATAATAACATAACGAAAAAAAATGTAAACAGATTTTTCCAAGGACTTTTTCAATTGAAGTTTAACAAACCAATGAACAAAATCATATATTGTGCAAAACTATACAATACACACATTTGACATGTTTATATGAGGTGGTTCTAGGAATATTTTATATAAAATTGTGTTTTCTATGTACTAAGATTATTTTTGTAATCATGCATGGTATTTTTTTAATTAACTTTTTTTAGTTGTTTTTTTTAATCTCACGTACCCCCTGCAGTACCCCAACGTACCCCTAGGGGTCCGCGTACCCCCATTTGAGAATCACTGCCGTAGAGGATGCTATTGCAGTAGTCGAGTCGTGAAGTGATGAATGCATGAATCAGGGTTTCAGCAGCAGAGGAGGAGAGTGATGGGCGGAGACGGGCAATGTTTTTGAGGTGGAAAAAGGCGGTCCTGGTGATGTGATTTATGTGGTGGTTGAATTTGAGCTGACTGTCGAAGATGACTCCGAGGTTGCGGATGTGAGGGGGGGGGAGATAGAGGGTGGCTGTCAATGGTGAAGTTCTGGATGGTTTTGGTACGGGATGGGGGGCCGATGATGATGATGTCTGATTTGGCACTGTTCAGTTGGAGATAGTTTGTTTGCATCCATGCTTTTATTTCTGAGAGACAGTTGGTGAGAGTGGAGTGTGTTGTGGGGGTGATGGTTTTTGTTGAGATATAAAGTTGGATGTCATCGGCGTAGCAGTGAAATTGAAGGTTGTGGCGACAAATTATTTTGCCAAGGGGGAGCATGTAGAGGATGAAGAGGAGGGGGCCAAGCACCGAACCCTGGGGGACGCCTTGGGACAGAGGAGCAGTGGAGGAGGTGCAGTTGTTGATGTTGATAAACTGATGTCTGTCGGTGAGGTAGGATTTCAGCCAGGAGAGTGCAGTGTCGGTGATGTTGAGTGATGATTCGAGGAGGGACAGCAGGATGGCGTGGTTGATGGTGTTGAATGCTGCGGTGAGGTCGAGGAGGATGAGGATGTTCAGGTTGCCGGAGTCAGAGGAGAGGAGGAGGTCGTTTGTGATATTCAGAAGAGCTGTTTCTGTGCTGTGTTTTGATCGGAAACCGGATTGAAATGGCTCAAAGAGGTCATTGGAGCTGAGGTGGGATTTAAGTTGTGAGGCAACGACACGTTCAAGTATTTTTGACAGAAAGGGGAGATTTGAGATGGGCCGGAAGTTGGACATGATGTCAGGTGTGAGTCCAGGTCTTTTGAGAATGGGTGTGACAGCAGCCAGTTTGAGAGAGGGGGGAACTGATCCAGATCTGAGGGAGGAGTTAATGATGGTGGTGATGAGTTGGGAGATGGCAGGGAGGCTCTCTTTAACACATTTGGAGGGCATTGGGTCAAGTGTGCAGGTGGAGTTAATTCCAGTCATGAAGTGGGACAGTTGCATGGGGGTCACAGGGGAGAAGTGGGACAGGGGCTGTGAGGTGAAGGGGGGGCAGCCAGGAGGGGAGGTGGGGGGTGCTGATGAGGGTGTCAGATTGCTGTAAATGTTGCTGATTTTGGTTTGGAAAAACGAGAGGAAGGAGTTGCACCGTTCGGTGGTGAAGGATGAGGTGGCGTTGTCACAGGGTTTGAGAAGTTTGCTGATGGTGGAGAACAGACGCTTGGGGTTGCTGGAGCCAGACTGAATGATTTGTGAGTAGTAATTAGACCGGGCTGCTTTGAGTGCGTTACTGTACTGCTGGAGATAGTCTTTGTAGATTTGAAGATGGACTGTTAGTGTGGTTTTCTTGTGTTGGCGTTCAAGTTGACGTTTCCTTGATTTCATTTGGCGGAGTTCGGGGGTATACCAGGGGGCGGAGTGTATGAAAGAGACATTTTTTGTTTTTGTGGGGGCCAGTTCATTGAGACAGAAGGAGAGGGTGCTGTTATAATAGTCCACAAGTTCAGATGGGTTTTCAGAAAGTGGGGGGGGGGAGACAGACATCTTGCAGGTAATGGAGGCAGTGATTGCTGAAGGTGAGATGGATTTGAGACTTCTGTAGGTTATTGTGCGTTTTTGCTTTTGGGCGGGGATGGGGATGTTGATGTCCATGATGATGGCCAGGTGATCAGAGATGTGGAGATTGAGGCTGGACAGATGATGGATGGTGAGACCAGTGGAGCAGACCAAATCCAGGATGTGACCACGGCTGTGTGTTGGGAAGTTGATGTGTTGAGAGAAGTTGCAGCAGTGAAGGGCTTCCTTAAATTCAGAGGCATATTTGCAGGTCGGGTCGTCAACATGAATGTTAAAATCACCTAAGAGGAGAACAGATGGGGATATGGCAGAAAGCTGAGTGAGAATGTCAGAGAGGTCGGAGAGAAAGGAGGGGTTTGGCTTCGGGGGACGGTAGATGATGGCTGTGACCAGGGGAGTGGGACCAGAGAGTTTAAAGATCAGGTGTTCAAATGAAGAAACATCAGGGATGGGGATTATGGTAGCTTTTATTTCCTTTCTGATAATAGCAGCTATACCACCACCCCGCCCTTGTGGGCGAGGTTTGTATGTGAATCCTGCTGGGGTGATTTGATTTAAAGAAAAATAGTTTTTGCCATGTTTCGGTCAGATACAGAAAGTCCAGGTTATTGTCTTTAATGAATTCATTTAGAATGTGGCTTTTATTGTGGATGGAGCGTGTGTTGAGCAGGGCTGCTCTGAGGTGACGTTGCATTGGGGGGGGTTGTGTGGACCGGGGGAGTGGAAGGAGATTGGTCAGATTCACGTGTTGTTTGTTGTGATGGCGTAGTGTGGGCGTGTGACAGGACCGAATGGACGGGATGGAGTGTGGAGACGTGGAATGAAATAAAAACGTACGGCCAGAGCCTCTGTGTGGAGGACGGCGTTTGCGGAGTATTTCATTATCTGCGAGGATGTCCATGCAGTCCGGACGCAGGCGGTTATTAAAGGAGTGGAGATCTGACAGGGAGTAGAGCGGCGGCATGATCCAGTGAAGTGGCGCTAGCACGGAGCTAGCTAATGCTGGGGACCCGGGCAGCAGAGACCAGGAGCCGGATGACCGTGGAAGAAGGAGCGGTGTGAGTCCAGATAAATTGAGAAGGATAATCCACAGCATATCAGGAGAGTAATTCCAGTGGTTTCCGGAGGAGAATCGTATGAGGGGCAGCCTGCCTGGTGCAGAGTGGGAGCCGGGGGACCAGCCTACTAGCTTGTTAGCTAGCTTGATAGCCACCGGCTGTAGGCGGCAGGGATAGACGATGTCAGCGGGGAAGCCGGCTGATCGCAGCGTGATGGGAAGACCCACACGAGCCGCGGAGTTAGGGTGGAGTCAGAAATGTTAGCTCAGCAGACTTCAGGGAGCCGAGGAGAACAAACAACGCCAGCACCCTCGGCGACCCGGGAAAACCAAAACCAAAAAATGACAAGTGCATTGATCAATGAAGGCAGCAAACAAGCCTGGAAAGAAACATGTAAATGCAACATAAGAAGATCAGTGTGTGTTTGCAGCTCAACCAGACACACTGAGAGGATTCATCACAGTGTTTCAATAAAGAAGATCGTCAACAGCACGGCAACACAATGATGACTTTAAGATTATGCAATCTCGCACATGCTTTTTGATCTATTTCATTCTCTACATTCATGCACTGTATAAATAACTACATGTTATAACAAAAAAAAAATGTTGATGGTTTAGATCAGGGGTGCCCAACCTTTTTTGAACCGAGAGCTACTTTTAAAGTTGCCAGTCTGCCGAGATCTACCAGTCCAAATAGAGAGGCGTAGCCATTACTGACAGCCTACTACCAGGTAAATACACACTTCTACTTGTATAAAACTGACCTTTGTACGATTAATACTTCATAAAATACTGCAGATCCTTTATCTTACCTCTTTCTAATCTACACACATACAAGTATTTAACTGAAGTTACACAACAGTGTTGTTGATACAGAGTTGGAGTGTATTCACACGTCACTACAGTGGGTAATGTTTTCAAGAAACATTGAACAGTGCTGCCACATATGACACAGGAAAAAAAAAAAAGACTCTGAACCCTTTCTTTGCCATTATATAAAAATAGTGTTGCGACAAAAGTATAAATTAGGCTTACTAATAAGACGACTCAGATCTGAAGCTACACAGGAATCTGATGCCAAAGTGCAATAAAAAAGACTAAATTAATAGAATCAAACCCTTTTTTTGTTGTATTTTAGTAGAGTATAAAAAGAAATGCCTTTAAAATAGGATGCAAGCAACACTAGTTTCTTAACCTGAATTGATAATAGACTATAATCAATTTAAGTTTGCATTCTTATACCATTTTGTACAATAATTATAATGAATAAGTTCAAACAAACTCAAACTTACAGCTGATTAATAACGGTATCTAACTTGAGTTTTTATTATATCAAAAACCTGTTGAAATGCTGCTGTTATTTTTACTATCCCCTAAAGCGCGTCGGCAGCCTCCAGGAATGCTTCTTTCACAACTTCGCCGTCTTTGAAAGACTTCATGTGTTTCTCTGGAACGTGACTGACACGATAAGATGCTCTGGTAGCAGCCTTGCTCTTGTTGTTGGGCCTGGTGAAAATGGACTGCTGTGCATTTAGCTGTCCTTTCAGGCCCCTCCCCTTTTGGGAGCGTAGGGCAGAATTAGGAGGGAATTCCGTCTCGTAGCGTTTGTGCACCGTTTTGAAATGCCGCTCTATATTACCCTTCTTCGATAAAGCCACGCTCGCATTGCAGATGAGACAGATGGACTTTGAATTGGATATACGGTGGCCCTGAAGTGCAAAACACAACAGCATATCACAAAACGCCACAGCATTTCACAAAACGCCACAGCATTTCACATTGGACGGAAAGGGTATTCCTTAGGGAGAACACTTCTTGTTTGTGATTGGACAGAGCCAGCCATAGAAGCACTGCTGTGATTGGTTGTTTTTGCTGCCAGTCAAGAAATGACGCTTCGTGATTGGCCCAACACATCAGCCGTTAGCTGTTAGCACTCAGAGCTCACAGCTCCTCATATCTGTTCAGAAACTGGACAAAAGTTAAACATGTACAAAACACAGACTGTCTATGTCATGGCGAATACAGTCGCTGCTTTATTTATGTCTGTATGACGTTGTTGTGAGTGTGGACGGAGCAGCTACAGGTTAGTTTAGCCTGATCGATCCGATTCCGATAGGATTTACATGGAGATACGCCCCGCCCCCTCTCCAGGGTCTTGTTTGAATGACAGGAGTAAACACAGAATTAATGCTTTATTAATTCATGGTTTTTAAGGGGCTTATCTCCATGTAAATACTATGGTAGACCACCCAATATTCGCATCGCTCAAATCGCTCGAGTTTCACCCACGCGGCTGTCAGCTGTGTTTGCTCCTGTCATTAAAACAAGAGGCGCTGGAGAGGGGGCGGGGTGTATCTCCATGTAAATCATATGGGAGATACCAACTACAACAAAATGAACATATTTGACCGTGATTTAATTGTAATACACGTTTCAAAGTGATGCCGAAGTAACAACATACTGATACCGGTTAGTAAAAACCATGAATTAACACTTTGACAAGTCTGCAGATAAGACGGCAGGCGAAAAGCTTTTAAAATGCGTGTTTTCTGAATGGAATCGGATCCATCAGACTCAACCAGGGCTAAACTAACCTGTTGCTGCTCCGTCCACACTCACAACAACGTGATACAGACATAAATAAAGCAGCGACTGTATTCGCCATGACATAGACGGTCTGTGTTTTGTATATGTTTAACTTTTGTCCAGTTTCTGAACAGATATGAGGAGCTGTGAGTGTGTGCTAACGGCTGATGTGTTGGGACCATAGACTGTATATATAAAGGTTGGGACATATTTCGCTGTCGGGTGTTGACCAATCACGAAGCGTCATTTATTGACTGGCAGCAAAAACAACCAATCACAGCAGTGCTTCTGTGGCGGCTCTGTCCAATCACAAACAAGAAGTGTTCTCCCTAAAGGAATACCCTTTCCGTCCAATGTGAAATGCTGTAGTGTTTTCTGAAATGCTGAGGTGTTTTCTGAAATGCTGAGGTGTTTTGTGAAATGCTGTGGTGTTTTCTGAAATGATGTAGCGTTTTGTGAAATGCTGTGGTGTTTTGCACTTCAGGGCCACCGTAGAATAAATACAAAAATAATCATCCTCCCACTCGGAGTGAAAATGATATATTTTGGTCTCTTTTGCTTCTGCCACAATTGTGGTCTTGTGTGTGTGCGGACTGTCACTCCTGTTGACACGGACAACGTCAGCGAACTAGTGCCCACTGCCCACCAGCCACGCCCCGACACATGGGGTCACGCCAATCACAAAGCTTTGGTGCGTTCAAGTGCATTATTCTAGCACAGGAAGATTATGTTATAGGACATTAACGATAAAACAGAATATTGTTGTTCTATTTTTAGACACATCTCGCGAACGACTGGGAATCTCCCCGCGATCGTCCGGTAGCGGATCGACTGGTTGGGCACCCCTGGTTTAGACGAAGAAATCGTTAAAGTTAGTTGGTGAAGTTTAATACGTATCTGGTGTTATAACAGTTTAGGTTTAATACGTACCTGGTGTTATAACAGTTTAGGTTTAATACGTATCTGGTGTTATAACAGTTTAAGTTTAATACATATCTAATGTTATAACAGTTTAGGTTTAATACGTATCTGGTGTTATAACAGTTTAGGTTTAATACGTATCTGGTGTTATAACAGTTTTTAAAGTTTTGGTGGTTGGAGGCACCGATTGAGGGCAGGAGGGTTTTCACAAATACTCTTGACTGAGACACTCTCCTAGGTTTTTGGTATATTTCTTTGGTGTGCTGCTAACTACTGTATGTTCACTTTCATTTATTGAGTTTATTTTAATGCAGGAGTGATCTGAACAGAGAGGCCACCAAGTTCTCTTCTAAAGAGTATCAATAATAGTGAGAATTATCCTCCCACCTCTCCAACCCTTACCCCCATGCTCATTGGGAGTGTGTGTGTGTGTGTGTGTGTGTGTGTGTGTGTGTGTGTGTGTGTGTGTGTGTGTGCGTGTGTGTGTGTGTGTGTGTGTGTGTGTGTGTGTGTGTGTGTGTGTGTGTGTGTGCGTTAGAAGTTAAACTTTCCCAGTGGTCAGGGGCTCAGGCTCACAGACCCTTAGAGGTAATTTGGTCCTATAGTGGGACATCATGGCAGCTTAGAGGGGTCAAGAGAGGTCAGCGGCAGAAGGAGTGGACACTGACACTACAAAACAATTGCCCATATAAATAGAGAAGACCATTATAAAGGAGAAAAAGTATGAAACAAAGAGTTTAGGACGAGAGTGAAGGAATCCAAAGACATGTCCCTCCACTGCCAATCACATCGCGGCTTTTTGCACAACTGACTGAACACGGTGGAGGATAAATGTTGACAAGTATTCAGCCTTTCCCTCAATCTGCTCTTTTTGTCAGGGTGGAAAACCTGTGGGACAACATTTAGAATAATTACCAAATCCTGAATTGAAAAAAACTTTGACGAATGCATAAAAAAAGGAACAATTTAAACTCTGAAGAACGGTAATACGGTTTTAAACATAAACTACGAATGAACTAATAACTGATAATCTATAGTATTTGTTCAAAGATATCTCCCACTATTGGTAAAACAATGGTTTTTGCCATTTCTCTTAAGAAGTTGCACTAATACTTTAGCGTTGAGTTACATTGTTATCTAATAAAACACATACAAAAATGACTTCTTCAATGGTTTCTTAAGGAATACTCAGAAATCCTGTTTGATCGACAATGTTTGAGGGATGGACAAACATTGTTGTTTTTTCATATTTTTTAATAAGATTTGTTGAGTATAGCAACAATGTTTTTGTGAACTAAACCAACAATAAACAACAGCTTATTGTGATTAAAAATAAAACCTGAAGAAATGTTTGGGTCAAAGACTAAGCAGTGCCGATGTTACTCATGCGTTCAAGACTACATAATCATAAACCACTAATAAATACTATTTATGCAAACATGTGTATGCATTTTACATTACTAAATAAACGGGGCCAAACATATGAATGCATTGTGATGTTCAGGGATGGATTTGTGTTAGTGTGACTATTAGGGTATGTGTTACAGATTTTTCTGACTATTGACAATTGTTTCTCCTGTCCCTGTACAAAAAATACATCTTTCTTGATTGCATCTGCTGTGGAAAATAGTTGTTCAGCCCTACAGTATGTGGGATTGCTGATTATTTCACCAGTCTCAACATGATGACACTACAGCTGGGATCCTGCTCAGGTTAGCTCAAGCTTTGTTGGACCCCAGCTACTCAAGGGGGAATATTGCATATAGGTTTAGGATTTATCCTGTTATTGGAGTTCTAAAACAAGTAGGTTGTGGCCAACCAACTCACTGCTGCATTGGAGAGGCACAATATTTATGATAAGTTCCAGTCGGGGTTTCGGAAAAAGCACTCCACTGAAATGGCTCTCCTGAGGGTTTCTAACGACATCCTGATGGCTTCTGATGTGGGTGATTGCTCTGTGTTAGTACTTCTTGACCTAAGTTCTGCGTTTGACACTGACCACCATATCCTGATCAAGAGGTTACGTGACTGGGTGGGCATATCTGGCATAGCACTAGACTGGTTTGCATCATATCTTGCTGACAGAAGTTTCAATGTCTCGATTGGAGACTTTGTGTCAAACTCCTCTCCACTGTCTGTGGTGTCCCGCGGGGCTCGGTCTTGGGGCCTCTGTTATTCTCCCTATATTTGCTACCCTTAGGACAGATCATAAACAGATTTAACATTACATATCACTTATAAGCGGACGATATTCAGCTCCACATTTCGTTCAAACCTAGTGATGTCACAAACGAGCTGAGGTAACCAGCTTTATTGAAGGCAATAGGCTGGTAGGAGACAAACGGCAGATAGTAGGCAAAGGGCTGGTCGGGTACAGGCGAGGGTTCCAGGAGAAAGCAGGACGGGAGTCGCAGGTACAGAACAGGTCAGGGAGCAGGCGAGGCAGGCTGGTCAGGGACAGGCAGGGTCGAAACCGGGAGAGCAATCTGGAGGGTAATGCGGGAAAGACTGGCATGCTGCAAAGTACGATCTGGCACTGAGGTGAAAGTGAAGTGGGCCTAAATACTAATGGAGCTGATGGGTGTAACAGAGTGAGAGAGAGAGACAGGGTGTGACTACCAGGTGACTAAGGAATGTTAATGCAGAAAATAGGTGAGTGAGAAAGCAGACTGTGACAAGTGAGGCTTTTAGGATATCTAGGCTCTTAGAATGTTTTAGTGCTATTATGGACTGGACGGCAGAAAACTTCTTACAGCTCTATGCTGATAAGACGGAGGTTCTGGTTGTTGCACCAGAAAAGGTTGTGCACATGATTTTGAGAAGTATTTGACCATATTCCTCTGCTGCCAACTCCAAACTTAGGGGTAATATTTGACCAATCATTTGACACCCATGTTAAGCAACTGACGAGATCTTGTTTCTTCCACCTACGAAACATTAGGAAACTGAGATCTGTAGTCTCAACAGCCGACCTAGAAATGATTATACATGCGTTTATTTCATCTTGCATTGACTATTGCAACGCACTGTTCTCCTCTCTCAGCATGTCTGCTCTTGGTCGTCTGCAGGCAGTCCAGAATGCAGCTGGTAGACTTCTCACTCGGTCAAATAAACGGTCCCACATTATCCCAATACTCAGATCTCTTCACTGGCTCCCTGTAGTTTATAGGATCCAGTTCAAAATCCTCACTCTCACCTACAGAGCATTGCACGGTCAGACTCCTGCATATGTGGCTGACCTAATTCATCCATATACATCAGCTCTCCCACTCAGGTCACGCATGCTCAATTTACTGTCTGTCCCACGTACTCACCTTAAAGGCCCTGACACACCTACCCGATTTTGGGAGTCAGAGGCCGTCAGAGGCAGTCGGGCATTCACGGCGCCCTACTCAGGTTGGTGTGTCCCGCACCGTCGTTGCTTTACGCCACATTTTCACACCTTCCGTGGCCGATTCAATGTTGAATCGGCCAAAGAAAGTCGGCCAAATAAATCACTCTGATTGGCTGTTGCCTCTTTTGAATGACGAATACACACTACCGCTGCCTGCTGGTAAGGACAGTTATTGCCACTCGTCGACTGAAGTCTTGGCGGCGTAGGTGGGCGGCGTAGAAGTCGGGACGCCTTCGGGACACATTCTTTGGTCTCAGGTTGGTGTGTAGCGGCCTTAAGACCCACGGTGATCGAGCGTTCGAGGCCGTGGCTCCTAAGCTATGGAACGCTCTGCCCGCTCACCTACGGTCCGCTGACTCTGTTGACTCCTTTAAAACTAATTTAAAGACATTCCTGTTTGGGCAGGCGTTTGCGTAACCGGTGTGCTTGATTTTATACTATTTTATTCCATGTTTTTATTGTGTTTTGGTGCTTTTATGACTTCTTAACACGTGGCTTGTGTGGTCATTTATCATTGTACGATTCCTATGATGATGTTTTATTGTTTGGTCAAGCACTTTGTGACTTTGTCTGTGAAAAGTGCTTTATAAATACACTTTACTTACTTACTTATGCCAACCAAACTCCAAACATCAGGTTTAACTTCCAAGCCTGCCAGGATGTCTTCTGTGCTTGTGACAGTTAAGACCATTTTTAACTGTTGCAATATGAGTAAGGGATAATGTGCAGCGTCAGGATCCTGATCCACATGTCGCTGCACATTATCCCCCTTATTACACTACTACATAAACCATCGACTTGATTCACAATATTGATAAAATATGTTATCTGTAACAAGTTTCTATCCTGTTAGTGTTTCCTTCCTGTCTGTCTTCTTCTGCTGTTCCCGCTAGTGTTTCCTTCCTGTCTGTCTTCTTCTACCGTTCCCGTTAGTGTCTACTTCCTGTCTGTCTTCTTCTGCTGTTCCCGGGGTCCTTCTCACTTCGGTTAAATGAATTACTTGCGTCCCTCACTTGCGTCGTTTCCCTGTGACTAGTCCCTCCCACCAGGGAAGCATGGAGAGACGCAAGGAAACCACGAGAAGCAGGGAAATGAGTTTTAAGAGCAATGGGACGTCCTTTCCTCCGGAGCGTCACGTGAAGCAACGTCCGTTTGTGATGACTTCGCACAGCTGATCGTCTGACAGCAGCCAGCTCTGTCCCCGTTATTTCCACACACAGCCCCGCCTCGGTTAGTACACATTTACTGACACAAACATTTGTATCATCTGTTGTAGACCCAAATACATTAAATAAAATAAGAACTCATTCTCAAAAAAGATAAACGCCATTCTTAAAATGTATAAACGAACAATAGTTTGATTAATATTGATTAGAGTGCACAATAGAAATATAATAATTGAGAGAAGAAAAAGAGATATGTTATCTATGAAAACCCAGTTAGATTAACATTCATTGGATTGCACACTTTGTTTGTTTGTGTGGATATGTAGCACATTAACATTTTAAATAGCACTTAATGACTGACTGAATGGAAATGACAATAAATGAAAATGTAAAACGAAAAAAGCGATCATGAAAATGTTTCCAAAAAATGAATACAATTATTTTTGACCACTTTGTTGTTCAGATATATCACATATTTGTAACTAAATGATACATTAATTGAAACAAAATACGGTATAAACTGAGGAGTGAGTCCCGTGAGGATCATGTATTTTCTTCACTCCGCTGGGAAACTGCTCTCATGTCAAGAAGCATCAGATCAGTGCATGCACTGCATCGTCCAATCAGTGAGCGATACACAGTAAGGGGGCGGGGCGAGTGTCTGAGGATTTCATCGAAGGATGGTCTGGTGGTTCCTCCATTATCACTCCTCGCTCCTCCGGCAAAAATAAGGCCATTGGGACGCTACTCAAGAGGGCGCAGACAAATCAACTTCCAGTGAGACCGAGACCGAGGAGCGAAGAAATTAAAAATAAGAGAAGTGAGAAAGGGCCCCGGTAATTGTTACTTCCTGGGTGTTTCTCAATGTCGAGGAAAGCTGCTCCAGAGCCACTATTTCAGGACTGTTCCAATGTCCAGGATACTTGGAATTCTACCGAGGCCGGCGTACTTCGTTGCGGGAAATTTCGAGGCTGCACATGTGTAGACTCTGCGGTCATAAAATCTCCACAATGCTTTGCGCACCGACCAATTTCCAATATCTTTGGCGGAAAATAGCTGAAGCGACGCAGTACACATTTAAATGTAAGTATGTACAGTGGCGTAGAAAATGTGTTGGTAAATATGTTACTTTGTTAAATTTGTTTTCACCAAAAATGTGTTCCGTGAAAGTAAAGCAAGCTCATAATTAGCTAGGTACATCGTGAGGTATTTATTGTTGGTACAGTTTATGTTGAAACCGTTAGAGAGAGTGGCAGAGGTGGGACCAAGTCATTGTTTTGCAAGTCCGAGTCAAGTCTCAAGTCTTTGCGCTCAAGTCCGAGTCAAGTCTCAAGTCAGGATGGGCAAGTTCAAGTCAAGTCCAAGTCCTAAACTTTGACAAAACGAGTCTTAAACAAGTCATTATGTGCTTTTCAACAAATGTAATGACATCGATCAACAGAATAATACTTAATAATCAAACTGTTCTTTATTAGTCACATTAATAATTTAATAATCCATTTTCTCTCTGCTGGTAAAGTAACGTGTGTTTCTTCTATTTTAAGAGGGAACAGTAAGGTAAGGCTACCGTGACGGTTTGATTCAGAAGGAGTTTAATGTATAAGATCCCTGATGTTGAGGTAACCAAAATGTTTATTTCCACTGTGTACAACATGTTATAAGGGACCCACAATATATATTTATGCAAGGGATAATGTGCAGCCAGGTGGTCTCTATGGGGAAAAGAACACCTGAATCTAGATCCCTCTGCAGGTGGTACTGTTACGCTCTCTGAGCGTTTACAGGAGTGAACCCACAATACTGAACACTGACGATAGGAGACAGAAGTTATGAAGCCAAGAGCGTTTAATATCCAAAAACAGGCTTGAGGCTGAACTGAAGGGGGGATTTATAATCCAGCTAGTCCAGGTCCAGGGTTTGTCTTCAGAGCTGGAGCGGAGGTCTGAAGCCAGGGATCTTGGTTTCACGAGAGTGAGTAGACTGGAACTGGAGAGCGGGGAAGCACGGAGGAACACAGCTGGAGGGATGGTGGCTGGAGGCGGCAGGCAGAGGAGCAGGTTGATGGATACTGGACAGAGAGTGCACAAGGTAAGAAAAACAAGAACACTGGAGATTAAGGTTTTGCTAAGCTAAGTGACCAAGACGTTTTACCAATGTGATTAGACGACGAACTGGTGAATACTGGAAGAAGAAACTGGGTATATATGCAGGTGTAGGTGAGTAGTTGTAATCAGAGAGATGAGCAGCAGCTGAGGAGGTGAGTTGGCGGGAATCGGAATTAGGTCAGCCACGCCCAGCCAGGAAGACAGACAGACAAAAACAAACACAGAAGGGGAACAGAAGGAGGCAGACTGTAGATCCTTACAGGTACTTTAAGTATATTTTGATGCTAATACTTTTGTACTTGTAACATTTTGAATGCAGGACTTTTTATTGTAACCAAGTATTCCTACCTCTGACAATAAATCCTGAGTGGTTATCAAAAAAAAACCCTGCTCTGAAGGTTATTTTCACTTTACAAATCCTGCACTCAGCTTTGCTTTCTCCAATATCATTGAAATGCAGCCAGATGCTGCTTCTTTTTTCGGTTTTCGCAAATGTCTTGACTTTTTCCGACGCGCTTGCATTTAAATCCGTCTCCCCGTCGCTCTGTGTAGCTGGCCTGTATCACTACACCTGCTGTCTTTGGAGCGTCTGCCCCCCACCCTTCTTTCACATAATGGTATGATCCTAGTGTGTCTTCGCATATGATTGGCCGCATGGTGGCCCAGATAAATAAAGACCTGCCCTGCCTGCAAGGATTCTCAGCAAGAGTAGAAGCGGCTGAAGATTCTGCTCTCCCCGACGGGAGTCTGCTCTTCAGTCAGAAGGCTCAAGTCCAAGTCAAGTCCCGAGTCATTGGTGTTCAAGTCGAGTCGCAAGTGTTTTGTGATTTTGTCAAGTCGAATCCAAAGTCATCAAATTGGTGACTCGAGTCTGACACGAGTCCAAGTCATGTGACTCGAGTCCACACCTCTGGAGAGTGGCACAATTGTTTGTTGCCGGACTGCAGTTAAGCTCAGTTTCTTTAATAAACTGGCAACAGAGTGTTTGGCCTGGTATTCATTAATTACACACATTGCACAAGGGACTAAGGAACAGACGGAGGCATTTATACGCCTCCGTGTTGAGCACGGGCACCTGTTCACGGGTGGTCGGGACACGGCCGCCAATGGTTATCGGTGAGAAGCAAGTGAGATTGTTTAGGTAGTAAATATTGTTCAAGATGTAATTTAATCGCTGCTTTCTCCTTCTGATTGTAGCAGGATGAGTAGTAAATGCTGTTGTAAGGCATATTCTTCTAAGCCTATCACCGCCAGGGGGCACCCTATAAAGGGGCAGAGGCTTCTAGCTGGCGGCCTCTGTTTCGTTGGTGCCCAGACCTACCCACTTCCATTCTTGCCGTGTTTTGCTTCCGCCACCGGCGTAGCGGAGGGTCTTCCTGGCGATGCCTGTCAAGTAGCCGTAACGTAGAGAGCATGAAACTCTCTCCTCTCAGCCTGATCGGGCCAAGCTAAGGCTTTAAAGAACCGCTGCTGTTTTGCTGCATCGAAAAAAGACGGGTTTCTGGCGGCAGGGTTATCACCTGTACTGCTAATCCTGTGTGCTGCTAAGTGCTAGTTAATTGTCTGTTTCTGGCTATCGTGTCTGGGCCGGTTTGGCATTGCCTACGGCAGTATCATCACCTGTCCTACTGATCCTGTGCTGCTAAACACTACCTCAATTGTTCGCTTTTGGCTACTGTGGTTGGGCCAGTTTAGCGTTGCCTACTCTGTAGGTCCGCTCCCCTAGTGGGATTTTAGTGATTGGACTGCTGGGCTAACTCCCTCTGTTTAGTTATTCTTTCCTTCACCAATTTAAGCTATTTTGTTTACTTTGTTCTTTTTCATTAACCTGTTAAGCCCTGAGCCTGTTTTTCAAGTCTCAGACAAAAAAAAAAAAAAAAGATTCCCAGAACAAATGACCATATCTTCCCTTCTAAAAGGGTTAAATTAACAATCTTTTTTCTCAAAGTAATGATAAACCTGTGAGTTGGATGTAGAAAAGTCAGAATCAATATAGATGTTTTTTATTTGAAAGAAAATTTAGATTGAACATAGTAAAAAACTGTAAATTATAGTGTCCGTCCAAAAATTATTTTTTACCTATAGTGAAAACTACCCTTGGATGATGGTAAGGTAGACTAAAAGCTTTAGGAATCCAAAGTACAACATATAATAAGTACCCTGTATCAAGATTGATGCAAAACAAGTGACATTTGACCTTTTTAGAGAGGTTTAGCAAAGAAAACTCCACCTCTGAGGTGATTTGGGTGGAAATGGCCGTTTTTACCGTTTCTCTGGAACCCATTAGTCGATTTTGGTCTTTTTGACCGTGAGAGCCAATAGAACAACACATTCTCACTCCCAACCCGTCACATGTTGACGGTCGGTCAGGGCCCCTCCCCGTCACCCTATTACGGACAGGGTACCCCTTGCGCGTCAGTTTTCAACGGGCAGGGCATCCCATTGACTTGCATAGAGCTCCCTGAACGTTGGTAATAGACACGTTGGGATCGCGGCTAAATGGCGGCGAAATGCTCTCTGCAGATCCATTCTCACAGCGTTTATCAACCTTTTTCTTACTCAATATCAAGCCACACTTATTGTTTTTACTTCTTTATTTTAATTGAATAATGTAGGACTTTTGTTGCCGTCAGTTAGGGGGAGAGTAGGGGCTCAGAATAATGAAATCTGTATTGTTTCATCGTTTTTTCCTTCTAATTTTGTATTCTTTTCTAAACCACAAACTGTTATTTACTCAACAATAAGACACAATTATCCTTGTGTTTATTTATTTGTTTGATTAATAAACCTAAGTTGGAGTCCGTCAGGACCGAGGGTCGGAGCAGCTCATTTGCTTTAGAGAATTTTATACCCGGAAGTAAGTATTCTCTCCGCTTCGCTTGACAAACCCTGTGATAGTCCTCAAGCTCTGATTGGATGTTTGAGTGTGCGCCGAGGGTTGAACAGCACTTTGAAATGGGATGGAACCACGGCAGACTGTCCAAAACTGGATTTGAATGGGTCTACCCCTGTATGATATACTTTATTGATTCCAAGTTGGAAACATTTGCGTTACATCAGCATGTGTAACAGTTGTAAATATGCAGTGGTGTTTATTTGTAAATCATTTAGTATAATCACACAAATTCTGTGTTTTATATTTAATAATTCTGTGTTCTTTATTTATTGAATGTTCAATACCTGACAAGGTCGGAGATGAACAACTTGGGTCGCAGGTTCCTCAACAGTGCATTACAAGACATCCATCAATATGTGTGTATACCTCCACCATTAAACTGTCGTATTCTGCACATTTCTTATACTATCTACATACATCTTATAAGAGTATAATACATATGTATAATATCAGTTAAAATAAGTGCTTCAACATACAGTAGTTAACATTGCAGGAAAGCAATATATTAGTACTTTGTCAGGCTAAATATTTATACCGCCAAAGCTTTTTTCTTATTCAAAATAAGACCTTAACCTAAAGTATTCTTTAATGTTTAAATAAAGCCTTATTAGTTTGTCTGTCTGTGTCTCCTATTAATATCTAATAATAAAAATAATACATTTCAATAACGTGCTTTAACCACCAGGTGTCCCTTTCTATCAGCTGTGCACCTTTATGGTGTAAATAGATGGGCGTAGGAAGCATCCTGAATGTGGGGGGGACATTTTTAACGGGGGGTTTGGGGATCCCCCCCACGAAAAATAATAAATAGATTTCCTGCATTCTGGTGCATTTTAACAGGTGGTTTGATACTTTTATGTGGCTATACTAGCATGAGGAAAATGATGGGTACATTTTGTAATTTCATTCAGTAGTAAAGAAAGGAAACATATTTGATTATTAATTCAGAGCCGTCTTTGAATTAATAAAAAGCAGTTTAAATGCCCATTTTTTGTACATTTATATACAACAATAAATATTTGTGAGTGCATTGAGAGATATTGTTGTGGAGAGTCATTTATATATAAATCGCAAAATACATTTGTGAATCCTTCTGTGAGCATTTATTAATATTGAGACTGATCTGACTCCATACAGATGTTAAGTTCACCGAGGAATGGTATCATTGACTTAAATGTTCAAATAAATGTTGCTCTTCTGTCTATATTGGTCATATGATGCCCCTTGACTGAAATGCTTCCTGTTCAATATCCCCACTGATTTCCTTAACATTCTGGGATGAGAGTCCACATCACAATTTACTCTAAACTGTCATTTCCCTTTCATCACTCACCTCAGCAATGGACCTCTCTCCACTGTCCCTGTGTTCTGCCTCTGACTCACTCTCAAGCGCCTAGAGGTCAAGAGAGGTGGTGAAGTGATCATTATTTATTGAGCAGTATACTCTTTCACATTGAATCATAACAAGTCATACTGAATGTAAATACAACTCACTCTAAAGTAAGTCCCAGTCTGTGACATTGGACATTTTGAAGACTCAAAGTCCCAAGCAGTAGGTAGAATATCTATGTAATGTGCACAGAAAATAAATAGTTAACTGAATACTGGGATGGAAATTGCCTATAAGCACTCAGTAAAACATAAACACACACAAAAAGCTTCTGAATGATAAGAAGTATAATTAAAACATAATGCACATTACCATTTTGAGAGAGAGTACCGAAGTTAAAGAACTCAGAAAATAATCTCTTATCGAACTGAGGCTCCAGTAAAACACACTGACTGCATCTCTACATGGACATCATGGTGTTTACATGAGCACAGAGAGATCGGGTTATTCATGTTCCCTGTTTACATGATAAATACTAGTAACCTGGCATTTCGATGCCTTTAATTCTCATCTAAACTATTCAGTATTTGTATCTCTCTATCATGACATAAAGACGAAACTCCTCTCCAGAATTGAGACGCTTTTGCCGCCGCCATCACTGTTAACTGATTAACTGCTACCAGCTGATGACTTACTTTCCTCTTCTTTGAAAAAAATGTTCATATGTCCATGTTGTCTGGGGGAGAAAACATATCAAACCAAGACATTGTCAGCTTTGATTTTCGCTGTATTAACACTGTCCTGAACACTTGGTGTGTGTGCCTTACCTCCGCTACCGGCATCGCTTCATACAACAGATCTGAGCTGTCCAACTATGACAACACTCCTTGAACATGCACGCGCTATGTGAGAATCTGCCTTGGTACAAAGTAGCAGTGAAAACATGGTACGGAGTTTCATTGATTTGGGCATTCTCTCAATAAGCAAGTGGAATGGATTTGATAGTGAAGCACTGACACAGCGCTCTACAAAGTGCGGCGAGTGGAGAGAACGATTTACGGACTTTCCACATGGTAAAAGTGGGGGGGTCTAAACTAATCATTTGAAAAAGTGGGGGGGACTTGTCCCACCCTCATATAATGGCTGCGACGCCCATGTGTAAATATACCAATATACTGATTGGATCAAATATAAAAGTCAGCCGAATTAGTATTGATACTGCAAGGAGACTTATATTGTGAAGAGAAATTGAAGATTTTGTTTAATTGCTGATATATTTATGATCCACATCACATATTCAGTTTAGGGGGCAGTTCTTCCTGTTTGTCTAGAAGTCTTCTCATCAGGGCTCTATAAATAGAGAACTACGGCAGATATGTAATATTTAATGCAGCCGAACCGTGTATTACAATGCCGTTATGTGATGACCTCCAAAGAGAAAAGCAAGCAAACTCGGAATAAAGTATTATTTTAAAAAAATGATTTCGGATTTCACATCAACAGGAAGTCCGGTTAACTAAAATGTCCGTGCGGAACAATACCCATAGATCCGTGGGTGAATAATGTCAATCACCATATTACACACATCCCTTCACATTTACATTTTAATTGACATTAAAGTATCTCGTGAGGTCTTCGAAAATGTTTTTAAATATAATTAGGGTTGTAGTAGTGTGTAAAGTGTGTAGTAAATTGCGTTGCCTGGCAACCACACACATGGATTAACATCGATTTAATACATTAATGTAGCCTTTGTTAATATTCAGTCTTAAAGTTATGCATAAATTAGAGCGTGGTCACTTTGAGTGACAGCTCTGTCAAGTGACTGCTGCTGCTAGCTTCTTGTCTCTCTGCTAGCTGCTCCGTGAAGCTAGCTACAGAGACTCTGCCTGGTCAGTTCATCCAGGGAACACAACTTGAAGCCGGCCGTGTTTGTTTGTTCTTCATGCTTATATATCGGCCTCTTTCTGCGGTTAAAACAGACGGTGCATGAATGCGGTTTTGCGGTATGTGAAATTCGAGTACTTTATTTATGTGTTAATGATTTTAATCAGCTACCTAATGAATGTTAAGGCTTGGGTTAGCGTGTAAGCGAGTGGTAGCTACATCGGTACTAACGATGCTAATAGTAGCCTCCAAGTTAAAATCATAGACTGTATATATAAAGGTTAATACGAAATAGACAAGTGTTAAGCGTTAAGTGGGATAATACTGTAGAACAAACGGCTTCTGTTTGAGGTTGATAAAATAAGGTCATCCTTGTAACTTAGAGAGATATTTTATTATGTAGGTAGGAACTGTATGCATCGCGAAGGTTAATTTAAATTGGCTATGCTCAAGAATGTGCTGGGTTAATCGGAACAAGAGAATACACAGACACAGACAGAGAGGGAAAAGGTCATTGGATAAAAGTTATTCTTGATAACCCTCTAGAAAGATCTCATGAACTTCCCCAATCTATCACGACCCGAGCAGTTCTATTAGATATAGGATAAGAAACAGAGATAGGGAGCACAACAACCTATCTCTTCGTCAGATGCACTCCCCCGCTTATCTAAGCGACTCTGTACCCCGTTACCCTCTACAAGGCCATAGACCAGCAGAGGGAAAATGGGGGGTGGGTAAGGGTAAGGGTTTTTAAGAATAAACCGCAAGGGTCTAAAGGGAAAAAAGATGAAATATAAAGGTACTATATTTTAAGTAATCCTATCTACTATTCCTATATTCGAATAATGTATAAACTATTTTAAAAATACTTTATGAAATCCTATGTTATGTTATAAATAGTAAAATAAAGAACTAAATGAATAAATAACTAAATAAATAACTAAATAAATAAATAAATAAATAAATAAATAAATAAATAAATAAATAAATAAATAAATAAATAAATAATTAATTAAACAAAAGCCAGAGAGAAAAAGTGAGTTTTAAGTGTTGATGAAAAAAAAAACAGGGTCTGGGCCGACCTCACATGGAGGGGCAAAGTATTGCAGAGCCTAGGGCCAGCCGCTGCGAAAGCTCGATGCCGTCGGGTTTTGAGCCTGGTCTTAGGCACTATCAACAACAGCTGATCAGCCGACCTTAAGGCTCTGCCTGGGGTGTAGCGATGGAGGAGTTCGGCTATATAGGCAGGAGCCAGCCCATTTAGGGCTTTGAAAACAAATAAAAGGAGTTTCAAATCTATTCTGAACCGAACTGGAAGCCAGTGCAATGAAGCCAGAATTGGGGTGATATGGTCACGCTTTTTATGGCCAGTGAGAAGACGTGCAGCTGCATTCTGAACTAGCTGGAGGCGTCTAATTGACGCCTGATCCATACCCACATACAGAGCATTGCAGTAATCCAGTCTCGAGGTAACAAAGGCGTTAATAACCCTTTCTAGGTCTTTAAAAGATAAAAACGACTTGGTCTTAGCCAATAGTCATATTTTGAAAAAGCAGGTCTTGACTACAGTGCTAACCTGCTTATCAAATTTAAAGGCGCTGTTGAAGGTCACTCCAAGGTTCATGACAGAGGGGAGAATATTTTTATTGAGGGAGCCCAGAATATCCACCGGGGAGACTGTTGGTTGGGTTCCAAAAAAGATAACCTCAGTCTTGCTCTCAATGAGGGTGAGGAAGTTTTGGGTCAGCCAGGATGTAATCTCTGTTAAGCAGTCCATCAACTGCTGCAGTGAGTTGCCATTTAGTTTGAGAGGCAGATAGATCTGTACATCATCAGCGTAACAATGGAAGGGGATATTATGTTTTGTGAGAATTGAACCTAGGGGCAGTATGTACAATAGAAAAAGGATGGGGCCCAGAATCGAGCCTTGGGGAACCCCACAGGTGAGAGGGGCTTTGGCAGAGGAGAAGGCACCTAACTACACTGAGATGCTACGGTCCGTCAAATAAGACCTGAACCATGCAAGGGCAGAGCCTGTGATGCCTGCGGACTGTTCAAGCCGTGATAACAGGATACTATGATCCACAGTGTCAAAGGCAGCAGTTAAATCTAACAGCACCAAGACAGCTGGGCTGCCTGAGTCGGCGGCTAGGAGCAGATCATTAAAAACTATTAAAAGGGCTGTTTCAGTAAACATCAAATAAACAGTAAGCATTGGTAACACAACTTCCAAAGTTACAGTAAAATAAAAAGGACCCTGACTCGGACAATACACAATCCAACATGTTCAACAGAAGATAATCAGTTATATTGTTTGTACACATGGTACTTTACATATATATCTGTTTGTTTAAGGTGTCCAGGTGATGCAGACAGGCTGGACCAGAGAGTGAGAGACAGAACTGGACTCCTCACAGCAGTGAACTTCAGCACAGGTACAAAGACTCTATTTTCATACTGTACAAAGAATCAAGAAAGATATTGTTTAAATAAATGAAGTATTGACTTGAATACACTGATATACATTCCATTAAACAATACTAAATACTAGATCACCTACACATCAGTTAAGTTGAGAGTTTTTTCTATGCAAAAAGTTACATTTAGATATTTAGCAATATGACTTTGTCAGCTTTCTAATTTAATGTATTGAAGGCAAAGATATTTAACACATAGTGAGAACTGCTACTATTTATCTCTCAATATTGTCTGTAAAAACGTGGTAAAAGTTATTCTTTCAGTGAGACAACAGAGCAAGCTTCAGCAGTTGCACTACGTTTTGATAACAGTTAAATATTATTTTGATAATAACATATATTTCAATGTTGATGAACTTCATACTGTTCATTCATAATCTGATTGTCTTTGTAGCTCACTGTTGAAAAGTGGCGAGCCGTGACTTTTATACCTAGGCCGTCTGACCCCCCTCCCCCCGAAAAAAAAGAAGAGTTATTACGTCACAGCGTATACTTCAGCGGAATATCAAAACAGCGGCCCGGGGAGCAAAACACATCAATGACAGCGACCCTCTACCACACAAAACAACACCATTTATATAAACACCTATCATGACAGGGCACCCACAGCCAAGTAACAAATACAAATGAATTAAGTCGGCACGGCGGCCCACATTGAAAATGACTTAGGCCTACCTTTGATGATCAAATCACTGAAACACAAAGTCCATCCTCCTGTCCTTTTGGATGAAGCACTTGATGGCGGGTCATGCAGCTGATCCTTTGCCACTCCAGTTTATCATTGGAACTCAATCTTGAAAATGACTCGGTTAATAATTTTGCAAACGATGTCATCACTATCACTGAAGTGAGCCATCATGAACGAACTTATGCTAATCATAAATCTATCGATCATAAATCTATCGATTAGATTTATGATTCGAAAATAATAAAAGTAGGGTAGACATGTGGATATTATCCGGCTGAACAAAACGTGCATTTATCAAACAGGTTCGTTTTCCACAGACCTTATTTCCAGCTATTTTCCATCCTATGGAGAAATTCCATTGCTCTTGTGTCGAGGGAATCCGAGCGCAGCTTACTTCCGGGTTTTAGGACGCGTCACTGCAGCACTTGCATAGACCTCACAGCGGGCGGAACTTGTCATAAAGCCCGCCCATTTAGAGGGAAGATATGATTGGTCAATTGTACTGTCATTTGACATTACTCTCTCGTTGAGTTACTATAGCTGGCCCTCTGTGAATGTAGAGAGGGACCAAGCTCTCCCGTCTTCACAGTAACTCGCAGAGACGGCATTTAACCCTTCACATTCCAACAGAAACTGAACAGGCAGATTCGAAGGATTTATTTCTTTGGAAATGTTATTTTAAATACAATTAAATCAAGTTATTTTGGTAAAACTAATGAAAAATGTAACAACAAAAAAATATTTAATTTTTTTTTTTTTTTTTTTTTTTTTTTTTTTTAATGTTTTCAAATATTATTTTTTTGAATATCTTAGGCCCTCACAGAGGGCCCTGACGGCTCGCCACTGCTGTTGAAATTAAAATAATTATATCTACAGCCCCTAAACACACAAACACACCGCTTTCATAAATAACACACTTGTTCTGTAATAATATGTTTTATGTTTCCTGTCATTTTTGTTAGGAAAGGACATGTCTGAAAGACACGACATTTTCTCCTTCTCTGAGGGTCAAGAAGAACATCCAAGAGGAACATTAAAAGCTGATGTTATGAGATTTTAAGACCAGTACAGGACATTCACTAGGAAACTACTTTTATTGTGAAAACACAGTCAGCTGATTGAATGCACCTATTTCCACATCTACACTCCATCAGCTGATTATTTCTATTTGCCTCACTTTATGAGCTTCACATCACTTGTGCCTTGTACCGCAGAGTTTGCAATGTCACAAATAAATGGGGCCAATCTTCAGTCAGATGTGAATGTGTAATCTAACATTTTCAGTGAGAATAATGGACAAAAGGATTGCAAATACAAATACAGTTTATTGAAATGTGAACCAAAAGTTAATCAAACATGTTTTAAATAAAAAGCACATATGGACAGAAGGTGTAAACCTATTAAATGTATAAGTAAACACATTTAGTCAAATAAAGTGACAGACTAGGCCTGTGCAGTTGGTATCAGCTTTGCCCAGCATGGGCTCCTCCATCAGGCCTGGTCCTCCTCGCAGAGGAAAGACCCTCAGTCCTCTCCAAACCAACAGACAGGACGTCCATCACACGGAGGTTTCTCCCTGAAGTCTCTGCAGCTCTCTGGACACCACGCTGTCTCAATCCGTCCATCACACGGAGGTTTCTCCCTGAAGTCTCTGCAGCTCTCTGGACACCACGCTGTCTCAATCCGTCCACACTGAATATGAGAGGGGGAAAATGAAAATAATAAATGCTTTGGACAATAAGAAATATAAATCTGACTGTTGAGTTGCTCAGTTTTTTTAGATTGTCAATACTATTACTGTATAACTAATATATCAGGTTAAGAGGCACCTTCAAATAAAGATTGGTCTTTAAATACATGTTGTCTTTTGAATTGTTTGTCTAAAGTCAAGGATCTAGAACTGGTACTTAGTTTTAATGATACAGTCTGGTTATTATGCTGTTTGGAGGAGGCCTCACAGGTAAGAGCACTAACTAGCTACCATCACATGTACCTTAGCTTGACTTAAATGTATTAAACGTATAATTAAGTGATATCAAAATATAAATAACTAATGTCATGCAAACATATTAATATTTGCTTGATTCCAGTGTTGAATTTAGCACAATTGCATACAAACGTTAAGGGATTTTAAGATACAGTCTATGGTTTTTCCCCCCGGTATCGGAGGTGCGGTGTAGAAGAGGTTAATAGTTTATTTAGTTTATTCCTATTTTCTTTCTTTACTTTTGGCTATTTACATCTAGTGTCGATATATCTTTGGTTAATTCATTTTTTGTTTATTGATGAAAACTGTTTTGTTTTAGCTTTTCTTTCTTTGCTTTTGCATAGTTTTGTTTATGCCGCATGATTGCCGGTATGGCTGCGGCTAATTTTGGTTTATTTCATTTTGAGTTATTCTGTGCTTTTGCCCCCCACTTATTGTGTTTTCCCTTTTTTCCTGTTTTAGTTACTGAGAGCTGAAGGTGGTGGTGTGTCCGAGGTGGTGGCTTCCCCCTTTCCGTGTGCTGTGCTTCCTCCGGGTTTTTGGATCTTTTCTCCGTGTGATTGTATGAGTGTGGAACACGTGTGACCGGGGTGACTTAGGTTTGTTTTTGCGGGATCTCTCCACTCATTCGTTGACCCTCTCCCCCACTGGTAAGCTTCAGCCCCCTTGTTCGTTCTCCCTTTTGGATATAGCCCTGTGTGACTGTTTTAAATTGTATTTTTACTATTGTACAAAATAAACTGTCCAAGCCAAAAAAAAATGGGACAACCTTAAAAACAAGTACAAGGTGTGAGAGGTTATATAGACATGATTATATGTATTGTGTTTTCATATATTAATGCGTGTATGTGTTTGGTCTTCACTGTTCAGGAATGCAAGTGTCCCGCCTCAGGACAGGGCACAGAGGACGGGAAACCCACGGCAGCGACTTGGGCCTGGTTTGTCCTAATGGATGAGGCATTAGGGCAGTCTGAGGCGGTCTCGCCCCCCTGCCTCCATCCAAGAGGACAATCCAGGGCCAAGCACTGCCCAGGAAGGTCAGAAAGGGCGAGAGGATGAGGAGGGAAAATAGAAGGACAACACTGAGAGGAGGAACGAAAAAGAGGGTGAGAGAGGATCCCTACCTTAATCTCTTAAGGGAGGACATCCTCTATCAGAGAGAGGCAGAGGAGAGAAGAGCAGCAGAGGCCCGAGAAAGGTCCGAAAAGTTGTTAGCTGTCTTAGAGCGTTTTGCCCCAAAATAAAAAATGACATTGAAATGGAACGAAAATGAACCTTGTTTTGACTTTACCTCTTTTGTTGATATTTGTGTTTTATGCTACAATGTGCACCAATATGTGTAAATAAGGTTTGCAGACATCAAGTATGATATATGAATATATTAGGGCTGTCAAGTTAACGCAAACATTATTTTAACGCGATTAACGCATGTGTATTTTTTGTCCTCGGCCGCCCCGTAGTTTCAGAGTTTAAAATACCATCTACAAGCTGATGCTGACAGCCCCGCTCCTGCTTGCGGCAGACCACACTTCCACGCTCACCGGCAGGCACCGACTGGCCATCGGGAGGACCGGGAGGGTGTGTGTATGTGTGGCGCGAGCGAGCGAGAGACAGACCTTACGTGTATTGTTGTTGTTAGCATCTGGTGCTAGCTAGCTGCGCTAACGGATATAAGGAGCTGTTTCAATGAAAACAGAAGAGCGATATTTCGCCACAACTGCGCCGAGCACTTGACTTTATGCAGGAAGCCAGACAGTGGGACATTGTACGAAAAGTCAGCACACTCAGCACGGATAGTGCGCAACATGATTGCAGCGTCCAGGCAGCTCCCATTCGAGCATATGCCTTGAGTTGCACATAGCTCCAACTATCCATCACAGTGTCTCTCCACACACACACACATACACACGCACGCACGCACGCATGCACATACACACACACACACACACACACACACACACACACACACACACACACACACACACACACACACTTTGTATTGTATTATTGAATGAGAGAGGTTCCAGGTTGAATTGAGGCGAATATTTGTAATGTTCAGAGGTTGTTGTGTTTAATATTCATGAGAATATTTGTCATTGTTCAAATGATAATAAACATTTGCATAAAGCATATTTGTCCACTCATATGTTGATAAGAGTATTAAAAACTTGAAAAATATTCCTCTAAGGTACATTTAGAACAGATAAAAAATGTGCCATTAATTTGCGATTAATCGCGATTAAATATTTGAATCGACTGACAGCCCTACTTTATATATATTATTCAGAATCACAATCAGAATCAGAAACGGGTTTATTGCCAGGTAGGTTCACACGTACGAGGAATTTCACTTGATGTCATGGTGCATACATAACATATAAAACAAAAAAACGAAAATAAGTACACAGATAGCGAACTATATTAACAACACTGTAAACAAATATAGATAGATAGCAATACAATAAAGTGAAGCAGTAATTTACAGTGAAATAGAATGCAGTGAATTATAGAATATAACATATGAAATATGTGCAGTAACATTGTGTGCATTAATGTAATGCGTATAGAGTCTGCGTTGTGGCTGAGGTAAAGTGTCAGTGGGGGGCCCAGGTTTTGTTTAAGAGGCCGGTAGCGGAGGGGAATAAACTGTTCAGGTGGAGAGAGGTTTTGGTCCTGATGGAGCGCAGCCTCCTGCCAGAGGGTCCATCTCCCACATGTAGGCAGAATTGGTGATGGTGATGATGTTGTGGCTGTTTATTCTCCAGGACTTCTTCAATGCTGCAAACAGAAGGAGAAAGTGTTATGTTAGTTTAGTGGTTCTGTCCTGGAGAGATGCTCATTTACAAAATACAGTTACTCAAGTACATAAGCAGATTGTGACATGGGATTTGAGCCATGTTCTTCACCTGTGCAAAATAGTCATGGTCCAGTGGAGCAACAGCAAGTTGACAAGGGCCGCACGCCATGCTGCTCCACTCTCACTTTCCCCACCACCTTGATGTGCAGCAGGTGGCTGGTTGTCCTCCTCCAGGGTGGCGTCTTCTGGTGACTGGTTGTCCTCCTCCAGGGTGGCGTCTTCTGGAGGTAGGTCATCCCCAACCCCGACACAGATGTTGTATAAAATGACACATGCTGTCACAACCTGTGCACAAGGCAGAGCAAAAAAAGGACAAAACAAAGTGTGATGCATAGTATTTTAGGCCTATGTGACTATGCAATTGTTAGGCATTAAGACAGTCTTACTATAGCAGGATAAGGATATTAGGATTTTAATTAACTAATTTGCTACAGAAACATTAGAATGATTCATTACCTTGGGGACAAACTCATGATGTACTTCAAGTGTTTCTTAAAAGATGCACCTGCAGCGGGTTTTCATCACACCAAAGGCCCGCTCAATGATTGAGCGACCCCTGGAGTGATGGTAATTAAACCGTTGTTCTGCCATGCCTCTCACTGGCCTCTTATATGGTGTGATAAGGGCCAGGGGTTCCTGCTGACATGGGTAGCCAGCATCAGCTAGGATGAAATACCCTGGTGGAGGGTAAGTCCCCCTAGCGTAGATGGGGCTGTTCTTAAGAATCCGTGCGTCATGCACGGATCCTGGGTAACCCACAAAATGTCCACAAAGCGTCCCTGATGGTCACAGATGCCCTGCAACACAACTGAATGGAATAGCTTCCTGTTGCAGTAGTCTGGACCATCAGGGCCACTTGGGCATTTGATTTGGATGTGGCAGCAGTCAATTGCCCCAGCTGCCTTGCCAAAGGCTTGGTGGTGAGCCAACCAGGCAAAACCCTCACCAACCCCCGGCAAGTCCTCCGCGCGTGGGAGACGGACATAATGGGGCAAGACGGCCACCACCTCATCCACTATCCTGTGGACAATGCGGTGGACGGACGGCAGAGGCACATCGAACACACCACTCTGTAAGCGGAGCCACTGGCAATCCAAAAGAGAAACACCAGGGTCTCCAGAGTGGCCCCCCCATCCGTGTTGCCTCTCCGTCTTCAGCGCCACTAGGAGCTGCTGGATGGCCTCCCTGCCCAGCCGAAAGTCAGGGCGGGTGTCCTCGTCGGCAAAATATCTCTGGAGGACTGGCACGGTGGCATTGATAATGCAGTAATGAGCCTGCACAACATAAATAATAGAGGGCAGTTTCAGTTTACTTGACATTTGTTTATTGTTAATGGTTCTTTTTTCTAATCAGCAATTTGCTTGTGTGTGTTTACATTATTAAATTATTAATTACGTGTATTGTTGCTGTTAGCATCTGGTGCTAGCTAGCTGCGCTAACGGATATAAGGAGCTGTTTCAACAACAAGGTGGAGGGAGAGTCCTCTGCTGTCAGACTGAGAGGCTGATAACTACAGCTCAGGTGAGGTAAAGGACTCTCTGAGTGTTTAGATAGTTAACTTAGTCTAAGTTATCTCTGTGGGTCTCAAACGGTTTGGTCACCATTTATGTAAACACATATTTCCATTTGAGGGGGGAGTGAGATTAGTGAAATATGCATGAATAAAAAAAAAAAAAAGTTAACTAGGTGAAAAAAGGTAAGATAAACTTAAAAAACTTGTTGAGAGGTAAAACTAGTCTTTGCTGCTGCCTCAAAGAGGAGCAGGGGGAGAGGGGGGAGAGGAGGGAGACAGGAGAGGCTGGTTCAGGAGCACAGACACACTCACAACTATGAATGAACCAAAAACAAATAAATAAACAAGTTTCAGTGTTTTTTCATATTGGATATGGTAAGTTATTGGTTATGGCCATGTTCTTATGATTTTATGATTATTTAAATGTATACAGTTCTGTTTCATATGGGTGTAGTCTCTTTATTTCCCCCTCAAAGTGCACCAGATTGATGCATTTAACAAACAAATCTTACCGGGGTGCATGAGGATTTGAGGTCCACCCCCACTTAAAATATGTTCACATGAATAGATTCCTTAATAGATTTTCACATTTTTTTAAATAGTAACCCATGTCCATATGTTTATTCTGGGGTAGTAGATTTAAAGTTTAGGGCTATCACTATGGGCAGCAACGCTGTAAATATTGACAAATAAATCCAGCAAAATGGCACAAAAGAAAACTGGTAGTGGCCTGGCTGTATAATTCCCGGCCTGGCTTATTGTCCCAGTCCGGCCCTGCCAAGGGGGATTCAAACCATCATGACAATTCACAAACTAACTATGGAGTAATTATGGATAGTTCATTTACTTGATTCACATTAGAGAATAAAACTCGTACGGACGACTTATTTAACTAGCTTACCCATTCTCCCAACATTGAATAAAACAATACATTATTTCTCCTACCCGAGCACGTCGTCCACCGCAAAGGTGCCGACAGAACATCCTCCTCCTCCGAGCAGACAGATGCCGCCAATCCTCCCGCTCTATCTCTTCCTCCTTCTCAACAAATGCATCCATACTACTAGACAACAACACAAACGTGTCCATCTTCGCAATTCAGTTTTGAGTTTTCAAACAAATCGCGCTCCATTTAAGGCGGGGCCTCACATATGACCCACACCTGCAAACCTGTTAGCCTGTTCCATTCTTCGTTTTCCGAGGCTAGGAAGGATTCTTGCCTCGCTTCTGAAGCAACTGACTCGGAGGTACATGTGCTACCAAGCAAGACTCCTCGACATTGAGAAACACCCCGTCTGTCTACTTCTGCTGATTTCTCGGTCCTCCAGCGCTTTTAACCTCTTTCCTTCTCTTGTACTCTTTCCTTTACTGGGGACAGTTTAGTCCATCATGTATACAACGTTTTGTGCTCTCCAGAAATGTAGAAATTAATATTCAAAAAGTATTCCTTGGTGTTTTCTGATGGAGAAAACTAATGTTTATTGTCCACAGCTGACGGTAAATAGACCGGACTTCTTTCTGTGGATTGATATACCTGTACATTGTCCTTTAATCCTTCATTGCAACAGTCTGTTCTCCTTAGCAGCAGTCTGTTAGCGAAAATTAACAACCGTTGGAATTTCCAAATCAACCAATCAGGGTCGAGTATTCATCCAAGCCGTGTCATAAAGCTTTAACTATCAACAGCGACTGATGAACCCTAGAGATTTCTGAGCCAATCCTTAGAATCAGTATCAGGCCATCCTGGGCATATTTCCATGGATCGATAAAATCAACCTTCTGAAATGTCTTTTCTTCACTGTACTCGATTGGGGTTTGCTCGTGTTGCAGTTTGTATATAGTATTTGAAACAGAAACAGAAAACAGAAACAGTCAAATGTAGCATTTGGATCAAAGATGTATTTAGTTAATCTGAGGATGCCAATGATTTTAGTATTGATTATGAAATAAATATTTCTATTTACAGAATTTTTTCTTTCTTTCTATGAATTCCTAAAATAAATACATGTTTGTTTAATAGTCTTGGTCACAGAAGACTCTAAAACTGGTCTTGATCTACATACATACAAGAAAATACCGTAGCACTGAATATATGTCAATGAAAAAAGGAGTGTTGAAATGTACATTTTGTATCCATAATCAGTACATTAGATTACATCAGTTGGTTATTATAATACTAAGTGTGGAAGTATGGCGTCCTCCGGGGTCTCTCTGCTCCAACACTTCCTCTCCTGTCAGCAGAGAGACAATAACACCAGCAGAAGCTTTTTATCTGCACCTGGAAATCTGCTTCACGCCTACTCTGCAGATGCTTTTATAAATGTCCATGTGTCTGTATTTGCCATGTGTGTGTGTGTGTATTTTCAGAGTGACTGAACGCGTGGGAGTTTGCAGCCGAGAGGCAACATTTCCCTGCTGCATAATGAGCTTCTTCTCCGGTCTGCCAACAAGAGGGAAAACAAAAAAGGATGTCACCCACCTCTGACACATTTACCTAGATAGAGCCCTTACACAACCACTCTCATTGCCATGCATCAATATCTGTGAGACACCTCTATCCAAAACAGTCATCAGTGGGAATGGATTAAAACACCTTCATCTCAATCTCTGAATACTCTTCGGAGCGTCCGGCAAGATAAGTCACTTTCTTTCAGTCGTCTGCTCAGTGCCCTGAATCTTAATGACTTCTGAGGTGAGAGTGCTGTGAGTGGGAAGGTACAGTGCAGACTGTTGCTGTTTTTCCTCTCAGAGAAAAGAATGTGTCTGTAACATTACAGTTACACGCCACAGCTCAGGAACACCTCCTCAATGAACTGGAAGGCTGGGTATATATACACACATATATTCACTGATCTGCTGTCATTTTAAACATTTATACTGTGGCTAAAGAAAATGCATCAGTTTATCGTAAAAAATATTTTTAAATAATCAGTTATATAATCACATCAAAAATGTTTTTGTTATTTTTGAAAAATGTTAAGCAGCAGATCTTAAAGTTATATAGCATATTGACTATAAAAAAACGTTTAGAGAAAGCCAACAAACAGCTTTCAAAATTGTAGTGATGTAGTTAGGTCATAGCCTAGCGTTAGCTTTTTACTTCTGGAGGTTGCATTTAAATTGATAAAATCTTAAAGTGGTGTTAATATGTAGAGATTATCCTGTAGAACAAAACATGTAGGTATCATGAATGTGTGTTTGCAACAAAGCTTATTTTCTGCAATATGGCTGTATTGCTCCAGGTTAGGCTCCTATCTGCCACTTTGCTCCAGACTGATATGTCTACATCCATGGGCGTAGGAAGCATCCTGAATTTGGGAGGGACATTTTTTACAGGGGGTGTAAGGGGGTCCTCCCCCACGAAAAAAAAATAGATTTCCTGTATTCTGGTGCATTTTAACAGGTGGTTTGATTGACTTTTATGTGGCTATACTAGCATGAGGAAAATGATGGGTACATTTTGTAATTTCATCCAGTAGTAAAGAAAGGAAACATATTTGATTATTAATTCAGAGCCGTCTTTGAATTAATAAAAAGCAGTTTAAATGCCCATTTTTTGTACATTTATAAACAACAATAAATATTTGTGAGTGCATTGAGAGATATTGTTGTGGAGAGGCATTTATATATAAATCGCAAAATACATGTGTGAATCCTTCTGTGAGCATTTATTAATATTGAGACTGATCTGACTCCATACAGATGTTAAGTTCACCTAGGAATGGTATCATTGACTTAAATGTTCAAATAAATGTTGCTCTTCTGTCTATATTGGTCACATGATGCCCCTTGACTGAAATGCTTCCTGTTCAATATCCCCACTGATTTCCTTAACATTCTGGGATGAGAGTCCACATCACAATTTACTCTAAACTGCCATTTCCCTTTCATCACTCACCTCAGCAATGAACCTCTCTCCACTGTCCCTGTGTTCTGCCTCTGACTCACTCTCAAGCGCCTAGAGGTCAAGAGAGGTGGTGAAGTGATCATTATTTATTGAGCAGTATACTCTTTCACATTGAACCATAACAAGTCATACTGAATGTAAATACAACTGACTCTGTTGTTATGTCCATGTTGTCTGGGAGAGAAAACATATCAAACCAAGAGATCGTCAGCTTTGATTTTCGCTGTATTAACCATTTCCTGAACACTTGGTGTGTGTGCCTTACCTCTGTTAACGGCATCGCTTCATACAACAGATCTGAGCTGTCCAACTATGACAACACTCCTTGAATATGCGCGCGCTATGTGAGAATCTGCCTTGGTACAAAGTAGCAGTGAAAACATGGTACGGAGTTTCATTGATTTGGGCATTCTCTCAATAAGCAAGTGGAATGGATTTTATAGTGAAGCACTGACACAGCGCTCTACAAAGTGCGGCGAGTGGAGAGACCGATTCACGGGCTTTCCACATGGTAAAAGTGGGGGGGTCTAAACTAATCATTTGAAAAAGTGGGGGGGACTTGTCCCACCCTCATATAATGGCTGCGACGCCCATGTCTACATCTATTGGATGGGTTGTGTTAGGAATTCTTAAACCCCGAGACCAGGATAAACTGAAAAGAATCCAAGGAAGCTTATAAAAGTTAACAGCATTTAATTAAACAAAATTATGCGATGATATACAAATGAGATTCTGCTTGGAGGTGCTCTCCGCATTAGCTATTGCCTGGCGCGTGGGGTAGAGTGGAAGAGATCGAATCTTGGCCTGCTCTTCCTGTTGTCATCTGTGGTCTTCTCCTATTGGCCGGCGTTGACGGGGGTGTGTCCAATGCAAATCCTGTCGTTTTTCTCTTTGATTTTATAATATTCTAATGTAATTTAAACATTCCCTAATAACAGTATTGCCGCGTCAATAAGTGAGAGTTAAAGACAGTATTTTTAGTGTGCAACACTGTGTCATTTAACCTTGAATTCACTGTTACAAAACATAGTCTTTAGCCACATGCTAATGCTAACCTAAAACTGAAGCAAAAATATTTACTCGCAGGAAGTCGTTGTGTGAACTTCCGGTTTTTCAGAATAAAACTACTTTAAATTAAAATAGTGTATTTCATTTAAATTACGCCATATCAACATTGATTTTATTTCTTACAGTTGCCATGAGGTTTTACTCTCAGTCATGGTGCACAGAGGATCCCTTCCTCTGATTGTGGTGATCTCATGACGTTTCAGGCCTTTTTATAGTTTCCTGATGGCATAATCAAATATTTGACTTCATGTTCCTGGGCTTAATCCAAATGTTTGTCCAACGTTCACACATTTGTAGACGTCATGTTGAAAAAGATTCTCCAGGCTGCGCAGAGGTGAACATACGAAGGAAGGGCTCATTCAGAGACATCTGAGCTCTCATATATTTTCACAGATTTTGAGTGAAACATTGTTACAGTTATGCCCGAAGCAACATACTGTACGAGAAAAAACAACTCTTATTTGTGTTTGTAACCATCATTTATTCACATTTGTTAGAACACATTTATTTCTACAAGTCATCAATGTTTTCTTATTTTTGCTCTTATCTTACGTAACAGACTAAGAGTGGCCAAAAGCAATTTAACCAAGATAAGAAAAACATTTAGTTTTGCAGTCCACACATTTAATTTATAAATATACTGTATATATTTACATTTGTAACCTGTAATGGTGTCACTCTAGCACTGACTGTATATATACTGTACCTCTTTATAACATACCAGTACACAGTAGTATGTATAAACAGATTCACTGCATTATTAATAAAAAAATTCATATGCACAACATTGCCTTCCAAGTCTTTTACAGTCTTTCACAGCAGAAGAAGACAGGAAGGAACTTATTCACAAGAATGAATAAAAAGATTGAAGGTGTTCAAAGACTCAATGGTGCCAATATAGTATCAATAACATCTGTTATGTCGTGCATATATTTCCATCTTTAGCTTCAGTATTATCACTCAGTAAATACACAGTGAGTAATAAAGTGTTTCAATGTGTTTCAAGGAGAAATAATGGTGAGAATATCAGTTCTTATATTTGGTTTTGTGTGTAGTTATGTCTCCCCTCAGATACGAAGCTTGTGAAGAAAGCTCATGTTGCTGCTCTCATCTCTTATTTTATGAATGTGTGGGTAGGCCTATGTGTGAAGTCTCAAAATACATTGGGATCTATTGAATGAAGAATCCACTCAGTCCACATCTCTGAAGAATTCAACAGGCAAATGATGTAACCTATTTGGAAAAACATTTACTTTCTATTTCTTACATCTTTTGTATGTGCTTAGCTCTTACTAGCTTATATTCATGGTTAGGAGGGTTACTTTAAAAATGTATTCCGTTACAGTTACTAGGGCTCTGCATCTTCACTGGTCTCACGATTCGATAACAATTATCCTGTCAACGATTCGATATCACGATGCAAAACAATAAGTTGCATCTTTAAGGCGAGACACCCCAGGTGAATAGGGTAATTTTTTTAACTTAAAGATATCAGCTAGACATTTCTCCAGTTAATTACTTACAATAAGGCAATTGTTTTTTGGATTACAAGTTTTCTGAAACAGCATGTTTAAATATGCAAATGAGCCATTATCTCATTAAATATGCGCATATTTTAACACATTTCAGGAATCGAAATCTGAACTTTGGATAAAGCCAGTTTCAAAATTCTTGTTTCATTTTGTAGTCATATTAGTATCTAATGCTTTTACAGAAGGGATTGTGTTTTTAGGTATACAATCTTATATAATTCAGGCTATGAATGATATATGAACAAACCCTTCTGTAAAAGCCTTCATAATATTGATAGCAATATAACTGGAAGGTTTGGTGTCTCTACGTGCTACTGAAGTTGAAATTTCGGTCTCAGAGTAGGAGTAAAAACTAATTTTGAGAAAATGACCTTTAAAGATTGCAGTGAGGCGCTAGCTAAACCCTCCTGTTCTCTGGATGATAGCTTGCGCATCGCCGCACTCCGTGAAGGTATTTCATGTTCGGGGTCATTTGTCTTTTGTATAACCTTGCTTCGTGCAAGTGACAATTGTTGTTGTCTTCTCTGTGAACGTTTTTTTCGCCGTTCTTTTGCCATTTTGAGATTTAAATTTCTAGCGGAAAGCTAACCAGGAAGTGTTTTAGCACACCACGTGACACATCTGAACGAATCACGTTGTCAGAAGTTGACACCAGCCAATGAGATTTCGTTTCTTGGTTTAAGACCCCTTTGTACTTTCACGATTGGTTGCTGATACAAAGGAAATGACCATATTTGGATCCAATGAGATTGTGCAGGAGCAGTGCGGCCGGCCCATAGGGGTGCTAGGGGCACCGCCCCCCCTCTTCCCAAATGTTTGATTGTCATTAAAAAAAATAAAATTATTTTTATTTTTAATGAACAAGGTAAATATTATATAGTTGGTATTATTAGCTTTGTTCGTTGTTCTCGCGTCCCAGGAGGAAGTTTAAAAAGTAAGAGACAATGGAGTCTTTGGTATAAGGTTCAAATGGGTACTTTAATTAAATGGCTCGGTAATGGTACAAACAGAAGATGGTTAAGAGAAAACAGCTGTGTTCTCGGGTCTGCAGCGAAGGAGAGAGGACGAACCACACTCGTCCGCTTGTTATATCTCCTCCGTTGGATCCTCCTCACGTGCCGGTTGGCGTAGCAGGGGGACCTCCCACCTCGGTCTTCAATGTCTGTTATCGCGCATAACAGAGGATTCAGACCTTGTATATCCATTACGTAACTTCACACGCCTTTTCTCCTCATACTCTCTTTCATGACTTTATATTTAATGCATTTTAACGGCTGCAATCGTGTTTTCCGTAAAACCTGAAGTCAAGCTTACTGTTGGTATTTCCGAGATCCCTTCCGGAATAGCTTTTCAAAATAAACTTTAACCACAGGCGAATGCTAACTGGAAATGTTTTCACAATAAAACAGTTGTAAAATTACTGTATGTTTAAACCATATTACATCATTAAACATTGATTTTAATTTCTTACAGTATCAGTAAAATGTATAATCTACAATAAAATCTCGTTTAAAATTGTTTTACGATGTCTAAAGTTACTGATAAGTCACATGTTTCCTGCCTGTCCGCAGCGTGTATCACTACCCTCTCTCGTCTGGGGGCGATAAGAAAGGAGCCCTCAGCCAGAGCAGCAGCAGCCAACACATTGCTGACTGTTGCTATCTGCAAACAATGCCGCCGAAACATAATTTTATCCAATCAGCGTCATCAGATCTGATGGTCACAGGGCGGCAATTTCAGCGCCCGATGCAGTCTGTGAGTTGTTTGGAATCCAAGGTGACGCGACAGCCATAGTTGATGAGGATGGCTGCGTCTGCAGGTGGAGACACCGGTGCTAGTGGATCGCCGGTACTGTAGATTAACATTTACATGCTTGATGTAGTTGTAAGTGCAATGCCTGTAGCACCATGGAGCATATGTGTGGGCTGGACCAACCCAGTCTCACATCTAAACGTGTAATAACTACGTTGGTCCACATCTTGGGACGTAGTATTTCTACAAAAACGCCTCTGAAATTGTAAGATCCCTACGTTTTTTTCACCATTCATTTCCAATGGCTGGCGTCTATGTCACGTGATCTTCAAATTTCTCCTTGCAGAAAGAAAAACATGGCCGACCTTCGTTTTATTCTCAGTGGAAAATGCCTATTTTAAGGTTAGTTTGGCTTTAAAATGCCTTTTGATGTCATTTGATGCGAGAAATATGAGTTGTTATTTCAGATTATGTGTGCAGTGGATGCACATGATCTTTAGTCTGCTAGTTATTACGAAGATTACTTCAGGAAATTGTGTCGATACAACATTTTCATTTTTACCAAGGTGGTTGCTAGGGACGCTGCTATCAATATTATTTCTGTTATGTTGTGTAACTGTTTAATTAATGGTGTTAAATGTATTGCTACCCCATTCCCCGTCAATGTATAGTGTTGGTCCACAGCGCAAACGTATTAGTTTAACAAAATCCACATCTAAAATTGTGGCATACGTTATTTTCCCCTGTGCAATTCTCCATTTAACAATAACACATAATTATCCTTGTGTTTATTTATTTGTTTGATTAATAAACACAAGTTGGAGTCCGTCAGGACAGAGGGTCGGAGCAGCTCATTTGCTTTAGAGAATTTTAGTAAGTATTCTCTCCGCTTCGCTTGACAAACCCCGTGATAGTCCTCAAGCTCTGTGATTGGATGTTTGCGAGAGCAATATTGAAGCCTGCAGGGGAGAAACATGCCTTGAGCATGTGCAGCATCTACATGAGCTCTCCTTGCTCTCCTGCGCTCTCGCGAGCAATTCCTGCTCTTCTGCTCGTGAAACTCTGGCCTGCTCTCACTCGCGGAGAAATGTTAGGAAGTGGGCGTACCGTGTCCCAGTAACGCCAAATCTAATTGGTTACACTCCTCCTCTTTTATGATTGGCCGTTGTCTGGATTTAAACCAAGAAGTACTTTTTGTCCCTCTCCAACGTGATGAAATATGGCTGTGGAAACGTCTCACGTAAGTTACTTTACTTTACTAATGATTCTTTTAATTAAAGGCATGCTTTTGTATTCTGTGGTTATTTCACAAGAGCCGTCCTTGGCCGTGCATGGATTGAGTTTTTTAGATAATACATTTTTATACATATTTTTCAAAAGTATTCAAACAATTCTATTATAAAGATAAGAACCAATTACCTTTCCGGTCTTGACATATGATAATATAAAATGTAGCTTTCAAAAACTGAATTTGGAATTAATAATTTTTAAAACCTTTAATTAACCAGATTGGTCCCAATTTGATTACTTTAGCAAAATATTTTATTCACAAATGTCACTTTTTCAAAATGTCCCCAGTTTTTATAGCCTTTCTCAAAGAAATAATACTATACAAAAAAAGTATAAAATGATGCAAATGTAAAAAAGCCCAAGAATTTTGCAAGTTTCTTGGCATTTTAATGTTCATCATAAACATTCCAAAAAATAAGCTGAGGGCATTTGAACAGAAAAAAAAAGTGGTCATTCAGCCAAGAAACTTGCCATATTCTTGGGCTTTTTTACATTTGCATCATTTTATACTTTTTTTGTATAATATTATTTCTTCAGGGTATATGCAAGAATCCTGAAGTCAAATTTAATACCTGTTAAGACCCTTTCCATACATTTTAAGACCTCATCGCCACTTTGAGTTTTAACCGGTTACCTTGGCGACACACTTTACCTCACATTGACTATATACAGTATTGATTGTCCTTCCTCCTTATCTTCCAACCATTTGGACACAAACTTGCATTTCCCCATAACGATGTTGTTTAACAACCGGCGTAAACGGACCTTTGCGCGCTATCAAGCAGTGAGCGCGCAATGTCCCGTTCAGATGACGTCACATCCAACGGGATGCCATAAATAAACTACACAGAATCACACTACACACCTACGCAATGATTACATTCAGGCAGACTGTAGAATACAACCTCTTTGGACCATTTATATACTTATTGAAAACAAGCTACAACATGTAATACCTTGGAAAATGCCCTTTAATACTTTTTAATAGCCTTCATTTTCTCTAAATTGATTTATCAACTTTTAATACTTTTTAAGACCCCCTGTTCTTTGAGAAAGGCAATAAAAACTGGGGACATTTTGAAAAAGCGACATTTGTGAATAAAATATTTTACTAAAGTAATCAAATTGGGACCAATCTGGTTAAATAAAGGTTTTAAAAATTATTAATTCCAAATTCAGTTTTTGAAAGCTACATTTTATATTATCATATGTCAAGACCGAAAAGGTAATTGATTCTTATCTTTATAATAGAATTGTTTGAATACTTTTGAAAAATATGTATAAAAATGTATTATCGAAAAAACTCAATCCATTTATAAGTAAGGACGGCTCTTGTAGAATACAAAAGCATGCCTTTAATTAAAAGAATCATTAGTAAAGTAAAGTAACTTACGTGAGACGTTTCCACAGCCATATTTCATCACGTTGGAGAGGGACAAAAAGTACTTCTTGGTTTAAATCCAGACAACGGCCAATCATAAAAGAGGAGGGGTGTAACCAATTAGATTTGGCGTTACTGGGACACGGTACGCCCACTTCCTAACATTTCTCCGCGAGTGAGAGCAGGCCAGAGTTTCACGAACAGAAGAGCAGGAATTGTTTGCGAGAGCGCAGGAGACCAAGGAGAGCTCATGTAGATGCTGCACATGCTCAAGGCATCTTTCTCCCCTGCAGGCTTCAATATTGCTCTCGCGCGAGTGCCGTTTTAGTGCTCGCGAAAATAATATACGTGCGCGGCTGCTTGACTTGTGCTCGCGTGGATCTCATATGCCCTTGTGATTTATGACAGAGAGTTGCCGCCATAGATGAGAGTAACACCTACGTCAACAATTACGGCTCCTCCCACTTTTGGGGGAAAACAAAGCTGTCAGTTGAACGGCGGTTAATACAAATTCTGAAGTTTTTGCCAATCCGATCAGAAAATTAAGATTTTTAGATCTTCAAAGAGCCCGATTACAATGGCCAGACAGGCAAACTATTACATTAAATCATTGGAAAACGACGATCGGGCTCGATATATGATTAAATTAAAAGCAGTAGGCGATCAATGTCCATTCAGTCTGCCGGTGGACGAGTGGACAAATGATCCGACTCAATGGCCTGAGGTGTCATATCCTGAGATCTATAACTACCTCATTGAATCTCCAGGTAGTTTGTATAGGACGTCATCAAGACACATTATTTATCCGTTTTAATAGTCTGTCCAATTTGCGTTACTGTGTAAACTATAAATATGTGTTATACAATAACGTGTTAAATAGGGGGTTTACCAAGCTAATTAATGATAGCATCTAGTTATAGGTAGAGTTGATAATTGACGATTTTATGTTATAGTCTATCTTTATAATCTCAGTAAATATACCACAACACAGCACGACAATATTTTAACATACACAGTTCATCACAATAGCAAAATTCAGTCTTTATTAATTAACTTTCTGGATTGCCCATGTTTGTACTACTAATGTTTTTTAAATGTTTTTAGATGTGACAGAGCAGGTTTAGAGATGTGTGTCTGCTAACTTGTCCTCTAGGGATTTACACAGCAAGTTCAATGAAGAACTTCAGGTCTCTGGAAGCACATACCTTTTTTACCAGTGGCTGGGTGGATGTGGTTCTTCACCACAAACCCTGTGCTGACACAACAGTCTTCAAGACCCATGTAAAGCCATCATGGAGAGTTACAGATAAACCCCACAACACCTGGGTTGCTGTTAACAAGACTGGAGAGGTCACAGCTGCTCACTGTGATTGCATGGCAGGGTAAGCTGACTGCATAACACTAATAGTACAGTCACAATGCCACCTATGTAATCCTTCAGAAGGGAAGAAATGCTTTTGTTATTTGGTAGGGGTGTAACGGTTCACAAACATTTCGGTTCGGTACGTACCTCGGTTTTTAGGTCACGGTTCAGTTCGGTACGTTTTTGGTACAGCAGAAAAAATTATCACAAAACATAACATATATTTTTTTTATTAAACTGTGAATAATGTATTCACTCAAATAAATACAAAATATAATATAATAAACATTAAGGTGCAGCATTTCGATG
Source organism: Pogonophryne albipinna (assembly GCA_028583405.1). NCBI lineage: Eukaryota > Metazoa > Chordata > Actinopteri > Perciformes > Artedidraconidae > Pogonophryne > Pogonophryne albipinna. Next base: position 1,148,907 of record JAPTMU010000027.1, on the reverse strand, counting down.
AACTAAAATAATCTGTATTTGAACTTTACTGTACTAGTACTCACAAAACATAAACTATTAGTTTTGGGTTTTTAATTATTATTAAACTATGAATATTCACTCAAATAAATATAAAATATAATAAAATAAACATTAAGGTGCAGCTTTTCGATGAACTGAAATAATCTGTATTTGAACTGTACTGTACTAGTACCTAAGCAGCCAGTTTGACATTAGGACTTGCTTGTCATTGTGTTTTCATGTTTTTTTAAAGAAAGATGAACTTGTCCACATTGCTTGCCGAAAGGGCAGATCTGCTGGCACTAACAATGTCTCCTGCTGTGGAGAACACCCTCTCGCTAGGGACAGAGGGAGCAGATACAGCCAGGTAGCGCTTTGCTAACATGACAACATAAGGATATTTGGCGTTTGTAATAGCTTTGGCTTGGTCTGAACTTTTTGCGAGTGGTGGAGCGGAGGCTTAAATGCTAGTGGGAGTTGGGTTTGCACTTCAGTCTTTTTTCTTTTGGTACCGGTGATATTCACGTTCGGGTGATGCCTTTTCAAATGAGTGTGCAAGTTTGATGTATTGCCAGCCGCGTAACCAATTTTAGTTGAACAATGCCGACAAACAGCTTTGGTACGGTCCACCTGTCTTTGTCCGTCATCCTTGTGCGTAACTGCGAAACCAAAATGTTCCCAAACCGGAGACTTCAATGATGCTGGAGGATTTTCGAGCTCAACTTTATCTGCGTTCGCCATTTCGACAGTTCCTCAAATTACGGACTACATTTGAACGCATCCCTCTGACCAGCTCGTCCAATGAAATGACTTGCTCGCTCTATGACGCGTTGAACACAATGGGAGCAAATTACTCTGAATGCTGCGACGCAGCACCTGAGATTACTTCCAAGAAGTTGTTCACGTTCTCAATTTTTTACGTTTAACGTTATATTCGTTCGGTACACTTCGGTACACACGTGTACCGAACCGAAGGGCCCGTACCGAATAATTTCGGTACGGGTACGTGTACCGTTACACCCCTATTATTTGGTGAAAAAGTATTTCTTTAAAAAATATATTTTTTACTCTAGACTAGGAGAAAGTTGTTCCCATGTCGGAGCCCTGCTTTTTAAGTTGGAGGCATTGGATATACAAGTGTGGCACCAACCAGCATCGCCTGTGCCTGGAATAAAGTATGAACGAAAAAAGTTGAGGCAGACATGGTCATCAATATAGACTTCTATGGAGACAAAGCCAACAAAAGGGACACGGGAACAAACTGCAGGGTCATTCCAATGGCTGTGATGCTTATGTACACTGTGTTTGCTGTGGAAAGGGTGGTTGAGGTAAAGTGCCCCTTGAAGTGGAATAGTGATTTGTCAGCTGATCACTGGCCAGAAGACAAGAGAGGACATCTGGACACTTTGTTGTCGCTGAGGACCAACCACAGCTACTACACCCAGGTAATACAATAAATAACAACTCATAAGGAATTGTATTATCTGTGTTTTGTTAATTGCAGGTAAGTAGTTGGAGTCTATGCTGTACTTTTTCTTCCTCTTTTTTTTACAGGTGCAGATGCAGATGTTTGTGTGAAAAACAACCTATGCAGACTTCATCACCTGGACGCCAAAGCAAACCGTTATCTTCCGTGTCCAACAAGATGAAGATTTTCAGTGTCAGGCAGTGGACACCATTAGCCGTTTTTGGGCCAGGCACATCTACCCACAGCTGGCGGGAACCACAATCCCAGATACAGAGCTGGAGCTTCAGGTATAAAACATTTTCCTTAGAGACTGCAAATACACTGTCTGTTATATCTTTATACTATGTAATACATGGCACACAAATATTATGAAACAATACAAATAATCACAAATTATGTATAACAATTTCAGGAGTCAACAGACAGTGCTGTGTCAGACACAGAACAGGAGCTTCAGGTAAAACACAAAACCTAAACAATTATTTATAATTATAGTTCATTAACATTTGCGAGCATTTGTTGTTAGGTGGCTGTTAGGTTAATACTAGCTAAAACAATTCCTAATACATAGTTTATTTACATTTACAGAATAATTACGTGGAGTCAACTGTCATTCCTGGAAGGAGAGCAGAGCAGTAAGGTAGATTTAAAAAGCTGAAGGATAGTCATTGAAGAGTTGTTCTTTTGCTGCCATGGCCCAAACTACGTGACTCAAAGAGAAAAGACAGCAGGACTGATTTGACCTATACATCCCTGTGTCTGTTTTTATTGAACACAATGCTACCTGACATGTTGACCAAGGCGGCACAGGTATGTACTATCTTGTCAATGGTGGCTACATCCCTGTTCTCCATCTCGTCCCGCAGGATCTTTACGAAGCAAACAGGGAGCGGCCCATCCAGGATGTGGAATCTTCGCTTCAGCACACCGATCACCCGTTCTGTTCACCCATCAGTTGTTTGAAAATATTTTCAAGTATAAAACTTCACATTTTACCATTGTTCTCAGTAATTGTTTGTTAAGTACTTTGTTTGCACTGTTATACAATTTGCTACAGTCCGTTAGTGCTGTTTTTTATATAACTTAATTTAGTAAAAGAGTTAATTTATTTTCCATCATATTGATATGTGCAATAGTTTACCAGTCTGTGGGTAATGAATGTATACTTACCAATATGAATCCGAAATGTTGATTTCATTCTTGACTCTTCAACGTCTTTGCCTGGGAGTTGTTTCCTGCCGAGAGGGAAGGCTGGGGTTTCGAGACTGGCACCAAATAAGGCAAACTCATCTTTCAGAGTAAAACCCTGATCAGCCAAGATCTAAAACAAGTAATGCATAAGATGTAGGCCTTTTGCTTTTAATGTTTGCAGTCAAACAGTAAATAACAACACTTGTCCATAATGATTACCAAAAAAATGCATGTGATGAACTGTTAGTGTAGAGCAGGCCTATTCAACTAGCGGCCCACGGGCCGAATCAGGCCCTTCAGAACTTTTTTCTGGCCCACAAGAGGTTACCTGCAAATCGAAATGGCATATGTGTAATAGCATAAATAAAACTAATGTCTGATCACACTAAATCCGACGATGCGGCGAAAACGCTGGTTTTTCCATTCATTTGAATTATTTTGAATCCATTATTTTGCCTGCCGCACTCTGCTCATTAAAAAAAAAACGCACTGTGTCCTCACTTGTCATTGGCTCAGTCAAACTCACGTTACACACTAGGTTCGCGGGCCACAGAGAAAGTACTTTAGTTAACAACAGCTTCAAGATGTCTCTCTCCAAGCCCAAGAAACGTAAAGTTGATTCGGAAAATCGCCAATTCCAGAATGAATGGACTGACAAATATGTATTTACTTTGCCAGCCGCAACAAGTAATAAACCGGTGTGTTTATTGTACAACGAAAGTATATCCGTGATGAAAGAATACAACGTAAAGCGACACTACAACTCAAATCACGGCTCGTTTTCTGCCAGTTTTCCCGTGGGCTCAGAGGAACGGAGAAGGAAAGTACAGGGACTGCTAGCATCATTTGAACGGAGTCAAGTGGCCAACAATGAGGAAGGTGGCCTTGCTTATACTGACAATGTTTGGATCTACCTATACTTATGAGTCTAGCTTTTCTTATATGAATGCCATCAAAACAAGGGCACGTTGCTCCATGACCAATGAGAAGTTGCATGAGTGTCTCAGGATTGCTCTTACCACTTATGAGCCAAACTATGCTGAAATAGCTAAATCAAGGCAGTGTAATTTCTCTCACTGACTCAAACAGGCTAAACATGACAGAAGTCTGATTCATGGTATGTATGCAGATCTGTTTTTATGGTCATTCATTTTATGGTCATTCAAACAAGCCTACTTACTGTTTCGAACATTGTAAAAATGTTTCCAAGATATGAATGTTATTGTGAGTCTGATGGCTATTGTTTGACTATGTTCTATTTGCATTTAGTATTACATTTTATGGACTTGTGTTGTCTTCAATGCACCTTATGTATGCTTGGAAGTGTTGAGGATATTATACACAGGGCTACTTACTGTTAATGTGATGAATACTGTTTTATTATATTCATCTTGTTTTGTACATTAGTGGACATGGAACTGTTGGGGGAAACAACTCATGTCTCCTTAGTTTTAAAGATGTAACATTTTGCACTTTTGTGTCAAGCCTTGTAACCGAAGCTTTCCTACTTTTTTATGGACTGGTTATTTTCTGTAATGATTTATGTTGATACAATTAAAGTAAAAAAAAAGGGATGCACTTGACTAGTTCATTTAATGTATTAGTATCTATTAACACAACTGTAAGCAAGAGTTATTTGTAGTGGTTCCTTGACAAAGTATTGTGTGGCCCACAAACCCCCAGTAATTTTCCTATTTGGCCCACTTGCTAATGAAGTTGAATAGCCCTGGTGTAGAGTATGTGCACTTTATGTAAGATGAAACATTACCTGGTCCCCAGGATGGTGGTAGAGGGGTGAAGAGGGGACTCATTTTCAAGTTTAAGATTTCAAACCTTTAATGGACCTTTATTTGTTTTCAATAATACATTTAATATTTTATATGATGCATGCAACGGCTGGGTACAATGAGCATCCCTCTATCTGAGCATACATTTAAAAAACAAGACCTGTACATTATCAAACTCATTCGTATTACTTATTCAGACCTGTGTACAAACACTGTCAAAGCTACCTGGCTAAATCATAAATATTGGCACCTTTACCTGCACTGTAAAATATTACCATGATTTCACAATATTTAGCTGTAATATTTTACAATAAATTACTGTTTTACCACTTTACAGTCTTTACCTGTAATGTTCACAATATAATACTGTCATTTTGAATTTCACAGTGAAATCAATGCAGGCACAGTTAATTACTGTGAATGTACAGGATACATGATTACCAGGATTTCACAACATGTTACTGTATTATTTCACAGTAAAATACTGTATTCAGACCATCCTCTGTGATAACACAACAAATTAAGTGATTTTCTTGCTTGGCTTTAAACACTAATTTCTTTCTTTGGTGCAGGTTTTACTTAAATTGAAAGGGGCACCGCCATGGGCGCGGGAAGGGGGGTGCTGAGGGGGCGCTGCAGCACCCCCTAGCGGCAGGCAGGGGGTGCAGAGCTCCCCTGTCTGAATTATTATTTGACGGTTATTGCTGCTCCAGCTGTGCATAATCTGTGTAATATGTAGCCAATAAATTCCACATTGTTGGTAAAATAATATTTTGGCCTGCTCCGAATGTTTTTTCTGTAGCACCGGACAATTCTACCTCAATAATATAATACATTAACCGTGCTTTACGTGAACCTCATCATGACACTCGAGAGGACGGCAGGACTGTAATTTCCCGTGTTCAGTGAATGCAACAGAGGCAAGACACCAGACCAATCAGAGAGTTGCATGGAAATAAAAGTGTGCTTGTGTCATTCAAACTCGGCTCTGTGTGTGTGTGTGTGTGTGTGTGTGTGTGTGTGTGTGTGTGTGTGTGTGTGTGTGTGTGTGTGTGTGTGTGTGTGTGCGGAAATAGCGCATTTAGTGTGTGTGAGAGAGGGAGAGAGAGAGAGGGACCGGTGCCAGCAGCAGGGACCGTGTTGTTAGCATCTGGTTAGCTAGCTGCACTAACGGACATACGGAGCTGTTGTTGGTTCCACAACAAGCTGGAGGAGAGCTCTCCTCTCAGACTGAGAGGCTCAGGTGAGCTAAAGGACTCTCTGAGTGTTTAGTTAACTTTAGTCTAAGTTATCTCAGTGGGTCTCAAACGGTTTGGTCACAAATTATTCAAAAGATTATTTCTGCGGCACACCTTCATATGATCATTATAGTTATAAAAAAAAATAAGAGAATAAAGGAAAAACAGTTATGAAATACTATATGGCAGTAAAACAAGAATACAGTTTGAAAGGGGAGTGATTTGTAAAATATCCATAAAGAAAAAGAACATCTGCTTACAGTTGTGTTTCATCTGGGTGTTGAGAGATGTATCCATAGATCTCTTAATGTTGCTCTCAAAGTGCACCAGATTGATGCTTTTAACTTCAATATTTAAAAAAATCTTCCCGGGGGAACATCCCCCCGGACCCCCCTAGGGGAGGTGAGGTCCGCTCCCCACTCGTAAAAAATAGCACTTTACCCCTGCCTATATGCCGTGAGCTGATTATCGAGCCTTCATTGTAACAGTCGCGGGTGTACTGTGTGTTTGCGTGTGGGGAGTGCTTTTGTGCGTGCTCTATAGTGCCCGTAATAGTGTTCACTGGAGTCCAGCACCTCAGCACCCCCACACAAAATACCTTCCCACGCCTCTGGGCACCGCTGCTTGTGCCTTAAAATAAACTATGCAACATATAAATCTATGTAAAATTGAAATAGTTGTCTTGGCTTATTGTTTTCAGGTGCTTCCTGGGCATTAATCCTGAGACGGGCTCGAAAGCCAAAAAGAGGCATGGCAATTTAAACCCCCATGTCAGCACATTCTTCAGAAAATTGTTGACTTCGAGTGGATGTCTGTGTAGACATGTGTTAAGTGGTCCCCTCCTTGTTTTCTTTTCTGTCTCCCTGCTGCCCAGGTGCACCTGGTCTGCCCCTGGCTCCGCCTCTGCCCAGGTGCACCTGGTCTTGCCCCTGGCTCCGCCTCTGCCCAGGTGCACCTGGTCTTGCCCCTGGCTCCGCCTCTGCCCAGGTGCACCTGGTTTGCCCCTGGTTCCACCTCTGCCCAGGTGCACCTGGTCTGCCCCTGGCTCTGCCTCTGCCCAGGTGTTCCAAATTCCACTCAGCCGTGTATATATAAAGAGAAGCTGGAGGAGAAGGATGTCTCGTCTATCCTAATGCCGGGAGACACTCTCCTTAGAATACCTCTTTGCCATTTTGAGCTGTAGGCCATATTTTTGCAGATGTGTTTATGTTTAGCCTGGAGGACCTGGTAGTCCAGTTTTCGCGGCTTTATTTTGTTTCCCATAGGATTTAGAATTGATTTCTGGTTAGGGGGGAAGCTCTGGGTCCTACTGCCCGTAGTGTGGCTGGCTCGGGTTCCCTCCTTCTGTTTGTTCCTTTTGGCCAGTCCTCCAGACCTCTTTTTGTTTCCCGTTTCGCTTGTGTGAGCAAACGGCTGATTATCAATAAATGCTCGTTACCAAGTACCGGTTATTGCGTGTATTCTTTCATGTTGCGGGTCTCAGCACGAGCCACTACCGTGGAGTAGAGGTTGGGGCCGTAACAACATGTCCAAGACACTGTGAATTATACTTTGCACTTCAATGGAGTAATACAAAGTTAAAATGGGCATTTTCTTTGTTTTCCTTTGTTGATTGAGCTGATTGAATTGTGGTAAAATCCCAGTTATAGTTATATTTACAATATAATATCGTATTATTTACATTTTTATATTTACAGTAAATTACTGGCTAATGTGTTGCATTACTTCTACAGTAAAAGTGTGAAAATACAAGTAATTACTGTAATTTATGTATAGCAAGGTACCATAATACCACAGCTCTGTACTGCTATATCACAGTAATTCCATGGGCATGGCAACTGTAAAGTCACATTATTTAGTTGTACTTTTATTCTAATTTACTGTAAAATATCTACAGTAAATTACTGTGAAATATTTACAGTCAATTACTGTGAAATATTTACAGTCAATTACTGTGAAATCCATGCAACTAGTAGCCAGTAATTTACTGTAATTTTACAGCCAAACATTTTACAGTGTGGCTTTAAGGGCTTTTGGATGTTCAATTCTGATCTCGAAGCAATCTATAATTGATGTGAGGCGCGGAAAGTTGGCCTTCATCACTGGTGGTATGGTTTGGGTGATGCACTCCCTGTCAGGCCAGTGAATGAGGAAAGTGATTTTCGCATACAAAAGATTCAGCCAACGTTGGAATATGTGGCGGACGGTGGGTTCTGGTTTGTGTAGTATTTGGCTCAGCAAAGCAATCGATGGATTTTGGCGTAGCTTGAGCAAGCAAAGGAAGAGCTGGTCCTGGGTAGACAATCTAAAACCTTTTGGTGATGATTTGATGAACTGAACTAAATATCGGTGAAGACAGTCAAAAACTGACCAGCTGAGCCAGTCATGGCCCTGCATGCACTGTCGTTTCCTTTAATAGCATGAACAGACAAACGCTCCTTAGACCAGTTCTGGAGTTCTCTTCTTGCCTCATCTCTTTCTCTTCTTGGCTCATCTCTTTCTCTCCTGAGATTGGCAACCTCTATGGCCATGGAAACCGGCTGCCTATGTAATACTGGCGTGTCACTCAGTTCATAATCATCAGAGGGCTGAGGAAGTGAATCCTCAGTGAAAGGGGCTTCAAGATAAGCTGTATCAAAATCTTCAGGGGTTTCAGTAGGAGAAGCCTCTGTAGGTGGCTTTATTCGCTGCCTTTTTGCTGGCAGGACCTCATGCTGAGAAACAGCATCTCTCCTTTGGTATCGCTTTAGCCTCTTTGAGCCTTCTGACGATGGTCGTTGTGGGAATATGGATGGGACATAATCTGGATGCTCGCCGTCATTCACATGGTATCCTTAAACCATGAAGGTAGGTGTTAGCCAAATACAGAGACAAACTTGACAGTTTTTTGGTTAAGTTCACTGCGCCTATAAAATATGTAGATCATAAAATAATTACCATAATGACTGTTTTGATAATAACCTGCCCCCTCCCCCATTTCGCTCAATATTCACCAATTTGAACTTTTAAATGAATTGATAAGTTTGCTTCAGTCTGAGCCAAATGAGCTGTTCTCTAATGTCACCCTGTGTGTACAGGCAGCAGGCTGATTTCCTTGGTTTGTCCGTTTTTTATATTTCAATGCAGCATCTACTTCCACTTCTTAAACTTTTAACATTACATCTATTTACTTCAACGATTGATATTAGCCTCGTTAGCATCATCATTTACCTGTGATGAAGTGTTTACCACAGACGTACACGTATTGACTGGCCGGGTCCCATTGATTGTGATTTTCGTCCTCTCTGTGAATAGCCTGAAGCCACAGAGCTCTTCTTTTACTGTCCCTTTTTCTTAGAGGAAGTACAGAAAAACGTAACTCCGGGTTTTTTTTATGTTTGAGGTGCAATACACGACACAGCAGCTTTTTGGCATCATAAAACAATTATTTTCCGCCTCGCTCGTGAGAGTAACAGCTGGCGAAATGACAGCCCCGCCTGCTGCTTTTAATTTAACCAGCTTTTAATTTAACCAGCCCGATCGTCGTTTTCCAATGATTTAATGTAACAGTTTTCCTGTCTGGCCATTGTAATCGGGCTCTTTGAAGATCCAAAAATCTCCGGTTTTCTTAAATTTCTGATCGGATTGGCAAAAACGTCAGAATTTGTATTAACCGCCGTTCAACTGACAGCGTTGTTTTCCCCCAAAAGTGGGCGGAGCCGTTATTTTTGCCCGGAAGTGACGCATTTGTTACTCTCATCTATAGTATTCAGTCTCCTGATTTTAAATGGGAATTAAATCATTTGAGTGTTCCCAAAGCCCCGGTGTTCTGCAGTTTGTGTGGGCCTACTGTACAGTTGCACAGTTTATGCTGTAGAAACTATGTCCAGGACAAGGTATTTGGAAGTTTTGGAAGATTCATAGCTAACCACACTGAAGATTATGGTTTTTGGTTTTTGGTCTAAACACAAAACGGGGGTTACGTATTGTAACCCTAGTTCTATAAGCAAAGACGGATAAACGCCCTGTCGTCCTACAACATCGATCCGCCACACTGCCCGCCCACAGGCAAGCGGGGAGCGCCCTCCAGCCCTGTATGGCGCTTACTGCGCACCATGTTTCCCGGGTCCCTAAGGAGCATGGGAAAACATAAGAGCATTATGTCCACGGGGGGGGTCAGATACCTACTGACCTACAGCCCCCCCTCACCAGTCCTGTGTTGGCCCAGCAAGCACAGAACGATGAAAAGGAGCCAGACATGTCCAAGAGATAAAACCATAGACTGTATATATAAATGGACGTAGGGTCCGTGACGTCACCCATAGGATTCTGCAGACTTGCCGAGAAGCCCTTAGTAGGCGGAGTCGGCCACTAACGGCTCGACAGTGACGTCAGAGTTCAACTCCCGCCTGCTCCAGCCTGCTCCAAATAAGGGCAAAGAGGCGGAGCCGAGGCGGGACCTCCTGCCACCGAGCTGGAAGTTCCAGAGCTAGCTGAAGCTACCAAGCTAACTAACCCATCTGCACACTGCCGTCGCATGTTACGTTTCTAAGGTAAGCGGACATGAAACTATTCAGCAAAACTATAAATAATAATCTAAGTTATTGAGTTTTTAGCATAATACTTCAGAATCTTAAAATCCCTTAACGTTTGTATGCAATTGTGCTAAATTCAACACTGGAATCAAGCAAATATTAATATGTTTGCATGACATTAGTTATTTATATTTTGATATCACTTAATTATACGTTTAATACATTTAAGTCAAGCTAAGGTACATGTGATGGTAGCTAGTTAGTGCTCTTACCTGTGAGGCCTCCTCCAAACAGCATAATAACCAGACTGTATCATTAAAACTAAGTACCAGTTCTAGATCCTTGACTTTAGACAAACAATTCAAAAGACAAAATGTATTTAAAGACCAGTCTTTATTTGAAGGTGCCTCTTAACCTGAGATATTAGTTATACAGTAATAGTATTGACAATCTAAAAAACTGAGCAACTCAACAGTCAACTTTATATTTCTTATTGTCTAAAGCATTTATTATTTTCATTTTCCCCCTCTCATATTCAGTGTGGACGGATTGAGACAGCGTGGTGTCCAGAGAGCTGCAGAGACTTCAGGGAGAAATCTCCGTGTGATGGACGGATTGAGACAGCGTGGTGTCCAGAGAGCTGCAGAGACTTCAGGGAGAAACCTCCGTGTGATGGACAGATTGAGACAGCGTGGTGTCCAGAGAGCTGCAGAGACTTCAGGGAGAAACCTCCGTGTGATGGACAGATTGAGACAGCGTGGTGTCCAGAGAGCTGCAGAGACTTCAGGGAGAAACCTCCGTGTGATGGACGTCCTGTCTGTTGGTTTGGAGAGGACTGAGGGTCTTTCCTCAGCGAGGAGGACCAGGCCTGATGGAGGAGCCCATGCTGGGCAAAGCTGATACCAACTGCACAGGCCTAGTCTGTCACTTTATTTGACTAAATGTGTTTACTTATACATTTAATAGGTTTACACCTTCTGTCCATATGTGCTTTTTATTTAAAACATGTTTGATTAACTTTTGGTTCACATTTCAATAAATTGTATTTGTATTTGTATTCCTTTCGTCCATTATTCTTACTGAAAATGTTAGATTACACATTCACATCTGACTGAAGATTGGCCCCATTTATTTGTGACATTGCAAACTCTGCGGTTCAAGGCACAAGTGATGTGAAGCTCATAAAGTGAGGCAAATAGAAATAATCAGCTGATGGAGTGTAGATGTGGAAATAGGTGCATTCAATCAGCTGACTGTGTTTTCACAATAAAAGTAGTTTCTTAGTGAATGTCCTGTACTGGTCTTAAAATCTCATAACATCAGCTTTTAATGTTCCTCTTGGATGTTCTTCTTGACCCTCAGAGAAGGAGAACATGTCGTGTCTTTCAGGCATGTCCTTTCCTAACAAAAATGACAGGAAACATAAAACATATTATTGCAGAACAAGTGTGTTATTTATGAAAGCGGTGTGTTTGTGTGTTTAGGGGCTGTAGATATAATTATTTTGTAATTGTAATGTTTTTTTTTATTTCAACAGTGAGCTACAAAGACGATCAGATTATGAATGAACAGTATGAAGTTCATCAACATTGAAATATATGTTATTATCAAAATAATATTTAACTGTTATCAAAACGTAGTGCAACTGTAGAAGCTTGCTCTGTTGTCTCACTGAAAGAATAACTTTTACCACGTTTTTTACAGACAATATTGAGAGATAAATAGTAGCAGTTCTCACTATGTGTTAAATATCTTTGCCTTCAATACATTAAATTAGAAAGCTGACAAAGTCATATTGCTAAATATCTAAATGTAACTTTTTGCATGGAAAAACCCCTCAACTTAACTGATGTGTAGGTGATCTACTATTTAGTATTGTTTAATGGAATGTATATCAGTGTATTCAAGTTAATACTTCATTTATTTAAACCAATATCTTTCTTGATTCTTTGTACAGTATGAAAAATAGAGTCTTTGTACCTGAGCTGAAGTTCACTGCTGTGAGGAGTCCAGTTCTGTCTCTCACTCTCTGGTCCAGCCTGTCTGCATCACCTGGACACCTTAAACCAGGGGTGGGGAACCTTTTTACTCTCAAGGGCCATTTCAATTTTTACAATATCCTCAGAGGGCCGTACAAATTATTGGCCTCTGCTTAAAAAAACTAAAATCACAGCCCATTCATTTCATTCTGTGCAAAGAAAAAGCAACCTCTTAATCCAGATATCTCACCATGACTCGCGCATGCATGCACGTGCACGGTGTGGCGTGACCACCAAAACAGAAAGATGTGGACACAAGATGTGTGCAAATATATTTAGTTTCCTATTCATGTGAACATGATTTAAGTGGGGGGGGGACCTAACCTTCTCTAGGGGGGTCCGGGGGGCATGCTCCCCCGGGAAGATTTTTTTTTAAATGTTGAAGTTAAAAGCATCAATCTGGTGCACTTTGAGGGCAAAATTAGGAGATCTATGGATACATCTCTCAACACCCATATGAAACAGAACTGGAAGCAGATTTATTTTTCTTTATGAATATTTGACAAATCACTCTCCTTTCAAACTGTATTCTTGTTTATTAATAACAACTTTTTTTACTGTCATATAGTATTTTATACCTGTTTACTTTATTCTCTTATTATATATAAAGATGTGCCTTTACCTCACTGGTTGTAGAAAAAGCTTCTTATATTCGTTAGCATAGCTAGCTAACCAGATGCTAATAACAACAAAGTTATTGACTGTATGATCAGTATGACAGATGAACAGATCGCCACTGGGCTTTCAGCTAAAGACACAGTCACGCAGAAACTGCAGCATGTGTACGGCTCCTTATGGGAGCTGCAATTTCTGAAGTCCCGGAGTGGCGTTCTGGTGCACTCAGTCAGAACTGCACCCCTGTCAGTCGAGACATATACCACGTGATGACACGTTAGGCTCGTGTTGTGTTCAAGGACCCTGACCTTGGCCAGGAAAAACAGGCACTCGTTTGTTTAATTTTTTTGCGGTCTAGATTTCTTACATTTTTTTCTTTTTTGCGTGTGTTTATAAATTACCTCGAGGGCCGTACCAAATTGTCTCGCGGGCCGTATACGGCCCGGAGGCCGGAGGTTCCCCACCCCTGCCTTAAATAAACAGATATATATGTAAAGTACCATGTGTACACACAATATAACTTATAATCTTCTGTTGAACATGTTGGATTGTGTATTGTCCGAGTCAGGGTCCTTTTTATTTTACTGTAACTTTGGAAGTTGTGTTACCAATGCTTACTGTTTATTTGATACCCATTTGGTAATGCAATTAATAAAAACATCACGGTTTGGGTTCGTTCTTCAGATGACTGTGACGTTAACGTGTAAGCTCAATAATGAACTCCAGCTCAACCAACCATATTGTAATATCTAAGTAATCATCTTGAAATATGACATTAATAATTGTAATATACACACATATTATTGTGAGGTTGATTTCATATACACTACTTCGACATTAGCTTGTCTACATACTTGAGCATAGCCAATTTAAATGAACCTTAGCGATGCATACAGTTCCTACCTACATAATAAAATATCTCTCTAAGTTACAAGGATGACCTTATTTTATCAACCTCAAACAGAAGCCGTTTGTTCTACAGTATTATCCCACTTAACGCTTAACACTTGTCTATTTCGTTTCAACCTTTATATATACAGTCTATGATTTTAACTTGGAGGCTACGATTAGCATCGTTAGCACCGATGTAGCTACCACTCGCTTACACGTTAACCCAAGCCTTAACATTCATTACGTAGCTGATTAAAATCATTAACACATAAATAAAGTACTCGAATTTCACTTACCGCAGAACCGCATTCATGCACCGTCTGTTTCAACCGCAGAGCGAGTCACAATAGTCCGATATATAAGCATGAAGAACAAACAGCCACGGCCGGCTTCAGGTTGTGTTTCCTGGATGAACTGAGCAGGCAGAGTCCCTGTAGCTAGCTTTACGGAGCAGGTAGCAGAGAGACAAGTAGCTAGCAGCAGCAGTCACTTGAAAGAGCTGTCACTCAATGTGACCACGCCCTAATTTATGCAAACACTTTAAGACCTAATATAAATAAAAGGGTTGTGTTAGAAAACAATTCACTCACAGATCCATAATCATGAAGGTGGAATCTAACTATATTCATAATAATATCTATTGCAGCCAGGGGTAGAAACATGTTTTTTTCTGCTGTAAAGTTGGGCATTTTAACATGGGGGTCTATGGAAATTGCTACTTTCTGCAGTCATCGCCTATCGGCCAATATATGAATTGCAGTGTGTGGCACTTCCGAATTGGCATCCCGGCTCTTCCCCAGAGTTTGCCACTTGGATAAAACCTTATGAAGGGGCCTGGCATAGACCAAGACGCCGCCGTGCATATGTCCTCCAAACTCACGCCGTTGAACAAGGCTGTTGATACAGCCATACCACGTGTAGAGTGTGCACGGACCCCCGTGGGGAAGGCTCTCCCCGCCTGTCCATAGGCATGTGAAATGCACTCGCCGAGCCATCCTGTTAGGCGTTTCTTGGACAGAGCTTTAACGGCAACACCATCCCCAAAGCACACTAACAGCTGTTCAGTGCGCCCAATGGAAGCCGTGCGCCCTACATAACATGCCAGCGCACGCAAATTAGCCTCCCTGTCCCCAATATGGGGTGGAAGACTAAAGCAGTCAAACTGTATAGCCCTCGACCTGAACGAACTCCTTATGTTCTTGGGAACAAAGGAGGAGTTCGGTCTGAGTGTCGCCCCGCTACGGTCACCCCGAATCAAAAGGCAACTCGGTTGCCCGACAGAGCGGTCAGCTCGCACACTCTCTTGGCCAAAGTCAAGGCAAGCAGCAAAGCTGTTTTCAATGACAGAGCCTTCAGGGAGGAGAGCTCAAGAGGCTCAAATGGTTATGTGACCAGAGCCTCGAGCACCAACGGCAGATCCCAATGCGGGGTGGAGACGTGCACCACAGGGCGCAGTCTCCTAACCCCCTGCAAAAACCGCGCCATAAGCAGTTGACTAAAGGCTGACCTGCCGCCAAATCCCTCATTGCAGGACGAGATGGCTGCTGCATACACCTTAATTGTGGAATGAGCAAGCCCCCTGTCCACCATTATCTGTAAATAGGACAGAATAGAGCCCAACGTACATGATAGAGGCTCTAGACTCCTTTCTTCACACCACCGCTGGAATCCCAACCACTTCGTCCTGTAACAGGCTGTGGTGGATCATGCTCTTGCTGCCTGGATAGTCTGAATAACTTTGTCAGGCAGTCCCTCCAGTCTCAGCCTGTCCCTCTCAGGAGCCAAGCCTGGAGAGATTGGCCCAGAGTGGGTAACACCCCTACTGCACCTGCTTCCTGAGACAACGCCCCCCAGACCTGAGGAACCGTCCAGGGCTGTCCCACCATCATCTGTGTCACCTCTGCGTACCACGGCGCCGAACGGCGACCTGGGGCTACCAGGATGACTGACAATCGTTCTCGTCTCACCCTCTCCAGGAGGGGGAGAATGAGACGCAGCAGTGGAAAGGCGTCAAGCATGTAAATAGGACAGAATAGAGCCCAATGTACTGGACAGAGGCTCTAGACCAGGGGTTGGCAACAGGCGGACTGCGGTCCGGATCCGGACCCAGACGCCGACCTATATGGACCCGGACCTATAATCAATACATTAATAGGGGAATTCAATTTTGACGGGGCGATTATATTTTAGACGAGTGAGCGATACAGGGAGATAAACACAGAAGAAGAGACGAGAGAGCGATACAGGGAGAGAAACACAGAAGAAGAGACGAGTGAGCGATACAGGCAGAGAAACACAGAAGAAGAGATGAGTGAGCGGCAGAGAGAAGCGGAGAGGAAAGTGAGTGAAGAGAATAATTAGCGATACAGAGAGAGAAGCGGAGAGGAGAGTGAACAGGCGTGTTAGCGGCAGACAGGGAGAGACAAATAATGACACATGGCGCTCTCCAAGAAGAGGAAAGTGGACAGTGAGAACAGAGCTTTTAACCCTGAGTGGACTCATTCATGTTCATCCTGCCCACTGGGAGCACAGAACCAGTGTGTCTCATTTGTTCAGAGACCGTGGCGCTCATTAAAAGTGCCAAAACGCCACTATGAGACAAAACACAAAGTGTTTGACCAAACACTCCCTCTCAAGTCAGAACTGAGGTCACAAAAACTAAATATGGTTCCAGCGCAGGCTAACCGAGGCTAACCAATGAGCTAACCGAGGCTAACCAATGAGCACCTGCATGTGTATGAGAATGGCCCTGACACCATTTCAGCCCAGATCTAAACTCCTGGCAGGACAATAAGCTCCAGCTCAATTCTCGCACTGAACAGAACAAAGTGAGAGAGGGACTGCAATATAAGAGGGAAAGAAAGAGAAACTTTAAAACTGTTCAATTGTTATGATGTGTAAAGACTGATATTGTTCTATAATCGTCTGAAACTGTTAAGTCATGATGTGAAACGGTTAACAAAGAAAAAGGGAAACTCAAGCTGCTGCTACACTTTATTTTATTTATCTAAAATTAAGCACTTTTAAGATGCACATATTTTCAAAAGCTATTTTGTTTATTTTCTCCTATTTTATTTTTAAATGCAGCCCGAGAGGAACATTACACATATCCACAGTATTTACTGTATATCTGTATAGTTCAATGTTCATTTACAATACATATTGTTGTTTTTGAATTGTACTTTCTTTATTTGATTGGCAGTCAGCTGTTAAAGCTACAGGCTACTTCAATATATATCACACTAATTCATGAAGCAAGTTAGACATTTTGAAGACCTTTGCATGGGGAGATTTTCTCTAACTGGACCTCGTTGAAATTTAGTTGAATACCCCTGCTCTAGACTCTCCTCCTCGCACCAACGCTGGAATTCCAACCACTTCGTCCTGTAACAGGCTGTGGTGGATCCCACTCCTGCTGCCTGGATAGTCTGTATAACATTGTCAGACAGTCCACCCCTTCTCGGCCTGTCCCTCTCAGGAGCCAAGCCTGGAGAGGTTGGCCCAGAGTGGATAACGCCCCTATTGCACCTGCGGTGGAAAGGCGTAGAGCAGCTATCTTGGCCATGGCTCGTGTGCAAACGTGTCAAGGGTGGATTGTCCTGCCGAGCCAGGGAGAACTACCATTCGTCTGGCAGGGCCCCGGCCCCACTGTTCTCCAGACCCGGAATGTAGGGGGCCTTTAGAGATAAAAACATTCTCTGGGGCCCACAACCACAGGTTCTCCGCTTCGCTAAACAAGGCGGCGGAGCTGACTCCGTCCTGCCTGTTGATGTAAGCCTCTGTGGTGCGGTTGTTGCTCCTCACCAGCACATGTTTGCCCTGTAGTAAGGGTTTGCAGTGCTCTAGGAGCAGTACTACTGCCTGCAGCTCTCGAAGGTTGATGTGCCAAGTTTCTGTCAGAGGCCAGGCACCACCTATAGCTCTCTCTAGGCAGGTCCCCCCCCCCCCATCCTGTCACGGATGCATCTGTGAACACCGTGATGTAGGAGGTCACCCGCCCCAGTGGAGTTCCCCTCCGCAGATGCTTTGGGGATCCCCAGTATCGGAGGTTGCCCTCCACTGAGGGGGGGGTGGGGATGGTCACCAGACATCGTTTGTGCCTCTTGGGATCTAAACGAAGGCCGGCAAACCACCTCTGCAGGCGACGCATACAGTAAGCAGTAACCCCAGCGGTACCACGAGGTGAGCAGCCGCCATGAGACCCAGAGTCTGCATGATGGTCAAAGCCGTCACCGTTGCCCCCTGTCACAGTCTGCAAACTGCCTGAAGCAGGGATGCTTGTCTGCTCTCTGACAGGATGGCACGTAGTCTGCCTACATCGAGCAAAATCCACAGATACTCCACCTGCTGGTGAGGTATGGGACTGCTCTTCTTTCAATTGATCGCAATCCCCACTTGGATCAATTGGGCTGTGTTTGCCCCTTCCCTGGACCTGGCCATGACTATGAGGTTGTAAAAGAAAACCCTCATGCCATGGTCGCGAAGCGGCTGAAGCGCTGTGGCCACACATTTGCTGAACGTGCGTGGGGATAGGGAGTAGCCAAACGGTAGTCTGTTGTACTCGTAGGCTATCCCCTGGAAGGCAAAACGCAAATACTTTCTTTGCTTTGGAGAAATTTCGACATGAAAGTAACTTTACTGGAGTTACAGCTGGGTGGCAAGTGTGGGACAGTGTTCTCTCCTCTGAGGATGAGCAAAAAGCAGCATACTGCTAAGCTGCGACTTCTCCTCATCCACGTGACCGAGGAAATCGATCCAAAGAGCCCTTCCGCTCCCAGGAGATCATCACGGTCTTTTTTTGGAAAGTGCCACGCGGGGTGATTCCACTGTGGCCAGAGACATCACACGGCAAGCAGCAGCGCCCACACCGTGGACCAGGATATTCATTTGGCCGATGCTGCGGCCAAATAATCACTCTGACCCGGTGAGGTGGGGGCATCTTGCGCAAGAGCAATCACCGAGACGCCCAACACACCCGTGTTATTTGCAGCCGCCCTGTCACGCAGCAGCGGGGCAGAGGTTCTCCGCCCAGCCTGCTGCCTGTGGGAGCAGATGGGCTGCCAGGCTCTCATCAAGAAGGGGGCTGCCAGGCTCTCATCAAGGGGGGGGCACGCCGGGACACGCTGTGTCCGTGTGGCCCTGCACCCTGAGCGGTGGACTTCCATGGACACCGGACCCGGAAGTGCCCGACAACGAGAAGTCCTCGTCATCCTCCTCCCCGGAAAACGGCGCCATCCGCCCCGTTGGAATGGCGAACGTGAATGGCACCGCCTTGGCCATAGCCTGGTCCCCCAAACACTCGAAGCAGAGGTGGTGGGGATCGGCGCCCGCTATTAAGCCAGGGCACGAAGGACAGGCCCGGGCCTCTAGAAGTGGCGACTCCATAAAGGTATTCTACTTTCAAACGTTTTACTTTTCTCTGTCAGATGTTGTCCTGCTCGCTGAAGAGAAAAGGATGACAGTCAGGAGGCATAGCCGCCTTATATACTGTGTGCGCATTCAGGTAGGCTCGTAGTCTTCTGCTCAAAAGAAGGACACTGAATGTCCTGACGTGGTAAACATCACAAACATGACTTAAGTCGGAACACAGCAGACCATATGTGCCCAGATATCCGCTTTCAAAATACTACGTATGTTTTTAATTACTTGCTCTTGATTTTCGCCTCCCTCCGCCATTTTTGCACAATCCCCGGTCTCCCACTATTCAATGCGACGCTGCTACAAGGAAGTTATCTGGAACAATATAACTTTATTGTCCAGCTTCGGCCGTAAAATCAAGAAGCAACATTACTACGCTATAATCCTATATGTTTTGTCAATGCATCGATGCAGAATCGTCCACGTCTGCATCGCGATGCATTTTAGAAACGATCACTTTAATTATTTATTTTAGTTTTTTTAGTTTTTTATTAGTTTTTTAGTTACCTGTAAACAATTTTTATCTGTAACCTTATCTGAGTATCTGTTGTAGTCAAGATCACCTTAACCGTGACCAAGACAAGACCAAGACCGGAGTGCACCAAGACCAAGACAAGACCAAGTTAAGACTGGAACCAGACTAGTGTGAATCCAACACTACATAATACACTTACAATAAAATGTGGAAGATACCATAGTCAGTTAGATCGGAAAGATCCACATCATCATAAAACGACCCACATACAAACAGTAAGATATCAATTCAACTTCATCATATTTATTCAAAAAGTCATTATTTTCATTTAAAAACTGTAAATTAGTAAATTAAAATGTTAGAATCTACAACTGCCCCCGTCTCCTCTGATGTTACACTGCAACCTGCCTGTGTGACAGAGTCCAACCACACAGTCTGTCCAACACATGTCCTGCAATACATATGCTACAGCTGCCCAGCTGCTCACTGTTTGTAAAAGTAAATAAATAGTATTTTAATTAAAAAAAAATACTTTCTATACCCTGCTTCATAAACAATACTGACATCCCTGTGCTCCTCAGAGTCTGTCTCACAGTCCGGGGATGTGAAGACAGTGAGGACACAGACAGGGAGGCTGCTTTACTTCATAGAGGAAATGGCGGTCAATATTAACAGCATAGGAGCTAAAACGCTTAATAACCTTCATTACGTGTTAGAGAAAGAACATAAGAAAGGTTGACAAAGATGAGGCTGTTAAACAGGCAGTGGAGCCACTGTGTGTAGAAAGAGAGAGAGAGAGAGAAACCTGCGGTCCACGGGGTTGACCTCCTGACCTCACAACTCTTAGAAATCGCGGACAATTGTTATTTGTCCGAATCGGAACCGGATTTCGGTACCCTAATACACATCCCCATCCACAGCCTTGGTATTGACTGGTCTTGACATAAGATCTTGAGACCTATAGGTCAGAGACCAAGACAAGTCAGAGACCAAATGCAGTTGATTCCCAGACAAGACAAAGACCTTTAAAAAGTATAATAAATAAATAAATATCAATAAGATGTTTCATATTGAAGTGTATTATGTAAGACACTACAACAATCTGACCCTAGAAAAGAAGAAACCAAGATATTTAGAATAAAAAAATATTGTATTTATAGGAAGACCTGCCTTTCATGAAGCACATGAGTACATACTGCAGTTTAAAAAAGCAGGAATAAAATCTGAGCCGACATAAAATGCTCCGTTTTAGTTTACTATATACTGAAGAATATTTAGCTTGGTAAGGATAATTGGTTCAGGGATAAAAATCCAACGCAATGGATTTACAGATGAGCACAGGAGGCAGGATTTTCAGATCTAGTTTTTTATTGGGTATTGTGGATAGTTGTTTGATGTAATAGTTTGCTGATTGTTTGCTGGTTGATAGATCATATACGCAGTCAACCAATTTGAGATCAGGAGTCTACATGAGGCAAGCCAGCTTTGTTCAGGGAAAGGATTTGTCACAGGTGAGCTGGCTGCCTTTATTGATTGCTTAGCTCTGCCCCTCCAGGGTGGCAGGAGGAGGGAGCAGGCAGAGGAAGATTGGAGTGGGAGAGGGATATTCTACACAGTTAAAATCACAAGCACTATTTTATGAACATATACTGTATACTTACCTACTGAATAAAAAATGTATTTTAAAAATGAACCAAAGAAAGTGTAAACAGATTCAACAAACACAATATGCTCTTTTTAGGTATTGTAATCCTGCTAGTTATCCCCAATCTTTAGAAATGTAACAGTTATCCGATTGCCCCCTTAAACGTTGCTGTATAACATGGTTTAGGACACCACTGAATGTGACATGAGTTCATCATTTGAAGCCTTTTAGTGGATGATGGTTTTTGGACTAATATAAAATAAGAACACTTTTGCTAGAAAGACATCAGTTGTTTGTTTTATATTTACCTTATTCAAATTCACACTTGAAGAACATCTACTGTATAGTTTAAGAATAGGAAATACACTATGGCTAATGTATGGTTATGGTTGAAGGAGGTTGGGAACATACCCGTGGAATTGTTTTGAAGAAAATATGAAAAGAAGAGTGTTTGGTCAGGTGAATAAAGGGACTCCTGTTTCAGGGGGGGATTTCAACTGAACCAATCCAAATCTGTTAAACCACCCAACACTTGCTGTCATCGAGACATCCCTGCAGCAGGGCAGCTATCTCTGTAAAAAGACAGTGTGCTGCCCTACTTCCGCCAAAATAGGTCAGATCAAATCACCATAGGCCATAATCTGCATCTCAAAGTGCTAATTATAAAACCCCTCCTCTCATTTTAAGCTATTTCAGTACAATACAGAGACGCTGTGCTGCAACATGTTCACACTGTGAAGACTAAATGCTTTATATATATATACCAATTAAAGTGTACCTCTGTGTCCAATTTAGGGGAAACTGGTGGAGCTGGTGGGTGGTGCTGAACAAAATGAGTAAGTCTTTGTTATCTCTGGGAGAAGGCTGAAGAACGCTGTGAAGAAGAATGAGACTGTAGAAAGAGGTTGTTAGTTGGTTGGACACAGATGAAAAAAACAGTCACACATCCGCTTTGTCAAAGTTGAACTCTGGCTTGTGAGAGCCCTACAACAATTTAGAAATGTCTCTTAACTAGAAACACATCCTCAAATCTTCAATTGTGTTGCCTTTAACAGACTTGAATGGGAGGCAGAGATAAGAGCCGTCTGTGAGCAAAGGTAAGAATTGTCGAATGCTAAGGGTTCCACCATTTAGGATATAAGGTGCTCCATAGGGAAAGTGCTGGACCTGTATGTTTCTTGTTTGTTTGCCATGTGATATGTGATCTCTGTTCTGTATCTATGACTGATTGACCTGAATGTTTTATGTGTATTATCTCGATGTCCAAGACAAATTTCTCCTAAGGGAGACAATAAAGCTTTATCTTATCTTATTTCTGTTTTTAAATTGTTTTTAAACTTTTATTTTGTATGTTTTTTTTGTTTTAAAACCCAAAACAATCTCAGAGTCAGAACGCTATATAGTTTCTGTGTAAGTGTATGATCATAATGATTGGTGCTGGGGAAATTAAATAAATAATTGTTGCCAATGTTGAACAGCTGACTAGTGTTTGAGTTTAGCTGCTGGATGAAAATGATTTTCATTTTTCTTAATAAAAAGCTACATTAAGTCCACCCCCAGGGCCGCACCGTCCACTCAGGCTAAGCTGTAGGAAGGACACATTGCATGAGACATAACCCTGTGCAGAATCCTCCAATATGGACGCAATTCTTAGGGGTACTGGGCTGTCCTTACCATATCATATGTGATATGTGATACATGTAAACCCTAAAACGTCACTAAAAGTAATCTGAGGTTTTGCACAATTCTCCATGTTAATGTTCGTTTCAAAATATAATATACCACGAGGAAAATTGTTTAACATGATAAAATACAAACCCAAAAGCGACAATGTGTTATTATCAATTTGGAACTGATATTACTAGCCTCTTTCAGTGTTGATATCTATCTTGTGTGGATATTTTTGTCAAGGGAAAAAAACATCTAAAAAGAGGCCTGGACTGTTTTAAAAGAAACATACATTGAACACACTAGGTGCATGTAAGGCAAAATGCCGCATTCCTAATCTGTTTTAGATTATTTTCTGTATTTTAAACGTGGGAATTCTGGCTAAAGAAACCAAACAAACCTCATTCCTTTAGATTTTTTTTAATCTTTTTGGGCAGATTTATCTTCTGTGATGGATTTCAAAAGGTAAAGATAAAGTGTTGATCACACAAAACCAAAGCATTTTAAAACGTATGTGGTAAGTTGCCAAAGTGCTTTGTTCTGAACGTTCATCAGTATTATAATCAAAGAGAGAAATATGAACGTTAGTTTTTACTGAAATGATCAAATAAAGTCAACATTTCACGGTCTTTACTGAGCTGTGTGGAGTTTGTTCAACTTTTAAAAGATGTTTGAATGGTGATATACACAGTGATAGATGTTAAGGACTAACGTTTATAATAAATACATTTGTATTGATTTTAAGATATTTTCATAGTTCATACAATCATACGTATTGGGATCATTTGTAATAATGTGGACCGGAGGGAGAGGGTGACGAGCATAAGTTTCACTTTCCTTTTTCATTTCAATTCCAACTTTGGTCATGAAGAATATGTTTCTCTGTTGTACACGCTCATAAAGCATAAAGCAACAGCATCAGAGCACGGTGCAGAGTCTCTAGATGAGTTTACAGTAGTCCCTCCTTCTTATTAAACATCCATGTTGTAGTCCGCTGTATAGAAAACTGTAGTTTCCATAGTTTCCCCACAGCAGCAGACGCACATTCATGACGTCCGCTGGCGCATCATAAACACGTCGGATAGTGAAAGTGCAGTCGATTCTCTAAAGTACTGCAGTCTCTTCTCCTAAGTCCTTTTGAATTCTCCTATCCACTATCCCTTAACCCCGTGACGTTTCACTCAGAGGTCAAGGAATAGGAGATAGGGTTAGAATTTAGGAGCTGATTTTTGGATTATCGGAACGCAACCCAGGACCTTGAAATGCTTCTTACGAAGCCACTCCTTCGTTGCCCGGGCGGTGTGTTTGGGATCATTGTCATGCTGAAAGACCCAGCCACGTTTCATCTTCAATGCCCTTGCTGATGGAAGGAGGTTGTCACTCAAAATCTCACGATACATGGCCCCATTCATTCTTTCCTTTACACGGATCAGTCGTCCTGGTCCCTTTGCAGAAAAACAGCCCCAAAGCATGATGTTTCCACCCCCATGTTTCACAGTAGGTATAGTGTTCTTTGGATGCAACTCAGCATTCTTTCTCCTCCAAACACGTCTAGTTGAGTTTTTACCAAAAAGTTCTATTTTGGTTTCATCTGACCATATGACATTCTCCCAATCCTCTTCTGGATCATCTAAATGCTCTCTAGCAAACTTCAGACGGGCCTGGACATGTACTGGCTTAAGCAGGGGGACACGTCTGGCACTGCAGGATTTGAGTCCCTGGCGGCGTAGTGTGTTACTGATGGTAGCCTTTGTTACTTTGGTCCCAGCTCTCTGTAGGTCATTGACTAGGTCCCCCCGTGTGGTTCTGGGATTTTTGCTCACCATTCTTGTGATCATTTTGACCCCACGGGGTGAGATCTTGCGTGGAGCCCCAGATCGAGGGAGATTATCAGTGGTCTTGTATGTCTTCCATTTTCTAATAATTGCTCCCACAGTTGATTTCTTCACACCAAGCTGCTTACCTATTGCAGATTCAGTATTCCCAGCCTGGTGCAGGTCTACAATTTTGTTTCTGGTGTCCTTTGACAGCTCTTTGGTCTTGGCCATAGTGGAGTTTGGAGTGTGACTGTTTGAGGTTGTGGACAGGTGTCTTTTATACTGATAACGAGTTCAAACAGGTGCCATTAATACAGTTAACGAGTGGAGGACAGAGGAGGCTCTTAAAGAAGAAGTTACAGGTCTGTGAGAGCCAGAAATCTTGTTTGTTTGTAGGTGACCAAATACTTATTTTACCGAGGAATTTACCAATTAATTCATTAAAAATCCTACAATGTGAGTTCCTGGATTCTTTCCCCCCATTCTGTCTCTCATAGTTGAAGTGTACCTAGGATGAAAATTACAGACCTCTCTCATCTTTTTAAGTGGGAGAACTTGCACAATTGGTGGCTGACTAAATACTTTTTTGCCCCACTGTATAAACACAGGCGGAGCCCTCTACTGGACTCTATGGGTACTACCCCTTGATCATATCATGCAAGCATTCATCCACTGAGACTTCTATAACCGTAGCCGGCCCTCGGGGCGGGCCTACCTGAATGCGCGCACATCCCACCGTATAAAAGGAGGCCTCGCCTCCTGACTGTCATCCTACACTTCTCTTCAGCAAGCAGCATAGGACAGACACGGCCCCCGAGTAGAGGGCTCCGCCTGTGCTTATATAACAAGGGTTACCATACGTAACCCCTCGTTATATCTCTCACAGCCCCGATGTATACACGCGCTGTCGTCCGACAACAACACTGTTCCATCTCACTGTCTCTGACCGGCTTTCTGGTTAGCAGCCGCTGTGCCTCACTCACCTCTCCCCCGGTCGTAACCGTGGAGAAGTGGGGGCTGCGGCTGACAGAGCACACTCTGACGCTCTGAAGGAGCAGGGGGAGAGCGCAAGTGCCCTATGTCCCACACTCAGACACGCTTACCTCGTGAAGAGCGTGTATGGACTATGACGTGGAGGCCTCCCCCCCCTGCCCTAAAGCAGGGGGAAAGAGTCCTCCAAACCCTTATGGGCCCAGTGCGCGCCACGTCTGGGGGGGGGGGTCAGATGCCCATTGACCCACAGCCCCCCTCCCTCCTCACCAGTCCTGTGTTGCCCCAGCAAGCACAGACAATGAAAAGGAGCCAGACATGTCCAAGAGGTAAAACTTTATGAAGGGGCCTGGCGTAGACCAAGTCGCCGCAATGCATATGTCCTCCACACTCACGCCGTTAAACAAGGCTGTTGACACAGTGTAGAGTGTGCAGAGTGTGTAGAGTGTGCACGGACCCCCGTGGGGAAGGCTCTCCCCGCCTGTCCGTAGGCATGGGCAATGCACTCGCAGAGCCAGCCTCCCCAACACAGTCTCACTCCCTGATAGTCCAATAGCGACGCTTGGTCAGAGTCCTGTGGCGTGCAGTTGTGACGCGCCGAGTCTCTTTCAGCTTCATAAACGGACGCAAAGAGCTTTCAACTGATTGCAATGTATTCCCATCTGCGGCGGTATTTGACGCTCAGGGAAGAACCGCATCGGTCCATGTCGGCGGCAGTTAAAGGCAATGTGAGCGTCCATTCCCATTGGATAACGGAGGATTTTACACCCGGAAGTAAGTATTCTCCTTACTGTCGATTATTTGACAGTGATATCTGCACTACTCATCAACTCAAAAACACCAGATTATCCTTGTTAATTACACAACATTGATTGGTTTAAATTGTGAACAATGCTTTTGTATTTTTCCCCTTCGATTCGTAGAAACAAATATTTTTTCGGAGTTGAGGATGGCAGAAGACACTACACTACCCAGAATCCTCAGCTATCGTTTGGGACGACACCATGTGCTTTGCTTCACAAACCCCGTGATAAGTCTTCAAGCTCTGTGATTGGATGTTGGAGTGGCAGTGCGCCACCGAGTGTCAAACAGCACTTTGAAATGGAATGAAACCCATCGACGGCACACTATCCAAAACAGGACTCGAACGTGTCCTACCCCCGTGAGATATTTGATAGTTGGTGCTTGAGAAGACAAAAAATGTATCTGCAGATCCCTATAAAGCATATTCATAACTCGTTATTCTCTAATCGTTCATCAAAAAACGTGTGGTTAGGACTCACTGCCCTATCCAAAAAGGACCGAGAAGATATCCTCGAGCCCCCGTGTCCACGGAGGGGCTCTTTGGGTCGATCTCCTCGGTCACCCAGCGCTTTAGCCGCCTGGAAGAGGAGAGAATCCAGCTTAGCCGCATGCTACCGCTGGCCCCTCCTCAGGCCCCGCAGCGCGCTCCTCCACGGGTTTCCCTACAGGCGCGACAGCGAAACGGAGGGAGAGGCGCCGGCACGGGGCTTCCGTGGCCGTGGCGCCCTCCACCTCTACGGCCCATCCCGTGGAACCGGCATTCCGGCATTCACGGGGACGGGCTGCCCGACCTCGGCAGGCTCCTTAGCAGCAGAGAGCGGCCGGGTGAGGTGCTCCGTCTTCCCGGAGCTGACTGGCGGAGGGAGGAAGCGTCTCGGCGGAGGGAGAGAATCTCTCCGCCTGGGACGCGAGGTCGAATCCCGCCTCCTCCCTATTCAATGCACAGATCCAAACAAAGTATTTTTCAAATAAAAAGAAAGTTGATCTGTATCCAAGTTTAGTTGTCCTTTGTTTCCACAATGCTACACATAATGATGACTGTACAAATTCCCCACTCGCCGCCCCAGCCGGAGGTGGCTAGTGGGAGTGCGCAGATGAGAGTGATAAACCGCAGGCAGTGCTATCATAGTGCTATGCGGATACAGGGACATTATGGCCGGCGTATTACTGTCAGAGAACACACTACGTCTAGAGCAAAAACTCAAATTAATGCAGTTTACCGTAGTGGTAAGGGCTGCATTATGGCGGAGCCCGCACTCACACAAGAGTGCGTGGCGGTGCGTTCAGGGACCTCAGTAGAACACACTAAGCCTATAAAGACTCTGATTAATGCTGTTTACCGTAGTGGTGAAAACAGCATTATGGTGGAGCTCGCGCTCACATAACGGTGCGTTCAGGGACCTCAGTAAATAATCGGCCCTTTCTGTGTCGACCCTCCATGGGCAAATCTTCCCTTCACGGGGAGTTTTGCGGCGGAACGGGTCACCAGAGAGTATCACAGCTTCATAGCTGCGGCCCCACAGCTGAGGGATTGTCCATTAACACAATGTTATGGGGAATGGAAACTCCGCTGTGTGCTAACAAAGTGGATGGACAGGACGCTGAAACGGGGCTATTCACTACAGTTTTGCAGCGTCCCACCTCCTTTTATGGGCATGCGAGAGGTAAATCTGTGGGTTTCCTCTCAGCAGAGATTCAGGCTCTGGTGCAGAAACAGGCAGTATCTGTTGTGCACCCTCAGCACAGAGAAAAGTGCCTTTATTCCATGTACTTCCTGGTTCTCAAGAAGACAGGAGAATTCAGACCTATTCTAGATCTCCGTGGCCTGAATCGCCACATTTCCTACAGGAAATTCTGCATGTTAACTATGAAACAGTTGCTGGGGCTTGTGCAGCTAGGCGATTGGTTCACCACCATCGACCTGAAATACGCGTACTTTCATGTAGAAATTGCTCCAGCACAGAAAGTGTCTGCGTTTTGCCTTCCAGGGAATAGCCTACGAGTACAACAGAGTACTGTTCGGCTACTCCCTATCCCCACGCACATTCAGCAAATGTGTGGCCACAGCGCTTCAACCACTGCACGCCCACGGCATGAGAGTTTTCTTTTACCTCGACGACCTCATAGTCATTTTCACCTCCGGAGGGGGTCTCCACTGGGACGGGTGACCTCCTACATCCAGACCCGGCGGCAGACATACGTCTCTGGGCGGGCATTTGATTTACCAGGGCGGGCCCACCCCGAAACTTACATTTCCCGGGAAATCTCGAGATTTGTCAAGGGGGGGGGGGGGGGGGGGGGGGGGGGTTAGGTTGCCATAAGGCTGTTGACGGTCTTAGTATAGGCTACATCCATTGGTTGGTTTTGTGGCACATTTGTAACGCTGTGCCAGCTTGGGCAAGCGCAGGCAAACTTGAGGAGCGCACACAGGGTGGAGAGGTGGAGTAAGGTTGAGCGATGGAGAGAAAGGGAGAGAGAGAGAGATTGAGCGAGGCAGAGAGGATGTGCAGCGGTCTGCTTGCGCACAGAGCAGGAGTTTGTGAGAGAGCCGGCTTGAGTGTCAATTTCTCGTCAAAATATAATTGATTGCCAGCCTCCCTGGCTTTCTAGCTCGTTGGTAACGTAACTGATGTCTTCTAATGTGCCTGCATCTGGCGCTGAGTTGCCATATTCCTTTCATGAACCACTTCCTGATATCCATTGTTGCAGATAAATATAAATGATAATAGCCAAACTAATAGCAAGAGTAAACTGACAGGCTGCTGTGCCGCATCTCACTCAAAAACCCACACGACTTAACCCAGCGAAAAACCAGTCTCGCGCGCAGCCTTTCATTCAGAATTTCATTCAGAATTTCATTCAGAATTTCATTCAGAATTTCATAGCAAAAAATGCTATTAAACTAAACTTTCAACATAGTTTAAAACAAAAATAAATATTAGGACAAAGCCCTACAAATAACAACAATAAACATAATCAGTGGCGGCTCCAGAGTATTTTTGTTGGGTAATCTATGGTAGGGCTAACCCATACAGTGGTGGGGCTCAAGTCAGTATTTGCAATGTAATTACATACACGCTCCCCTTGACAGTGAAACGCCACGCGTGAGGTTTAGATTATTTCCCTGTCTCAACCCAAATGGAACTGTATGAAATAAAAAGGCACATTTGTCTTGTAGTAAATAAAAAGGGCGACCTGGAGCCAATCCTGCTATTTCCCCACAGGTGAAAGAGTTGACATGCTGAAAACCCAACCCCTGCAGGGGGTCTGGGGGGATTCTCCCCAGGAGATTTTTTGAAATACTAACATTAAATACACATTCTGGTACTCTCTTGAGAAGACAAATAAATACATCTATTACTACACGACATATTTTAAAAAATGAATGGTATTTTAGTTTTTTGTTACTTTGTTCTGAAAGCTGAACCTGCTGCTCCTCACTGAGAGAAGAGGGAAGAGGCTGTGAATTACTTTACATTGTGGATAAGGGTGGATATCCCCCATTGTTCTGTGTGTCAACATGAAAGACAGCCCACACACCTATCAATCATCAAACGGTGGGGTCTTATTTCATTACGGGTTGATTTCTATCAACACGTAATGCTGTATCGATGTATATAGAGATTTACTACAGCAAGTATTCTGCTGGGACTTCCTGCAACAACACCACGTCGTTATCGTGATTCTGATTGGCCAGAAGACATTATCAAAGATGTCCTATTGAGAAGATGATCACTACGTGACAAAAGTTTTCAAACCGTTTCTAGTCTTCGGTATTTACTGCTGTCTGTGCAATTTACTCCGCGCGAGTTGGCGGACTTTATTTTGCTTACTTTAAAATCATTTTTCATGGTGGGGCTAAGCCATTTCTTGGTATGGCTGTAGCCTACCCCAGTATACCCTGGCGCCGCCACTGAACATAATAATAAAACAATTAAAATATTGTATTCAGCCCTGGTTAAAACAGTGGCCCCAAATCCTGGATGGACGGGCCCAAATCCTGGATGGGCGGGCCCGGCCCCATGGGGCCCGCCCATGACGCCGGGTCTGCCTACATCACAGTGTTCACGGACGCATCCAGAACAGGATGGGGAGGGACCTGCCTGAAGAGGGCTATAGGTGGGCCCTGGTCTCTAACAGAGTCTCAACACAGCAACCTCCTAGAGCTACGGGCGGTAGTGTTAGTCCTCCAGCATTTCATGCCCATAATTCAGGGGAGACATGTAATGGTCAGGAGCGACAACAGCACCACAGTGGCTTATATCAACAGGCATGGCGGAGTCCGCTTCGCCGCCTTGTTGACCACAGCGGAGAGGCTGTGGTTATGGGCTTCAGAGATGGTGTTATCTCTGAGAGCCCTACACATCCCGGGACTGGAGAACAGGGGGGCCGCCCCTCGACATGAGGTTGGCCCCCCTGTTCTGCCAGGCGAGTGGGTGCTTCACCCGGAGGTGGTGAAGCAGATCTGGGCCCAGTTCGGGAGAGCTGAAGTGGACCTGTTCGCCAGCCGGCGCAACAACCACTGTGCCCTGTGGTTCTCCATGGCCCTGAGCGACGACCCGCCCTTGGGGGTGGACGCGTTCACACACGAGCCATGGCCAAGGAAGCTGCTATACGCCTTTCGACCGCTGCGTCTCATTCTCCCTCTCCTGGGGAGAGTGAGGCGAGAACGTCTGTCAGTCATCCTAGTCGCTCCGGACCGCGTCGGGGCGCCGTGGTACTCAGAGATGACACAGGTGAAGGTGGGCCAGCCCTGGGCGGTTCCCCAGTTCTGGGGGGTGATGTCTCAAGAGGCAGGTGCAATCGGGGCGTTACCCACTCTCGACCAGCCTCTCCAGGCTTGGCTCCTGAGAGGGACAGGCTGAGACAGGGTGGATTGTCTGACAGTGTTATTCAGTCTATCCAGGCAGCTAGAGCTGGATCCACCACAGCCTGTTACAGGCCGAAGTGGGGGGGGGGCACACTTTCTGCGAGGTAAGCGCAGCAGCAACTCTGTAAGTTGGCTTTGGTGTTTCATGATGCATACATAAACTCAGTAAGAGGAATAAGTTGTAGAAAAGGTAAAAACAATATTATTATTGTAAAACATATTTTTAAACATGTATAACAAATGAAAAAATAAGATATTTTTACACAAATACTGAGATTTAAAGTGGAGAACTGCACAGATTTTAAAAGAGTAAATGTGCAAAGGAAGGATTCACAGTATAGAAATGAACAAGATCTGTGCACATGGTGTGCGTTGATGTAACGCATAGTGTATATGGGTAAGAGTCAGTGGTGGTTACAGGCTTATGGTGAGGATTATTGTGTGTGTATGAAAGATGTCTCAGTAACAAACCCACAGAGAATGATCAACAGCAGTGCACTCCCCCTCAGATCTACAGTGTTTAACATCTCTCAGCTCATAGCTTTTGGTTGTACAACTTTACTGTTTTGTTTCAGTTTGACTGCTCTCATGTTGTCAGTGAAAAAGCTCTGGTAAATTCCCCCGTACACTACTTGGGCAGCACCAAACAGCAGCTCAAATCCCTAAATGAATGTGAAATAGGCAACACGGTTACCAAAAAAACATAATGGAGTAAAATGCTTACACAAACCATCATAACAATAAGCAAGGTAGCGTTCTCTGTTGGCAATGTATCCTTGAACATGAACAGTGCTCTCCTGGGAACCTACCATATGCAGTCTTTGTCACTTCCTGGTTCAAACGTACAGTACCTAGAACACATCCAAGTTGATTGTGTAGGATATACACACATATATTATTTATCTTGGGTAAAGCTAGCAGTGTATGAGAACAGCATGTTATGTCTGAATAGGTTAGGCAGTGAGGAGCCAAGGCAGAAGTGCATCAGCAGGATTTGAGCTGCATTCACAAGCTATGCAGTAAGACGGCTCTGCGCTGATGATGCCTTTGTGTTAGCATGGAGAGAGCCCCACCAGGTGGAAGCTCTGCCCTCGGTGTCGTGCACCGCTCAAAATTGTCACTGAGCGCTGCACTCAAAGTTCAAATTATTTCAACTTTGACCTTGTTTACTGCTGACCTGTATGTCAGCTGGATGTAAGACACACAACTAGCTGTTTTCACTTCAAGGCCAACAAAGAGGGCAAAGGTGAGCAGAGAGCCAATCATGTATCATGTGCAGGCAGCTTAACTGGTAAGATCCATTTAAAAATAAGATGTAGAAGGTCTAAAATGATTGAGGCCTCAACACAGAGAGTAACAGAGGAGATATGAGAAACAACTGAAAAAATCATACTGGTATATTGTTGTGTTTACTTTTCTCTTTACTTCAGTGAAGACACTTTGATTGGCATCTACGAAGCAATGTACACATTTTTACACACACACATGTTTACACACTGCTTGACAGAGATCAAATCCTGAATGAGCAAAAATGTCCTTAACCTCAACGAGAGCAAGACAGAGGTAATCTTTCTTGGACCCCAGCCTCCAGCCTCTCCGGTTGATATTCCGGGCTCTCTCAATGAAAACATCCTCCCCTCTGTTATGAACCTTGGAATTACTTTCAATAGCGCTTTTAAATTCGACAAGCAGGTTAGCTCCGTAGTCAAAACCTGCTTTTTTTAAATAAGACTATTGGCCAAGACCAAGTCGTTTTGATCTTTTAACGAACTAGAAAGGGTTATTAATGCCTTTGTCACCTCGAGAGTGGATTATTGCAATGCTCTGTATGTGGGTATGGACCAGGCATCAATTAGACGCCTGCAGCTAGTGCAGAATGCAGCTGCACGTCTTCTGACTGGCCACAAAGCGTGACATCACCCCAATACTGGCCTCACTACACTGGCTTCCAATTCGGTTCCAAATTGATTTTAAAATCCTTTTATTTGTTTTTAAAGCCCTAAATGGGCTGGCTCCGGTTTATATAGCCAAACTCCTCCATCGCCACACCCCAGCCAGAGCCTTAAGGTCGGCTGATCAGCTGCTGCTGATAGTGCCTAAGACCAGGCTCAAAACCCGAGGGGACCGAGCCTTCGCAGCAGCTGGCCCTAGGCTCTGGAACAGTCTGCCCCTACATGTGAGGTCGGCCCAGACCCTGGGGGTTTTTAAATCTTCACTGAAGTCACACTTCTTCTCTCTGGCCTTTTAGTCAGAGCGGAGTACAACACCTGACATTTCCCTGTGTTTTGTTTTTATACTTCTGTTGTAAATTATTGTCCTTTCTATTTGTTGTTTCTTATGTTATTGTAGTGGGATTTTATTACATGTTACATGGCTCGACCAAAAATCGTTTTTAAATGTGCTTTATAAATAAAACTTTATTTAATTTTTGAACGGACTTCTTTAGCTGAATCTGATAGATAGGTATTATGTTGCACCCACCTCTCTCAAGAAGACAATAATTGCAGATCAGCTAAACTCATAGTTATATTAGCGTAACCTATATAGTTTATATGTTATACTGTGTGTATGTTGTATACATCTGCTCTAGCTTATACTGTACTTGTGTTTGTGTGTTTGTGTTTGTTTGTTTAACATTTAAGGGCTGCCAGGCTGTACAGACAGGAGGTCTGAACCTATTGATGTGAAACGTTAACAGTTTAATGTTAAAGCCTCTAAAATGGATAGGCATTTAGTGATGTTCTGGTCCTACAGAAGTGTGGAGGCTGGTTTCAGCTGTGGTCTGGACAGCTCTGGTGGGTTGGGGCAGGGAGATTGGTATCTGGCTCTGGGAATGAGATCAGGTCACGTCTGATGGGGGGTTTCATGGTCTGCAGACTGAGCTGTAACAGGATCGCACGGCTGCCCATCACACACAGCAGCAGGTAACTGTCCTCATACACACTCATACACCAACTAGTTCTCACTCCCAACTCGTCACATATTGACGGACGGTCAGGGCCCCTCCCCATCACACCATTACGCACAGGGTACCCCTTTAGCGTCAGTTTTCAACGGGCAGGGCGTCCCATATACCTTCATAGACCTCCCATAGCGTTGATAATAGACGCCATGAGAACGCTCCCCGCTGTATCGAAATTCAACGAGCGCATTCCGTTCTCAGCTGAAGCGTATGGTGCGAGACGTCATTGCAACACATTATGCTCTTTATATATAGTTTATAAAAAATGACAAAATTGTAATTTCCATACTCTGTGATAGGCCTCGGCGACAGTTAGGCAAACATAATAGGCTTATAGGCATTTTTTTCTCTTATGTGAAGTTGAGATGATGCATGCTGGGTAATGAATTATTTACATGGATGTTCGTAATATAGCCAGAAATTGTGTCTGATTTTTCAATCCATCACATTTAACATGGCATGACGTAGTATCACTTTTGTACAGATGATCAGTCTTCCTGAAAATGAATGTAATCGTAGCTGTCAGTTGTCCATGAGCTGTCACTGCCCGATCTGTACTGCGCGTGTGCGAGATGGTCTCCGGACGGCAACCCAAGAAGGACACTTGACACAGTGGCTTTTGGCAAAGCTGAAAAAGAAAACTCGAGAGAGATGAGTTATTGTTATTACAACGTGACTTCACTATTCACCATTATTTAACAACTCTTTTTATTGGGTTCTTTTATTTGGGGTTAAGTACATTGTCAGAATAAGTGAGAAATGAATTTAACTTCTGTTAGACAGCTATCATGCTGAATAAATATTTACTGTGAATGTATGCAAAAATGTATGGCACAGATGGGGGAGGGGGACGGATCGGGTCTGTTTTCGGTGCGCACGTGTGACGTCATCTATGCGAGGATTTTAAAGCACAGAGCGATTTCCAGCCAGCTGGTAAGAAGCACAACAAACATGTGACAGAAATCAAGAAAATCATTCAATATTCAGCACAAACAGCCTTATGTCGGCCCAATAAGTCATTGTTGGAACATTTTGCCTGTAAATCATTTTAAGACATTAAAAAAAGAAAGTATAACTTACTAATGTGCAGAATGCTAGCTAGCTGCTACTAGCTATTAGCTTGCACAGAATATGTTGCCTTTGAAGTAATGGGGTTATTTATTAAATGAATGACAAAACAATAAAAAAATTAAAAAAATCATAAAAGTTCACTAATGCCAAGCCCCTTGAATATTAGGTGACCTGTATTTGTCAGATAAGATCTTACAGGTTACAGTCATAGGGAATTGTATGGTTTCCATTAATAATGTATTTCCAGTTACCTATGTTACCATAGCTCAAAACTGTCTTTTTGTAATCATGCTATGTTGATGTTGTTCATTCTTTGACAAATATAACGCCACTTTAAAATGTAAGGTGTTCAATTCCTAATTGTTTTTTCTTCTCTCAACAGATTCTTCTAAGTTATTCTGAAAGCCAAACTCCATTACAAGCTATAATAGCATCAAAACAAAGGCACTTTTAAGAGCCACGTCCCCTTCGTTTCCCTGTCCTTGCTGTTGTGAAATTGTCCTATCTCTGTTGCTGTCTGTGTATCTCTGTCTGTGTACCTGTGTATGTGTCTCATCTGTCCATCTTTCTGTTGTTAGTCCCTTTCTGTGTTTTTGTTTTTGTCACCATGAGTGATTCAGAGCACCAAGATCCATTCAAGAGCCTTGATGATTTTCTTGATAATGAAGAACTCAAAAATGAGATGGAAAGTCTTGATGACTTGATTGGTGAGCTTCAGGATGAGGAAGTAGCAGCACCAGTCCAGACACCTGAACATAAGGTGGACAAAAAGAGACATCGATGGAAACATAATATATTCGAGGCCAAGATCAAGCAGGAACCAGTCAAATGAGGGTCAGTATTGTTTATTATTGAAGATATTTAGGAAATCTAGATTATTTAGTCACCGGTGAGTTTATCAGATAAAGGAATATATGTATACCTTGATGTTTAGGTATCAACATCAAACTAAAACCAATGATAACCATTTTTGACAATCAAAGTCAATTCATTATGATTATGGGGCCTGAACTGAAAATATATGACTGCTTGTGCATTGTGCAGTTATGGGTAACAGGGACAATTTAAATGTAATCTTGTTGATTTGTTTTTGGTACAGCTGGTCCTTGTCGGAGAATTGATCCTCCCTTGGATGCGCCTGACACTAGCCATGAGTTGGCCTTTGCTCCAGAGACTGTTGGTATGTATTTTGTGTCTACGTAAGCCCTAAACAGAATATTTATATATTTGTATCTGATACTGAATCGGAAATGTAATGTTTGTAATCATAATATATTCATTTTGTAATAATAATGAGCAAAGCCATAGCCACTCAGTACACTTTGATATTTTATAAAATAATATTGATTTATCATTCTATCTTTTTTAACAGAGTGTTTTCCACGAGATCTCCAGCACTCATTGAGCGATACCTCAGAGGATGTCCAGGAAGCATCAGCCCGAACTGCTCCTCTCATGGCTTCCTTGGATTGGGCAACTAGAAAAAGTCTCTTTTCAGAAAGGTGGAAGACAGAGAGGCCCCGTCTGGTGAACAACACAGTGGAACAAGAACATGTGGCAAACCACATCTGCCAACAGTGTGGGAGCAACCCAGCTGCTGTTCGTTGCCGTGACTGTCGACCAAGCCCCTTGTTCTGCGCTGAATGTGATGTAGGCATGCACACCAGACATGTCCTACACAACAGAGATGCCATGATAGCGGGATTCTTCCAGCCACTGCCTCCATCAACTGTTGTTGTGGATAAAGCCCTTTCCCGTTGTGGTAAGTCCTAGTTAGTGAATGTGTGTGTGTGTGTGTGTGTGTGTGAGATTAATGATGTGATTAGTGATGGGTGTCTATATGGCTGAGATGTGTCCTAAAAAGGTTTATTGACCTCCAAGACACTGGAGTATGAGAACATGTAACTACATGGTATAGCAGCAATAGCTAATACGACTGCCTTGTTCTGAGAGTCCCAAGTTATGGGACCTTAAAACACCTTCATTGTTACAGTTGCATATTCAATCAGATGTATTGTTTTTCATTCACCTTTTACTTGGTTGCATCTCATCAGCTTTAGCGTAACATGTGTTGGGGAGTCTGATCTTACAAACTGCTGTGCACAGGTAAACCCACCTCCTGTGGCAAATCAGTTCCCGTTGCATTGAGATTGTACAGCAGACTTCTTTAAATGTTCCAAAAGAGCAGCTCACATGTTGAAGACATTGTATAATGCCACTGTCTAATTATAAGCCATGTTTCTTCTCCTTAAATCAGTTTTTTTTAATTTAGGAACCTTTACACTGCTTTATATAAAATCCATGTTATAATGTGGTTATTTGCTTTTGCATCATCAATGTATGAATAATGTATTATACTGCTTGCAGCCGTACACATTTCAGTGTCGCAACAATCACTGAAAAACCCACACAAACTGTGAAAATGTCAATATGTCAAAACTTTAGGTCAAAATGTCACTTGGTCCATCAGTTTTGTTTAGGACCGAATACCTGCCAAACTAATGATACTCCCATCAGCCTCAGGGATACTTGTGAATGTTAGCATGCAAAAACTGCTTTCCAGTTTATTGCCACTGACCAATAGCAGAGCGTCATGACAGCGATGACATTTAAGGGAACAGGGAATCATAAAGTCCAAAGCAAAGCAAGTTATCACCATTACCCATTATCTGTATTGCACCATCTACATCTATAGGCCATAACACTGCTCTGTTGCAGTATTAACATTCAGTCATCAGACAAGGACCTCTGCATTCGCCTCTACTTCAACTCGCTACATTTATGTTAAATGTATGCTCGGGTTTATTCAACAAATGTAAGTTGTACTTTTTGTGGTTGACAGTGACGGTACAGGACTACGAGTTGATGATCAGATCATTAAGTTACCACACGGTCCAGGTATTAAACTGTCAACATCAGACAAAGCATCAAGAAAGTTGGAGAAGATGGACTCCAGCTACAATCCTGAACACACGGAGCAATGTTGGATTATGGGTAGGGATGTCCCGATCAAATTTTTTTGCTCCCGATCCGATTCCGATCATTTGATTTTGACAATCTGCCGATACCGATTTTTCCCGATCCGATCTTTATGCAATGCATTAAGAGAAAAAAAAGGTAACAGATAACGGCTGGTCATCCAACGCGATGAGTTCAGCTATCTTGGCTGTTATTTGTTTGACCTTTTCACTGTTCTGGGGCAGTTTCTCTTTCCTTTTAAAAGTCTCTGAAAGTGTCGGTTGTTTCAGTGCCGTTACCTGAGTGGCCGCTGTGTACTCGTCCTGTTGTTGTTGGTGTTTATTTCTCAGGTGGCGTATTAGATTGGTCGTGTTGAACGTAGCTCTGTTCTTTGCACCACGCGGAACCTCCGCCTTGCAAACATTGCATCTGGCTGTTACACTGCCCTCGCTTTCAATTTTATAATACTTCCAAACTCCTGACATTTGCTCTGTCCCTACTCCCGAGTCACCAGCTGAACGTAGCCTCTCGTTAACTTACTGCTAGACACTGCGCGCCCACTCTGTTGCCAGCTTTGAGAGAAATAAGCAACCAGGTCTGAAAACAAGCCCAAAAGAAGCAACACATACATGATGTTGTGTCATTTCAAACCAAAACTAAGGCCTCAGGATGACTTTAAGACGTGAACATGGTCATTTTTGTTTTTTAACATTAAATAAATAAAAAAAAAAATATTAAAAAAAATATTAAAAAAATCCCGATCCCCGATTTTTTTTCTCCCGATCCCGATCTTTTGAAAATCACGTGATCGGCTCCGATCCCCGATCACGTGATCGGATCGGGACATCTCTAATTATGGGTCAAATCTGTAGTGTCCAGGAAAATTGCAATTGGTGCGTTTATTACAATAATAACATTGACATTTCGTTTCTCTAACAGCCCTGTCCACGTCTATCAGTTTGATGGAATGACCATTGATGTGTCACAGAGTTTTCCTACTCTGCAATTCTCTCTTTTCTCAAAGCTGTAATTCAGGTCAGTTTCCTGACTGAGTCTGGCAGTGGGTTGGTTGAGTCACCGTTGAACCAGACGGTTCATTCAGCATTTATGAATGTTTATTGACTTGCATATCTATAAAGGGAATCATGTTTGAAAAAGCCAGGATGCAGGATCTGTGTTTAACCAGTTAAACCCCGAGCCTGTTTTTCAGGTTTCAGGCTCGAAAATGACATTCCCAGAACAAATGACTATAACTTCACTTCTAAAAGGTTTATATGAATATTTTTTGTTATCAACGCAAGGTTACATCTGTGAGTTGGATGTAGAAGTGTCAGAATCAATATAGATTGTTCTGTGTCAGAGTAAATTCAGATGGAACATAGCAAAAAAATGTAAATTCCTGTCTCCGCCTAAAGAAAACCCATTACTTATAGTGAAGACCACCCTTGAATGATGGGTTGGTAGCCTAAAAGCTTTAGGAATCCAAAGTATAACATAATAAGTACCCTGTATCAAGATTGAGGCAAAACAAGTGACATTTGACCTTTTTAGAGAGGTTTATGAAAATAAAGTCCAGGCGGAATAAGCTTTGGGCACATTTGGTTCCATCAGTGCCATTTGACCTTTTTCAGGTACCAGACTATAAAAATCATTGTATTACATTGAATCATCACTATAGGTATTCACTCCACCCAAAAAAAAAAAAAAAGTTTTTAAAAAATAAATAAATATTGTTTTGTGTGTGAGTGTGTGTAGGTGTGTATGTGTAAGTGTAGCTGTGTGGGTATGTGTAGGTGTGTATGTGTAAGTGTAGCTGTGTGGGCATGTGTAGCTGTGTAAGTGTAGCTGTGTAAGTGTAGGTGTGTAAGTGTAGGTGTGTAAGTGTAGGTGTGTAAGTGTAGGTGTGTAAGTGTAGGTGTGTAAGTGTAGCTGTGTAAGTGTAGGTGTGTAAGTGTAGGTGTGTAAGTGTAGGTGTAGGTGTGTAAGTGTAGCTGTGTAAGTGTAGCTGTGTGGGCATGTGTAGGTGTGTAAGTGTAGCTGTGTGGGTATGTGTAGGTGTGTAAGTGTAGCTGTGTGGGTATGTGTAGGTGTGTAAGTGTAGGTGTGTAAGTGTAGGTGTGTAAGTGTAGGTGTGTAAGTGTAGGTGTGTAAGTGTAGGTGTGTAAGTGTAGCTGTGTGGGCATGTGTAGGTGTGTAAGTGTAGCTGTGTGGGTATGTGTAGGTGTGTAAGTGTAGCTGTGTGGGTATGTGTAGGTGTGTAAGTGTAGCTGTGTGGGCATGTGTAGGTGTGTAAGTGTAGCTGTGTATGTAACTGTACCAACACACTATACAATAAAACCACACTGTAGGTCAGTGTGTGTAGGTGTACTTGCACAATAAAAAAAAAACGAAACATAGGTAACATTTGACTCCAACTGGGGCAGATTTATTTCAAACATTTTACCAACACACTATAGGCATATAAAAACAAACATTTTACCAACGTACTATACAATAAAACCACACTGTAGGTTTGTAAAAACAACAAACATTTTACCAACACACTATACAATAAAATCACACTAGGTATATAAAAACAACAAGTATTTTTTTTTTAAATAAACACTCGCAAAACGTTATACCTACCTGAACTTTATACCTACCTGAATGTTCCAGTATTTAGGTCGTGCCACTCCCTGAAAC
The DNA here is from genome assembly GCA_028583405.1 of Pogonophryne albipinna. Lineage (NCBI taxonomy): Eukaryota > Metazoa > Chordata > Actinopteri > Perciformes > Artedidraconidae > Pogonophryne > Pogonophryne albipinna. The sequence continues at coordinate 1,107,804 of JAPTMU010000027.1, read as the reverse complement.
AGTTCTTTTTGACAGTGAAGCACAGAGGGACCTGGCACTTCCTGCAGTACACAGGTGTCTTCACCCGTTTGAGTCCAGCATCTAGGCACCTCCTGCAGTTCTTCCTGACCTTGGTGGCATCTTTCCCATAATACTCGGACATGCATGCGAGTGGTGGAGGAGGGGGTGGTGGTGGAGGAGGGGGTGGTGGTGGAGGTGCAGGGCCTTCAGCAAACTCCAACAATTCTGCAGCAAGCTGCTCCCTGAAAGTCTTCTGGGTGTGTGGCTTTGTCCTGCTGGGGTCACTCCTCATCAAACAAATGTGGAAAAACAAAGAGATTAGATTAATTCACTGGCTTATACTTATAGGATAATATTGGACTATAAATGAATAATATTACACCAAATAAATAAGTAACACTATTTAGCATTTTGCCCAATCATTCCTGTAGCTTCTTGGCTAAGCTAGCACTGTGACGCAGTTCCACCAAACACATAAGTAATATATAAAAACAGAGAGATTACATACCTTTCCCGTGGTGGAAGTTCAACATCCGAGTCACTACTGTCCGGATCCAGGTCTGGCTGGAGGAGATCTTCATCATCCGAAGAAGAGTCATCTGGTATGATCATAGCCCCACTATCGTCAGCTAGCATCTCTAGCACCTGCTCGGTGGTGAAGCTCTCCCTTCTGGCTGCCATTATTTGCTAAAATGGAAAGAGGATACACAAGAAAAAGATCTAAAAGCAAAGAAATCAACGTCCTTGAAATGTGCTCTGTTACCTGTTACCTGTTACCTGTTACCTGTTACCTGCTATCGTCCTTGCGTGCTGTGGTGCTGTCCTGCTGTGGTGCTGTCCTGCTGCGGTGCTGTCCTGCTGTGGTGCTGTCCTGCTGCGGTGCTGTCCTGCTGCGGTGCTGTCCTGCTGCGGTGCTGTCCTGCTGTGGTGCTGTCCTGCTGTGGTGCTGTCCTGCTGCGGTGCGGTCTTGCTGCGTAATGCGTAATGGAGCCGGAGCGGGCGTAGTTTATACTACGCAGGATCATATCTTTGGAACCCATTGATCGATTTGGGTGATTGACACCTTTTCTGAACCGTTAGAGCCAATAGAATCGAGTGGCAGTTAGTAAGTCCCGCTAAACCAGTGTTTCTCAAACTTTTTCATACCAAGGAGAAGAGGAAAAGGGTGGCCATTCTCAAGTTATGGGCTTTTTGGTCACCTTTCCCACATTCGGGCTGGTCTAATTTGGCTCTTTTTCAGGGATTGGGGTAGTTCTAAAGAACAACCAAAAAAACATTTTTTCCCCCAAAATAAAATTTGACAACAATCAATTTCATTAATGGGAGACCCTAAAGATAAGAAAAATCATTGTTGTCATTTGTTCCACCTCGGGTAGGGGTATCTCAAACTCTGAGGGCCCTTCCTGCTAGACTATAAGGGCTTCTCGGCAACTCTGCAGAATCCTATGGGTGACGTCACGGACCCTACGTCCATACAGTCTATGGTTTACACACACAAGTGTTTGTAAACATTCAATCACTACTACTTACATATAATATCTTTATTTAACTCCTTCAGCCTAATTTCAGCTGCAGGAACCATTCAAATATCAAACTATTCAGCCTTTTCAACACATGATGGGACACTTTCAAATGTTTCTAAATATGTTTTACTTTTTAAAATATTCAGCTTTTTAAAGTCTTTTTTTAACATGGAAGTTATTGCAATGCATTTGAGCTGTAACAATTAACACACACGCACGCACGCACACTCTGTCTCTCTCTCTCTCTCTCTCTCTCTCTCTCACACACACACTCTCTCTCTCTCTCTATCTCTCTCTCTCTCTCTCTCTCACACACACACACTCTCTCTCTCGCTCTCTCTCTCTCTCACACACACACACACTCTCTCTCTCGCTCTCTCTCACACACACACACACACACACACACACACACACACTGGATGTCTCTAATAAATATGTAAAGACACACACATACACCCACACTCGGTCTCACACACACACACACACACACACACACACACACACACACACACACACACACACTGAACATCTCTCTATCTCTCTGTCACACACACACACACACACACACACACACACACACACACACACACACACACACACACACACACACACACACACACACACACACACACACACACACAGGATGTCTCTAATAAATATGTAAAGACACACACATACACCCACACTCGGTCTCTCTCACACACACACACACACACACACACACACACACACACACACACACACACACACACACACACACACAAACAGGCCAAAGGCCTTTGCCCACCTAACCATTGTTTTTATGGGTGAACCTCCCATTGATTGATACCTGACATCTCATTTAGTTTTTCTACACCTCACACTCTCCAAAACCACACACCCCTTCAAAAGAAAAGCCCTATAGATGTAATGCTACTTGAACTTATACTACTACGTACATCTGATATGTAACTCCTTCAGTGTCATGTCTAAGAAACTTATTGTGAAAGTTTATTCTTTATGTTAGTTTTGTCATGTCCCTTTGTTCGGTGCTTTATGTTTAGTTCGTTAAGTAATTCTCCCTCTCATTTCAGGCCTCCATGCTCCCCGCCCCTATCTGTCTCCTGTGTCCGTGATTGTTTTCCCCGCCCTGATTGTTTCCACCTGTTCCCCGTACCCTGTGTATATATTGTGCTAGCTCCCTCCTGTCCATTGCCAGTTTGTTTCCTCATTCTGGACCAACATACCAGCCTACTCCACGGACATCTCACATACCTTTAAGCTCTTGATCTTAGTTCTTGTTTTTCCTCGAAAGAGTGTTATTGTTTTCCCTGTTTTGTTACTGTGTCAATTCCAGTAAAGTCTTTATTTTGAACACTATCTGAGTCTGAGTTTGAGTCGTGCATTTGAGTTCATGCCTCAGAGTTCACTCCTTGACATTCAGCCTACTTTCAGCTGCACAAACTATTCAACTATTAACTTATTCAGCTATTTCAGGACAATGAGGCTATATATGTTGTTGTTTATACCTTAAACAACAAACCTTTTCTTTTAAATATTAAGCCTCTTCACTATTTTTCCTCCTCTTCCAGTTTAACATTTCACTTTCAAGTGTTCAACAAAGTCATTGCAATGCATTTGAGCTGTAACAATTTGATTCAAATCATTTCACTTTTCTGCATTTCTCCGCTAAATTCAGCAACACTTACTTGGTCTCTGTAGCTAAAAGCAGCTACCATTCAGCTAATAACACATTCAGCTTTTTCTGCATTTTCAGCTAAATTCAGCCATAAATGTTCACAGTTTACAGCATTCACACGCATTTTCTGCAGGAAATGCATTTTCTAGTTCTGTCCTTCTGTTTACCGTATCATTTATGAGAATACATTTCTTAACAAGAGAACATAATCGAGGGGTGTTCAATAACATTTCCGTATTTATTTATTTCTCCAAGTTATGTTGTTGTGTGCACTGAGGAGTCTCAAACAGGCGTTTGTTTAATCATTTTAAGATCAGCTTTAATCAATGTTTGAAAATGAATTCTTCATATATGATAAATGAGAGGTAACATTTTATTTATGGTATTATTTCCACATATTTCTCTCCATTCTTCCTTCTGCCAACGGTGTCGCAGTTTCTCGTCTCTCCCGTTTTTGCGCTTAGTGCGTACGCATGGGTTAGAGTTTGCGTGGAGGGCCGCACGTTTTCCCGTCAAGTTAGTATTTTATAAATCGCAATCATTGCGTAGAAACTGGCGTACGCCCTCTTTTGAACGTATATCCCTTTATAAATGAGGCCCCAGATCAGGACTGCAGCAGAGTACCTCCACTGGCAGAAATACTGGCAGTGTGCTCATGAGAGGTGGACAAATGGAAAACCTTTACTTCAGCTAAAGTGGCATTACAAAAAGAGGAAAATACTCAATTATAGGTAAATGTCTGGCATTTAAATATTTTTTTCAGAAGATGATTCACTGATTAAAACAAATCAGTTAATCTCAGCTGACTCCTGCATCATTGTCACTGACTGAATTAGGAGCTTTTAGCAGTGCAGCTCCCCTTGCTGGTGACTGACAGTGACACTGACAGAGCAGCTGGGATTCATGCTACTTTCTTGAAAAACAAAGACTGCAACAGCCACAGAAGCAATCATAATCGGTTAACTAAGCCATAAATAATAGCTATAAGCTCATAAAATGACTTCTGAACTGAAGGCAGTCACAATCTACAGTACACTGTATGCAGGGCTGTATTTATTGTGGCACATGACCGTGATCCCTTCACTCGTATATAAGGAAACATTTACAACTGTGGTGTGACCACTCAGTATTGGAGAAATTCACAATGTGATTGTATGTTTTGCATTTCAGTAACTATTTGCATTTTAAATGAGGGAAGTTTCATATGTATTGTCTAAGGTCGCATTCACACTTCCGCTTCTTTGGTACACACCAGACGCGAGTTTGTTTCATTTTTCAGAAGTTTCGGTTTGCACAGGCAAACCTCAAACGGACTATAAACTGTAAACAACAGTACGGAAATGCTATTCAACAATTGGTCAGACATTAAGCGGGTAAAAACGCAAATCCCGGCAATTCTTACCGTAGCCTCCACCATGGAGCATCGGCAGGTTATTTTCCTGCTGCTGTTAATCTGGAGAGCATATCAACAGACTCTAGTGGACGGCGCATATTATATAATCAGACACGTAAATAGTACATTTTTTGGTGCAAACTGCGTTCGCACCAGCGATGACCCGCTCCAGAGTTCACTAGCAAGCGGTACGAGAACACCTCTTTTAGGGGGACCAGAGTCCGGTTGTTTAGTTCACATCAGAAGTCTGTGTTCACACCAACCCAAACGAACCACACCAAGGGGTTAAACGCTCCAGGGTTCGATTCAACCAGACTAAACAAGGCTGGTGTGAACGTGACCTAAGTATAAGTACTGATACTGTACAGAATGACAGGGCGTATTTTGGAATGGTTTTCAGTTCATCCCAGGATTGTGTAACTTTTCCTTCATCTCGCTCTCCATCCATGGAGGTGAAGGTTTTTGACCATGTTCATATTTTCCACTCTGACTCAAAGAATGCTGGGTGACTTGACATATCTGCAGAAGATTGCCGGGGATGGATGGGGCATGGTGTAAGGATGTGGATGAAAGCTTGTGACCAAATGCAGAAGACAGGGTTGACAGCGCATTGAGACAATGAATAGGACGTATAAAAACGAATTTGCATGCCAATATTCACTCACATGCACTTATAATCACACTAAGGTATGTAGGCCCACAGTTTCATAATATCATATGTGTAAAATATCAGAAAAGAATCACACTTTTTTCTGACTATAAAGGTTGTGTCTCGTATGTAGGTTCTAACTGTTAGATAAGCTATCTGGCCATGTGTGGTTTGTGAGGGCTGCGTATAAACAGTGTCCGCTGTTTATGCATATTGGATACAAATCGTTATTGCACCCTTTAAATTTGAGACCAACAGACATATAGAAGAACGGACCGACTGTCACTGCCCGTCAGTTGCGGCTCCAGAGTATTTTTGTTGGGTAATCTATGGTAGGGCTAACCCATACAGTGGTGGGGCTCAAGTCAGTATTTGCAATGTAATTACATACACGCTCCCCTTGACAGTGAAACGCCACGCGTGAGGTTTAGATGATTTCCCTGTCTCAACCTAAATTGAACTGTATGAAATAAAAAGGCACATTTGTCTTGTAGTAAATAAAAAAGGCGACCTGGAGCCAATCCTGCTTTTTCCCCACAGGTGAAAGAGTTGACATGCTGAAAACCCAACCCCTGCAGGGGGGTCTGGGGGGATTCTTGGGATTTTTTTAAATACTGTGGTGACACATTATTGGTATATAATTCACCGTGTGATTTGTGTGTGTTGCAACCCGGACCCGTTAGTGAGGGTACCGGGGTTGGACGTCATTCATGCTAGCTGGTTACACAGAGCAGCACATATCTTCTTGATTAATGAATAATAAAGTGTGGAAGTCCATTCTGAATACACCGCCTCTGACTCCTGTTCATCGGCTCTACACTGGTGACCCTGACATTTTCGTGAAAGTTTCCGAAGACTCAATGAACATTTACGATGTTTTTGTAAAGCTGCCGGAGTTTTGGGAGCATGCCGCTGCGGCGTGGTTCGCACATGTGGAGGCACACTTTGCCTGCCGACAAGTCCGTGACAGGGATTTGAAATATTTCCACGTGGTAGCAGCGATGGGAAGCTCCACGTCATCCAGGTTGGTGGGATTTATCGCAGACCCCCCGCACCATGGCAAATATGAGGCGATTAAGGCCCTTCTCCTTAAGACATTTAGCTTATCTGCTAAGGAGAGGGCCCGACAGATATTTGACATTCAAGGCTAAGGATTGCACCACTGCTTTTTGCAGATGATGTGGTTCTAATGGCTTCATCGGTTTAGTTTTTTGTTACTTTGTGAAAGCTGAACCTGCTGCTCCTCACAGAGAGAAGAGGGAAGAGGAATGAAAGACAGCCCACACACCTATCAATCATCAAACCGTGGGGTCTTATTTCATTACGTGTTGATTTCTATCAACACGTAATGTTGTATCGATGTATATAGAGATGTACGACAGCAAAAGTATTCTCCGTCGGGACTTGCAACACCACGCCGTTATCTTGATTCTGATTGGCCAGAAGACATTATCAAAGATGTTCTATTGAGAAGACTATCACTACGTGACAAAAGTTTTCAAAACCGTTTCTGGTTTTCGGTATTTCCAGACAAGTGGCTACTGAAATCAATCTTACTAGCTGCTGTCTGTGCAATTTACTCCGCGCGAGTTGGCGGACTTTCTTTTGCTTACTTTAACATCATTTTTCACGGTGGGGCTAAGCCATTTCTTGGTATGGCTGTAGCCTACCCCAGCCATACCCTGGCGCCGCCACTGCTGCCCGTCCCTGAAACCCCTGTTAGTGTTTGTATGTGTTTGTTTCTACTGTGTGTCTCTCTCTCTCCCCCCCCCCTGCCTGCTGGTCTGCTCTACACGGCTGGGAGCAATCTCCAATCAACCATTACATTACATTACATTGCATTTAGCTCACGCTTTTATCCAAAGCGACTTACAATAAGTACATTCGACCAGGAAGACACAACCTTGAAGAAAACAGAATCATATAAGTACATCAGGTTTCATAGAGCCAAACATTTCAAGTGCTACTCAACTGGCTTTAGATAAGCCAGTCCTTTATTAGTATATAAGTGCTCTGTTAGCAGTTCTTTGTTAGTAATTCTATCGCTCGAAGTGGAGTCGAAAGAGATGAGTTTTCAGTCTGCGCCGGAAGATGTGCAGGCTTTCTGCTGTCCTGATGTCAATGGGGAGCTCATTCCACCATTTTAGAGCCAGGATAGCAAACCCACGTGTTTTTGCTGATGGGAACTTGGGTCCCCCTTGCAGTGCGGGTGCAGCGAGTCGTTTGGCTGATGCAGAGCGTAGTGCACGCGCTGGGGTGTACAGTTTAACCATGTCTTGGATGTAGGAAGGGCCAGATCCATTCACAGCATGGTACGCAAGTACCAGTGTCTTGAAGTGGATTCTAGCAGTTACCGGAAGCCAGTGAAGTGAGCGGAGGAGCGGCGTGGTGTGGGAAAATTTTGGAAGGTTGAAGACCAGACGAGCCGCAGAATTCTGGATGAGCTGCAGAGGTCGGATGGCACATGCAGGTAGACCAGCCAGGAGGGAGTTGCAGTAGTCTAGGCGTGAGATGACGAGAGCCTGGACCAGAACCTGCGTGGCTTTCTGGGTGAGCTGGGGACGTATCCTCCTGATGTTGTAAAGAGTGTATCTGCAGCAGCGGGTTGTAGCAGCGATGTTTGCAGTGAAGGACAGTTTGTTATCTAGGATCACACCCAGATTCCTTGCAGTCTGAGTCGGGGAAACAACAGAGGTGCCGATGTTGATTGTCAGGTCAAGAGTGGGACAATCTTTTTCCGGAAGGAAAAGCAGTTCAGTCTTGTCAAGGTTGAGCTTGAGGTGATGAGCAGACATCCACTGAGAGATGTTCGCTAGACAAGCAGAGATGCGTGCGACGACCTGGGTCTCTGAGCGGGGAAAGGACAGAATTAATTGGGTGTCGTCAGCGTAGCAGTGGTATGAAAAACCATGCGGGCTAATGACTGATCCGAGCGAGTTTGTGTACAGGGAGAAGAGGAGGGGACCAAGAACAGAGCCCTGAGGGACCCCTGTAGTTAATTGACAAGGGTCGGACTCGGACCCTCTCCAAGTTACCCTGTAGGTACGGTCTTTGAGGTATGAGGTGAGGAGGGAAAGTGCAGAGCCTGAAACCCCAAGTTTTTGAAGAGTGTGAAGGAGGATCTGATGGTTCACCGTGTCGAATGCAGCAGACAGGTCCAACAGGATGAGGACAGAGGAGAGGGATGCTGCTTTGGCAGTGTGCAGATCCTCAGAGACAGCAATGAGGGCAGTTTCTGTGGAGTGACCTGCCTTGAAATCAGACTGGTGCGGATCCAGAAGGTTGTTCTGATGGAGATAACAGGAGAGTTGTTTAAAGACAGCGCGTTCAAGTGTTTTAGACAGGAACGGGAGGAGAGAGACAGGCCTGTAGTTTATAACATCAGACGGGTTGAGAGTGGGTTTCTAGGAGAGGGTTTACTCTTGCCTCCTTAAGACTATTTGGAAAGTGACCAGAAGTTAGAGAAGTGTTGATGAAATGGGTGAGAAACGGTAGAATATCAGGAGCGATAGTCTGAAGGAGGTTTGAGGGGATAGGGTCCAGAGGACAGGTGCTAGGACGGGCAGAGGTAATGAGGGTAAGAACCTCACTTGGAGAGAGAGGGGAAAAGGAGGTCAGTGTGTGGGTGGATGGAGGGTCTGGTGACCCAGCGGTGAGTAAAGGTGAGTCAGAAAAAGAAGAGCGAATATCATCAACCTTTTTTTCAAAGTGGTTAACAAAGTCGCTTGACAGAAGGGAGGAGGGGGAAGGGGCTCTGGGAGGGTCCAAGAGGGTGGAGAAGGCAAGGCAAGGCAAGGCAAGGCAAGTTTATTTATATAGCACTTTTCAACACAAGGCAATTCAAAAGTGCTTTACAAAAAATGAAAGACATTAAGAAAATGGCATTTAAAATCAGTCATTAAAAAGAAAAGCGAATAAAATAAACATTAAAAGAAAAAAATACATGGATAAAAGTTACAGTGCAGTCTAAGATATGAATAGTTCAATTAAAAGCAGCGACAAAAAGAAAAGTCTTCAGCCTGGATTTAAAAGTAGTCAGAGTTGCAGCGGACCTGCAGGTTTCTGGGAGTGTGTTCCAGATATTTGGAGCATAATAACTGAACGCTGCTTCTACCATGTTTAGTTCTGACTCTGGGGACAGAAAGCTGACCAGTCCCTGAAGACCTGAGAGATCTGGATGGTTCATAATTTAGAAGGGGGTCAGAAATGTATTTTGGGCCTAAACCATTCAGTGCTTTATAAACCAGCAGCAGTATTTTGAAATCTATTCTTTGACACACAGGAAGCCAGTGTAAAGACTTCAGAACAGGAGTGATGTGATCCACTTTCTTAGTGTTAGTGAGGACTCGAGCAGCGGCGTTCTGAATCAGCTGCAGCTTTCTAATAGATTTTTTTGTGAGACCTGTGAAGACACCATTGCAGTAGTCGAGTCTACTGAAGATAAAAGCATGGACAAGTTTTTCCAAATCCTGCTGTGACATTAGTCTTTTAATCCTAGATATATTCTTTAGGTGATAGTAGGCTGATTTAGTAACTGTTTTAATGTGACTGTTGAAACTCAGGTTAGAGTCCATGACTACACCTAGATTTCTGGCTTTATCTGTTGTTTTGAACATTGCAGACTGAAGCTCAGCGCTAACTTTTATACGTTCTGCCTTGGCTCCAAAAACCATTACCATTACCTTAAACAGCTATTTAAATGCAAGAAATTACTCAACTGTTGAAAAACAACTTTTTCAATGATTTTACCTAGAAATGGGAGGTTTGATATGGGCCTGTAATTGTTCATTACTGAAGCATCTAGATTATTCTTTTTTAAGAGCGGTTTAATGACTGCAGTTTTCAGGGCCTGTGGAAAAATACCTGTGTGAAGAGATTTGTTTACTATATGAAGTAGATCTGAGGCCATGCAAGGCAAAACATCTTTGAAAAATCCTGTTGGAATAATATCAAGGCAGCAGGAGGAGGATTTCAGAAGTTGAATAATGTCCTCTAGGTTTTTATCATTAATCTGATGGAATTGTGTCATGGTGTTTGAATTGATGTTAAGTGGACACAGACAAAACACATTTGCTGTTCCTGATGCAGAGGCACTGACTGCTGTCTGATTTTCTGAATTTTGTCAGTGAAGAAGGAGGCAAAATCATTGGTGGATAGAAATTCAGAGGCTACTGACACTGGGGGGTTAGTTAGTCTGTCGACGGTAGCAAACAAGGCACGTCCGTTGTTTTTGTTTTTGGTAATGATGTCAGAGAAGAACGATTGTCGTGCGTTTTTCAATTCCAAATTATAAAGGCCAAGTCTCTCTTTATAGATTTCAAAGTGAACCTGGAGATTTGTTTTTCGCCACCTGCGTTCAGCTTTTCGACATTCTCTTTTTTCTGTTTTCATGGTCATGGCCTTTCTCCATGGAGATATTTTCTTGCCAGACACTTCCTTTACCTTAGTTGGAGCAATGGCATCTATAACATTTTTGAATTAAAATGATCTACTAGCTCATTTACTGAGATGTTAGCAGGGGCAAGTGTGGAAGAAAAATTCTGAGTAAACATTTCCCTAGTGTTTTCAGTTAAATATCGCTTTGTGGTTACCTCTTTTTGAACATTTTTGTGAACAGAAATAGAGCTCTCAAAGAAAACACAGGAATGGTCAGAGAGTGCAACATCAGTCACCACAACCTTAGAGATATTCAGACCCTTTGAGATAATTAAGTCCAGAGTGTGCCCCTTATTGTGCGTGGACTCCGTCACATGCTGAGTCAGTCCATAGCTATCAAGAACACAAAACAGTTCTTTTGCCCCTCTGTCCTGGGGGTTGTCAACATGGATGTTAAAATCACTAACAATGACTAGACGGTCAAAGTCAATACACACTATAGACAGCAGTTCGGTAAAATCATCAAAATAGCTTGCACAGTATTTGGGTGGTCTATAGATATTTAGGAACAGAGCTCGAGAGGAGCATTTCAGCTGAAGATGGAAAATAGTTTTTTGGGATTGGAATAGGAAGATTGGATCTTATCTTGAAAGAAAGTGCTTTTTGTCTGAGAGATCGAAGCAGAGAAAGAGGAGAGGAGAGCCTGATAGGTTAGGAGGTCGTCATGGTGTTTGGATTTCCACCGTTTCCGCTCAGCTGCCCGAAGGACGGTTCTATTAGCACGCAGTGCGTCATTTAGCCAGGGAGCAGGAGGGGACTGACGAGCCTGCCGAGATGTGAGAGGACAGAGAGAGTCCAGAGAGGATGAGAGAGTAGAGAGGAGAGTTTCTGCAGCAGAGTATGGAGGTAGGAGTTGGAACGAGTCAGAGGAAGGGAGGGCTGAGAGCACCGATGAGGCAAAGGTAGAGGGGAAGAGGGAACGAAGGTTACGGCACACCTGCTACCTGCTCATCAGCCACACTATGAAAGCCTGCAGCCTGCACTCATTCCCTGCCGGATTGTTGCTGTGAACGGTTTGTTGCGTGCCGCTCTAGCTTTTTACCAGCATATTCTTTGACATCTTTGCCTGCTTTTGCCTCACACTCATTTTTATGTCTCTCTCATGAGGAATCCAAGGCCTTCCACACTCCCAAGACCAGCCAGGCCTCTCTACCCACCCTGGAACAACTGTTCCACTGTTCCTCCACTCCCAGCTCCCCTTTTCTAATAAACAAATGTTACTTTCACCAGCTGATTCCGAGTCTGATTCTGGGTCCCCTCCAGTACATGTGACATCGACAGTGACTTGTACTAGCTGCTGGTCACATTTAAAAAATAAAAAAATACTTCTGATCAATTCGGAACGATAAAGCACGTTATCCTACTCTAAAATAATAACATTCTGGCAACATAAAAAAAATCTAACTTGCAGCTGAAAACGTTTTAAGAATAGTAGGTTCTAACAATGTTATCAAAAACATTTAAAAAAGGTTATTACCAAGCATTTTAAGAATGTTTTTAGAGAAAGTTATCCTACCTTTCAGAAGAACATTCTGGGAACCAAAAGAAATCTTCCCGCTGAAAACATTCCTAGAACAGTGAATGGTAACATTCTCAGAATGTTTTTAGAACCAAACATTTCTAGCTGGGAAGGTTCCTGTCTGTAGTGGTGCTTACCACAGATCCTGATGCACAGAGAAAACACGACTCCCCAGCAGTTCCACTGATCCACAGGTGACCGTGCCTTTATGGGGGCTGCCTGATGTGCTGCTGTTATATTGGGGCATCAGACGGTGGGTTGCCATAATGAAGAAGCTCATCTATCACAAATAGAACTGTCCTAACACAAACAGGAAACATCCATTTACATGCCAGCTACCTCCAGCTAATCCATGACTCCTTCCATTTTTATACTCCATCTGGATATGATTTGGCTGTAGCGGGGAGAGACATGCTGCCCCTACCATGCTGAGCCAAGAAATACTTTTCCTATTCGCTTTACTTCCTTGGGCAAATATTCAAGACCTTTACGTTTTCAGTGGGGAAAAAGGAGAGCAAGCTGAGCAATGAAGAACAGACCACAGAGAAAAAACGTTTGGGATAGTTTAAAAAGAAAAACCTACAAAGTATGTTAGAAAGCTGTCTTCACTGTCCTTTACACCAGTGGTTCCCAACCTTTTTCCCCAAGAGCCCCCCCAAATGACTCCTGTTGGAAGTTGCGCCCCCCCCACACAGTCTCAAAAATGCAACAACTACTGTCACAAACTGGATGAATGTGAAGTATTTTGTTAAAGGAGGATGAAAGCGTAATTAAGGAGCACTATTGGAGTGACTTTGATGGTTATTGGACTCAGGATAATTCATTTGGATTCCCGCTGTATGAAGAAATTAAAGGACGGCGCGGAAGTGGAAACAATTCACAAAGGGATTAAACTGTTTAAAACACATGCTCAAAGTAAGCCGGATTTTGCCGATGTGTTTATGTGGATTCAAAAGTCGTAAATAATCTACAAAATGGAGGAGCTGATCGGAGCAACTGTGACAAATAATCCAACTGAAACCGGCATGGACAATGACTATGTTTTAAAAATGCGCTTATCCAGACAAGCCCGGTTTGGACACTTTACGGGCAGAAGAAACATTTCTATTAAAGAAATAATTATACATTTCTGTCTTTTTATGCCTTTAATACTAACTTGAATTTGTATTCAAATTAATTAATCAATTATTTTTTATATTTTATTGTAATGTAGAGACAAGGCTTATAGTGACAATCATGTATTGCTTTACAATTCTATGTAAAAAAATAAAATAAAAAATTCTAAATATGATATTTGGCCTCAAATTATCTGAGGCCTGGCGCCCCCCAGGTTCCCAACCTGGGGGGCCACTGCTTTACACGATATTCGCCAATTCTGAAAAGATGTTTCACTTTTGAAGATTTGATATGTAGCCTATCTGTTGTTAAAGTGTTGAATGAACTGAGAGATTTGAAATGGACTGTTTCTGTTAGTAAAGCTGTTATGCTTGCAAGCTGAAGTCTGCTAAATGTTTTCCTGAAGGAAGGGGAGAAAATAATTAAAAAAATAAGACGGAGGGGAAAAAGAGGACATTTGGAAGGAAAGGAAAGCATCTGGTTGTGATTTGCATGGAGAGGTATCTCCTCTGCTTCTCTCCCACAGTATTGTGCTTTCCTCTGACAGACTGACGGAGCTGCAGGAGGTGAGCACTGCCAGGAAAAATAAAAGTACAGCAGCGTGTTTGGGAGTGGAGGCTGAGAAGCAGGAGGGGGAGACGAGAGGGGTGAGGGTTGGGGGTGGTGCCGGGATACTGTGAACAAAGGCAGTCAGTCAGGCCAGCTGCACAGAGCTTGAGTAACATATAGGGCGAAAACAGGCCGTAAAATAAACACAGGACCAGAAATGGATGTCTGGCTGGCACACACTCTCGGACCTACATCTGGAGGTCTAAATAGTTTCTATCATTAGACATCATTACCGCTGCTCCTCCCTGCATGCTGAAAGCTCCACTGTGAGGGCAGGGGCGGATCTAGAAAAATATTCATGGGGTGGCAAGAGGGTGGCAGGAGATTTTGAGGGGTGGCAGAAGTATATGCTGATTTAATCGCAGTCATATCAATCAATGTTAACAATCAATGTTAGACCCCGACAAAGAGGTTAAGGATGGCAGCTTCCTCATACGTTGCACTCGGAGAGAAATAGTTGAGACAGAGACGATGAACTGTTAAGCCCTTAGGCATGGTTTATTTTACTCTGCACTGCAGGTGCATCCTTTCGCTCAGCCGAGCTAACTTAGAATAACAACACATTGCCTCACAGTGGTACAATAATAACATGACATCCCTTTGTGAGCTTGAGTACAGAATATATATATATATATATATATATTAGGGCTGTCAAACGATTACAAATGTTAATCAGATTAATCACAGCTTAAAAATTAATTAATCATGATTAATCACCATTCGAATTATGTCCAAAATATGCCATTTCTTTATGTATATTGTTGTGGGAATGGAAAGATAAATGAAAGAAGGCGGATATATCCATTTAACATACAGTATGTATGTTTATTATAACATTTGTCTGCGTGTCAAAATGAAAGACAACCCACACACCTATCAATCATCAAACCGTGGGGTCTTAATTCATTACGTGTTGATTTCTATCAACGGGGGGGTACTTCAGGAAAGTCGACAGAGGGGGGGGGGGGGGGGGCGGCGGCAGCTAGTGGAGTACTTCGTGACCACAGAGTGTGAACGTTGTGATCAGCTGTTTTAGCGCAGTTCTCCAGTGAAGGGGGGGGGGGGGAGAGAGTCTCCCTCCGCAGCCGGTTGGCGTAGTTTTGGCACAATCCCGTTGTACAGACCGACGTTAACAGCAGCCCTGTCTGTGCACACGGAGACCGACTCTGTCGTCCGGTGATCTAACCGCCTTCTAGAAAAGCTTCACAAGTACGTCGGTACGCAAATGCGCTTTGTGACACAAGTTTCAGATTACGCACATAACCTGCGTACCAGTTATGTGTACCCCTGTACTACAGCAAAAGTATTCTCCGTCGGGACTTCCTGCAACAACACCGACATTATCAAAGATGTTCTATTGAGAAGACGATCACTACGTGACAAAAGTTTTCAAAACCGTTTCTGGTCTTCGGTATTTCCAGACAAGTGGCTACTGAAATCAATCTTACTAACTGCTGTCTGTGTAATTTACTCCGCGCGAGTTGGCGGACTTTATTTTGCTTACTTTAACATCATTTTTCATGGTGGGGCTAAGCCATTTCTCGGTATGGGTGTAGCCTACCCCAGCCATACCCTGGCGCTGCCATTGGTGGCACGTATGGGGCGGGCCATTCTGCACATGCGTTAAATGCGTTAAATATTTTAACTCAATTAATTCGAAAAATTAATTACCGCCGTTAACGCGATAATTTTGACAGCACTAATATATATATATATATATTTAACAACTGAGAACAAATGTACACATTTCCCTTAACACAAGTTTATCACGTTAACAGTTTTCTATGCTCATCGAGTCATTCGTAAGCAGAGCATCAAGTTGGCTATAACAGCTGAATGCGGCGATTTCCATGTTGTTCAGCAAAACGCCTCACAAACTTATTGAGATCCAAAGCTTTACTGCGTTTGGATTCAATGCTGAGTACAGCTAAACTTGACAGTCTCTTTTCTGTCATTGTAGACCTCAAATAACTCTTAATGATCCTAAGAGTTGAAAAACTTCTTTCACAGGATGCACTGCTCACCGGTAAAACTACTGCTATTTTACACAATCTGGACAACTCGTAAAAAACATCCTGGTATGGGTCCAAAAATTGAGCAAACTCCATCAGAGTGGTAGGACTCCCCTTTTCCTTCTTCTTTCTTTCTAGTACTCTCCTCGTCTGATGTAATTCGTGTTTAAGATTCTCAATATTAGAATCATAGGCATTAGCCAATAAAAGAACAGCCTCCTCACTCATAAAAGTAGCACTTGATGGATTTAGTGCCTGGACACCTTGCATTATGTTGCAATTTGTGTGAGAAAAGCGTCTTTCTATTTCTCCAATCATGTTATCCATAACTGGATAGTACACATTGAAGCAAAAAGAGTGTTTGCCACCTGGAACTACATGCTGTCCCAAAGTGGAAGGGATGACACTATCTTGAAGGGTCCTTGTTGTCTGTCTTGACCTCTTTGGCTTTCGCTGAGTTGTTTCAATGCTACTTCTTTCACACAAAACAAGTGCTTCACTCCACACTTCATCAAAGGAGGCTTCACTGCGATATTGTACCAGTGTCTCTTTAAGTGCTTCAACTAGTTCCACGGCCTTAGCCAAGTCCAATGTTTTAGACTGGAGCATATCTGACAACAATTTAGAGTCACTCAAGACCTTTCGGAACAGTACAAGGCATCCAACAAAATTCAGATCAATCTGAACCAATATCCCCCTGGCTTCAACAGCTCTATGTGGATGGTTCTCAGAGGAAATCTCTTCAAGCAGCTGTACTATTGCAGGTAACCTATCCATAACATTGCGACATGCTACATGTCTGCAGGCCCAACGTGTATCACTAAGCCTTTGGAGTTCCCTTGGTGCACCGTCAAACATCTCCCGCTGCACTTCCAGCCATTTGTTGTGTACATAAGACCCAGATATGAACACATACAATCGTTCCATCAATGAGAAGAAGTTTCCCGCATCTGTTACACTTTTGACAGAGTCTACTATGACTAAGTTTAGGCAGTGTGCACTGCAATGCACATAGAAAGCATTTTTGGCTACTTCTTTTATTTTCGCTTGAACACCAGCATGTGCCCCGCTCATCACTGCAGCGCCATCGTAGCCCTGACCGACAAGGTTTTCTTTATACTCCAGCCCATGTTTTTCAAGAAAACAAATAATCTTACCACTTAACGCAGCAGCATCCAGGCCTTCTGCCACGTCAAACTCCAGAAAGCTCTCGTGAACAACACCATTGTAATAGTATCTCAGAACAAATTAAATTTGCTATTTTTTCTGAAGATCTTTAGTTTCGTCTACAATAACTGCAAACTGCCTGCTCTTTTTAACCTCTTGAATTATTTCTTCCTTAACCATTGCAGCCAAACATTCCAGTATCTCGTTTTGGATAGTTTTACTGGTGTATGTTGCATTTTTAGCTTGCTTTTCAAGTCTTTTTTTAATCATAGGATCATGGTTTCCCAGCAAATCTAACATAGCTAAAAAAACACCTTTTTTTTCTGAGTCAGGATTCTCCCTGTGACCCCGCTGGGCTGTGTTTTCTGTGGCAGTTAGAATCAGAATCTCAGCTAGTGTTTTAATGTAGTTTTGATTTCCAATCACCCGTTTCTTATTTTGCTCATCCATTATTCCCATCATCGAGGTATTTCTGTCACTCATTTTCTTGTTTTCTCCCCATGCAAACATTGCATTTACATGGCTTTCAGATCGGGCATGAGAACAGAAACCACTGTCTTTCATTGTGGCCTTTTTCCAGTTACGATACCCGTCAATTGAGGTGAAAACGGTCTTGGGGGCATCAGGTAAAGAGAAATGTCTACAGGGGAAACAATACGCTGAATCATTGGACTGTGAGTACTCAAGCCATGAATGAGTTTTGTACCAGTCCGTTCTGAAGCTTCTTCTGGCTCCTCCCTGAAGGGTCTTGGGGAAACTCTCCCGTGTCGGCTGAGCTGGCTCCTCACACCTGGACTTGGATATGTCTAGAAAATGGGAGTAAAACATATTCAAACTGGAATAGAGCTTAACTGATTACACATTATAATCAACTAATTATAACACAGTTTGGAGCTGTCATTTATTCAATATGTGTTTAACCTACTGGCTGTGTTAATGCGTGCAGCACAACATTTTGGCCTGGGTGTGTATTGTTTTGGGTCATTTTTGAATTTCAACCTCAGCTGCTATAATAGGTCTAAAATACATTGTACACAAAATACTCACAATCTACCCTTTTCCTCATACTCAAACTATCTAAGGAAAGCAAACATAATTTTTTTGAATTAATAATATATTTATTAGACTGAGGCTAGCCCTGTCTCTTAAATAAACTGTTTTGCAAAATGTCCTTTTGTGTGATTTTTGCATCTTATTCAGATGCATTATACTTTGTATTAACAATTTTCATACCATGTGGACCAACTCGACTGGCCGTTGGTTGCAAGGGCTTAGGAATATTCCTTTCCCCCTCACTGTCTGAGCTCTGCATGCCGTCTTGTTGTCTCTCGCTCTCTCCCTCTTGCACCTTGTCTATGTGATGCTCTCCCTCTTCCGTCTCTTCTTCTATGTTGTGTTCTCCTTCCTCCTCTTGTCCCTGTTCATCTTTGCCTTCTATCTCATCACTGACACTTTCCTGTTGCTGTTCTTCATCTCCTTCCACCTCCTCATGTCCCTGGTCATTTACCTTGTCACTTCCCTGTTGCTCAGCCTCACTTTCTATCCTCTTTGGTGAGAAAAAACTTGCAATGCCACATTTCCTCTTCATTTCTATAAGATTCAAAGTCCATTTATTACGTTGTTTTCTTTTATATTACCAGTAATCATTATTAATAATGGTGTTCAAATTAAAATGCTGTTTGAACAAATGCTTGTTGTTTTCCCACTTACTGTGTGCTTCAAACTCCAGCTTGTGGCCCAATCTTTGCTTGCAACAGATTCCTGAAATAAGATTCAAAGTTATTATTGAAGAGCAGAATCGTTTAGCCTTGATCAGGTCGTACATCTTGCTAAATGATTGATAATATAAAAATATTTCATGCATGACATTTTTTTAAACAAAAACCTAGCTAATGTTCCACGCACACTGTACAGTAAGTAAAGAGTTACTGATAAGAACGTTACTCAACCGGATTTGTATCGTTTCAATATCAGCATTAACGTTATGATTCACATGGACATATCTAACTTCTCTCTTTTCTATAACTGGAAAACATTAGCTTTGTTCTACACTTATTTCACAGGAGACGTAGTTGATCAGTCTTACCTCATTCCTTCTGTCTACTTCACCGAATGCTTCTCTATTTGTTCTGTCCCGTTCAAAATGAAATCGCCGCCAATCACATTTCAGCTCACGCCAGGGAAGGGGGTAACTGGCTCGCGTCTTGTGCTGCATTCACTTGCACTCGGACATTAGAGATTTTTTCTCATAAATGTCCGATGAGCCACAACTTTTATTTCAAAACAAAGCTGCCAACTGGGGTGGCAGCTGGGGTGGCAAGGATGTGTTTTAGGGTGGCAGCTGCCACCCCATGCGACCCCGGTAGATCCGCCCATGTGTGAGGGACAAACAGGAACATCAGATCGAGTCTCTCTCTGGGTTTCAGGCTGTTACTCTCTGATGATATTTGTGTACTTGTTAGTGACATGTTTAGCCCTGCTCATTAGCCACAGAGAAGCCTGGGCTAGAGTAATTCCAGCGGCTGCCTTATTTACGTCCTCAGACCCGTTTCCTACCCAGGCCAATTTGTATTTTGTTTGCTACCTAATGCTATTGCAACGAGATACGAACATTATTCATGTCATCATTAGTGGCAAAAACACTCAGCTACTGATGTGTTGTACACCACTGAGGTCATCATTAATGGTTGAAGTTACCAACAGCTATTGACCTTTACTCACTTTCACCCATACTGCACGTTGTCGTCTCACTGCTTCTTTGCCATGCCTCACCTCACATATGTAACCTTTCCCTGGGGGAGGAATATACACATGCTTATCCTGGGCTAAGGTACCAATATCTGGGGCTGCCTAAACCTCAAATTCATGTATGGTTTGGTTTGACTGGACTCGACTCAACGCAACCCACTTTTTATAGTGTTAGTTTATGGAATCAGATTTGTTCCAATACAATCAAGCAAAAATGTTTTCAGAATCACGCAAAAATAAACAATTGCGAGAAAAAAATAATCAGGGAAGCAAAACAAATCTCAAAAGTAAAACGTATAACTTGCAATCAAAAAATGTATGTAATAATTTAAACTATAGTTTTTTCCTTTTTTATAACTTATCTTTTTGTTCACACTTCCCTTTGTTTCGTTCTGACTGAGCAGACTTTTGCAAGCTTTTCGGTTTCGCTTCATCTCTCTCGTCTGCGCTCTGTCACTTTTTGTTTGTGCTTCTGCAACAAACCTATCATGTGGCCAGGTTTTTCTGGGGTGTATTAGCTTTGTTCGTTATTCTCGCGTCCAGGGGAGAAGCTTTAAAAGTAAGGAGACCAATGGAGTCTCTGAGAAGGTTCAAATGGTACTTTAATTCAAATGGCGCGGTAATGTTACAAGCAGAGATATGGTTCAGAGAGAGGAGAGAGGAGCTGCAGCTCCCTCCCGCGGCCGTCCAGAAAGAGAGTCCACAAGGCTCCGTCACCTGACCAGGGGTCCTTCTCACTTCTCTTATTTTTCATTTCCTCGCTCCTCGGTCCTCGGTCTCACCGGAAGTTGATTTGTCTGCGCCATCTTGAGTACCGTCCCATGGCTCTTATTTCTGCCGGAGGACCGAGGATCGAGGAGCGAGGAGCGATAACGGAGGAACCACCAGACTATCCTTCTTGACATGAGAGCAGTTTCCCAGCGGAGTGAAGAAAACACATGAATCTCACGAGACTCACTCCTCAGTTTATACCGTGTTTTGTTTCAATTAATGTATCATGTAGTTACAAATATGTGATATATCTGAACAACAAAGTGGTCAAAAATCATTTTATTCATTTATTGGAAACATTTTCATGATCGCTTTTTTCGTTTTATATTTTCATTTATTGTCATTTCCATTCAGTCAGTCATTAAGTGCTATTTAAAATGTTAATGTGCTACATATCCACACAAACAAACAAAGTGTGCAATCCAAAGAATGTTAATCTAACTGGGTTTTGATAGATAACATATCTCTTTTTCTTCTCTCAATTATTTTATTTCTATTGTGCACTCTAATCAATATTAATCAAACTAATGTTCGTTTATACATTTTAAGAATGGCGTTTATCTTTTTTGAGAATGAGTTCTTATTTGTTTTATTTATTGGGGTCTACAACAGATGACACAAATGTTTGTGTCAGTAAATGTGTACTAACAGAGGCGGGGGTGTTTGTGAAAATAACGGGGACAGAGCTGCTGTCAGACGATCAGCTGTGCAGCGTCATCACAAACGGACGTCGCTTCACGTGACGCTCCGGAGGAAAGGACGTCCCATTGCTCTTAAAACTCATTTCCCTGCTTCTCGTGGTTTCCTTGCGTCTCTCCATGCTTCCCTGGAGGGAGGGACTAAACACAGGGAAACGACGCAAGTGAGGGAAGCAAGGATTTCATTTAACCGACCTGAGACGGGGCCCCCGCGTCTCTCTATGCTTCCCTGGTGGGAGGGGCTAGACGCAGGGAAACGACGAAAGTGAGGGACGCAAGGAATCCATTTAACCAAAGTGAGAAGGACCCTATATAGGCCGCAAGGTGAACCTCGAAAAGTCCTTTAGAAAAGAAATCCCGCTCCACAGAAGTGGAACTACATAATCTTTAGTTCATAAAAAAGAACGAGTCATGCTTATCCACCAAAAAAAAGTTTGTCGCTAAAATTCCTGTCAATTCTTCTAGGCACGTAATTATTGGCTGAACTAGTCCCTTCAAAGCGTAATAATATCTTGGTCAAAAGTAGTGCCACGGTTCGTCACGTGATCGTGCTACACCAATTGGGTAGCTGCATATTGTCAACAGAAGTGAAAGATGGCCGCCTACATGGTTACGCTAAACCAGACCAAATGGATTCTAAACAGTGCTGTATGCTTGTTTTATGTCATGTTTTGTCACATGTCTTAATACATCACTAAGTCTGAGGTATTTGCGTTATATACGCGGTATTTGTGAGAGGTAAAAGAAAGTCATTTGCTGTTGCATGTGAGAAAGATGACTACCTTAAGGCTTTTAGAAGTTTAGGTACTAACTTTAACTTGGAGCAATCAACATTTGCACTTCTTTGCCGGTATGTATGTCACCTATATGATCAGCCAGCAGCCGAAAATGTAAATGATGCTAGGTACAAGGCTTTCTGTATGGCATCATCGGCCTTGCCAGAATGAAGCATTCCCCCTACTCCTGATGCCCTCCATCAGCACTGCAAAAGGGCAAATTACCAGGCAGCAATAATGAGGTCCTGTCTCAAAAGAGAAATAAATGCTCCATCACCTGCTGGATATGGTTGGGAAATAGAGGATGGGAACTTACACGTCACCTGGATGACAAGAAATCCTGCCCCTGACAGTGTGTTGAATGTGATACACTGCAGCTGCAAAGAGTCTGCCTGTGAGAAAGGCAGATGTTCATGCTTCTCTGCAGGACTCTGTTGCACAGACTTATGTCGTTGCTCAAATTGTGCAAATAAAAAAGAAACAGAGGAAGAGAACGATGACTGCCCTGACACTGACAGTGAGGAATAGGAGTGTCCTTATTCTGTTTTCTACTGTTTTCTATGTCATACCTTTTATATTTGTAATAAATCTCGTTTTTATGGTTCATCAGTGTTGTTTTCATTTGTGGAGGGATGAATGAGTAAATAAATGAATCAATGGACATTGGTATAAGTACTGCATTTTATTGATCTAAATTACTTAACGTAACAAGTTAACCTTCTTCTTGGACGCAGCTATGTATGAAATCAAGTCATGTTTATTTTAAGAGTGCATTTAACGTGTACAGGGTACAACCCAAGGCTGCCACATCAGTGTCAGAGCTCTTGATGACGACAGCTTTGTGCTCCTGTGCAGCATGTTGGGCATGTAAAAACATCCGTGTGTCACATTCCTCATGATCACACTGCAGGTCTTCAACAACATCAACAGACTGTACACCCTCCATGACAGTTACACAGTGGCATTGATTTTGAAGTTACAAATACAATATTATCATATTACAATAATAATAATAATTATAATAATATATATATATATATTATATATATCTATAATAATAATCTATATATATCTATAATAATAATCTATAATAATAATAATGTAATTCATCAAATTATTATATGATGAATGAGTACATAAATGAATCAATGGTCATTGGTATAAGTACTGCATTTTATTGATCTAAATTACTTAACGTAACAAGTTAACCTTCTTCTTGGACGCAGCTATGTATGAAATCAAGTCATGTTTATTTTAAGAGTGCATTTAACGTGTACAGGGTAACAATAACAACAGACAGACAAAAAGTCCTCAGTCTAATGGAATAATCCACGAGCTCAGCCAATGAACCTAGCGATGCGAACATGGTAGTCCAGGAATGTTGTTGTAGCTGGAGTTGGCTGATAAACGCTGCTAGCCAATGTTGATTCGATGGTCAACTCTGTTCCCAGATAGTAAAACCTCTCACAAATACCGCGTATATAACGCAAATACCTCGGACTTAGTGATGTATTAAGACATATGACAAAACATGACATAAAACAAGCATACAGCACTGTTTAGAATCCATTTGGCCTGGTTTAGCGTAACCATGTAGGCGGCCATCTTTCACTTCTGTTGACAATATGCAGCTACCCAATTGGTGTAGCACGATCACGTGACGAACCGTGGCACTACTTTTGACCAAGATATTATTACGCTTTGAAGGGACTAGTTCAGCCAATAATTACGTGCCTAGAAGAATTGACAGGAATTTTAGCGACAAACTTTTTTTTGGTGGATAAGCATGACTCGTTCTTTTTTATGAACTAAAGATTATGTAGTTCCACTTCTGTAGAGCGGGATGAACCGATAACAGGGTTCACCTTATGGCCTAATATATCTCATTTGGCTCCGCCTCTTCAATGGCGGCTGTGGCGTAATCTTCCGCCCTCCTTTCACCAATGTCCGATATCGCACATAACAGAGGATTTTGACATTGTACATTCAATACATAACTAAACACGCCTTTCCTCCTCATATTGTCTTTCAAACTTTTTCATTTATTGCATTTTAAACGTTGTAATCAATACTTTAATAATACTGGAAATACTTTACGGCAGTTATCATTTACGGTAGTCCCGGATGTTGTCATATGCTACCCACGTCTGTAAACGAAACTTATTAAAATAAACTATACCTTCATTTAATATTCAGCAATAATGATATTTCGACGTCTATAGTGTTTCGGTGTGCAACACTCCGTGTCATTTCACTTCTAAATTCACCTCTATAGGAAAAGGAATATTAGCCACTTGCTAAATGCTAACCGGAGATGAAGGATTTTCAGAATAAAAGCTTGACATCAACCATTGTGCGTGAGAACTTCTGTTTTTTCAGTATAAAACAGCATTTAAACCTTAAACTGATGGTATGTTTAAACTAAATTATGCCATAAAACATTGATTTTAATTTCTAACAGGTGCGCCCCTATTGGCTACTCACATTATGAGTGACAGCCCTGTGAGATTGTTCAGTGCAAATGCTGGTGACCTCTCTGCCGTGTTTATGTTGGTCCTTTCTGGGGAGTGTTGAAAATATCAGACTTATCTTATGGTTTGCTGTGAGGTTAAAACAAATCGTCCATTGAGGCTGTACATATATGTTGGCTATAATTATTTTAGCTAAAGAATATAGCCTTGGGTTAGTAGTCGAGCAAAACGCACGTTTGTGCTCACGATGCTAATGGTTGCACCAGGTCAACTGTTCGCTGTTAATTCCTGCATTTTAAGTAGTTACTGTCCAGTTCACTGATACAGACTATTAGTTTAGATGATTTGTCATTATGTGTTATCCACTGCATGCAGTTTTTGTTACCATTACAACAAAGCCAAGTCATACTGGCATGACAACATCTCCAACACCGCAATTGCTGACTCCTTTCATCAGCAACCAAATAGAAGAGCATCTCTCCGATTGTACAGCAGCACTTCAACTCTATTGCTTAGTACAAGGACACCATGTTCCCTTGAGAAGTGGATGTGCCTTAATGTGTAAGGTTATGGCAAAATGCAGCTATTCTCAATAAATATAACAGACAGCTCACTAAGATGCAGCCACCTGAAATGTCCCTCCAAGACGACTGCTTTAATAATCCCAGTAACTGGGAGTCTTAAGAATGACAGGTCAGATGGTTAAACTCAATAAATGTGTTTGTTATGCTATAAAAAAACGTTATCCTATAGCACACTACACGAAAGGGAAAATCCCAAAAAGCACAACATGGTCTCTTTAACATTGTTTAGCAGTCTTATTATAATATATTATATTATATCTTATAAATTCTTATTAATACATAATAACTGTATAAAACATCTTCTTAGAGCTTCCAAGGGCTTTATTACCCATAAACCAACTGTTATTACATGGACCTTGAGATGAAGCGTGACTGTTTTCCTGAATCATTTCATCTTCTGTTTAGTGTGTGGATTGAGTCCTTTTACAATATAGTTCAATGTGTGCAGTGCTACGTTGACTTGCACAGAGTCAGCAACAGTGAGTCCACTGGCAGCAGAACAGAGTGTGAGGAAGACTACACCTGAGACGACACCGATCACAGACAGGAAGCTCATTCATCAGAACCCTGCGGCTGCTGGGCCATTAATCACATGCATATTATTCTAATCTGTTTGAAGACACAGGAGTTTGATTTCATCTTCTTTATTAATCCTCTAAGAAGAAAGAGTTCTCTTTCCTCCCTCGGGCTGGTTCAGGATCAGTGGAGGACACCTGCAGGTACAGACAGAACAACAACAGGGTGGAGTTGGGGATTGGCCAGCCTCATTAAGCACCAGACCAGACTGAGGCATCGATAATGCTATCTATCACAGAGCGCACATCCACTGGGACTTCTCCTAGGGATGCTTTTGGTTTCAGAGAAAGGAACAGACAGCACTGGGCATTTACAACAGAGTACATTGATCATTTAAAACTACTTTTTGATCATGATTGATCACAGAAGTTGCCAGAGCAGGGAAACAATTCAAAGAAGTTTCAGAGTGGTGTTATGTACATGTTAAAGGAGGAGCTTGCCAAAACAATGAATTCAATATTATGAAATTAAAATATGGCAAGAAAGAAAGTAAGAAAGGACTTGACTTCAACATCATCTGGAATGCAGTTCTTTCAGTAAGCAGTTGTTTCAGCATTATGAAACAGACATAGCTTCCAGTGAGCAGTGAAAATGGAGGACCAATGACTTTACACAATTAATTTTACCTTTAGACAACATTATTTTACTTTCACCGTCACATGTGGTTTTGCCTTGATTCTTTTATGTCTTACTTTTTACTCTACACTGTAAAATATTACCATGATTTCACAATATTTAGCTGTAATATTTTACAATAAATTACTGTTTTACCACTTTACAGTCTTTACCTGTAATGTTCACAATATAATACTGTAATTTTGAATTTCACAGTGAAATCAATGCAGGCACAGTTAATTACTGTGAATGTACAGGATCAATGATTACCAGGATTTCACAACATGCTACTGTATTATTTCACAGTAAAATACTGTATTCAGACCATCCTCTGTGATAACACAACAAATTAAGTGATTTTCTTGCTTTTATCGCTCTTCCTTGGCTTTAATCTCTTTCTTTGGTGCAGGTTTTACTTAAATTGAAAGGGGCACCGCTGCATGTGCCTTAAAATAAACAATGCAACATATAAATCTATGTAAAATTGAAATAGTTGTCTTGGCTTATTGTTTTCAGGTGCTTCCTGGGCATTAACCCTGAGACGGGCTCGAAAGCCAAAAAGAGGAATGGCAATTTAAACCCCCATGTCAGCACATTCTTCAGAAAATTGTTGACTTCGAATGGATGTCTGTGTAGACATGTGTTAAGTGGTCCCCTCCTTGTTTTCTTTTCTGTCTCCCTGCTGCCCAGGTGCACCTGGTCTGCCCCTGGCTCCGCCTCTGCCCAGGTGCACCTGGTCTGTCCCTGACTCCGCCTCTGCCCAGGTGTTCCAAATTCCACTCAGCCGTGTATATATAAAGAGAAGCTGGAGGAGAAGGATGTCTCGCCTATCCTAACGCCGGGAGACACTCCTTAGAATACCTCTTTGCCATTTTGAGCTGTAGGCCATATTTTTGCAGATGTGTTTATGTTTAGCCTGGAGGACCTGGTAGTCCAGTTTTCGTGGCTTTATTTTGCTTCCCATAGGATTTATAATTGATTTCTGGTTAGGGGGGAAGCTCTGGGTCCTACGGCCCGTGGTGTGGCTGGCTCGGGTTCCCTCCTTCTGTTTGTTCCTTTTGGCCAGTCCTCCAGACCTCTTTTTGTTTCCCGTTTCGCTTGTGTGAGCAAACGGCTGATATCAATAAATGCTCGTTACCAAGTACCGGTTATTGCGTGTATTCTTTCATGTTGCGGGTCTCAGCACGAGCCACTACCGCGGAGTAGAGGTCGGAGGTAGGGGCCGTAACAACATGTCCAAGACACCGTGAAATGTACTTTGCAGTTCAATGGAGTAATACAAAGTTAAAATGGGCATTTTCTTTGTTTTTCTTTGTTGATTGAGCTGATTGAATTGTGTAGCTATGGTAAAATCCCAGTTAACTAGTCAGATTTACAATATATTATCGTATTATTTATATTTTTATATTTACAGTAAATGACTGGCTGTTAGGAACCTTGACTCAATAGCTTGGAGGACTCAAATGCACGACCCAGAGACAAAAAGGTTTGAAGAAAAAATAGTCTTTACTTGCAAAAAACAAAATCACTCTTTTAGAGGAAATAACAAACTGACAAAACGTAAAGCGCTCTCGTGGAGGGTAAAAGGCAAAACACTGACTTTCATTAAACAATGGCTTAGATCTTACTTCTTGGAGCAATGAACAAGACAAACCGACAACTAACAAGGGGAGACAGGACAATATATACATGAGGTAAGTGGGCACAGGTGGAAACAATCAGGAGCGGGGCAGACACTGACGATGGCGGGAAAAGGAACCAGAGCAGGAAGTAAAGGGACCTGGAATGAGACAAGGTGAGTACAAAATACAACAGGAAGTGGAACATACACTAAACTAACATGATAAAACTTAACATAATTGACGGGACACAACAGTACCCCCCCTTCTAGGGCCGACTCCTGACGGCCCAGGCTGCTCCGGGTGACGATCATAGAAGTCACTGATGAGTGTCTTGTCCACAATGAACGTTGAGGAGACCCAACAATGTTCCTCAGTGCCGTAACCCTCCCAATCAACCAAGAATTGTCGTCCTCGGCCCCGTTTGCGGACCGCCAGAAGTCTCCTAACTGTGTACACCGGGCCACCTTCAATGATCCGGGGTGGTGGAGGGGGCTTGGAGGCGGGAACCAGAGTGCTCTCTCGAACTGGCTTGAGTTTGCTCACGTGAAACGTGGGATGGACCCTCAAAGATCTGGGGAGTTTGAGGCGCACAGAGACAGGGTTAATGACTCTTGAAATTGGGAAAGGACCCACAAACCTCGGTGCCAACTTCTTGGAGTGAACGTGTAGGGGTAGATCCTTGGTGGAGAGCCAGACTTTTTGGCCCGCCCTGTAGAGGGGAGCCGCACGCCGGTGACGATCCGCCGCTGACTTCATCCGAGTCGAGGTCCGGAGTAGCGCCTGCCGAGCACCAGCCCAAACCCGCCGACAGCGTCGGACCATGGCATGCGCGGATGGAACCTTGACTTCTTCCTCATTAGCAGGGAAGGGAGGAGGCTGGTACCCATTCGCACACTGGAAAGGGGAAAGACCCGTGGCAGCCGAGGGGAGAGTGTTGTGGGCATACTCTATCCAGGTAAGGTGGTCGCTCCAAGTGGTCTGCTTCTGGGACACGAGGCACCTGAGACATGTTTCGAGGTCTTGGTTCAGGCGCTCTGTCTGCCCGTTGGACTGCGGGTGGTAACCGGAAGATAAGCTGACGGTGGTGCCGAGGATCTGGCAAAACTCCTTCCAGAAGTTGGAAATGAACTGTGGTCCTCTGTCGGAAACTATGTCACTGGGGAAACCATGGATTCTGAACACGTGAGTTAACATGACCTCTGCCGTCTTCTTGGCAGAGGGAAGTTTGAGCAGAGGAATGAAATGTGCCATTTTTGAGAAACGGTCTACCACCGTCAGGACGGTAGTGTTACCTTTGGAGGGCGGTAGTCCAGTCACAAAGTCCATGGAGATGTGCGACCATGGTCGCTGAGGCACTGGGAGGGGCTGGAGAAGACCCATCTGGGCCCGGGACGAGGTCTTATTCCGGGCACACACTGGACAGGCCGCCACGTACTCGGAGACCTCTTTTTTCATGGCCGGCCACCAGAACCGCTGCTTTATGGCAAACATTGTTCGTCGGACACCCGGATGGCATGTGAACTTGGACGTGTGAGCCCAGTGGATTACCTGAGAGCGTAAAGACACAGGGACAAACAAGCGATTGCCTGGACACTCGCTGGGTGCCGGGCTCACAACATTCGCCTGCTTCACATCTGTTTCTATCTGCCATGTTACCGACCCAACCACACAGTTCAGTGGAAGGATTGATACTGGTTCCTTGGCATTCTGTTCAGGCTCAAAGAGACGAGACAGTGTGTCTGGCTTGTGTACCGGGCCGAAAAGACAATATGAAGTTAAATCTGCTGAAGAACAGCGTCCACCGGGCCTGACTTGAATTTAGTCGCTTGGCTTTCCTAACATATTCTAAATTCTTGTGGTCAGTCCAAACAAGAAATGGTTGCTCCGCCCCTTCTAGCCAGTGTCTCCACTCCTCCAAAGCTGCTTTGACAGCTAGTAACTCCTTGTTCCCCACATCATCATTTTTTTTCAGCTGAGGTCAACTTACGCGATAGATAGGCACAGGGGTGCATCCTGTTATCCTCGGAGGATCTCTGGGACAACACAGCCCCGATGCCCTCGTTGGATGCGTCAACCTCAATCACAAACTGTCTCTGGGGATCCGGAACAGTGAGTACAGGTGCCGTGGTGAATCTCTTCTTGAGGCATTGGAAGGCGGACTCGGCCTGGGAGGTCCACTGAAAGGAGACTTTAGAGGAGGTGAGAGCATGCAAAGGTGCGGCTACAGAACTGAAGTTGCGTATAAACTTCCGATAAAAGTTGGCAAACCCCAGGAATTGCCTGAACCTTTTTTGCTGGTATCCAGAGTGGGCCAGTTGGCCACCGCACTCACCTTGGATGGATCCATCTGCACCTGATTGGCGGTGACAATATAGCCCAGAAAGGAGACAAGTGGTTGCATGGAAGTCGCACTTTTCAGCTTTCACATACAACTGATTCTCAAGAAGCTTCTGGAGAACTTGGCGGACATGCATGACATGAGACTGACTATCTGGGGAGAAAATCAAAATATCATCCAGATTACACGAAAAACAGAAACATTCAAATACTCTCTCAAAATGTCATTTACCATGGCCTGAAATCCAGCAGGAGCATTACATAGTCCAAAAGGCATGACCCGATATTCATATAGTCCCGCTTGGGGTGTTGAACCCCGTTTTCCCACCTCGTCCTCCCTCTCTAATCCTGACGAGGTGGTAAAGCATTCCTAAGATTGAGTTTGGTAAAAACCTTTAGCTGTTTGAAGCAGTTCAAATGCTGAAGACATCAGCGGAGTGGGTGGCGGTTCTTAACAGTTTATTTTGTTCAATGGGCTGTAGTCAATGCATGGCCTGAGCGACCCATCCTTCTTACCCACAAAGAAGAATCCTGCACCAGCGGGTGACGAAGAGGGACGGATTATCCCCGGTTTCAAACGAGGAGTAAGATGTAATCGTCCATGGCCGCACGCTCCGGTCCCGAGGATGGGAAAATAAGCGCCCCCTAGGGATGAGTGCGCCAGGCAGCAGGTCGATGGCACAGTCAAAAGGACGATGAGGAGGCAGTGACAGAGCTTTGGTTTTATTAAAAACCTCCTTAAGCTCATAGTAGCATGAGGGGACCTTGGAAAGGTCAGGAAAATCTGAGCTTCTAACCGAAACTGCAACAGTTTGGGGGACTCTACAGGACTGTTCACAATGTCCTCCCCATCCCTTAATTTGTCCTGAACCCCAATCAATCTGTGGGTTATGTGTCTTTAGCCAAGGAAACCCCAAAATCAGTGGATGTTGTGCTGAATTGAATATATGAAACTGCATTATTTCTACATGATTATTATCAATTGTTACTTGAATGGGTTCCGTACAATCAGTTACTTTACACATTAGTCTGCCATCTAGGGCGCTGGCATTGATAGGATGCTTGAGAGGGACAGTCTTAATATTAAGGCGTTTAGCCCCAGAGTCAATTAGCGCCCCCAGAGTATGTGTCTGACTGTTAGCTGTGACTTTAACCTGGGTGAGTGTGCGAGGAGGATAGTTCGAGGAAATCTTGCTCACCAACGCCCTCCTCATGGTTGGTGAGCATGCCCTTTTCCCGGGCATGCTGCCTGCTGGTGACCCGATTGGCCACAGTAAAAGCAGCATCCCTCCTGCAGGCGGCGCCGTCTTTCCTCTGGAGAAATCCTTGTTCTCCCGAGCTGCATTGGCTCCTCCGGTGCCTGTGATGGCGCTGTTCCTGCTGGGCCTGATGAAGAGTGAAACAAGGAATCCCATGAAGGCTGCTTATCCAGAGAGCGCCCCTGGTGGCTTGGATGTCTTGTTGCAGTTCGGCGCCGTTCTCTCTCTCTTTCTCTGAGGCGGTTATCAACTCGGATAGACATGGAAATCAGCGATTCCAGGTCTTGTGGTAGTTCTAGTGGAGCCAGGTGGTCTTTGATGGTTTCAGAGAGTCCATTCCGGAAAGCGTCTATTAATGCTGGGGTGTTCCAGCCACTGTCTATGGCTATGGTACGGAACTCTATGGCATAATCTAACACTGGCCGTGGGTGCTGTTTGAGCTGCATGAGTACACGGGTGGCCTCAGCGGCAGGTGAGGTAAGATCAAAAATCCTGCTCATAGTGTCTTTGAATGCTGTGAAAGATCTACATATACTGGAGTCTCTTGACCACTCCGCAGTGGCCCATGCGGCAGCTCTGCCAGTTAAATGGGAGACCATAAATGCTATTTTAGCCTCATCTGACACAAACGCGGCTGGGTTAAGTTTGTAGTGCAGGTCACACTGGACTAGGAAGGTTCTGCAGTTGCCAGATTCACCTGAATATTTCTCTGGCGATGCCAACCGCAGTGGGACAGGAGAGAAACTGACCTCGGCCTGATTAGCAGCAGGATTAGCATCAGGTGGCGTAGCAGAAATCGGAGCTGTAGAAGTTGTCTCTAGATGAGTGAGGACTCTGTGGAGCTGTTCTGCCAGCTGGTTCACCTGCGCCGTGACAGAGGTTTGGAAATCCTCCTGGCGATCTGAAAGGTCTTCCACTCCATGGCTAATGGTTTTTAGCTGCTCCTGGTGCTGATAGATGATGTTTCCCTGTGCAGACAGGGCAGTCTGGAGCGTCTTGGGGTCGGCTGAGTCCATATTGGTCGGTTCGTTCTGTTAGGAACCTTGACTCAATAGCTTGGAGGACTCAAATGCACGACCCAGAGACAAAAAGGTTTGAAGAAAAAATAGTCTTTACTTGCAAAAAACAAAATCACTCTTTTAGAGGAAATAACAAACTGACAAAACGTAAAGCGCTCTCGTGGAGGGTAAAAGGCAAAACACTGACTTTCATTAAACAATGGCTTAGATCTTACTTCTTGGAGCAATGAACAAGACGAACCGACAACTAACAAGGGAAGACAGGACAATATATACATGAGGTAAGTGGGCACAGGTGGAAACAATCAGGGGCGGGGCAGACACTGACGATGGCGGGAAAAGGAACCAGAGCAGGAAGTAAAGGGACCTGGAATGAGACAAGGTGAGTACAAAATACAACAGGAAGTGGAACATACACTAAAATAACATGACAAAACTTAACATAATTGACGGGACACAACACTGGCCACTGTGATGCATTACTTCTACAGTAAAAGTGTGATAATACAAGTAATTACTGTAATTTATGTACAGCAAGGTACCATAATACCACAGTAATTCCATGGGCATGGCAACTGTAAAGTCACATTATTTAGTTGTACTTTTATTCTAATTTACTGTAAAATATCTACAGTAAATGACTGTGAAATATCTACAGTCAATTACTGTGAAATATTTACAGTCAATTACTGTGAAATCCATGCAACTAGTAGCCAGTAATTTACTGTAATTTTACAGCCAAACATTTTACAGTGTATGGGCCCAATTATAATCGCAAAAAGTGCAGCACAAACAGCAAAAATGCTAGGTAAGTGGGATATGGATGGAAGGGTGTAGAGATAAATAATGTACTCTACTCATTGCTCTAAACAGCTGATCTGAGCACCGCTGAGCCAATGAATGGATGAGTTGCTGATGAGAACAGCTCATCATATAGAAAGAGGCTTGCTTGAACAGTTTTTTAGGCTTCAATTCATAACTTTTATTTTTAGGCCTTAATCCTCAATCTCACATTGTAAATTGTCACTTATTTTTGTAAAAGTTTGATGCGGCAACGTTTGCACTGTAATGATTTCAAAAAGGTGCAAAAACAAAGGATGTAGTATAGGGACAGTTTAGACATCCTGAATCCAAAGTGTTGTGTCCTCCACACATATAAAAATGAATATTCTTAAAATATTCCATGGTGTTGTCTGATGGAGAAAACTAATGATCGATATCCACAGCTCAAGTTAAATTGACCGGACTTCTTTCTGCGGATTGAGATGACTGCACATTGTCACTAGAGCCTCCTTCTCCATAGCAGCGGTTTGTTAGCGAAAATGAGCAGACCTCTGTAATGTCCAAATTGACCAATCAGAATTGAGAATTCAACTAAGCCGAATCAGTTACATGTCAGCAATCAGTAGATTGTGATGCCTATTAAACATATGAACACATCCACTGGTTGCATGTCAAGTTGTTTG
Source organism: Pogonophryne albipinna (assembly GCA_028583405.1). NCBI lineage: Eukaryota > Metazoa > Chordata > Actinopteri > Perciformes > Artedidraconidae > Pogonophryne > Pogonophryne albipinna. The sequence continues at coordinate 1,073,760 of JAPTMU010000027.1, read as the reverse complement.
TTTACATTTATGTTGTTCAGGAATAGCATCATCACCAAAGTGGAAGTGCATTGACTTTTGGTTCTAAGAAATGTTTTCTCTGTCTGACCCTTAAATCCCAATTTCCACCAAAATACCTCCTGCTGTGCTGGACACTAAAGTTCCAGTCAAACAAGCAGAGGCAATTTCAAGGTGCTGCTTGTTGTTCCAACACGGTGATAGAACCTAGAAAGGTCCAGACCAACTAATATTCCTTACTTTTTCTTGTGCAAGAAAAACCGACGCAAACAGCATCAAACCTGAAAGAAGCCTTCCTCATATAATCTTTATGAATACATTCATGTGTTTTTTTAATTAAAGTTATTGTGATAAGGGCAATAATGCAGAAAAAAAGGTTGTACTTACTCCCTTCCAGACTTTACCTCAGAACTGCATAACTGTGATTGTCAGCTCTTACGCTGCCTCGATGCTTATCATCATGCATAAGTGGGCGTGGTCAAATCTAAACTGGGTTTGAAAAACGATATCTGCTGCAGCGTCACCTCTCCACTAGCATCTCCATAGCTCCAGCAGAATGTATTCAATTATTAACACTGATAACGCTTTATTGCTATATTATGTCTTAAAGGGAATGCATAAACAGAGCTTGTGGCAGTGTTAAAATACACAAGGGCCTAACTTTATCCTCACACAGAGTTTATATTTAGGTGGCACTTATTAAAGTTAATAAAGAGCAGATGTTATGTTGAAACTTGTTATTATAGCCGAAGGTGGAACCAGCCCAATGTGGGAATGAGGCGAGTTTATCGAAAGTGAAATATGCTGTGCTATCACATGTTCCTGCATGATTGTGGTTTGGTTTGAAAAGGGGAAATTATTTCTGGGCATCCTTAGCGAAATGGCAAAGTGGCTGCAGGATCATATCATTGAATGTGGGTTTGAAACTGCATGCCAATTGACACTAGCAATCTCACATTTAACAGTCTTTTGAAAATATAATTGAATGTACATTTGATTTATATCTGTAGTTTCTTTTATTGATCAAGTTCAGTTGATTAAAAGTCAGTGAACCAAATTGTTATGATGTACTTTGAGCATAAGTCTTCATGTCTTCATCATGTCTTCATCATGAGCCTGAGTCTTCATCATGTCTTCATCATGAGCCTGAGTCTTCATCATGTATTCATCATGAGCCTGAGTCTTCATCATGAGCCTGAGTCTTCATCATGAGCCTGAGTCTTCATCATGTCTTCATCATGAGCCTGAGTCTTCATCATGAGCCTGAGTCTTCATCATGTCTTCATCATGAGCCTGAGTCTTCATCATGAGCCTGAGTCTTCATCATGTCTTCATCATGAGCCTGAGTCTTCATCATGTATTCATCATGAGCCTGAGTCTTCATCATGAGCCTGAGTCTTCATCATGTCTTCATCATGAGCCTGAGTCTTCATCATGAGCCTGAGTCTTCATCATGTCTTCATCATGAGCCTGAGTCTTCATCATGAGCCTGAGTCTTCATCATGTCTTCATCATGAGCCTGAGTCTTCATCATGTCTTCATCATGAGCCTGAGTCTTCATCATGTCTTCACCATGAGCCTGAGTCTTCATCATGAGCCTGAGTCTTCATCATGAGCCTGAGTCTTCATCATGTCTTCATCATGAGCCTGAGTCTTCATCATGTCTTCATCATGAGCCTGAGTCTTCATCATGAGCCTGAGTCTTCATCATGTCTTCACCATGAGCCTGAGTCTTCGTCATGTCTTCATCATGAGCCTGAGTCTTCATCGTGAGCCTGAGTCTTCATCATGAGCCTGAGTCTTCATCATGTCTTCATCATGAGCCTGAGTCTTCATCATGAGCCTGAGTCTTCATCCTGTCTTCACCATGAGCCTGAGTCTTCATCATGTCTTCATCATGAGCCTGAGTCTTCATCATGTCTTCATCATGAGCCTGAGTCTTCATCATGTCTTCACCATGAGCCTGAGTCTTCATCATGTCTTCATCATGAGCCTGAGTCTTCATCATGTCTTCATCATGAGCCTGAGTCTTCATCATGTCTTCATCATGAGCCTGAGTCTTCATCATGTCTTCATCATGAGCCTGAGTCTTCATCATGTCTTCATCATGAGCCTGAGTCTTCATCATGAGCCTGAGTCTTCATCATGTCTTCATCATGAGCCTGAGTCTTCATCATGTCTTCACCATAAGCCTGAGTCTTCATCATGTCTTCACCATGAGCCTGAGTCTTCATCATGAGCCTGAGTCTTCATCATGAGTCTGAGTCTTCATCATGAGCCTGAGTCTTCATCATGTCTTCATCATGAGCCTGAGTCTTCATCATGTCTTCATCATGAGCCTGAGTCTTCACCATGAGCCTGAGTCTTCACCATGAGCCTGAGTCTTCATCATGAGCCTGAGTCTTCATCATGAGCCTGAGTCTTCACCATGAGCCTGAGTCTTCATCATGTCTTCACCATGAGCCTGAGTCTTCATCATGTCTTCATCATGAGCCTGAGTCTTCATCATGTCTTCATCATGAGCCTGAGTCTTCATCATGAGCCTGAATCTTCATCATGTCTTCATCATGAGCCTGAGTCTTCATCATGAGCCTGAGTCTTCATCATGTCTTCATCATGAGCCTGAGTCTTCATCATGAGCCTGAGTCTTCATCATGTCTTCACCATGAGCCTGAGTCTTCATCATGTCTTCATCATGAGCCTGAGTCTTCATCATGAGCCTGAGTCTTCATCATGAGCCTGAATCTTCATCATGTCTTCATCATGAGCCTGAGTCTTCATCATGAGCCTGAGTCTTCATCATGTCTTCACCATGAGCCTGAGTCTTCATCATGTCTTCATCATGAGCCTGAGTCTTCATCATGAGCCTGAGTCTTCATCATGTCTTCATCATGAGCCTGAGTCTTCATCATGAGCCTGAGTCTTCATCATGTCTTCACCATGAGCCTGAGTCTTCATCATGTCTTCATCATGAGCCTGAGTCTTCATCATGAGCCTGAGTCTTCATCATGAGCCTGAATCTTCATCATGTCTTCATCATGAGCCTGAGTCTTCATCATGAGCCTGAGTCTTCATCATGTCTTCACCATGAGCCTGAGTCTTCATCATGTCTTCATCATGAGCCTGAGTCTTCATCATGTCTTCACCATGAGCCTGAGTCTTCATCATGTCTTCATCATGAGCCTGAGTCTTCATCATGTTTTCATCATGAGCCTGAGTCTTCATCATGAGCCTGAGTCTTCATCATGAGCCTGAGTCTTCATCATGTCTTCATCATGAGCCTGAGTCTTCATCATGTCTTCATCATGAGCCTGAGTCGTCATCATGAGCCTGAGTCTTCATCATGAGCCTGAGTCTTCATCATGTCTTCACCATGAGCCTGAGTCTTCATCATGTCTTCACCATGAGCCTGAGTCTTCATCATGAGCCTGAGTCTTCATCATGAGTCTGAGTCTTCATCATGAGCCTGAGTCTTCATCATGTCTTCATCATGAGCCTGAGTCTTCATCATGTCTTCATCATGAGCCTGAGTCTTCACCATGAGCCTGAGTCTTCACCATGAGCCTGAGTCTTCATCATGTCTTCACCATGAGCCTGAGTCTTCATCATGTCTTCATCATGAGCCTGAGTCTTCATCATGTCTTCATCATGAGCCTGAGTCTTCATCATGAGCCTGAGTCTTCATCATGTCTTCATCATGAGCCTGAGTCTTCATCATGAGCCTGAGTCTTCATCATGTCTTCATCATGAGCCTGAGTCTTCATCATGAGCCTGAGTCTTCATCATGTCTTCACCATGAGCCTGAGTCTTCATCATGTCTTCATCATGAGCCTGAGTCTTCATCATGAGCCTGAGTCTTCATCATGAGCCTGAATCTTCATCATGTCTTCATCATGAGCCTGAGTCTTCATCATGAGCCTGAGTCTTCATCATGTCTTCACCATGAGCCTGAGTCTTCATCATGTCTTCATCATGAGCCTGAGTCTTCATCATGTTTTCATTATGAGCCTGAGTCTTCATCATGAGCCTGAGTCTTCATCATGAGCCTGAGTCTTCATCATGTCTTCATCATGAGCCTGAGTCTTCATCATGTCTTCATCATGAGCCTGAGTCGTCATCATGAGCCTGAGTCTTCATCATGAGCCTGAGTCTTCATCATGTCTTCACCATGAGCCTGAGTCTTCATCATGTCTTCATCATGAGCCTGAGTCTTCATCATGTCTCCACCATGAGCCTGAGTCTTCATCATGTCTTCATCATGAGCCTGAGTCTTCATCATGTCTTCACCATGAGCCTGAGTCTTCATCATGAGCCTGAGTCTTCATCATAAGCCTGAGTCTTCATCATGTCTTCATCATGAGCCTGAGTCTTCATCATGTCTTCATCATGAGCCTGAGTCTTCATCATGTCTTCACCATGAGCCTGAGTCTTCATCATGTCTTCATATTGAGCCTGAGTCTTCATCATGAGCCTGAGTCTTCATCATGTCTTCATCATGAGCCTGAGTCTTCATCATGTCTTCATCATGAGCCTGAGTCTTCATCATGTCTTCACCATGAGCCTGAGTCTTCATCATGTCTTCACCATGAGCCTGAGTCTTCATCATGTCTTCATCATGAGCCTGAGTCTTCATCATGTCTTCATCATGAGCCTGAGTCTTCATCATGAGTCTGAGTCTTCATCATGAGCCTGAGTCTTCACCATGAGCCTGAGTCTTCATCATGAGCCTGAGTCTTCACCATGAGCCTTAGTCTTCATCATGAGCCTGAGTCTTCATCATGAGCCTGAGTCTTCATCATGTCTTCACCATGAGCCTGAGTCTTCATCATGTCTTCATCATGAGTCTGAGTCTTCATCATGTCTTCATCATGAGCCTGAGTCTTCATCATGAGCCTGAGTCTTCATCATGTCTTCATCATGAGCCTGAGTCTTCACCATGAGCCTGAGTCTTCATCATGTCTTCATCATGAGCCTGAGTCTTCATCATGTCTTCATCATGAGCCTGAGTCTTCATCATGAGCCTGAGTCTTCACCATGAGCCTTAGTCTTCATCATGAGCCTGAGTCTTCATCATGAGCCTGAGTCTTCATCATGAGCCTGAGTCTTCATCATGTCTTCATCATGTCTTCATCATGAGCCTGAGTCTTCACCATGAGCCTGAGTCTTCATCATGAGCCTGAGTCTTCATCATGAGCCTGAGTCTTCATCATCAGCCTGATACTTCAGACGGTCTCTGTGCTGTGGGGGTCTCGTTCCTGTGCCTCAGACGCTTGGTCATTTATTCTAATATGGTGCAACTGTCACAAAACCTAATTTCCCCCTGGGATTCACAAAGTGTTTTGATTGACTGATTGATTCGTTTTTTTTTACTTTCAACCATTTATTTGGAATTTGTTTCCTAATGAGTTCGTAGCAACACATTTCTGGCTTTGCTCTGTACCTTTTGTTTCTTTCTCTGTAATGGTATTTATTTGCTGCTTTTTTTAAAAGTCCAGTTTCATAGCTGGCTGTCAACAACAAGAGAGAAACCCACACAGCCAACATCACACAGTGACTGACAGCTGTCAGAATGAGGTCATTGCTAGTGCAGACAGCTGACAGTTAACCGCTGTAACTGGGTCTTCAGCACACACACTTTACTGAACAGAAATCCGACATTCTACCTCAGCATCTGAAGCAGGCTGGAGCTCCCATGGGTGCTGTCTCCCATCTCTCCCATTCTAAGTGGGTCAGTGGGTCCAGTACACTCCCCAGTTAAGTGCCGTTTCTGCTGCAAATGTAAGAAGATAATGAGCAGCAATTAGCAGAGCTGTCTTATCAGCTCCCTAATAGATCTGCACTCTAACCCCCCGGGGGGCTGCAGTGTTTACATCTGCTGCTCTTTATTCTTTTTTCTCTCCTACAGGATGTGAATGGTTGTGTATTGTGTCAGTGCGGCGCGGTACATTGCAGCAGGATGCAGCCAGACAGAGCGGGGGGTAATCTGAGGTCACAGTGAAGAGAGAGAGAGAGCACTGTCACTATGTCAATATGTGAGCTGAAAGAAAAGATCCTTGTCCTGCGTGAACCACGCCTTTCTGCCTTTGTTTTAGAATGTGTGTCTGTTTCATTCATGATGAGCACCAGCATCAGACGTCTGCTTAATCTAGCTGCCAGAGATCAACGAGAGGAGCCAGGCCTGACAAGAATAATAATACAGTTACTCACATGATAACAGCAAATCACATATTTAAAGATGTGTTTTATTGACAATGTGTGTGTGGGTGTGTATTCATGCTTTTTCTTTGGTGTCCTACAGTCTCTGAAAAGTAGTCATAACAGTAAATGAAGAGAAATGAAATTAGAGTGGAAACAGACAGAAGGAGAGACCCCGCCCTACAGAGTGTACAGCACAGGACTGCTGCAGTAAGACAAAACACACATGCACTCTCACACACATCCATGCACATGTACACACACACAGAGGATGCACAGAGCAGTGAGGAGAAGGTCCCCACCCCTGTATGTCTACATTGCAGCAGTGCTGCAGTCAAACAAAGAGGAACAAAGGTTTCATAACAGGGAGGCAGCGGTGTCACAGCGGCCCCTAGTGGAGAGCACTGAACATCCAATAATAACAACTGGGAGAGAGGATTATGTCATTGTTTGGATATTCGATCATATCCAGGTTTGGGGAGTAACAGATTACATGTAACGGGATTACATAATCATGATACAAAAATGGTAACGGCATTCCTTTACACTTACATAAGAAAACATTTATTCAGATTACTTTTACATGAAAAACATCTGTTGTCTTACAAAATACACATAAATAAGAACATATTATTGATATTTATTTTCTCTTGTATTTGTTTGCATTGCATTTGATATTGAGGTAATCCAAAAGTAAAGGAAGTAATCAGATTACATTACAGAACATCACTTGCTTTTACAGGTAATTAGTAATTGTAACGGATTACACTTTTAAAGTAACCGTCCCAACCCTGTTGGGATATTAGTTTGGTACTGCAGAAAAATAAATTAAAATGTAAGTTCTTTGTTTGTTAACCGATTTTCTTTACTTTTGAAATGTTTTACAACGAGATGTTAGCTAACGTTGACAAGTCACTGTGAAAGCTCAGGATCAGGATTATGGCATTACACTTGCAATAAGGCCACATTGAAAGCAGACCTAGAAGTTGACAACAAACAGATGCTTTTGTACACCGATCCACATTCAACCAGATACTGTCTCACATTGTTGTCTGGATGGATTTGCAGTTCATTACAAATCTGGGCCCTTGCGCAGCCTCTGAAGAGACTTGTTTAAAGGTAAAATGTGTTGTTTTTCCAGAATATTAACCTAAAACAAAAATAAACATTAACAACAGAATGTGAAGAGGTTAGTGTTCAAAGTATTTCAAAGATGTCTGTGTATTGTTTTGCAGAGGTATCCACTGAAGTTAGCATGCTAACTAGCTCTGACTTAATTATTTTGTAACACCACTTGTTCCTATAGAGGCGATAGTGAGGAAGAAACAAATACAAGAATCCCCCCTAGTCTCCAAACCAACCTGGTCTCACCAGAATGCGTGACTCCACCACGACTCCTTAACACCGCAGTGCGTGGTGGAGTCACGAACTCTGCTACATTTACGTGTCTGCACCACGCAAACAACGCCATTGAAAGTGAATGAGGCTCCTTTGTCGGGGTGCACACACGTATTTCTACAACGTCCAGCAGTGAGCTTTTATTCTATAAAACGTTTTTAAAATCTACTTTATAGCTTGTAGTAACTCGCGGGAGGCTTCTTTTATTTTATTTGTATTCATAATCATTTTTATTTTTCGTCAGAATGTATTATGGTGCATTATTTACGAATTTTTGTTCTCAAAAAACAGTGCATTGTGTGTAATACAACTGTGATTTTTATTAAATTAGTTAGTTTTTAAGGAAGGCCAGAGCTTCAGCTGTGTCAAATAGATTGTTCCCTTTTAGTTAACGTTTTTTAAAAGAACATTATATTCCGATTTGATCATGTCCCCTTTATTGTATTACGGAGAGCAATGTGAGCGTCCATTCCCATTGGATAACGCAGGATTTTACACCCGGAAGTAAGTATTCTCTTTACTGTCGATTGATTTGACAGTGATATCTGCACTACTCATCAACTCAAAAACACCAGATTATCCTTGTTGATTACACAACATTGATTGGTTTAAGTTGTGCACAATGCTTTTGTAATTTTCCCCTTCGATTCGGAGAAACAAACATTTGTTCAGTTTAGGATGGCAGAAGACACTACACTACCCAGAATCCTCAGCTATCGTTTGGGACTACACCATGTGCTTTGCTTGACAAAACCTGTGATTTGTCCTCAAGCTCTGTGATTGGATGTTGGAGTGGCAGTGCGCGAAGTTTACGCTGAGCGTCAAACAGCATTTTGAAATGGAATGAAACCCATCGACGGCACACTATTCAAAACAGGAATCGAACGTGTCCTACCAGGAGTTATCTGTCTGTCCAGCTGCAGGTGGAGAGGGGGGGGGGGGTTATCTGTCTGTCCAGCTGCAGGTGGAGAGGGGGGGGGGGGGTATGGTTATCTGTCTGTCAGCTGCAGGTGGAGAGGGGGGGTTATCTGTCTGTCCAGCTGCAGGTGGAGAGGGGGGGGGGTTATCCGTCTGTCCAGCAGCAGGTGGAGAGGGGGGGGGGGGGGGTTATCCGTCTGTCCAGCTGCAGGTGGAGAGTGGGGGGGGTATCTGTCTGTCCAGCTGCAGGTGGAGAGGGGGGGGGGGGGTATCTGTCTGTCCAGCTGCAGGTGGAGAGGGGGGGGGGGGGGTATCTGTCTGTCCAGCTGCAGGTGGAGAGGGGGGGGGGTTATCTGTCTGTCCAGCTGCAGGTGGAGAGGGGGGGGGTTATCTGTCTGTCCAGCTGCAGGTGGAGAGGGGGGGGGTATCTGTCTGTCCAGGTGGAGGGGGGGGGGTTATCCATCATGTTCAACCCCCCCAGCAGACCACAGCAAAGAATAGTGAACTGGCCACAACAGACTGGTAGAAGATCTCCAGCATCTTGCTGCACACGTGGAAGGATCTCAGCTTCCTCAGAAAATAGAGTCTGCTCATCCCCTTCTTGTACACAGCGTCAGTGTTGATGCTCCAGTTCAGCCCATTGTCTAAGTGCACTCCCAGGTACTTGTAGTCCTCCACAGCAGCCACATCCTCTCCTAGAATGCGGTTGTTGTGCCAGACGGCAGCAGACAGAACACTTTGTGGCTGGGGTGATGGGGGTCTTTTATAATCCTGAGGGTTTTCTTTAAGGTTAACCTGGTATTTTTACTTCATTACATTTATTTGAGTTACTTTACAGATTCTGATTAATGATGTGAAATATAAACAACCCTTAAATCAGACTTTAGTTACACCTGAGTCAAATTCAGGGAAGGTGATTGTCAAGTGCCAACAATCAGGAGAGATATTTGATAGTTGGTGCTTGAGAAGACTAAACATTTATCTGCAGATCTCTATAAAGTATATTCATTACTCGTTATTCTCTAATAGTTAATTAAAAACTGTATAATGGCTATTTTGCACATCCCTTTCAAGATTTCAAAGGTTTATTGGCATATCATATACACAACTACGGTGTAGTTATGCAATGATGACAACAACAAGACATCTATCGATATGTGTGTATACCTCCACCATTAAACATATTCTGCACATTTCTTATTCTATCTACATACATCTTATGAGAGTATAATTAATATGTATAATATCAGTTAAAAAAAAGTGCTTCAACATAGTTAACATTGCAGGGAAGGTGATTGTCAAGTTCCAAAACAAACCATGCAATATATTAGACGTTAAGTACTTTGTCAGGCTTAATATTTATCAGATACCCCCAAAGCTTTTTGCTTACATGTATTTAAAAGAAGACCTTAACCTAAAGTATTATTTAATGTTTAAATAAAGCCTAATTAGTTTGTCTGTTTTGCACATCCTCCCATTAATATCTTTGTACATCCGGCACTAAACTGTTTTATTCTAGATATCATTTACAGTATCTTCTTGATATTTTCTATTCTATATTTATATCATTGACCTTCTACTTTCCTCCTATTTTGTATGTACTCTTAATATCTAAATGTTTTCATCAAATATAACACATTCAAAAGTGCTTTATAAAAATGAAAGACATTAAGAAAAAGGCATTTTAAACAGTCATTAAAAAGCAACACAATCTACCTGCATTGCAATGACTCTAAGCGTGTAATAACGTGCTTTAACCAGTAGGTGGTTTGGGTTAAAAAGCTGTCAAGTTTACAGTGTTAACAAAATAAAATATACTGCCGTTTCTGGTTTAGTTTACGACGGATATATTCTGTTATTGTTTTGATATTTGTAACACAAAAGCGATGGAAAAAACCCACAGCAACACAGAAAAGATGGTCTTAACATGACCCAGCGGTCTAGTAGTTAATAAAAAACAATAATATCAAAACAAAATATTACTACTAACTTTATTGTGAAATTAAACTAATTTAATAAAAATCACAGTTGTATTACACACACTGTTTTTTGAGAACAAAAATTCGTAACTAATGCACCATAATACATTCTGACGAAAAATACAAATGATTATGAATACAAATAAAATAAAAGAAGCCTCCCGTGAGTTACTACAAGCTATAAAGTAGATTTAAAAAACGTTTCATAGAATAAAAGCTCACTGCAGGACGTTGTAGAAATGCGTGTGTGCACCCCGACAAAGGAGCCTCATTCACTTTACATCGGGGTTGTTTGCGTGGTGCAGACACGTAAATGTAGCAGAGTTCGTGACTCCACCACGCACTGCGGTGTTAAGGAGTCGTGGTGGAGTCACGCATTCTGGTGAGACCAGGGGCCTATACTGTACTACGAAGCTGGTTCAACCTAACCTGGATATGTTTGAGTTAGCCGGTTAGCCTAATCCAAAACATACGCGCTGTCGCTAAACTGTCCTACGACGCGTGTTATCAAGTGGATCGCTCAAGCCAGCCGTGTCCTATCTAGTTAGGTGCGCGTTCACATGAAAGGGGTGGTATCTGGAGCATTCGACCAATCACAAACATGGAGAAGCATACTGACAGCGCAGCGTCATACTTCCTGAATGAAAAGTGAACTTTAATACTAGTCAAATATGAAGATGTTACGTTCCCAATTAGGCTAGGGGAACTAAAGGGAAGAAACACAACCAGATTGGTATTGGTATAATTATATGGGGTTTATTTTATATAGCAGCGGTAAACAAATTGGAAGGCACGCAGCCTGAACAAACAAAAGAGCCAAAAGGGCACAGGTTGACAGATAACCAAACTAAGGGAGGACTCAAAAGGAGTCTAAAGGCATACAGGGAAAATAAATACTAATAGACTAAATAAAGAACGAAACAAAACCTCACTTTAAAAGTGGTACAGACTAACACAGGAAATATATTCAAAACACACAGCTAAACTACAAGGCAACAGTCACAAAATCCTAAACTACTCTAAACACTAACTAAACTACTCTACACTCTAACTAAGCTACTCCAGACACTACTAATCACACAAGTTAACAGAATTCTATCAGAGCAAGTAGCGAGAGGCGTCTGTCCACATGTCAGAGCCTCCAGAGTGATGATTGTCCCCAGCTTTGTAGTCCTCTCCAGCAGGTGTGCGCTGGGCTTGCACAGGAATCGGAGAACGTCGGGCTCGGCGTGCTCCAATCAGTGTCCTCGGAAGTGGACCAGGAGATGACAGCCAATGATGTTGGGGCAACCACACATCTCATTTACATAATCACACACAGCTGCAGACAATCCCAAACAGGTTACCGAGCAGGCAGAAACAGCAGCCGTAACAGAAGACGTTAAACTTTAAACATCCATGACTTAAACACTTTATCCAGGATCAAAGCCACATAGCTGCACCTGCGAGGTGAATACAGCTGGTAACAGAACAAGTGTTTGAATGCGTACATTAACAGGTTTATGATATCACTGCCCGTCTAAAACACGATCTGACTTTCATTACATTTGACTCGAGTGTTTCGTCAACTTAATGTGTTGCTTCAAATAATACTTCTGCATCCAGTCTGTGACACTGTGAGTGTTGCACGGCCAGATACGGCTCAGCTGACTCAGATAAGGAGATATATGATACATTATGAAGTGATATGCCGCGGACTGTACTTAATGTTACTCTGATCCGGTTACTGATGTTGTGGCAGATATTTCAGTAAGCTTTCTTAACGCTAATGTTATAATAGTCAGATTGCTCTGAAGATGGAGGTGATATTCTATTCATGTTCACGTTCACACAGTCTGTGATTGTTGCCGGCCGTCTTTCCTGCAACGGCAGTTTTTCTGTATTTCCTTTCTCCTGTAATATGACTTGATCGCTTTAAACTCTGCACACTGAGCTCTGATTGGTCAGCAGGCGGTGCTTTCACTGAGTCGAGCTCTTAGCCTGCAACCTAACCTGCTCCGGACCAGGTTAGCCACTCAGCATCAGTTACCATGGAGATCTAGCCGCTAAGAAGAGAACCAGCTTCGTAGGACCGGAAAGCCGGAGTTTTCCCTGAATTTAGCCGCTAAGCGAAAATCCTGCTTCGTAGTATACCCCCCTGGTTGCTCCAAACCAATGTTACACGTACAGCCTCCAGTTTGTGCTACAGGAAACAAACAGAAATCCGATTATTTTGACCGTACCTCTTGAGTTTAAGCATCTTGGATAAACGTTGTGTTTATTCTTGTCTTGACTGACAGGGTCAGAGCTGGAAGCAGCAATAAAGCAGATGGGTGTTTATTGTCTTTGGTATGTGTTTGTCAATTGGTTCGTGTGTGTATAATTCTCAACAGGTGAGTTTAATCAGCCTGCTGCAGGGGAAGCCACACACACACACACACACACACAACGGAAGTTTATTGTAAAATGCTGGCATATCTCCGGCTAGGAAGGTCGTATCAACGTGCTCCAGTCTCTAGCACCCCGCAGCCCGAGCTACGAGTGAAAGAACTAAACTTACATGAAACCTCCGTTGGGTTGCTTTAAAGTCAAGCTTCAGTTTAAGATTCCCCCTGTAATAGATGTAGAACATGTGATGGAGCATTACTAACCTGACAAAAATACTTGGCAGGTGATTGGATCAATCTGTCTATCACCTATCATGGGCCACTTCTGATTGGTTAACAATGGCTGGTACATGTAGAGCACAGCACTTCTGATTGGTGTGGATGACTGACACACAAGAAGAACAAACACATTTTATTTTTTTTAAATGGTAAAAAAATCGCATAATTTCAAATTGCGATGACGATTTAAAATCGATTAATCGTTCAGCCCTAACACACACACACACACACACACACACACACACACACACACACACACACACACACACACACACACACACACACACACACACACACACACACACACACACACACACACACACACACACACACACACACACACACACACACACACACCCACACCAACACGTTCTCACTCCCATCCCGTCACATATTGACGGACGGTCAGGGCCCCTCCCCGTCGCTATATTACGTACAGGGTACCCCTTGACCTTCAGGCTTCTCTGGGCAGGGTGTCCCATAGACCTTCATTGCGGACAGCGGACCCCTTGACCGTCAGGCTTCTACGGGCAGGGCGTCCCATAGACCTTCATAGACCACGTGATCAACAACAATGGCCGACCTTCGTGTGGAAAATGCCTATTTTAAGGTTCATTTGGCCATTAAAATGCGTTTTGATGTCATTTTATGCGATTAATATGAGTTGTTATTTCTGATTATTTGTGCAGTAGATGTACATGATGTTTAGTTTGCTAGTTATGACGAAGATTACTTCATGAATGTGTACACATTCATGGTTGCTAAGGTGGTTGCTATGGACGCTGCAACAGCTCCCAGACCACGTGATCAACAACAATGGCCGACCTTCGTGTTATTCTCGGTGGAAAATGCCTATTTTAAGGTTCATTTGGCCATTAAAATGCGTTTTGATGTCATTTTATGCGAGTAATGACTTTTTATTTCTGATTATTTGTGCAGTACATGTACATGATGTTTAGTTTGCTAGTTATGACGAAGATTACTTCATGAATGTGTTCACATTCATGGTTGCTAACGTCTTTTTGGTGGAAATGTGTTTTTTCACAGCAAAGTCACCCTCTGTACTTTGACTTATTGGGAGAATCTAAAGGCAAGAACATCCCAAATATTCATTTAGGTCTTTATTTTAGACCTTTAGTGTTGCCGTCTGTGAGGAAAATAAATGGGGCTCAGAGCCTCGTATTTTTAAAATCTTTTTTTCCTTCTAATTTGTTATTCTTTCCAAAATAACACACTGTTATTTACTCACCAATAACACACAATTATCCTTGCTTTTATTTATTGGTTTAATTCCATAATCTCGGGCTTTTTTGGCGTCCGTCAGGAACTGAATTACAAAATAAAAATAACCGGAAACAGACGTTGGCCTGTAAGGGACATTTCGAGCATCATTGCGATTGTCAACATTTTTGAGTTTAGGATGGCCGAAGACACTACACTACCCATAATCCCCAGCTATCGTTTAGGACTACAGTCCCCGTGATTAATCTTCAAGGTCTGGGATTGGATGTTGGAGTGGCAGTGCGCCAAGGTTACACCGAGCGTCAAACAGCTGTTTGAAATGGAACGAAACCACGCCAGACTATCCAAAACTGGAATCCAACGCCCCCCCAGCATTACACATGCTGGCTATTGTGTTTCGCAAAATGTTCTATGGGACGTCTCTACTGAACGTTTTCGTTTTTCCCACAATTAGAAGTTGCCAGTATTAAACACATTGGTGTTATCAAATGTAAAACATATAATTAATAAATGGGTGAAAATCGCTTGTGTCCATAATGCGCAGCATTAATATATACCCACATGACAGCTCATTGTTACTTTGTAATTCTACTCCACTACAATTCAGAGGTTAACCTGGTATTTTTACTCCACTACATTTATTTGAGTTACTTTGCAGATTCTGATTAATGATGTGAAATATAAACAACCCTTAAATCAGACTTTAGTTACACCTGAGTAAAATTCAGGTAAGGTGATTGTCAAGTGCCAACAATCAGGAGAGGTATTTGATAGTTGGTGCTTGAGAAGACTAAACATGTATCTGCAATTGACATGAATGGAAACGAGTAATAAAGTATATTCATTACTCGTTATTCTCTACTAATAGTTAATTAAAGACTGTATATTATGGCTATTTTGCACATCCCTTTCAAGATTTCATGATTTTCAAAGGTTTATTGACATATCATATACACAACTACGGTGTAGTTATGCAATGAATGAAAAACTTGGGTCACAGGTTCCTCAACAGTGCATTCCAAGACATCTATCAATATGTGTGTACCTCCACCATTAAACTGTCATATTCTGCACATTTCTTATTCTATCTACATACATAAGAGTATAATTAATGTGTATAATATCAGTTAAAATAAGTGCTTCAACATAGTTAACATTGCAGAAAAGCAATATATTAGACGTTAAGTACTTTGTCAGGCTTAATATTTATCTGTAGATAGATACCCCAAAAGTTTTTTTCTTATTTAAAAGAAGACCTTAATCTGTTATTTAATGTTTAAATAAAGGTTAATTCATTTTTCTGTTTTGCACCTCCTCCTATTAATATCTTTGTACATTCTGCACGAAACTGTTTTATTGTAGAGATCACTTATAGTATCTTCTTGATTTTTTATATTCTATATTTCTATATTTATACTTTCCGCCTATGAAAGTATGTACTCTTAATATTTTTTTAATCAAATATAACACATAAAAACAATAATTCAATAACGTGCTTTAACCACTAGGCGGTGCACACAAGGAACACACAGCCATAATAACTTTGTATTATTAGTGGAGGACACTTATGTTTTCGTACAACATCTGAAGATGTGTAGTTTTATTCATGCTTTTACATAATTGTACAGCATATTGCTATATTATTTCAGACTCAGTATTTACATTCTTATATTCAAAGAAAATCAGTAATATCTTTAAAAACTACAGTCCTTTTATATCAGCTGTGCACCGTTATGGTGTAAATATAACCTATCTACGAATTATATCAAATGTAAAAGTCAGTCGAATTAGTATTGATACTGCAAGGAGACGTATTGTGTGAAGAGAAATTGAAGATGTTGTTTAATTGTTGATATATTTATGATCCACGTCAAGTATTCAGTTTCGGCGGCATTTCCTCAGTTTTTCCAAAGGTCTTCTCATCAGGGCTCTATAAATAAAGAACTACGGCAGATCTGTAATATGTAATGCAGCCGAACCGTGTATTACAATGCCGTTATGTGATGACTTTCAAAGAGAAAAGCAAGAGCACTCGGAATTAAGTATTATTTTATTCTTTTAAAATGTTTTCCGGATCTCATATAATATAAACACCAAATTCCAGCATGCATTGCAGCGTAGCTGAGGATCTTGGGTAATCACTCGAAATGCCTACGTCTGTTTCCGGTTATTTTTATTTTGAAATTCAGTTCCTGACGGACGCCAAAAAAGCCCGAGATTATGGAATTAAACCAATAAATAAAAGCAAGGATAATTGTGTGTTATTGGTGAGTAAATAACAGTGTGTTATTTTGAAAAGAATAACAAATTAGAAGGAAAAAAAGATTTTAAAAATACGAGGCTCTGAGCCCCATTTATTTTCCTCACAGACGGCAACACTAAAGGTCTAAAATAAAGACCTAAATGAATATTTGGGATGTTCTTGCCTTTAGATTCTCCCAATAAGTCCAAGTACAGAGGGTGACTTTGCTGTGAAAAAACACATTTCCACCAAAAAGACGTTAGCAACCATGAATGTGAACACATTCATGAAGTAATCTTCGTCATAACTAGCAAACTAAACATCATGTACATGTACTGCACAAATAATCAGAAATAAAAAGTCATTACTCGCATAAAATGACATCAAAACGCATTTTAATGGCCAAATGAACCTTAAAATAGGCATTTTCCACCGAGAATAACACGAAGGTCGGCCATTGTTGTTGATCACGTGGTCTGGGAGCTGTTGCAGCGTCCATAGCAACCACCTTAGCAACCATGAATGTGTACACATTCATGAAGTAATCTTTGTCATAACTAGCAAACTAAACATCATGTACATCTACTGCACAAATAATCAGAAATAACAACTCATATTAATCGCATAAAATGACATCAAAACGCATTTTAATGGCCAAATGAACCTTAAAATAGGCATTTTCCACCGAGAATAACACGAAGGTCGGCCATTGTTGTTGATCACGTGGTCTATGAAGGTCTATGGGACGCCCTGCCCGTAGAAGCCTGACGGTCAAGGGGTACCCTGTACGTAATATAGCGACGGGGAGGGGCCCTGACCGTCCGTCAATATGTGACGGGATGGGAGTGAGAACGTGTTGCACACACACACACACACACACACACACACACACACACACACACACACACACACACACACACACACACACACACACACACACACACACACACACACACACACACACACACACACACACACACACACACTTTTTCTCTCTACTCTCTCCTCCTCGTGCTATCTCTCTCCTCCCCTAGTTGGTGTTTGTGAAAACAAATCACAAGCTCAATTAAACCATAATGTAACCAGGTGGTAGTTTGAGTATTGTTAATCTGGAAAAATGAATGAAATGTTTGTGATTACATTTCCTTTGGCTGACACCTCTTACTAAAGTGACTCACAGTGCACCTGTACACTGTTGGCCATGCCTGCGGGAGCTATTTAGGGTCCAATAGCACGCCAAGGAGTCTTCGACATGCTGACTGCAAGGACTAGGGATCGAATCTCTGACCTTCTGATTGGTAGACAACCATTTACCACTTAGGGATCATGTCCGAAGAGTACATCAGGGCTAGAACCGGCTGGTGTTTCTGTGGAAAAAGCTGAAAACAAATGATACTCTTCATCTGATCCTACTCAAACCACATACATTGTGAAAGAGAAAAAACACGTATATCTGCAGGGAATTGATATTATTCACTGTCAGCTTTGAGTGTTTAATGGGATTAGGTGGCATTAATCATTGAGCCGAAGCCTCACTCATCACCCTAATTGAGCAGGACAGACATTTTGAAAGGATGAACCTTCTGCTCAAACAGATATGTTTTAGCTGCAGGGTTTTAACTTTAAGCTTGTCAACCTGGAACCACAAGGCTAATGGCTGGCACTCACTCTTTCAGGTCTGTAATCCACATTACAGTTGTCTGGTGTTCTCCTTCTTCCATGATCAGAGCCCGACTGACAAAAAAAACAGACGGTGGGCGACAATAACTAGTTTTATCGTGCGTGTGACTGATTTTTCGCAGGATGAGAAGCAAGATTCTATTAATTAGGAAGCCATGTCCATAAATTATTTTCTAACTTAAATATATATTCATAATTATGTCGCACCCCCCTACATTTTCCGGGACCCCATGTTATATCCTGTTGAAGTCTGAGGAAGGCCGGATTTGTAAGATGGGATATTTTGGACCATGGTTTGGTCAGGGCACTTAGAAATTAGTCAACTTGCGATTTTTGAAAAATGTTTAAATTCAACATGGTGGCACTATTGAGCTAATTTTGAATTGATCCATATGTACTATTTGAAATTACAGATTTGAAATTGTACGATTATGGCCGTTTAGGTCAGAAATAGATAAACTTCCAGTTACGGCCTTGAAAAGTCGTCTGAAATGGCACTTATGCCCCTTTTCCACCAAACCGGTTCCGGTTCAAGAACCGTTCTTGTGCTTTTCTGGTGCTTATATGCTTCTTCTCTGTAGCACCACTTGTATTTCCACCGTGTGCCGTGGTTCATTGTTTATTAATGTGGTTCAGCGGCATTTACCGACCGCTGTAAAGTATTCACTGTCTGACTGTCACACAAGCAGCTGATACATATCCCCCTCCCCATAAGTGAATGTGTGTCAGTACGAATTGACGCTGTTTAGCATCAAAACGGTGTTATGAAAGTTTCTCTGGTATAAAATGGATGATGTTAGCATAGCAACCGAAGTTAATCCGACTATCTTGACTGCTTGCTATCCTATTGTGGCATAAGCCGTTTTCTACAGGCATATTTTTCATTATGATTCTACTTGTGATAGTCGGACATGACAACCTGTGAAGCCCATGTATTGATTCCATTCTATAGCTAATACAAAACAACAGGAAAACGTCTGCCTGCTCTCCACAATCATCAATAAAAGCGAACGGATGGTCAAAGTAAGGTAAAAATAAACAGAATCACACTAAGTGTCACGCTCACAGGTACAGATTAGAACCCAATAGCACGACACAGATACAACCAGTGTTCAGAATGTTCAGTTTATTCGGGTCAGGGACAGGCAGGGTCAAAACCTATGGTCAAAACCAGGAGATCCAGAAGTCAGGCAAACACATCCAAGAAGGGGCAGGCAGAACAGGGCTCAGAATCAGGCGATCCGTCAGACAGGCAAACAAATCCAATCAGGGGGCAGGCAGGAAACTCGAGGTCCGATAACAGGCAGGAAGGGTCAAAAACCGGGCAGGACAGATAACTAGGCAAAAGATAATGAAATGCAGGAGAGCTTGGCAAAATACACAAGACAATCTGTCAGAGTGAGAGTGAGGTGGTATATATACTGTGGAGTTAATGAGGGAATGAGTAGCAGATGAGGGGAAGGGCTGGGGAGACCAGGTGAGGGGAGTGAGCTGATTGCAAGTTAAGATGTGCCAAACCAAAAAACAACTATAAATGTGTCGAACTTGTTAATAAGCCTGAGTTAGTGCTGCCTGACTTTATAAAGTGTGTTTGGTCGCGTTCTCGCGTAATGGTCCTCTGCAAAAGCATGAATATTGGTTCTTGGTTCTTGCCGGGCAGCCGAGTGGGGCCAACTAAGAACCGGTTTTCGGTGCTTAGAGGTGGCTCCGCTGCAGTGGAAACAGGAAGAATGGAGCTAAATCAGGCTCTAGCATCTGGAAATAATTACTGCACTTTATTCCTTATTCCTAAGTATGTATGCTGCGTGTATTTGTTGTCTTATATTATGATGTTTTTTGTTTTGATGGCATTTATTTCTCTCATTGTACATGTATAATGACATTAAATGATTCTATTCTAGCCCGGAACCGGGGCTGGGACCCTGGGGACCGGTTTGGTGGAAAAGCGGCATTAGTCCTTGTCCGTTTGAGGCTGGAGCCAGAATTACTAGTTAAAAAAAATACGGCTTTTTAAGTTTTTCAAAAGAATGGCCAGAATTGTACGTTTTACAAGAAACGGCACTATGTTAATGTATGCCATTCTCAGAAAAAAATTGCAACATTTGACACAATTGGAAGTCCACATGTGCTAATGGGAGAGTTGGATATCTGAGTTTTACAGAAAGGCCAGAATTTTAAGTTCAGACGAAATTGCACTTTCATTTCATTTCATTTCAAACCTTTATTTATCCAGGTGTATCCCATTGAGATCATTGATCTCTTTTTCAAGGGAGACCTGCTCAAGTAGGTTCCACATGAAACATAAAAACATAAATAGAACAACAAAAGGACATCATACAGCATCATTTACATAATTATCCACATAAAGAGGTACCAATAGCTTCCGATTGAGTAGCATCCAACCGAGCTTTAAAATTATTTAGTGGCACCAGATTGTTCAGTTTCCATTTAATTTGCAGACTGTTCCAAGACAGAGGAGCTGCGCATCTAAAAGCTGTCTTCCCTAAGACAGTCCTAGCAGTTGGCACATTTAATAAAACCACAGCATGTGATCTCAGGCAGTAGCCACTTACAATTCTCCGTGAGATCAGGGAGCAGATATAAGATGGAAGTTTCCCTAACATGGCTTTGTATATAAAAATGTACCAGTGACTGAGCCTCCGTACAGTTAGCGAAGGCAAACCAGCCCTTGCATACAGGGTACAGTGATGGGTTAATGCTTTACAGTTTGTCACAAATCTTAGTGCACTGTGATACGCAGCATCTAACTTGACCAGGCAATTGGCAGGTGCATTCATATACATCAGATCACCATAGTCCAGCACAGGTAAAAAGGTCACAGTGACTAGCCGTTTCCTGGCCTCAAGCGAGAAACAGGACTTGTTCCTGTAGAAGAAACCTAGCCTAACCCTCAGCTTTTTAAGCAGGTTATTGATATGAAGTTTAAAAGTGAGACAATCATCAAGCCAGATACCAAGGTATTTGTAACAGGTAACCACTTCAAGTTTTATTCCTTGCGTAGTTACAATATCTAAAACAGGCTCTGGTGTCTTTTTAGCTTTAGAAAAGAGCATTACCTTGGTTTTCTCAACATTTAAAAGAAGCTTTAGTTCAGAGAGCTGAGTCTGAATAATGTTAAAAACAGCCTGTAATTTAACACCAGCTTCCTGAATGGAGGGACCTGCACAGTACATCACGGTATCATCCGCATAAAAATGTAAAGTAGCTTCATCCACATTTTCACCTAAACTGTTGATGTAGATGGAGAATAAAAGTGGACCTAAAACAGAACCTTGAGGAACACCATTTGCAATGTTCAACCACTCAGAAGACAGCCCATCAAAGTGAACACATTGGGACCTTTCAGAGAGGTAGTTTACAAGCAGAGGCTAGCCAGGATAGGCATGTCCAGCCATGCAGTGGGCATGGCTGGATATGCCTATACTGGCCAGCCTCTGCTTTAAAATGTGATGATCGACGGTATCAAACGCTTTGGAAAGGTCAATAAATAGAGCTGCACAACTCTGCTTATTATCTAAAATACTCGCCACATCATTCACCACTTTCATTGTAGCAGTGATGGTGCTATGTTGCTTTCTGAAGCCTGACTGATGTTTAGACAGGATGTCATTTGTACATAAAAACACCTTTACCTGTTCACTCACTAAGCGTTCAAGAACCTTAGCCAGAACTGACAACTTAGAGATTGGCCTATAGTTATTTAATAAGGTGGCCTCCCCTCCTTTTAGCAAAGGCAGGACATACACGGACTTCCACAATTTTGGAATTGTGTTAGTGCTGAGGGAGAGGTTAAGTTATATAACTTTGTTAAGTTATGCCTGTCAGATCTTGCTTTTCTCACAGAAAATAGCAAACACAGTTGGAAGTCCACATGTACTAGTGGAAGAGCCGTATTTCTGAGTTTGACTGAAACTGCAGTTTTATTTGCATAAAATAAAGGCCAGAATTGTACGATTAGCCGAAAAAGGCACTATGTTAATTTATACCATTCTCACAGAAAATAGCAAGATTTGACACGATTAGAAGTCCACATGTACTAGAGCAGGTGTATTCAACTAAAATTCAACGAGGTCCAGTTAGAGAAAATCTCCCCATGCAAAGGTATTCAAAATGTCTAAGTTGCTTTATGAATTAGTGTGATATATATTGAAGTAGCTGCAGCTTTATCAACGTCTGCATGTAATCAACAACTGACTGCCAATCAAATAAAGAGAGTACAATTCAAAAACAACAATATGTATTGTAAATGAACATTGAACTATACAGATATACAGTAAATACTGTGGATATGTGTAATGTTCCTCTCGGGCTGCATTTAAAAATAAAATAGGAGAAAATAAATAAAATAGCTTTTGAAAATATGTGCATCTTAAAAGTGCTTAAAGGTGGGGTAGGTAAGTTTCAGAAACCGGCTCGAGTGCACTAAAATTTGAAAGTACGCAGCCGAAAAGAATCCGCCCCTTCCTTCAGACTTCCTTACAGAGCACCTCCTCCAACACACATGAACGCGCACATGACGTCAGCAGACTGGTGAAAGTGGCCGCCTGTTGCTGGCGAGTCATTGAAGCACTGCTGCAATGCACGCCCAATGACGGCACGCCCAATGACGGCACGCCCAATGAGAGCACGAGATACATTTGTGCGTGCACGAGATGGAAGGCTGACAGACAGGGCGGCAATCCAATCCGTTTAGCCGGCCGGTTGGTTGTACTTTTTACAGTATTACGGCTTCCACAGATGACATTTTTTTATGGATTTTTTGTCAAAGCACTTAAGATTGCTATCGGGATGTTAAGAGCATTCCATGGAATATAACAAAAAGTGTATCTCGAGCCGGTTTCTCAAACTTACCTACCCCACCTTTAATTTTAGATAAATAAAATAAAGTGTAGCAGCAGCTTGAGTTTCCCTTTTTCTTTGTTAACCGTTTCACATCATGACTTAACAGTTTCAGACGATTATATAACAATATCAGTCTTTATACATCATAACAATTGAACAGTTTTAAAGTTTCTCTTTCTTTCCCTCTTATATTGCAGTCCCTCACTCACTTTGTTCTGTTCAGTGCGAGAATTGAGCTGGAGCTTATTGTCCTGCCAGGAGTTTGAATCTGGGCTGAAATGGTGTCAGTGACCTCAGTTCTGACTTGAGAGGGAATGTTTGGTCAAACACTTTGTGTTTTGTCTCATAGTGGCGTTTTGGCACTTTTAATGAGCGCCACGGTCTCTAAACAAATGAGACACACTGGCTCTGTGCTCCCAGTGGGCAGGATGAACATGAATGAGTCCACTCAGGGTTAAAAGCTCTGTTCTCACTGTCCACTTTCCTCTTCTTGGAGAGCGCCATGTGTCATTATGTGTCTCTCCCTGTCTGCCGCTAACACGCCTGTTCACTTTCCTCTCCGCTTCTCTCCCTGTATCGCTAATTATTCTCTTCACTCACTTTCCTCTCCGCTTCTCTCTGCCGCGCTCTCATCTCTTCTTCTGTGTTTCTCTCCCTGTATCGCTCTCTCGTCTCTTCTTCTGTGTTTCTCTCCCTGTATCGCTCTCTCATCTCTTCTTCTGTGTTTCTCTCCCTGTATCGCTCTCTCATCTCTTCTTCTGTGTTTCTCTCCCTGTATCTCTCACTCATCTCTTCTTCTGAGTTTCTCTCCCTGTATCTCTCTCTCGTCTCTTCTTCTGTGTTTCTCTCCCTGTATCGCTCACTCGTCTCTTCTTCTGTGTTTCTCCCCCTGTATCGCTCTCTCATCTCTTCTTCTGTGTTTCTCTCCCTGTATCGCTCTCTCGTCTCTTCTTCTGTGTTTCTCTCCCTGTATCGCTCTCGTCTCTTCTTCTGTGTTTCTCTCCCTGTATCGCTCTCTCATCTCTTCTTCTGTGTTTCTCCCCCTGTATCGCTCTCTCATCTCTTCTTCTGTGTTTCTCTCCCTGTATCGCTCTCTCGTCTCTTTTTCTGTGTTTCTCTGCCTGTATCGCTCTCTCGTCTCTTCTTCTGTGTTTCTCTCCCTGTATCGCTCTCTCGTCTCTTCTTCTGTGTTTCTCTCCCTGTAGCGCTCTCTCGTCTCTTCTTCTGTGTTTATCTCCCTGTATCTCTCACTCGTCTCTTCTTCTGTGTTTCTCTCCCTGTATCGCTCTCTCGTCTCTTCTTCTGTGTTTCTCTCCCTGTATCGCTCACTCGTCTCTTCTTCTGTGTTTCTCTCCCTGTATCGCTCTCTCGTCTCTTCTTCTGTGTTTCTCTCCCTGTATCTCTCACTCGTCTCTTCTTCTGTGTTTCTCTCCCTGTATCTCTCTCTCGTCTCTTCTTCTGTGTTTCTCTCCCTGTATCGCTCTCTCGTCTCTTCTTCTGTGTTTCTCTCCCTGTATCACTCACTCATCTCTTCTTCTGTGTTTCTCTCCCTGTATCGCTCTCTCATCTCTTCTTCTGTGTTTCTCTCCCTGTATCGCTCTCTCATCTCTTCTTCTGTGTTTCTCTCCCTGTATCGCTCACTCGTCTCTTCTTCTGTGTTTCTCTCCCTGTATCGCTCACTCGTCTCTTCTTCTGTGTTTCTCTCCCTGTATCGCTCTCTCGTCTCTTCTTCTGTGTTTCTCTCCCTGTATCGCTCTCTCGTCTCTTCTACTGTATTTCTCTCCCTGTATCGCGCTCTCGTCTCTTCTTCTCTGTTTCTCTCCCTGTATCGCGCTCTCATCTCTTCTTCTGTGTTTCTCTCCCTGTATCGCTCTCTCGTCTCTTCTTCTGTGTTTCTCTCCCTGTATCGCTCACTCGTCTCTTTCGCCCCCTGTCGGCAGCGGTTAAAATAGAATTGCCCCGTCAAAATTGAAATCCCCTATTAATGTATTGATTAGGTCCGGGTCCGTATAGGTCGGCATCTGGGTCCGGATCCGGACCGCGGTCCGCCTGTTGCCGACCCCTGTACTAGTGGAAAAGCTTTCGCAATATGGCACTTCACAATCATTCAAGGCAAGGCAAGTTTATTTATATAGCACCTTTCAGTACGCGACAATTCAAAGTGCTTTACAAAATAAAATAAAAGACATTT
Organism: Pogonophryne albipinna; assembly: GCA_028583405.1. NCBI lineage: Eukaryota > Metazoa > Chordata > Actinopteri > Perciformes > Artedidraconidae > Pogonophryne > Pogonophryne albipinna. Next base: position 1,048,410 of record JAPTMU010000027.1, on the reverse strand, counting down.
AACCTCTTAAGCCCGAGGGTCCCCCCAGGGGACCCCTCCCACCGTTTTTTTATGAGACTATGTCTCAGGGCTTCTTAACATTTATGAAACTATTAATGTTCCATACCCTTTTAACGCTAAGAAACTCAGCTAACTGACAATGTGAACCATTTTTAGCTAAAAGAAACACAAGAGTAATACCAAGCCTTTGAATTAGCATGGAGCGAAAAAAAGCTAAGTAATGCTAACGGAATTTGCACAGCACTCACGGTAGAAATGCCCTTATTACTTATCGTAACTGCACAAACAAGATATACGATTTATAGCCGAGACTCCACAGATTCCACACATGTAATATCATCACTGTAGGACCCCGAATTGCGGAGCTATCAGCCAGAAAAGAGAAAGTAAACAACATCCGGTTTCAAAAATATTACAATAATTTCGTCTTACCTTTTTTGATTTGTGATCAAAAGTTGTGTTCACCGGAATAAAAACGCCGCTCAAGGTTAATCCAATGTCTTTGTGTCACGTAGAAATTTTGACTGATAATCCTTCATCATATTTATGGCAATATACTGGGTATAAAGTTTCGCCGTCCAGGCGTGCACTTTTAGATATGCTTTGTCCGTTTCTCTATTACGTCCGCTATGGTAATATTTACGTTGATTTGGGAACTGCCCATCGATTCTATTGGTTCTGATGGTTAAGAAAAAGGTGTAAATCACACGAATCGACCAATGGGTTCCAGAGATATGGTCCTGCGTAAAGTATAAAGAATGCCAGCCAGTTTACGTACATTACGCAGGCGGCTTCATTTATTGTTTACTACCTAACAACAGGCATTACAACAGGACACAGAGCGCACGGAGGACAGAGCGGACAGCAGATAACGGAATTGCAGTTTTATTGCTTATAGATTATCAGAACATTTCAAAGGGGACACAGCCACATTGGATATTAACCTATGGATTAACTACATCATCGTTTTTATCGTTTTAATGCCATTGAAGACCAGTTTAGACCAGGCAAAGACGAAGGTAAGCCATTAGCCTAGCGCATGCTAGTACCTAACTCCACTTGTTTTGATGTACGTTTTTGTTGATAACGTCGCAAGTTTGTATCTTTCAGTGTTGAGGTGGGCACCGTTAGATTCTGTGTCTTTACGATCAAAAACGATGTGTTGGATGTGCAGCTAGGATAAGTAATAAGGGAGCTAGGATAAGTAATAAGGGAGCTAGGAGTGATTTTCGGTGCAGTAATAGGTTAGCATTTTTCGCTCGGGGCTAATTCAGATGCTCACTGTTAGCATTGTGTTTTTTTTGAAAAAATAAACTAAAAAGATCAGTTAAATGAGTTTTTCCCCGTTATATGGATATAAAATATTCATAGTTTATTAAATAGTAAGGTTCCTTAGACGTTGTTTCCTGCAAATGACGCGATTTCGGTCCGTGGGGCCTATAAGTGCTATATAAATAAACTTGCCTTGCCTTGCCTAAGAGGATAACAGAGTATGTTCTTATATATTTTTATTTTTTATTTTTTTTTTCACAACAGTTGTATTTGGATGGAATGAATACCTATAGTGAAAATTCAAAGTAATAAAATGATTTTTACAGTGAAAAAGTTCAAATGGAACTGATGGTTCCCAAATTACCCAGAGGTGAGTCCGCCTGGACTTTATTTTTCTAAACCTCTCTAAAAAGGTCAAATTTCACTTGTTTTGCATCAATCTTGATACAGGGTACTTATTATATGTTATAGTTTGGATTCCTAAAGCTTTTAGTCTACTAACCCATCATTCAAGGGTGGTTTTTACTATAAGTAATGGGTATTTTTTAGGCGGACATTAGAATTTACATGTTTTTACTATGTTCCATCTGAATTTACTTTAAAATAAAAACATCTATATTGATTCTGACACTTCTACATCCAACTCACAGATGTAACCTTGCTTTGAGAGAAAAGATGATTAATTTACCCCTTTTAGAAGTGAAGATATAGTCTTTGTTGTGTTAGTGGCATTTTCGAGCCTGAAACCTGAAAAACAGGCTCAGGGCTTAAGAGGTTAAGAATAAATACAGAAAAAACACATTATATAATGGCATTTTACAACAGGCATTTAAAAGGCAAAGATAATAATAATAATTATAATGCATTTTATTTATATAGCGCTTTTCACAACTCAAAGACGCTTTACAGTATGAGGGAGGGTAGACAAATAAGGACAGGCAAACAAGTAAGTATAGTAAAATAAAAATAAATAAATAAAAAGGCAGTCAAGAGGAAGTTGATTGAGAGGGTGGGGGGGCTTATGGGTAGACAGAGTTGAAAATATGTGTTTTGAGGCGGGACTGAAAGACTGTGAGGGACTCAGAGTCACGGAGATCTTGGGGGAGGGAGTTCCAGAGCCTAGGAGCTGCCACTGAGAAGGCTCTGTCCCCAAAACTGCAGAGCGTGGATGTGGGAGTGGATAGGAGTCCGGCTGCGGTGGATCTGAGGGACCGTGGGGGTTGATAAGGAGTGAGAAGGTTTGTGAGATAAGGGGGGGCCAGATGGTGGAGTGCTTTGTAGGTGAGGACCAGAATGTTGTAGTTGATGCGATTGGGAGACAGGAAGCCAGTGGAGGTCTTTGAGGACTGGGGTGATGTGATGCCATGATTTGGTATGCGTGAGGAGACGTGCAGCTGCATTTTCAACCCGTTGGAGTCTGTTGAGGGATGTAGTGCTGATGCCGTAAAGAAGTGTGTTGCAGTAGTCAAGGCGGGAGGAAATGAACGCATGGATTAGTCGTTCGGCTGCGGGGCGGGTGAGAGAGGGTAGGATTTTTGCAATATTGCGGAGGTGGAAAAATGAGGTTTTGACTGTTTGGCGGATGTGAGGTTCGAGGGAGAGGGTGGGGTCAAAGATTATGCCAAGGTTGCGTGCCTGATTGGAGGGAGAAACAATGGTGCCATTGATGGTGAGTGTTATGTTAGTGACCTTGCTGAGGGTGGATTTGGAGCCGATTAGGAGGAGTTCTGTTTTGTTGCTGTTCAGTTTGAGGAGGTTATGTTGCATCCAAGTTTTAATAGCTGTCAGACAGGAATCAATGTGGGTAAGGGGTGGGTTATGGAGGGATTTGGTGCTGAGGTAGATCTGAGTGTCATCAGCATAGCAGTGGAAGTCCAGGTTGAAGTGGCGGAGTATCTGACTGAGGGGGAGGATGTAAATGATGAAGAGGAGGGGGCCAATAAGATAAACACAACAGTTATACAATGCATGAATAAAAAGCATACTGCAGTGTGAATATGAGCAGTTAAATTAAAAGCAGTTCAATTAAAAGCAGCGGCAAAAATTTGATCTGTCATTTCTGCCAGCCAAGGCCAACATACACTGTTGTTCAAATGTTTGGAATGGCTCCCACGAAATGTTTGGATTGGGTCAAGATGAACTCATGTCACCATAGCTCAGTGTTTCTCAAAGTGGGGGGCGCAGAGGACCAGGAGGAAAATGTCATAATTTGAAAAATTATTGATTCTAAAATCATATGCTACAGTACAAATACGTCTGGGTCTCTGTGTTTCATTCAAGCTCGGCTCTGTGTGATTGTGGAACGAGCCATCAACGCATCTAAGCGTATTATGGGGTGTCATCAAATGCCGACAGATCATTCGCCATCAAGTTAGTTCAGAAGTTTGCAGTTCAAATATTCTGCTGCTTTTCCAAGCCTTTTTACTTTCTTTTCACACATTCAAGCCCCCTGTGTTCATGTATAATTTCAATCTAAATTCTTCACTTTCTTCTTACACAGTACATTTCAGCATAGCAGTTTAGCGTCCGATTTTCAGCATAAAGCATTCCCACTAGCAATTTCTTCAGGAATTGCATTCTCTAGTTATTACATGTTACTTATTAGACGCTTTTATCCAAAGCAACTTACATACTCAATACTGTGGACAATCCCCACAGGAGCAATTTGGGGTGAAGTGTCTCAGGGACACAACGACATGCTGACTGCAGTGGGATTTACATTTAAACAGAGAAATACTGTAAATCTAAAAATGTTTTTCAGTTAGTCTATTTTTCTGGAAGAATTATGGGTGTTCATTCATATGCTTATGACAGACATGGCTTTTTTTCCCTCCGTCTGTTCTCTCTTGAAAATAATATTTCCTCAACTATGCATTTGAATTCATTTTATTTATTTATTCTCTTTATTCAATTGTACTTATCGAGTTATATTTTCTGTGTTTCTACTTCTAGTTCTCCCGTTCTCAGGGTTCTGATAGTTCTTCAGAACGCTGTAAAAAGATGAGACAGAGTTCACAGAGGGTTCACTGGCATCGCCTCTGACTCCATCAACTGTCTTTCATGTATTCACAGTGGGTTGGCTGCAGTTAATGCAGTCTGTTTGAACATGCAGACTGCATGAGGAGCAGCTCAATGCTGATGTCTCCAGCTGTTCATAAATCAAACCTATGAGGGGTAGATTAACACATAAACACAAATCAAGTCAGTCTCTTTTTGTTAGTCATATGTTTAAACATAAGTTACAATGTTCTTTACTAATTATTGACAAAAGAGTTATTCAAAGCTTTTCTTACACTGACTTCAACTGCAAATGCATTTGACAGAAGTCCAAATGCTTTGTATGTTGAAAGAATGTCTGTAGAGAATGAATGGGAATACAACATAAAACGGGGGGTTACTTATTGTAACCCTAGTTCTATAAACACAGCCCTCTACTGGACTCTATGGGTACTACTCTCATCAATGATACGCGAGCGTTCACACACTGAAGTTGTATAAACGTAGCCGGCCAATAAGGGCGAGCCTACATGAATGCGCGTGTGGGCACACAGTATATAAGGCGGCTACGCCTCCTGACTGTCATCCTACACCAGGGATCACCAACTACATCTGTCCAAGGGCCAAAAAGACTCTATGGGTACAGTGGGCGGAGCCCCGATGGATAAACGCCCTGTCGTCCTACAACATCGATCCGCCACACTGCCCCTGACCGGCCTTTGGTAAACAGCCACCGCACCCCAACTTCCTATCATCCGGTTGTGACCGTGCACTGTAAAAAAAATCTGTAATCTAGCCAGTAAATTACTGTATTACCCACAGTAATTTACTTTGAATTTGTAATACAGTGTAATACTGTACATTATGCTGCATTGTGGGAATATTATCCTTAGGCGGGAAATGTATACAGCACTTTAAAACCATACTGTAATATTACTGCAATACTGTAATATTACTGTACAATGTACAGTAACATTACAGTATTGCAGCACTATGTACATAGTGCTGCTGCATTGTGGGAATATTATCCTTAGGCGGGAAATGTAGCAAAACCATACTATAATATTACAGCAATACTGTACTGTTACTGTAAAATGTACAACAACATTACAGCAATACTGTAAATAGTGCTGTAATGTTACAGTAACTTTTGTTATTACTGTACAATACATTGGGTGTCATATCAGGAGCAAGAGGAGAGAACCGCTGTGTCCTTTAACGGATTATTTAGATCTATTCACGTTATTATTGCCGGTTTTTTTCCTCAAAAGTCCGTATTTAATCTCGAGATAGAGTTGTATTATTATTTGGCCAAACAGCTGTTGAGGTAGGTCCCATTCACGAGTTAATTGTTTAGAGAGCAAGCCATCTGACTCAACAAAATGCACTGACTGTTTAGATTAGTAACGTAACGTTGGTTTCCGGTAGCCTATATTGTTAATTATTATGAAAACTGTCTGTTCAACGGGGGATAATGTTACTCAGCGGGAGTGAATGATCGTTTAGCTGCAGATGAAGGCTCAGACCTCGGAATTGTTGTGATATTAGGGTAATGCAGAATCAGATCGCTATCCCTTTGAGAGAGAAAGAGAGGGGGGGCGTGGCGCATGCATGGTAGAGCGAGCGAGAGTGAGCGAGCGGTTGTATGTGTTGTTTTGAAGTGAAACGAAGCAGCTGCAAAATAAGTCTGTCAAGTGTTTTCTGATTCGTTATTGCGTTATTTTACAAAAGTGGGTTAATGCAGCACTATGTACATAGTGCTGCTGCATTGTGGGAATATGATCCTTAGGCGGGATATGTAGCAAAACCATACTATACTATTAGCAATACTGTAATGTTTCTGTAAAATGTACAACAACATTACAGCAATACTGTAAATAGTGCTGTAATGTTACAGTAACTTTTGTTATTACTGTACAATACTTTGGGTGTCATATCAGGAGCAAGAGGAGAGAACCGCTGTGTCCTTTAACGGATTATTTAGATCTATTCACGTTATTATTGCCGTTTTTTTCCTCAAAAGTCCGTATTTTATTTCGAGATAAAGAGTGAGCGAGCGATTGTATGTGTTGTTTTGAAGTGAAACGAATCAGCTGCAAAATAAGTCTGTCAAGTGTTTTCTGATTCATTATTGCGTTATTTTACAAAAGTGGGTTAATGAACCCGAAGTGTTGTTTCCCTGGAAGACTGCATAGAGTGGTTCTGAATGTCCACATTTTCTGGAAGATCCAAAATGTTATTTAGTTGCAAAAAATGCGATTTCTCCAGTAAGTCAGCACATGCATTTACTAGACATGTAAATCTTCATAGAAATGAATCACATTTTTTGTTTGCTTGTGGGGTATCTGAATGCCCTTGCACATTTAAGAAGTTTTCTTCTTTTAAATCACATGTGTACAGAAATCACAAAAAAAAACAAGCAGGTACACATCGAGGGCATTCATTTGACATGTCAGGTCGATGCATGTACATTTCAATCACCTGATTTTTCTAGTTTATGCACACATCTAACATGGCATATCAGAGATGGAAAAAAGATAGTGTGTCCTTATAAAGACGTGTCAGGTCAACATTTTCCTCACATTTGAGCAGAAAACACAGACACTCATCTTAACATCTTGAAAATGAAGAGAGACATGTTTCCCCAGATATTGACCAAAATGAGAGCTTGATAAATGAAGTTGATGAAAATGATGCCTCGGAGGATTCTGTTGACCAAGAGGCATTTCTGACAAATGTGGCTCTTTTTTATTTGAGGATGCAGGCTAAAATGCTTCTACCAGCATCCACTATTCAGTCAATCATAGAAGAGTTCCAGGAGGTCCACAACTGTGGAATGACACATGTGCTTTTAAAAGTGCGAGAAAAGTTGTCTCAACTTAATTTGCCAGAAAATGAGATTCAGCACATCATTGATGAGGTATCGCAAGATGACCCAATGAAGTTGTGTAATGAGGGAGTGTTGAGGTCAGATCATACACGAAAGACATTCTTTAAAAAAATGTTTAACTATGTTGATCCTAAACAAATCTTCCTGGGTTCAGATGGTGCAGGCAGGGAATGTTTCTGTCAGTACATTCCCATCAAAGAGACATTAAAATCTCTTCTCAGCCAGTCATCAGTTAAAGAGCAATATGTGCATACACAGAAGCATAGTCCTGTAGAGAATGTTATAGAGGATGTGACTGATGGGACAAACTTCAAAAAGAATGGCCTTTTACTAGAGTCTCCCTCGTCACTCTCAATCATTTTGTTTCAAGATGCATTTGAAGTTGCAAATCCCCTGGGCTCAGGCAGGAAAAAACATAAAATACTTGCAGTATGAATGACACTTTCTGAGATTTTGCCACATAATAGATCATCTATTGATCCTATGCAGTTGGTGATGCTCTGCAGGGAACAGGATGTTAAGTTTTTTGGTCATGAGAAAATGTTTTCCTCTCTTATCAGAGATCTTAAGGACATTGAGGATGCAGGCTTTCAAACAGATGATGGCAAAACATTAAAGGGCTCTTTACTTGCAATATCTGGTGACAACCTTGGGTCACATTGCATTGGAGGTTTCTGTGAACATTTCAGCACAAGTACACACTTCTGCCGATACTGCCTAATTGACAGAAAGACCTTTCACAGCGCACCACATAAGCCTGGCCCAAAAAGGACAGTTGACAGCTACAAAATAAATGTTGAAGAAGCAACAACGAGTAACAACATGTGTTGTGGGATCGAGTTTGATTCAGTCTTTAATAGTCTAAGACACTTTCATGTTTGCCAACCAGGGCTTCCACCTTGTTTGGGGCATGATCTATTTGAAGGTATTGTTTCATTTGATCTTGCGCTTTTCGTAAAACATTTTGTGACTGTGAAAAAGCATTTCTCATATGATCAGCTAAACTGTACCATTTCACAGTTCAAGTATTTAGGAAGTGATGTGAACAACAAGCCTTGTGAAATGAAACATAATGCTGAAAAGCTTGGGGGACATGCAGCACAGAACTGGTGCTTTTTACGGCTTCTCCCACCTTTTGTTGGCGATCAAATTAAAGATCCTGTCGACGATCAAGTTTAGCAATTGTGTTTGAAACTCAGGGAAATTGTTGAGTTAGTTTGTGCACCAAAAATCCATCTAGACCAGATTGCATACCTGCGGATTCTGATTGAAGAGTATATACACCTAAGAAACATCACATTCCCTGCAATTCCACTGAAACCCAAGCATCATTACTTGATACACTACCCAGAACCTATCCAACAGTTTGGCCCTCTCATCCGCTTATGGACAATGCGCTTTGAAAGCAAGCACTCATATTTTAAACGGTGTGCGAGAAAGTTGCAAAACTTCAAAAACCTTTTCAGTACATTAGCAGAGAGGCATCAATTGTTGCAAGCCTATTTATGTGCAGGCAACCTGTTTCCACCATCTTTACAAGTTGCCAGCATGGCAAATGAATTTGACGAACACTTGTAAAATTGTGGAATTCAGGAAGCGGTGAGACTCCATGGTTTTAACAAAGATAACACCTCTGAAACAGCTGCTGTTGTGTACAAAGGCACACAGTACAAAAAAGGTTTCTTTGTTGTTGCTGACCAAAATGATAACGGGTATGTGTTTGGCAGGATCAAATTAATGCTCCTAAAGCAGTCAAAGTTATTTTTTGTTTTAGAGGATTATTAGTCAGTGCTTCTTGTGGATCTTGGTGTTCATTGCCTCCAAATGGGTTCCAAGTATGTTTGTGTCAGTGCAGATAGTCTGTCAGACTACTACCCTCTACCAGAGTACAGACTGTTTGGCCTTAACCTTATTGTACTCTATCATTCTGTATGTATATAGGTCAAACATGGCAGCCATACAAGAGGCAGTTAGAGGTGCTCTTCCAGGATTGGAAAATGAAACATTTCGCCTTTTAGTTGAGGAATTATTGCTCGTAGTTGGCGTGGAAATGTTGAAGACCTTCCACTTGTGAAGGAGCTGGACGTCAAACATATTTTAACTCCAATTCAGTGCAGGAAGATGCTGCTTGCATTTCGAAGGAAAGGTAAGACATGTAAGTGAAATGTGTCTTGCTGCATGATCACATTTCATCAATGGTTATTTGTCATAGCTTTATAATGTGTATTTATCACAATAACTGTCTCTACCTTTTAGAAGACGAGCAATGCCCTCAGCAAGAACTGCCGACACCTCTGCCCTCTACAAGTACTGCCCTCACCCAACCCCAGCCTACAGCCACCAACAGCCAAAGCATAACCTTGACCCTAACCTCTGTCGATCTCGCCCTCCTTCACCCAAACGCATGGGCTGAAAACTTTTGTCTTCCCTGGGAGAAACTGAACGCCAAACTGAGGCTGGCGGTATCCAAAGAAGAGAGGCCTGAAGGCACAGACAGACGACACCTTGTGCGAGTGGTGGTGAATTATATTCAAGAGAACTGCACAAACCCCACGCACAGCCAATGTGCAGAAGTAGCCAAGGCTATAATAAGGAAGTACCCCAAGAGCTTCGCAGATCGTACAGAGGAGGGTGACTATATGGGCTGCGGCTACTTCACCCTGCTCACCCAAATAAAGACCAGAGTGGAGCATGTCAACAGGAATAACACAATGGCTCGCTTGCGTAAAACAAAAAGGAAGGCAATGGATGATCACAACCAGAAATCACACTCCTCAGTGAAAATTGACAACTACGGCTGTGTCAATTGGCAACCCCAGGAGTTTCCAGAGGGGGAAACTCTTCAGTCTCTGGAGGAGAAGAGACAACTCATGGTGGGCATTTTTAATGAAGAGGGGCCCAGGGGAGCACAGAGAGGCTGTGTTGGTGACAACATGGAAGACACATACATTCTCCAATAACATCATATCAATGAAAATCCACCACCAGCTGTTGCAGTGCTGGAGGAAAAGTGGCCCTTCCTATTCACGAAAAGATTGCTGTGTTCCCACTTCAGTAAACTCACTGGGATCCATCTGCACGAGAGACTGAGTGGTGCACTACAAACAAAAGGAAAACGAATTATAAACTTTTTCAACAATCAGCGGACCAAATGGAGAAGAGAGATACAAAATCTCCTCTCCCAAATCGAGGAGGACTCCTCAAACCAAGATCTCTGTGCCATTCTTATCATGATGGCACACTTCAAAGAAAAGGAAGAGGCTCTTTTCCTTTTGGCTGATGTAAGTGGAGTTATATATATATGTGATCTTGAAATGAAAATGTAATAATTGATAATAATACATTGTACAATAATGTATGTATGTGTGTGTGTGTGTGTGTGTGTGTGTGTGTGTGTGTGTGTGTGTGTGTGTGTGTGTGTGTGTGTGTGTGTGTGTGTGTGTGTGTGTGTGTGTGTGTGTGTGTGTGTGTGTGTGTGTGTGTGTGTGTGTGTGTGTGTGTGTGTGTGTGTGTGTGTGTGTGTGTGTGTGTGTGTGTGTGTGTGTGTGTGTGTGTGTGTGTGTGTGTGTGTGTGTGTGTGTGTGTGTGTGTGTGTGTGTGTGTGTGTGTGTGTGTGTGTGTGTGTGTGTGTGTGTGTGTGTGTGTGTGTGTGTGTGTGTGTGGTGACTGCAACGAAGGATGAAATTGAGGCTCAATTGACCCTACCAGGCACACCAAGGCTCATCATGTTAGGTAAGGATTTAGATTGCCACTTTACTTTTGAGGTGTAAAGCTGAACATGTATTTTAATTCCACATTTTAAATTGTTCAGTTTTGAAGCAAACTTTTTTTGCCTTTTCCATTTTGTCCACTTCTCTTGACCCCTTTTATTTTCAGGAGGGCTCAGCCTCTTTAATGTTCAGGAAATGTGACAACATTTTCAATATATTTCAGGAAATTCCATTTTGGGAGCTTCGAAATGGATGGTGTCGCTTGAAGGTAGAGTCATCTGCACTCTGCCGAACGAGGCCAACTTTGTGGATGCATTCACGGTCTTCTTTGGGTTCTTCTTTGTACTCAATATCCAGTACCAAGAGGAGGCCTCAACAATCCTGGAGTTCATTCAGAGGCAAGTTCTAAACTCACGATAACATGGAGCTTAGGAACTGTCTTTCTCCAGTAATACTGGTAGTTGAAAGAATGAATTTTTTTAGGCTGATTCTGTGAGCTGCAGCTGACCACGCCCCCATGCAGGAGAGGGGAGCGTGCTTTGAGATCAGCTGCTGGGCTGTCAGAAGAGGTGGAGGAAAAGAGATCTCCGTCCTCCGTGTTTTATTCTTATATGATTAGAGTCATTATTCATTTGTTTTAAAGCTCAATAAATAACAAAGAAGACCTTTGACCGGCACTTTTCTAATTTTGTCCGGAAGATTTAAACTTTGACCTTTTACATGTTGACCGGGCGAAAAAAAATCTAACTGAAACTCTGCCGCACGGTCCCCTCGTTCATAGAAGTGTTCAAATCTGGATCCGTCTGTATCAGATCCGTTGCAGCCCCGTTTTTAGAGATTTGGGTATGGAGGAAAAGAGAGAGGGTTGGGTTAGGGTTAGACACTTGGTGAGGTCCCTTTTACATTAATAATTAATTAATTTGTTCACATTAATTTGATTAAGTATGCAAAAGTAAAAATGTCTGAAATCAGTGACTGGATGGGTTAACTAAATATAATTAAAATGTATCTACAGATTCCTGGTCAGAATAAATCCTGTCGATGGCACAAAGTGCTCATCAAAAACAGGTGTGAGCCGCAAGAGTGGACAAGTGGTGCAGAGGAAGAGCTCCGCACTCAATCTTCATGTTGCCAGATTCCTTCAAGATCTGACGGAGTTTGAATGGAAGACAAAAAATTGAAATCCAGAATCTGCCTGAAAAAGAAACTTCAGGAGAGAGAGAGAGAGAGAGAGAGTGAGAGCGAGAGAGAGCGCCCACATATGCGTACTTCTTTTCGAAAGCACCTCGTTTAATGTTAAATGTTCTAACTAAAATATCGCCTCCAGGATCAGTTTTGTTTCTTTTACTTTCATATAATTACAGAAGATTTACTGTTGTGATTTTGTATTTGAATTGGTCTGTTGTATTGGAATCTGTTATGAACTGTCCAATTTAATCTGTTATGAACTGTTGTATTGTAATCTGTTTTTTTTATATTGAATTTAACATTGAAATCAAATCAATAAACATATTTTATTTAAATTGTATCCCGGTTTTTGTTTATCGTTTCAGGTACAGTAGCACCTATTGCAAATGAGAAAATGATCTAAAAGTTTTCTTCAAGTTTGTATCTTCTTGGTCGAATGCACTTATTGTAAGTCGCTTTGGATAAAAACGTCAGCTAAATGTAATGTAATGTAAAAGTGGGTAAAGATAAAACTGCAGTAATATACTGTTTTAATGCATACACTACTGTAAAAGTATACTGTATAAACTACAGTAATGTATTTTTTTTTCGCAATACAAGTATTGTATAATCACAGTAAAATATTGTTTTTGAGATTACAGCAACCTACAAAATTACAGTAATATACAGTAAAATAAAAATACAGCACTGATTTTATTACTGTAAACTAAATACAGGATCGCTACTGTAAAGTAAAAATACAGTACTGATTTTATTACTGTAAACTAAATACAGGATCTCTACTGTAAAGTAAAAATACAGTACTGATTTTATTACTGTAAACTAAATACAGGATCGCTACTGTAAAGTAAAAATACAGTAACTTGTTGGCTGGGTAGAGCCTAATTGGTCTGAATAAGCCCATAGCTCCACCCTGCAGGGGCCAGCGCAAGTGACTATACACTGCGCACTACGCCTCCCGGGTCCCTAAGGAGCACGGGTAGAACGCAAGTGCACTATGTCTCACGCTTACCTTGTACAGAGTGTGCATGGACCCTAGTGGGGAAGGCAGCGGGGAGAGTCCTCCAACCCTGTATGGGGCTCACCATGCTTCCCGGGTCCCTAAGGAGCATGGGAAAACATAAGTGCATTATGTCTAGGGGGGTGGTCAGATATCAACTGACCCACAGCCCACCCCCCTCACCAGTCCTGTGTTGCCCAAGCAAGCACAGACGATGAAAAGGAGCCAGACATGTCCAAGAGATAAAACCTTATGAAGGGGCCTGGCGTAGACCAAGACGCAGTGGCGAGCCGTGACTTTTATACCTAGGCCCTCTGACTCCCCTTCCCTCGAAAACAAAGAAGAGATATTACGTCACAGCGAATACTTCGGCGGAATATCAAAACAGCGGCCCGGGGTGCAAAACGCATCAATGACAGCGACCCTCTACCACACAGAACAACACCATTTATATAAACACCCAGGGCCGCCCCTGGCCAACTTGGGGCCCCAAGCGACATTGTGAGATGAGGGCCCCAAGCGACATTGTGAGATGAGCCCCCCCCCCCCAACCGACAGGAGTGGGAAAAATGTTTTGGAAACAAAGTAGGCTACTTTGCAAATATAATTCCTGTTTATTATTATTATCAACACAGTTACTTTTTTATACAGTGAGGTAAATGGTAAATGTGCATGTATGTCGCTCAGTAGGCCTATGCGTTTACAGGTGAATACGTCTGCATTTCCTGCCAAATACTAGCCTCAAAAATATTACAATATAATTAATGCAAATAAACGACTTCTACTAATAATAATAATCATAATCATTTCAATAATATAAATACTATATTATTTTATTATAATATAGTTGTAATATAGTCAAGACAAAACATGCTTAATAAATGCTCACAAACTGATATTTCTTAAATCTGTATTCTAGTTCCCTCTGTCAGCAATGTATCAACAACTACACACACATTTCTATCAGTATTTCTCTGTGTTGTGGTTGACATGATGATGACTGTTAGGAGTTAAGGGGAGAGGCTGAGCGTCACCATGAAATGTGCAAATTGACATACAAATGAATAAAAGGGGAAAAAATGCTCCATGTTTTTTAGGCTGTAAACTTTAACTGTTATGTAAGCCAACTAGACAGACAGTGTATCACTCTTCCTCCAGTACATTAGCAGATAAGAGGCATCACATACTTGAATGAATGGTAAATAAAGAATGCTGGAAATAACTGCATCTCCATTAGCCTGCTATGCAGAGACTGCCTTCTTCATGTCGTGAATTGCAGCTGATGTTTTACTATGGCAAATGGCAATTTGACTTATACAACATTCGCAAGTTGTACATTTTTGACTCATACAATAACCCACCTTCGAGTGATGCTCTAGTTTCTTCATGTTTTGTTTTTTTCCCCTCTTGCTTGCGCCGGACTGAAACTGTCTTTTCACCGACATCTCTTCACCTGCACTAGTGGCCGTATCAAAGCCGTGATTGGTCAGATGTCGATTCATTGCAACGGTGTCGGGTTACAGACGTGCTCCCCTTGTCACCTCACTCTCGCGGGGGGTGCGGGGAGAACTGAGCGGAGAACTGCGCACAGCAGCTGAGGCCCTCTGGGCGGGGCCCCCTGCGCAAGGCGGGGCCCCATGCAACCTGCGTGATTGGCCTGTAGGGAGGGGCGGCCCTGTAAACACCTATCATGACAGGGCACCCACAGCCAAGTAACAATTAAACATGAATTAAGTCGGCACGGCGGCCCACATTGAAAATGACTTAGGCCTAGCTTTGATGATCAAATCACTTAAACACAAAGTCCATCCTCCTGTCCTTTTGGATGAAGCACTTGCTTCAGCTGATCCTTTGCCACTCAATCTTGAAAATGACTTGGTTAATAATTTCGCAACGATGTCATCACTATCACTGAAGTGAGCCATCATGAACGAACTTATGCTAATCATAAATCTATCGATTAGATTTATGATTAGAAAATAATAAAAGTAGGGTAGACATGTGGATATTATCCGGCTGAACAAAACGTGCATTTATCTAACAGGTTCGTTTTCCACAGACCTTAATTCCAGCTATTTTCCAAAATCCTATGGAGAAATCCCATTGCTTTCTGTCGAGGGAATCCGAGCGCAGCTTACTTCCTGGTTTTAGGACGTGTCACTGCACCACTTGCATAGACCTCACAGCGGGCGGAACTTGTCATAAAGTCCGCGAAAATAAAGCCCACCCATTTAGAGGGAAGATATGATTGGTCAATTGTACTGTCATTTGACATTACTCTCTCGTTGAGTTACTATAGCTGGCCCTCTGTGTACAGAGGGACCAACAAGCCCTCCCGTCTTCACATAACTCGCAGAGACGGCATTTAACCCTTCACATTCCAACAGAAACTGAACAGGCAGATTGGAAGGATTTATTTCTTTGGAAATATTATTTTAAATACAATTAAATGTTTTCAAATATTATTTTTTAGAATATCTTAGGCCCTCACAGAGGGCCTAGAGGGCCCTGACGGCTCGCCACTGCCAAGACGCCGCTGTGCATATGTCCTCCTCATGCCGTTGAACAAGTCTGTTGATACAGCCATACCACGTGTAGAGTGTGCATGGACCCCAGTGGGGAAGGCTCTCCCCGCCTGTCCATAGGCATGTGAAATGCACTCACAGAGCCATCCTGTCAGGCGTTTCTTGGACAGAGCTTTACCGGCCACACCATCCCCAAAGCACACTAACAGCTGTTAAGTGCGCCTAATGGAAGCTGTGCGCCCTACATAATAATAATAATGGATTACATTTTTTAATTAGAGTGCTTTTACAGGTGCTCAAAGCGCTTTACAATTACATATTACACATATTAGACATGTAAATGTCATTACTGTGGACATTACCCGAGGAGCAAATGTGGGTAGAGTGTCTTGCCCAAGGACACAACGGCCTGACGCAGTGGCCAGCGCACGCAAATTAGCCTCCCTGTCCCCAATATGGGGTGGAAGACTAAAGCCGTCTAACTGTATAGCCCTCGACCTGAACGAACTCCTTATGTTCTTGGGAACAAAGGAGGAGTTCGGTCTGAGTGTCACCCCGCTACGGTCACCCCGCTACGGTCACCCCGCTACGGTCACCCCGAATCAAAAGGCAACTCGGGTGCACCAACAGAGCGGTCAGCTCGTACACTCTCTTGGCCAAAGTCAAGGCAAGCAGCAAAGCTGTTTTCAATGACAGAGCCTTCAGGGAGGAGAGCTCAAGAGGCTCAAATGCAATGGTGGCTGGTGGAAAATATTTTTGGTGGGGCAGTTGATATAGTGAGTAAAAACATTTTTTTTGGGAGAAATGATCCCTTAAATTAGGACTTCTGGTGATGTAATGGCGCGTTTCCAGTGCAGCGTGGAGCTCGCTTTAAGCGTGCCGAGCCGTGCGGCGCCCGTTTTTGGTTGCGTTTCCACTTGGCCTAGTACTGGCTAGCGGGTCCTAATTCACAGTTTTTCTGGCCCCATAAAATCGTGGTTCTAGGGCCAGGAACAACCAGGCTGAGTCGGGCTGAGTATGCTAAACTAGAGAGAGAACTGCTGGCAAGGGGGCTACAACTACAACAAGATGAACGTATTTTACCGTGATTTAATTGTAATACACGTTTCAAAATAATGCCGAAGTAACAACATACTGATACCGGTTAGTAAAAACCATGAATTAATGCTTTGAAAAGTCTGCAGACAGACGGCAGGCGAAAAACCCTTTTAAAATGCGTGTTTTCTAAATGGAGCTTGGCTAAGCTTGTGGTGTTAGCTGTTATGCTTTTATTGTGATAGAGCTAACAGGATGTATGAGACCGGATGTGGACACGACTGGTCATGCTACTACGAAATGACAAGTACAAGCCTGAATAAATCAACCACCATGCTCTAAACCGTCTGTATTACTTTACACATACCACGACATGGTGTCAGAACGTGGGCAGCGGTAAAGAGCTAGGTTGAAGTTGGAAAGAGAGTTGTGGAAAGTTAAGGTCTGCAAGCGGCGAGATGTTAGACGACGACGGATCTGCAGCCGCACCGGCTGCACAGCCTCCACAGCCTCCCCAGCTACAGGCTAATGCTAACGCTCCTCCGAGCGCTACGTTCACCATCCAACCACCTGAAGCATTCGACTTTGCAAAGCCTCAGGACTGGGAGCGATGGATACGCAGGTTCGAGAGATTCAGACTGGCCAGCAACCTCCATCTTAGCACAGAAGCTAACCAGGTGAACACGCTGATCTACTGCATGGGGGATGAAGCAGACGACATCCTACGACGTCATGATTTATCCGACGCACAGAGACAGCAGTACACTTCAGTAAAAGCCACACTTGAAACGTACTTTGTGCCTAGAAAGAATGTGATATATGAGAGGGCAAGATTCAATCAGAGAGTGCAGCAACCAAACAAGGCTGTAGACGCTTTCATTACTGCATTGTATGCCCTAGCAGAAAACTGCAAATACGGAGCACTCCGCGACGAGTTAATAAGAGACCGGCTCGTAGTGGGGTTGAGAGACACCAGTCTAGCTGAGAGGATGCAGTTAGACAAGGATTGACACTCGAAAAAGCAGTCAATATGGCCAGACAGTCCGAAGTGATTACAAGGCAGCAAACAGACCTCAGAGGAGGGGGTAGAATAGACATTGATGCAGTAACAAAAGGCAGAAGACAAAATCCATTCACCCCAAAGTCCCCTCATCAACCAATGCACCCATCAACAAAACCACAGCCATCATCTGATCGCCAGTCATGCTACAGATGTGGAAAGTCCCCTGGTCATGCAAATGCACAGTGCCCAGCCAGAGAGGTGGCATGTCATGCATGTGGAAAGAGAGGTCATTACAGTAAAGTATGTAAATCTACCAAAGCAGTACATGCTGTAGAAACAGAAAGTTGCTATGATGATGATGACACTCCCTTGTTCCTAGGCTCAGTAGATGCAGGTTTAGACCCATGGTATGCTGATTTGACTATAAGGGACCATAAGGTCAGGTTTAAGATAGACACAGGAGCTGATGTCTCAGTTATTCCAGCCCAGACCTACTATGCCATTGCTGAGAGCAACACACAGTTAGCTAAGCCTGACAGACCACTATTTGGCCCAGGTCGCATGCTTCTATCTGTTTTAGGCAGATACAGAGAGTCACTATGCAAAGGAGAGCAGGTGATACAGGAGGATGTTTACGTTGTCAATGACTTAAACGTAGCCTTGTTAAGCAGACCAGCAAGTGTAAAGCTTAAACTAGTCTACAGAGCAGACAGCATAGACAAGTCAGAGATGGAAGAGTCCTACCCAAAGTTGTGTCAGGGTTTAGGTATGATGCAGTAGCCATACACTATTAAACTCAGGCCAGACGCTATTCCCTATTCCCTGGCCACACCTAGACGGGTCCCCATCCCTCTACTCGACAAAGTGAAAGAGGAGCTAAAAAAAAATGGAGGACATTGGGGTCATCTCCAGAGTTGAAGAGCCGACCGACTGGTGTTCGGGCATGGTTCTGGTGCCTACAAAGACTGGCTCAGTGCGCATCTGCGTCGACCTCACCCGCCTCAACGAAGCAGTTCGCAGAGAGAAACACATATTGCCTTCAGTTGAGCAGACAATTGGATCTCTGGCAGGAGCCCAGATCTTCAGCAAGTTAGATGCCAACAGAGGGTTTTGTCAGATTCCATTGTCCCCCGAGTCGTCACTGTACACAACGTTCATAACTCCCTTTGGGCGCTTTTACTTTAACAGACTGCCCTTCAGCATAGCGTCAGCCCCAGAACATTTTCAGCGGCGCATGTCAATGATTATCGACGGGCTGCAGGGGGTTGTATGTCACATGGATGATGTCCTCATCTGGGGGAGAGATCAACAGCAGCACGACATCAGACTACACACTGTCCTCAACAAGCTCCAAGACGCCGGGGTCACACTAAACATGGAGAAGTGTGAGCTAAGCAAACGTGAAGTCAAGTTCCTAGGTCATATTCTGTCAGCTGACGGTGTGCAGCCAGACCCAGACAAGGTAAAGGCTGTCATGTCCATGAGAGAGCCGTCCAACACAGGAGAGGTTTGCAGTTTCCTGGGAATGTTAAACCAGCTGGGAAAATACATTCCAGGTCTAGCCGAAAAGGACAAGCCGCTGAGAGACCTTCTCTCAAAGAAGTATCAGTGGGTCTGGGGCTGTGTACAACAGAAAGCGTTTGACCAGCTGAAAAATGATCTCACATCACCTCCAGTGCTGACACTTTACGACCCCAACAAAGAGCTGAAACTGTCTGCGGATGCCTCTTCCTACGGACTGGGTGCGGTCCTCCTACAGAAGGAGGGAGAGCAGTGGAAACCAGTCGTGTACGCATCGCGCTCTATGACAGAGACAGAACAGAGGTACGCCCAGGTGGAGAAGGAGGCGCTAGGATTGACATGGGGGTGCGAGCGTTTTAGAGACTTCCTAATTGGGAGACATTTTGCCATGGAAACTGACCACAAGCCACTTGTCAGCCTGCTAGGTCACCAGGCACTAACTGAGCTTCCTCCCAGGATTCAGCGGTTTCGACTCATGAGGTACAGTTACACAATCTCACACACACCTGGCAAAGCCCTGTTTACAGCCGACACTCTCTCACGCTCACCTGTCAGTCAAAACTCAAGTTCAAAACTGACAGACAACGACTTAATGGAAGACACAAACATCTATGTGGATGAAATCATCAATAGCATGCCCGCCAGCTCAACATACTTTCAAATGACACAACTGAGAGAGCGACTGCAGGAAGACAGTGTTTGCTCGGAGGTCATGTCACACTGTCAGAGAGGATGGCCTGACCGCAGCCAGCTCACAGGTCCAGTTAAAGCTTACTGGCCTGATAGAGCTGTACTTACTGTACATAATGGACTCCTGCTCATGGGCTCCAGACTAGTCATTCCCACAGCGATGCGCCACACTGTCCTCGATGCACTACACGAGGGACATCAGGGGATGACCAGGTGCAGAGAGCGGGCAAGAGAGACGGTATGGTGGCCTGGCTTGAGCGGCCAACTAAACGAGCTGGTGAGAAATTGCAAAACATGCATCAAAGAGCGTGGCAATCCTGTGGAGCCATTAATGTCCAGTGAGCTCCCAGAGAGACCATGGCAAAAAGTAGGTTCTGATTTATTCACACTCAACCATGATAACTACCTACTAGTAGTGGACTACTACTCTAGGTATGTAGAGTTTGCCAAACTAACTCCCACACGATCTCAGGATGTTATTGTGCATCTCAAATCAATATTCTCTAGACATGGGGTCCCAGAGAATTTTTTTTTGTGACAATGGCCCCCAGTACTCCAGTCAACAGTTCAAGGACTTTGCAGTAGCCTACAGGTTCAAACATGTCACTAGTAGCCCTAGGTTCGCTCAGAGTAACGGGGAGGCGGAACGTCACGTTCAGACTGTGAAACAGCTGCTAAAGAAAGCTAAGGATCCGTATCTGGCTCTGTTGGCCTATAGAGCTACACCACTTCCTAATGGCTACAGTCCTGCCCAGCTCCTCATGGGCAGGAGACTGCGCACTCCAGTGCCCCAGCATCCCTCTCTACTCACCCCAGAGCTTCCAGACAGCACTGTTGTGGCAGCTAAAGAAAGGGAGAGGAGGGTGAAGGACACTGCAAATTTCAACAAAAGGCACCGTGTGAGAGATCTAAGTCAGCTCACACCAGGTCAGCCAGTGTGGATTACAGATACAAAGTCTCAAGGCACAGTGCTTTCGTCGCTCTCAGCTCCACGTTCCTACATAGTGGACGGGCCTTCAGGCACCATCAGGCAGAACAGACACCATCTTGTCCCTTTTCCAGAGACTGTACCACACACACCTCACACTCCAACACCCAGCACACCACCCCAACCAGGTGAGCCTACACTGGGTTCTCCAGAACGCCCTGAGTCACCAACACAGACTCCCAAGGGGCACACACCTGTCCATACACACACACACGGCCCTACCACTAGGTATGGCAGAGTGGTGGTAAAACCTCACAGACTGGACTTGTGAACTGGGGGGGGGGGGGGGGGGGGGGAGACAAATGAATGTGAAAACAAAGAGAGAAAAAAAGACAGTGGTTGTTTTTGTTATTTTTCATGAGAAGCCTTAAGAGTGCAATGTTCTATTTTTGAGTAAATAGCTATGTGATTGTGCAGAAAGAAGTGTGATGACATGTTCTGAGGTTCTTGCAGAGTTTTCAGTTTATCACCTGATTTTGCATTTTCTGAGTCACAGTATATAAATGTGACAGTCTGTTCTGTTTTCTTAAGAAAGGGAGATGTGGTGTTAGCTGTTATGCTTTTATTGTGATAGAGCTAACAGGATGTATGAGACCGGATGTGGACACGACTGGTCATGCTACTACGAAATGACATGGAAAGTACAAGCCTGAATAAAGTAACCACCATGCTCTAAACCGTCTGTATTACTTTACGCTTACCACGACAAAGCTAACGTTATGCTCCGACCGTTCACACTCACAACAACGGCCTATACAGACATAAATAAACCAGCGACTGTATTCTCCATGACACAGACAGTCTGTGGTTTGTACTTGTTTAACTTTTGTCTAGTTTCTGAACAGATCGTATCTGTCCCCGGCTGTTTGAAGAGCAAGCATGGGAAACAAAAGACAGCATTTACCTGTTTGCATCCAGCTAGCCATGCCTTTCTGGTGTACCAGCTACGTGAGAAGCCTCGTTGATACGTTTTGTCTTTTTCACGAGCTTGCTGCGATATATACAAATCGGGTTGGTCCGGTCCAAGGTCTTTAAGCAACAGTTTATCTCCCAAACTTCTCCTTTCGAAAGGATTGGAGAGTAGCTCTTGCACGGAATTGGGTGCGGACCGAGGTCCGGCGACTCCACCTGCACACGAAGCCATTCTCATCACCTTGGTCACTCACGAGTCTAAAAAACAACTCACGTCAACGCACGTAAGCAACGTGGACGCCAACGTGAGCGCCCTCATGACCAAAATATTTGACGGCGCTGATTGGCTGAAATTATGTTTCGGCGGCACAGTTTACTATTGAGACTTTTGCAACGTGCTGGTTGCTGCTGTTTGGCTCGGGGGCTCCTTGCACGGCGCCCGGTAATGATAAACTAATGCCACGGGAAAGGCCAGGCAGGAAACATGTGACTTATCAGTAACTTTGGACATCGTAACACAATTTTAAACGAGATTTTATTGTAGATTATACATTTTACTGATACCAATTGTATGATATTTACCTTGTTTATTAAAAATAAAAATATAAAATATATATATTTTTTAAATATTTATTTTTTAAATATATATTTTTTAAATGTATTATTTTTTTTAATATTTTTTTTTGTATGTGGGAAGAGGTGGGGCGGCGCCCCTAGCGCCCCTATGGGCCGGCCGCCATGGTTATGTGACCAGAGCCTCGAGCACCAACGGCAGATCCCAATGCGGGGTGGAGACATGCACCACTGGGCGCTGTCTCCTGACCCCGTGCAAAAAACGCGCCATAAGCGGTTGACTAAAGGCTGACCTGCCGCCAAATCCCTCATGGCAGGACGAGATGGCTGCTGCATACACCTTAATTGTGGAATGAGCAAGCCCCCTGTCCACCAGTATCTGTAAATAGGACAGAAGAGAGCCCAACGTACATGATAGAGGCTCTAGACTCCTTTCTTCACACCACCGCTGGAATCCCAACCACTTTGTCCTGTAACAGGCTGTGGTGGATCATGCTCTTGCTGCCTGGATAGTCTGAATAACTTTGTCAGGCAGTCCCTCCAGTCTCAGCCTGTCCCTCTCAGGAGCCAAGCCTGGAGAGGTTGGCCCAGAGTGGGTAACGCCCTATTGCGCCTGCTTCCTGAGACAACGCCCCCCAAACCTGAGGAACCGTCCAGGGCTGGCCCACCATCATCTGTGTCACCTCTGCGCCCTACCTGGGTCTACCAGGATAACTGACAATCGTTCTCATCTCACCCTCTCTAGGAGGGGGAGAATGAGACGCAGCGGTGGAAAGGCATAGAGCATGTAAATAGGACAGAATAGAGCCCAATGTACTGGACAGAGGCTCTAGACTCTCCTCCTCGCACCAATGTTGGAATCCAAACCACTTCGTCCTGTAACAGGCTGTGGTGGAACCCACTCCTGCTGCCTGGACAGTCCACCCTTTTCCGGCCTGTCCCTCTCAGGAGCGAAGCCTGGAGAGGTTGGCCCAGAGTGGGTAACGCCCCTATTGCACCTGCGGCGGAAAGACGTAGAGCAGCTATCTTGGCCATGGCTCGTGTGCAAACGTGTCCACCCCCAAGGGTGGATTGTCCTGCCGAGCGAGGGAGAACCACCATTCGTCTGTCAGGGGCCCGCCTCTTGACATGAGGCCAGCCCCCCTGTTCTCCAGTCCTGGAATGTAGGGGGCCTTTAGAGATAAAAACATTCTCTGGGGCCCATAACCACAGGTTCTCCGCTGCGCTAAACAAGGCGGCGGAGCTGACTCCGTCCTGCCTGTTGTTGTAAGCCTCTGTGGTGCGGTTGTCGCTCCGCACCAGCACATGTTTGCCCTGTAGTAAGGGTTTGCAGTGCTCTAGGAGCAGTACTACTGCCCGTAGCTCTAGATTTGCAGAGTTTCTGTCAGAGGTCAGCCACCACCTATAGCTCTTTCTAGGCAGGTCCCCCCCCCATCCTGTCACGGATGCATCTGTGAACACCGTGATGTAGGAGGTCACCCGCCCCAGTGCAGTTCCGCTCCGCAGATGCTTTGGGGACCCCCAGTATCGGAGGTTGCCCTCCACTGAGGGGGGGGGGGATGGTCACCAGACGTCGTTTGTGCCTCTTGGGATCTAAACGAAGGCCGGCAAACCACCTCTGCAGGCGACGCATACAGTAAGCAGTAACCCCAGCGGTACCACGAGGTGAGCAGCCGCCATGAGACCCAGAGTCTGTATGATGGTCAAAGCTGTCACCGTTGCCCCCTGTCACAGTCTGCAAACTGCCTGAAGCAGGGATGCTTGTCTGCTCTCTGACAGGATGGCACGTAGTCTGCCTGCATCGAGCAAAATCCACAGATACTCCACCTGCTGGTGAGGTATGGGACTGCTCTTCTTCCAATTGACCGCAATCCCCACTTGGATCAATTGGGCTGTGTTTGCCCCTTCCCTGGACCTGGCCATGACTATGAGGTTGTAAAAGAAAACCCTCACGCCATGGTCGCGAAGCGGCTGAAGCGCTGTGGCCACACATTTGCTGAACGTGCGTGGGGATCAGTGTTGGGCAAGTTACTTCCAAAATGTAATATATTACATATTATTCTCTTTTGAAAGTAATAAGTTACATTACAATATTACTGTCTCTGAAATGTAATGAGTTACACTACTTTAGTTACTTTTTTAGTTACTTTCACCAAAATAACATGACACAATTTGTTGTTTTGTATTTTTCGCTCAGTTCTCTTTTTTTGGTGCATAACATTCAACTGGCCCGAAGATCCCGACGCGAAGCCTGAAGGGTATTTGTCTGGTGTCGGAATGTCTCACTATGTTAGTACATTCTTAAAAAACAAAACACCATTTAATTTCGGATTAAAATGTGTTGTAACTGCGTTACTGAGCATTGTAACGGGTAATATATTACCCACATTTCATAAGTAATGCGTTACATTACTTCGTTACAGCAAAAAGTCATATATTACTGTAACTCCGTTACTTTTGTAACGCGTTAGACCCAACAATGGTGGGGATAGGGAGTAGCCTAACGGTAGTCTGTTGTACTCGTAGGCTACCCCCTGGAAGGCAAAACGCACGGCCGGCCCAAGACTTTTGGGGGCCCTAAGAGAGCTTTCACTCTAGTGCGTTCTCACTACACACAACACGGAACCAACTTTTGTCTTATGATGTTAGCATAAGCACACATATTGTATAAATAAGCATATAAACACCGTGGACCTAACCTCCTCTCAGGGGGTCCGGGGGCATGCTCCCCCGGGAAGATTATTTTTTTAAATATTGAAGTTAAAAGCATACATCTGGTGCACTTTGAGAGCAAAATTAGGAGATCTATGGATACACCTCTCAACACCCATATGAAACAGAACTGTAAACAGATTTGTCTTTATGGATATTTTACAAATCACTCCCCTTTTAAACTGTATTCTTGTTTTGTCATATAGTATTTCATAACTGTTTTTCATTTATTCTCTCTGGCTGTCCATCTCATAATGTTCACATAGAAACTAGCTGTCAATAGGAATATCATTCAGAAGAATTATAATTTCATGCAAAAATCTGTCACAAAAAGAGGTTGCACATTTAAATTCAGGTGTTGTTATGGCAACGTCAGTGGCCAAACAGCCACATTTACTGCTGCAAATACATGCAAACATGCTGTCGACACGTAAAGCAGTGGCAACTATGCCACCATTTCAGCTGACTTTTTCTCAGAAATACTGTCACATAACATCCATATATTTCAGTGCTAGGTTGATGCTTAGCTAAGCTAACTATGAAACACTTTAACTGACAGGACTCAGGATCAACTGTGTACTGTAAGGTAGCTTCTAGCTTCATGTCGAACAGTAAGTCAACATTTCCCAGAGCTTTCTTTGAAATCACCAGGTAACGCTAAAAAACACAACATTTAGATTGTATGACAACGTGTTTATTTAATCTGGCTAGCTATAGCTACTTGCTAACGGTTTAGCTTACCCCCGCGATTCAAAGTAACGTCAACGTAGCTGTAATTTATGCATTGCTTACATGTTCGCATAACTTGGAAGTTTACTGACATTTACATACCTTGTTTACCTGGCTCAAGTGGTGGCTCTGGGGTTGTTGTGTGAGCCACCACTTGAGAATTGTCGTATTTTTTAAGAAAAAATGTCCTTATTTCCATCTTCAAAAACTCTTGAGTATATATACAGTCTATGAGTCCGACTGACAGTTTATTTTAAACATTGTCACAGCTCACAGGATAGGTACCTGTCAGCCAATAAGACAGATGTTTATTTCCATTCAACTCTCTGGTTGGTCTGGTGTCTTGCCTCTGTTGCATTCACTGAACACGGGAAATTACAATCCTGCCGTCCTCTCTAGTGTCATGATGAGGATCAGGTAAAGCACGGTTAATGTATTATATGATTGACTCAATCATATAATACATGACTTTGAGAGTAGGCAATCTAGGCATGTTAACAAAATTAATTAAACATTACCTACTTTTTTTCTCATTTTTTTCATATTTTGCTAGGGGGCCCTTAGTGGCTGCGGGGCCCTTAGCGGCCGCTTATGTCGCTTAATGGGTCGGGCCGGCTCTGGCAAAAACGCAAATACTTTCTGTGCTTTGGAGAAATTTCGACATGAAAGTAAGCGTCCTTCAGGTCGATGGTTGTGAACCAATCGCCCGGCTGCACTAGTTTCAGTAATTGGTTTACATATGGAACTTTTTGCAGGCAATGTGCTGATTCAGGCTGCGAAGATCCAGAATTGGTCTGAACTCTCCTGTCTTCTTGGAAACCAGGAAGTACATGGAGTAAAGCCCCTTTTCTGCTGCCTGTGGGAGCAGATGGGCTGCCAGGCTCTCATCAAGGGGGGGCATGCCGGGACACGCTGTGTCCGTGCGGCCCTGCACCCTGAGCGGTGGACTTCCATGGACGCCGGACCCGGAAGTGCCCGACAACGAGAAGTCCTCGTCATCCTCCTCCCCGGCAAACGGAGCCATCCGCCCCGCTGGAATGGCGAACGTGAATGGCACCGCCTCGGCCATAGCCTGGTCCCCCAAACACTCGAAGCAGAGGTGGTGGGGATTGGCGCCCGCTATTAAGCCAGGGCACGAAGGCCATTACCACTCAGCACTGTTTCTTGACCAAACAGCAGCACTGTTTCTACATGGACCACTATTGCGGTAAGCATGTTGTAACTTCCGGTTGTTGTTGTCATCTCCGGGTATCCCGTGTGCCTGTTCTGTTGCTGATAGCTTATTATCTTAACTTAATCGATCGTTTTAAAACTATTGATCACGGCAGCTGCCTGACATTGTAATCACACGTTACTACAGCTTAAGCACTCACAACTCTCCTTCTCTTAGCGACTGTAACTCCACAGTTGCCTACACTCTTTTCGGGTTAACGGTAGCTACTTTAGCTTGATAGCTAGCCATGGCTCTTTCCCCACCCTCAGGTGCTATTTCCTGCTCTAACTGTCTCATGTTTGGTTACTCTCCTACCTCCTTTACTGGTACCGATACATGTGTTAAATGTAGTATAGTTGTTAGGTTGGAGGCGGGAATCATAGCCATAGAAGCCCGGCTCCGCATCTTAGAAAGTAACTCAGCTACAGTAAAGCCCATGTTAGCCGGTGCGGACCGGCAAAAGGTTGCTCCTCTTAGCCGTCCCCCGGCAACTCCCGAGCAGCAGGGAGACTGGGTGACTGTTCAGAAGGGGCATAACGCGAAACCCGCAGGTCCCCACCAACCCGTTCACGTATCTAACAGATATTCCCCACTCAGCGAGACACCCGCTGAGAAGCCAACTCTGGTTATTGGTAGCTCTATTATGAGATACGTGAATTTAGAGACCGAAGCCTCCACAGTCACATGCATTCCGGGGGCCAGAGCGGGCGACGTTGAGGCGCATCTTAAACTGCTGGCTAAAAATAAACGTAAATACAGTAGGATTGTTATTCACGTCGGTGGTAATGATGTTCGTTTACGCCAATCAGAATGCACCAAACTTAATGTGGAGTCGGTGTGTAGTTATGCTAAAACAATGTCGGACAGCGTAATCTTCTCTGGTCCCCTCCCCAATCTGATCAATGATGACATGTATAGCCGCATGTCATCATTTCAGCGCTGGTTGTCTTGGTGGTGCCCAGCAAACAATGTGGGCTTCGTAAATAATTGGACAGCCTTCTGGGGAAAACCTGGTCTGATTAAGAGAGACGGCATTCATCCTACTTTGGAAGGTGCAGATCTCATTTCGGCAAACATTTCAGGGCTTTGTGGACTTAATCCATGACAAACTGGAGTTGAGACCAGGAGGCGGAGTCGCAGTCTTACACGCTTCTCTGCGCTCTCTCCTAGGCAGTCATCCATAGGAATCCCGAACCCAATAAAATACCCAATATTAACGGTGTGTGTGTCTGCCCAAGGACAATTTAAGGTAAAACCTAATAGGTGTCATCATGGGCGTAGGAAGCATCCTGAATGTGGGGGGGACACTTTTAACGGGGGGTGTGGGGATCCCCCACCACGAAAAAAAATAGATTTCCTGTATTCTGGTGCATTTTAACAGGTGGTTTGATACTTTTATGTGGCTATACTAGCATGAGGAAAATGATGGGTACATTTTGTAATTTCATCCAGTAGTAAAGAAAGGAAACATATTTGATTATTAATTCAGAGCCGTCTTTGAATTAATAAAAAGCAGTTTAAATGCCCATTTTTTGTACATTTATATACAACAATAAATATTTGTGAGTGCATTGAGAGATATTGTTGTGGAGAGGCATTTATATATAAATCGCAAAATACATTTGTGAATCCTTCTGTGAGCATTTATTAACATTGAGACTGATCTGACTCCATACAGATGTTAAGTTCACCTAGGAATGGTATCATTGACTTAAATGTTGCTCTTCCGTCTATATTGGTCACATGATGCCCCTTGACTGAAATGTTTCCTGTTCAATATCCCCACTGATTTCCTTAACATTCTGGGATGAGAGTCCACATCACAATTTACTCTAAACTGCCATTTCCCTTTCATCACTCACCTCAGCAATGAACCTCTCTCCACTGTCCCTGTGTTCTGCCTCTGACTCACTCTCAAGCGCCTAGAGGTCAAGAGAGGTGGTGAAGTGATCATTATTTATTGAGCAGTATACTCTTTCACATTGAACCATAACAAGTCATACTGAATGTAAATACAACTGACTCTAAAGTAAGTCCCAGTCTGTGACATTGGACATTTTGAAGACTCAAAGTCCCAAGCAGTAGGTAGAATATTAGCTAGTCTATGTGCACAGAAAATAAATAGTTAACTGAATACTGGGATGGAAATGGACTATAAGCACTCAGTAAAACATAAACACACACAAACAGCTTCTGAATGATAAGAAGTATAATTAAAACATAATGCACATTACCATTTTGAGAGAGAGTACCGAAGTTAAAGAACTCAGAAAATAATCTCTTATCGAACTGAGGCTCCAGTAAAATACACTGACTGCATCTCTACATGGACATCATGGTGTTTACATGAGCACAGAGAGATGGGGTTATTCATGTTCCCTGTTTACATGATAAATACTAGTAACCTGGCATTTCGATGCCTTTTCTCATCTAAACTATTCAGTATTTGTATCTCTCTATCATGACATAAAGACGAAACTCCTCTCCAGAAGTGAGACGCTTTTGCCGCTGCCATCACTGTTAACTGACTGCTACCAGCTGAAGACTTACTTTCCTCTTCTTTGAAAACAATGTTCTTATGTCCATGTTGTCTGGGGGAGAAAACATATCAAACCAAGAGATCGTCAGCTTTGATTTTCGCTGTATTAACAATTTCCTGAACATTTGGTGTGTGTGCCTTACCTCCGCTACCGGCATCGCTTCATACAACAGATCTGAGCTGTCCAACTATGGCAACACTCCTTGAATATGCGCGCGCTATGTGAGAATCTGCCTTGGTTCAAAGTAGCAGTGAAAACATGGTACGGAGTTTCATTGATTTGGGCATTCTCTCAATAAGCAAGTGGAATGGAGTTGATAGTGAAGCACTGACACAGCGCTCTACAAAGTGCGGCGAGTGGATGGACCGATTCACGGACTTTCCACATGGTAAAAGTGGGGGGGTCTAAACTAATCATTTGAAAGAGTGGGGGGGACTTGTCCCACCCTCATATAATGGCTGCGACGCCCATGGGTGTCATACATAATAACCTAATAAAAGTAAATGTAACAACTACTACAGTGCAACAAAACAGGAAGATTAAATGTGGTCTCTTAAACATAAGATCTCTAGCATCTAAAGCAATATTGGTAAATGATTTAATATCAGATTATAATATTGATATATGCTGTCTCACTGAAACTTGGTTGAGACATGAAGAATATGTCAGCATAAATGAGGCCACTCCACCCAGCCATATCAATACTCATATTGCCCGAGGCGTGGGCCGAGGAGGTGGAGTTGCAGCAATCTTTGATTCAAGTTTACTTATCAATACTAAACCAAAATTAAATTATACCTCCTTTGAAAGCCTCGTTTTTAGTCTTACGCATCCGACCTGGAAAACTTTGCAGCCAATCTTATTTGTTACAGTGTACCGTGCACCAGGTCCTTATTCAGAATTCTTATCAGAATTCTCTGAGTTTTTATCAACTTTGGTTCTTAAAACAGATAAAGTAATTATCGTAGGTGACTTTAATATTCATGTTGACGATGATAAAAATAGCCTTACTGTTGCATTTAACTCTATATTAGATTCTGTTGGTTTCTGTCAGAGTGTAAATAAACCAACCCACTGCTATAATCACACTCTCGACCTTGTTCTGATTTATGGTATTGAAATTGAGCAACTATTAGTCGAACCGCATAATCCTGCTTTATCCGACCATTTCTTAGTAACTTTTGAAGTACTGTTACTAGACTACAAAGCATTAGTCAAAAGCTCCTGCAGCAGAAACCTATCTGTTAGTGCTATAGCCAAATTTAAGGAAGAGATTCCACCAATACTTAACTCGATAGCATGTCTGCATGTAGGGGAGGAAACTTATACAAAATGTACACCACCCCAAATTGATCATGTTGTTGATAGTGCTACAGATGCGCTGCGAATAAAATTTGACTCTGTCGCTCCTTTGAAAAAGAAGAAAATAAAACAACATAGATTAGCTCCATGGCATAATGCCAAAACCCGCTAAATAAAGCAAAAGTCGAGACAACTTGAAAGGATATGGCGTTCCACTAAACTTGAAGAATCTCGTTTAATTTGGCATATTACTCTCAATGAATATAAGAAAGCACTGCGTAAAGCGAGAGCAGCCTACTACTCTTCATTAATAGATGAGAATAAGAATAATGCAAGATTTCTTTTCAGCACTGTAGCCAGGCTGACAGAGAGCCATAGCTCGATTGAGCCTTCTATTCCCATAGCACTCAGTAGTAATGATTTTATGTGCTTTTTTAACGATAAAATTGTTACTCTTAGAAACAAAATTAATGACCTCTTGCCTTTGACCAGTATAGTGTTATACACAGCTCCCGGAAACGTAAGTTCTAATATTACACTAGATAGTAAACTAGAATGCTTTTCAGCCATTAACCTTGAACAATTAAATTCAATGATTCTCTCTTCTAAACCATCAACGTGTATGTTAGACCCAATTCCAACTAAGCTGTTGAAGGAAGTGAAGTGAAAAGGATGACAGTCAGGAGGCGTAGCCGCCTTATATACTGTGTGCCTATGCGCGCATTTAGGTAGGCTTGCCCTGATTGGCTGGCTACGTTTATACAACTTCAGTGTGTGAACGCTCACGTATCATTGATGAGGTCAAACGTTTAGATAACAAAAATATCTGTATTCTTTTAAGCTTTAACTGACATTTTTACAAATAAAAATATGTGCTTTATTTTAACAGAGCTATGCCTTTGGCAAGCTATTAACAGGCATTACACTGTGCCTTGTCTTTTTCTCTTTTAGTGTAGTGGAGCCGGGCCCGGTGCCACGAGGGGGCAAAAGGGGGCATTACCCCCTCAGTTGTATTATTTGCCCCCTCACTTTGAGCATCATTCATCCATCAAAAAGTACAATAAATGTCACAATTATAAAATAACTTAAAATAATTAGTTTCCCCAATACTGGCAATACACATGACTATGTTTAGATCAGATATGTGGGCAGGCAGTCAAGCAACGTGTAAAAAAGCCTCAACCCCAAGTGAGCTTGTAGTCTTAATGTTAGCGTGTGTGCTTGTAAACACAGTCGGATGGGTTACCAAAACGTCCCCGTTTTCCGGGCAAAGTCCCCGTTTTCGGTGTCCGGTACCCGGTTGAAACTCCCGAAGATGTTCCCGTTTTTGAATGTGCGTTAAAAAACATAGAGCAAGGTGAAATAAAAGGAGTAACAGTGTTGTGCCTTTTTGTAGCGTTAGCGTATTTCTTCTTCTACTACTTCTTCTTCTACCTTCTTCTTCTTCTTCTTCTTCTTCTTCTACTTCTAATTCAATGTAACTGCCCCCGCGAAATATTGGACAAAATAAACTCGGCTAGTAGTGACAACTAAATCCAGAGTATTGCAGCAAAAGTGCTTTAAACAAGGTAAATTACGAATGTATGTTCTCAATGCCCAAGTGTGGGATTGAATATTAAATTAGTTTAGATTAGATGTATTGTCCC
Source organism: Pogonophryne albipinna (assembly GCA_028583405.1). Taxonomy (NCBI): domain Eukaryota; kingdom Metazoa; phylum Chordata; class Actinopteri; order Perciformes; family Artedidraconidae; genus Pogonophryne; species Pogonophryne albipinna. Next base: position 1,015,964 of record JAPTMU010000027.1, on the reverse strand, counting down.
CAGGGGGAAATTCATTTTACAGCACTGTGAAAACACTATGAAACAACAACAAATAAGACAGACAACTACAGATAGCACCACACATGATGGTTACCTGGGGGGTATACTACGAAGCAGGATTTTCGCTTAGCCGGCTAACTTCAGGGAAAACTCGGGGTTTCCGGTCCTACAACGCTGGTTCTCTTTTTAGCAGGCTAGATCTCCATGGTAACTGATGCTGTGCGGCTAACCTGCTCCGGAGCAGGTTAGGTTGCAGGCTAAGAGATCAAGTCAGTGAAAGCACCGCCTGCTGACCAATCAGAGCTCAGTGTGCGGAGTTTAAAGCGATCAAGTCATATTACAGGAGAAAGGAAATACAGAAAAGCTGCCGTTGCAGGAAAGACGGCCGGCAAAAATCACCGACTGTGTGAACGTGAACATTAATAGAAATATCATCTTCAGAGCAATCTGACAATTATAACATTAGCGTTAAGAAAGCTTAAATATCTGCCACAACATAAGTAACCGGATCAAAGTAACAGTACAGTCCACGGCACTGTGAGTGCAGACGTCGATGTGTCCCATTATCATTCATATCACATCATAATGTATCATATATCTCCTTATCTGAGTCAGCTGAGCCGTATCTGGCCGTGCAACACTCACAGTGTCACATACTGTATGCAGAAGTATTATTTTAAGCAACACATAAAGTAGACGAAACACTCGAGTCAAATGTAATTAAAGTCAGATCGTGTCTTAGACACCAGCTGTATTCACCTTGCAGGTGCAGCTATGTGGCTTTGATCCTGGATCAAGTGTTTAAGTCATGGATGTTTAAAGTTTAACTTCTTCATATGTCTAATATTATAGTTGACTTTTCATTCAGGAAGTATGACGCTGCGCTGTCAGTACGCTTCTCCATGTTTGTGATTGGTCGAATGCTCCAGATACCACCCCTTTCATGTGAACGCGCACCTAACTAGATAGGACACGGCTGGCTTGAGCGATCCACTTGATAACCCGCGTCGTAGGACCGTTTAGCGAGAGCGCGTATGTTTTGGATTAGGCCAACCGGCTAACTCAAACATATCCAGGTTAGGTTGAACCAGCTTCGTAGTACAGGCCTCTGTTATTATTTAGGGCTGCCTATATGGATCAGGCTTTTGCCAAAGCGAGCCCTTTTACTATTATAATAATAATAATAATAATAATAATAATAATAGGTATGTATTATATAAACCATATCGGTACAATGAGAGAAATCTAGTGGCGGATTGTGGAACATTGATCTGATTTTTCTCATGGCAGTTCAGAATCAGAATACCTTTATTAGTCCCACAGAGGGGAAATCCAACTCTTTAGAAATGTAGACTCTAGAGACAAACCAGGGGACTTTATGTTTAATCTGTGTCTGTCCATTTGGTGTAGTATTTTATCTTAGATTACAGTTTGTCTATATATTATTCACTTTCTTATGAAATGCCAGGTTTTAGGCCTTGGTTTGAACATTCAATCCTGAAAATAAAAAATCAACCAGATTAATTGTTCTTTAATCCTGATATAGCGTAGATAGTAAGTAAGTAAGTAAGTAAGTAAGTAAGTACATCTGATAGGAAGACGAGTTAAGGGATAGAGGAGAAAAGGTTATGGTATAATTACAGATCCTGTCAATGTATACATTGAGTATAAATCAATGTTAGTCTGTTAACCAAAGTGCCAGCCATCTGATAATGTACTATCTATTATTAAAGATCAGAGGAAAAGAACAGAATGAGAGGGGTAAATCCAGAATAAAAATGAAGAAGCAAAGAGATTGTAGAGCAGTGAGAAGGAAAAAAGCTTGGTGTGTCAATTCATTACATAGCAAGTATTTTTCGTTGTTGTGAAAAAAAAATCGCCCCCTCTGATTTTTTAACAGCCCCCTTAGTCATTTCATCCTGGAGCCGGGCCTGAGTGGAGCCTCACTTCAGAGCGTTTACCGCGACCCATCTTTGGTGTTATGAAGTGACTGAGCTCGTTAACTGTCTATGGGAGGGCGGGGGGAGCCTCGCTGCGGGGCAACTGTGGACCTCTGTCGCCTGTCAGCGCAACTTACATGATGTCGTTTAAAAAAATTAAGGGCGGTGCCGGCCGTCAGTGTACCGAGCCGGCCGTCAGTGTACCGAGCCGGTGTTGCAGTATAACTTGAGTCATGACAACTGGCGACATTCTATTATTTTCGTCATAGGAATCCGGGGCGTGTACATTGAGGACCCATTGTTGACTTACCATGTCGATCGCCTCGTTTGTCGTTTACGTTCATCTTTTGCTATATCTGCCTTCCTAAGATCACTTTGATGCACATTCAGTGCTCGTATGTGAGGTTGTGGGTGAGAGGTGGATATCGTGACGCTTACAGGGCGGTATCGAACATTACAAAGTAGGTGACTGTGTGGATGCCTGTTCAAAATATTACAAACTTGAATAAATCATTTAAATTATATATTTGTGTCCGACATCGTTCTTAATGTGATGTATAGTAGCTTTGATAGCTGTCCACACCTTCAGACAGCCTAAAAGTAAAACACAAGTCGTTTATTCACAGCCCGAACGCTCATCGAGATGACTGGATCACTCATGACAAGTTGTGATCAGCTCCGATTAAATTGTGATATCAATTCTGTAGCTATTCTCCAGGGAGCACGTTTTTTTTATGAAATACCCGTATCCCTCTCATCACAACAAGACTCTACACTGTGCAGGAAAAACAATTACATACATGAAAATAACCTTGATGCATGGGAATGAATCACACAAACTATCTTCCGTGGCTATACTGATATGTCACAGTAACGGTCAACCACAGAAACGTAAGTCCAGCGGGGCACAAGTTGAATACATATAAAACATTTGTACATCGTTGTTAATGTGATGTATAGTAGCTTTGATAGCTGTCCATACCTTCAGACAGCCTAAAAGTAAAACACAAGTTGTTTATTCACAGCCCGAAAGCAGCATCGAGATGACTGGATCATCTGCAGTGTTGGGCAAGTTACTTCCAAAATGTAATACAGTACATTACTTATTACTGTCTTTTTTAAGTAATAGGCTACGTTACATTACAATATTACTGTCTCTGAAATGTAATGACTTACACTACTTTTATATTAGCCTACTTTTGAGTTACTTTACCAAAATAATCTTAAAAGAATGGCTAAGTATTTTAAATGCTAAAATGTAGTTTAGTGCAGCTCATTATACATCCAGTGAAGGACAATGTGGTATAGCATAACAACTGTGTAGGCCATTAAGGCTACTCACAACTTTTATTACACGGCTTAGTTGAATACTCGATTCTGATTCATTGAACATGTGACACGTTGTTAATACAGTAGTACAGACCACTGTCGATGACTACAATGAAGGTTGCTAAGGAGGATCAAGAAAGAGAAAGCAAAAGAGGTTAAAAGACGGAGCGCTGAACGTCAGATAAATCACCAGAAGAAGGAGGAGGAAGTAAACAATAACAGGAACACGGAATGGGCTCTGTTTGTTTAGTATGGCCGTGTAATAAGCGGGATATTTGTGCAGCGAGGCGGTCATGGGGGAAAGAACATCCGACAGCCTGGATCTGGATGAGCCTGAAGGGTAAACACCAGGTTTACTAATCTACCCGCACAATTTTTCTCTGGTGTCAGAATGTCTTGCGATGTTGGTAAATGGTTCAAAAACAAAACACCATTTAATTTCGGGTTCTAAGTTGACCGTTACTGTGACATATCAGTATAGCCACGGAAGATAGTTTGTGGGTTTCATTCCCATGCATCAAGGTTATTTTCATGTATGTAATTGTTTTTCCTGCACAGTGTAGAGTCTTGTTGTGATTAGAGGGATACAGGTATTTCATTAAAAAAAACGTGCTCCCTAGAGAATAGGTACAGAATTGATATCACAATTTAATCGGAGCTGATCACAACCTGTCATGAGTGATCCAGTCATCTCGATGAGCGTTCGGGCTGTGAATAAACAACTTGTGTTTTACTTTTAGGCTGTCTGAAGGTATGGACAGCTATCAAAGCTACTATACATCACATTAAGAACGATGTACAAATGAAAGTCGGACACAAATATATAATTTAAATGATTTATTCAAGTTTGCAATATTTTGAACAGGCATCCACACAGTCACCTACTTTGTAATGTTCGATACCTCCCTGTAAGCGTCACGATATCCACTTCTCACCCACAACCTCACATACGAGCACTGAATGTGCATCAAAGTGATCTTAGGAAGGCAGATATAGCAAAAGATGAACGTAAACGACAAACGTGGCGATCGACATGGTAAGTCAACAATGGGTCCTCAATGTACACGCCCCGGATTCCTATGACGAAAATAATAGAATGTCGCCAGTTGTCATGACTCACGTTATACTGCAACACAGGCCGTCAACGGCCTGCTGCCGACCGGCCGTTCTGTGATTCTCCAGAACACACAGATGGCCAGTCCGCTATGTATTCCACCGGGTCACCGCAGCGCGGCGGGCAGACAGACCCGGTGGAATACAGGGTCTACCGCGTTTAGGAACCGTTAAGCAGAACCGAAATTGTGTATTTTGTATGGGTACCCGGTACCCGGCATTTTCTTATCGGTTCTCATCTGGAACCGAGTTTCGGTTCCCAACCCTAGTTAGAAGTGCAAAACTTGTTTACCAGCAGTGTTCAGTTTACTGCCACCAGAGAAAGGCAAAACTAAAGAGATTTCCCCCTGAAAGTGTTTTGGAAGTCATGGTTCCCTTTCCTTTACAGAAGAATAGGAAGAACACAAACAAGTGTAATATTATGATACTGCATCATTTCTGTGATGATGGAATGATCAAACTAAGCCATTGCTGGCATGGAAATACACTTTTTTCAGGCAGCTACGGAAACTCTTTGATATAAACACATTGCTTCATACTGTAGATCAGGGCCTCTCAAACTCCGGACCAAGGTCCGGATCGAACTGCAAATCAATCCGGACCGAACCCTGTGTCCCATTATAAAAAATGAAAAATAATTATTAAAAAAAAATAATAATAATAATAAAAAATAAATAAATAAATCTGATTCTGATGTAAATTAAAGTGGACCTATTATGCTATATTGGAAAACATATATTGTAGGACCATACCTATACAAATATAGGTCTGTGAAGTTTTTTGCTTAAAATACCAAACAGTTCACCCATTGTCGGTCGCGAAGTGAACGACGGGAGCCGGCTCTCGCCCGCGAACGAGCCGTTTTTTTGTGCAATGTGCAAATTATCCCGCTTATTACACATGGCCACATTCTCAACAAAGTAACGACATGACTCCCAATATTAATTGAAATGCTTTTATGGATTTAGAAAATGATTTTATTGATTTAAAAATAGTTTTATGTATTGATTTAAATTGACATGCATCCGCTAAGAAAAGTAGTCCGTTGTTACTGTTTGAACTAACGTAGCAACGGCAGGAACTGCTTCGATAGTGTTTTTGAGGAGCTTTTTGATTACAGATTTGAAAACATCGTTGCTTGCTTTAAAAGTAGCACAACTCATGATGTCAAACCTTGGAAAGTATCTAGATATCCCTGCCCTAATGCCAAAGTAACTGCCAACTGAATATGTGTCGCCGTTTGATGTCTATGTCTGGGCCGCTGCGTAAAAAGGAGGGTTTCTGCCCCATTACTTCTCTTCTTACTTCTATAAGAATAAAACACGGAGGACGGAGATCTCTTTTTCTCCCCCTCTTCTGACAGCCCAGCAGCTGATCTCAGAGCACGCTCCCCTCTCCTGCAGGGGGGCGTGGTCAGCTGCAGCTCACAGAATCAGCCCCCTGCAAAAACAGCGCTGGAAAGAGCAAATGGAGCGAAATGAGGCATGGCTAAAATGCAGAATCTTTTTGGTATTTTGAAAAAATATATATATTTATATACTTTATATAGGTCGATACAGTAGCCCCTTTAAAAAAAAAGAAGTTTTTATAGGTGTTGCTATCTGTTTTGTGTAGCGTGGTTCTACAAGCAAGTCAATGCATTCATTGGGTGGTATCAGAGAGTTACACGGGTCTGTAAATGCAATGAAAACAATTGGCCACAGCAAATCATTTATATTAAACATGTAATTTTTACTTTTGAATACTTCAGTACAAAGGATGTATTGAATAATTTAAGTGATATATGTGTACACATATAATTAGTCAAAACAAAGCTACATTTGATTTAATTAAAAGGTATAATATGTGGTAAACTGAAGAGCCGTTTGGGAGCCGGAAGAGCCGGCTCTTCTTGGTGAGCCGAGCCAAATGATCCGGCTCACCAAGAAGAGCCGGAATTCCCATCACTAGCTCATACCCCTCTTGTGCAGCCCTGTTAGAGAAACGCGGATTTTGGGTCCTTAGCTTGAAAAAAAAAGAGGAGGCGGAGCTAATGCCTGATCAGAATTCTACCGGAGATAAAGTTAAATTCTGTTGTAATAAAACGCCATCCTGTTCTTATCCACATCAAGGATTATTTCTGAAATAGTATGGATCTCAAATGCTTTTTCTCTTGCGGGTTTATCACAAGGTGAGTTCCTTTCTTTATTTCCTGCTTTTTAAACACATGTGCTCTCCAGTACAGGTTAGCTCTGAGTGTTAGCGAGGCTTGCTAATGTAAACAAAGACAAGATTATGTCCAAAACACGTTCAAAACGCGTCAGGCATTGTTTCTGATAGCAATTTTCTGTGGGTCCGCTGCCGATTTGACGTCAGATTGGCAGCAAATCTGTATCCGCTCGTTGTACCCCTGTTTTTAAAAGATTTGGGTACGGAGGAAAAGAGAGCGGGTTGTATTTTATGACGCTGCGTGATTTCCCCGACGCACCGGGGACACATATTTATGTATAAAATACATCACAAAGTGCATTTTGCATGATAGGTCCCCTTTAATGTATATTGTCTTGTGTCTGACGCGTTCTGAGAATGAACGTATATTTACTTGTGTGCGCGAGTGTCACGCGCATTTAAGTTAACCACAAGTTTACCTTGACTTTCTAATGCTTCTAATGCCATTTTTGCCGAGGTTCAAGGCATTGGCTACAGACAAACATTGCCATTTCTCCCACTAGTTCAAGCCATGATACTGTATGTATGTATGTATGTATGTATTGAATGTCTGTGTGTATACAGGGGCGCGGTTTACCGACAGGCAAGTGCTTGGACCAGAAGGGGGCCCCCAAATAAGGTAGATTAATCCAATCCAATCCAACTTTATTTATATAGCACTTTAAAACCTCCTGACCAAAGTACATGCATAACGCGCCGAAACTGCTTCTTAATTTCAGTTTCGTTGCTCCGCTCCGTGGGTGTGTGGGGGGGGACGACTTTACTGGCATTGATCCGGACCATTGACCTTGGATAAAATTCACAAGTGGACCTTTAACAAAAAAGTTTGAGTACCCCTGCTGTAGATATTCAGTTGGTATCTAAAATGAAGAGCTGTTGATTTGACTTTCAACAAGATCATTTATATTTATGTTATTTTTTCTTTAATATGTGATTTAGTGGATATAGTTAAACTCTGAAACACATGTGCATGGTCATGTAACCAGACCTGGTAATTCTGTACAGCTGTATTTAATAGAGTTTTTAAATATGAACAGAACAGCTCTGTCGTGCTTTGAGGAGCAAAACTATCCTTGAAGTCATTTTGAATCATCCCATGAAATGCATACAGTGATTCTCTATGAGCCATTTTTCAAAATAATGTCTTCTTTGGGCAGCGGTGCAGTTTATCTACTGTTAATCTACTGTGATCACCAGGGATCCACTAGGGGACGCCATAGGGCTGCACCATGTTCTCATGTTGAATCTTCACTGAGGAGATGCTGCCTGTTATCACCAACAGGAGGCAGTACTGTACTGTTTCAATGTCTCATTCTTTCATTTGCCCTTCTAAATATTAAGCACACCTAACAATGCTCACTGGTACATTTGATTGATATTTGTTTTTATTACCGGATGTGTTTTCACAGATGCCTTTTTTACAGCGGGGCCATAAAGTGTCACCACTCATACCCACTGTGGGCTTCATTAAGATTCAGGTCTCAGCCTTAAAGGTGGGGTAGGTAAGTTTGAGAAACCGGCTCGAGATACACTTTTTGTTATATTCCATGGAATGCTCTTAACATCCCGATAGCAATGAATATCTGAAGTGCTTTGACAACAAATCCATAAAGAAATGTCATCAGTACTGTAAAAAGCACGACCAATCATCTGAGTCGGCCCGGCTAAAGTAACTGGATGGCCTACCTGCCTGTCAGCCTTCCATCTGTGCACAAACTTATCTCGTGCCCTCATTGGTCATGTGTGCGTTTGTGTGTGTTGGAGGAGGAAGTGGCAGGTTTTTTCCAGCTGTGTATTTTCAAATTCTAGCGCACTTGGGCTGGTTTCTCCAAAATTACCTACCCCACCTTTAAATGCAGCCTGTTGATCTTAAACATAAATGATGCAACTGCATTAGTGTCAATCTAATGAATATTAACATTTGTTTCCACAGTGAAGCTTTATTTTTAATGCATCTGGTTTCCTAGGTTATTTTTATTATTTCTCTAGGACTAATGATTACAAGTTCAACATCTTTGTCAGAGATTGTGCTGTATCATCAAAATGATAATTATAGGGATTAAATGCTAAATATGATTCACCTTTGTCATCATCTTTTATACATGTCAATAAATGTTCTTTCTCTGCTGATTGAAATTCCTACGTGCAGATTGACTGTCCCTCTCACTGCCTCTCTGTGAGCTCCTCTGTCATTTAGCTTCTGTTGGTCATTTTCTATTTCCTATTTTTATTTCATACTTACTCACCTCTACTCTCATTTCAGTGTCACCACTTCCTGTCCTTGAGTGTTCCTCACCTCTGTAATCATCCTCCTCATCCTCATTAGTAACTGGTTTCTCCTTATCCTCTTTCTTGGCATATTTAGTCTGTGTGCCAATGACTAAACGTTGTCAGTTGTTCTTTGTACGTCAATGTCAGATGTTCCAGCAGTTTTCCCGAATGTTTAGTGTTCCTGGTTTTCCTGACCATGCCTTTTGCCTACTCCTTGTCTCTTTTGGTTGCCTGTCCAGACTGGTCATATTTTCTGAAGACCCTTTTCCCACTAAAGCCTTTTTCTCCACAAGTTGTGCTGCTGAGTCCGTTGTCCATGTCTTTACAAATCCATGACCTTTTCCTGTCCCAGCCTGCACCTGGGGTCCTGTCTGGTATTGAAGACCCAAGCCTCTTTGGATCTGGTGCTGAACGCCTGTTCTGGTGCTGCCATGATTAGTGCCTCTGTGCTATAGTTCATACACTGCTGTTATGAAATAAACTGGTATATTTAATACATTAAAACATTTTATTATATGTGAACCAAAGAATGAAGAAAAAGGGAAAAAGATTAGCAGCAGATACAATCTGATTTCCACATGTCAAAATAATTGTTGCATTCTATTTTAGAACAGCCTGAAGCAGCACTGTGAGCAGAGCGTGCCTCATATCACTTTCACAGGAAAATGCACTTTGAAATGATTGTGCTCCACTCAGAGGGACTGAGGACAGGCTGTGTTGACATTCAGCTGTGTGATTTACAGTAAAGGTGGTTAATAATCCATTTATACCTGTAATGGCTGATCATCTCTAGATCTGCAGAAAACAAAGAATAGAAACACATTAGATCACTGTGTCATATAAATCGAAGAGGAGCAGAGCATGACACTAGTACAATAACACCCACTGTTAATGTGATTTACAGCTGACAGGAGAGTGGGATTGGTTGGACATGCTGTTCTCAGCAAGGTCAGACATTTCAGTGTCTCTGGATGGTCCTCCTGTGGTCATCTGTCCTGAGAGGCTCAGATTACATGTGTGTGCCAGGACTATAACTCTGAGACGCTATCAAGCAGAGCCAAACTGAGTCATAAAGTTGGGAGAAATGAAGCAGCAGTCTTTGTTTACATTAGCAAGCCTCGCTAACACTCAGAGCTAACCTGTACTGGAGAGAGTATGTGTAAAGAAGCAGGAAATAAAGAAAGGAACTCACCTTGTGGTAAACCTGCAAGAAAATAAGCATTTCAGCTCCATACTGTTTCAGAAATAATCCTTCATGTGGTCTGGAACATGATATGGCGTTTCATCACAGCAGCATTTAGCTGAGAATCTCTCGGTAGAATTCTGAGCAGGCATAAGCTCCCACCCCCTCTTTTTTAAAGCTAAGGGCCCAAAACGGGCATGGCTAGAATGGGTGACCTGTTTGGTATTTTGAGCAAAACACATCATAGATCTGTTTTTTATATATCTGATATCCATAATAGATGCCTAAAAATAGCATGATAGGAGATCTTTAAATGTGATGACGTATTTTATATTGTAGATCAAGATTTAAACCACTGACTTTATTTTTAGTTCAGTTTGTCATTGTGTTTTCAAATGCAAATCTTCTGACTGTAAAATAATAATAAAAAGTGCCTTCAAAGTGGAGTTAAGACAGAAACACTAGCTTATGTTATGTTAGCGCTCATATTAGAGACGGTTAAAAGAGGTAAATGACGTAGCAAAGAAGACAGCAGGTGAACCACATTTGATGACGACCCTGGAGAGGCAATCTGCGACCAGGTTCGACTTGCCAGCCACGTGCTTAATGTCTGTGGTGAACTCCGAGATGTAGGAAAGAAAACACGGTCTGCCTCTTCAGCCAGGGCGCGGGGTTCAGTAACGGACATGTTGGCAAGTGCCGTCTGAACCCGGGGCGGCAAGTGGCGCAGGAACGTCTCCATGAACAAAATCCGGGGATCTTCCCCCCCCCAGCAGATTCAGCATCTTCTCCATGAGCTGGGATGGCTTGCTGTCTCCTAGGCCTTGGATCTCAAAAATCTGCGAGCCCTCTCCTTAGCAGATAAGCTAAATGTCTTATGGAGAAGGGCCTTAATCGCCTCATATTTGCCATGGCGTGGGGGATCTGCGATAAATCCCACCAACCTGGACCACGTGGAGCTCCCAAAAATGCGCCTCCACGTGTGCGAACCACGCCGCAGCAGCATGCTCCCAAAACTCCGTCAGTTTAACAAAAACATTGCGATCAGCCATGAGCCATTAAGTCTTCGGAATCTATCACGAAAACGTCAGGGTCACCAGTGTAGAGCCGATGAAAGGGAGTCAGAGGCGGTGTGTTCAGTATGGAACTCCACACTTTATTTTCCATTTGTAACAAGACAAGGTAAGTACATCTGCTCGTGGCTACTGTCAAGCTAGCATGAATACCACAACACCGTACCCTCACTAACAGGTCCGTGTTGCAACACACAATATACCCAACGGTGAATTATGTTCCATAACGTGTCACCACACTATAATGTATTTACAAAGTGTGAAGAGGAGGCAACGTTAGAATAGGGAACCTGTTCAGGTCAATTAGAGTCAAACTACTAGCTTATTGGTTATGAACAAGACTTCACTTTAAAATAGGGAACATGTTCTTAGATAGAAATACCTCATTTTGAGTTCAATCAGGAGAGACGTTGATGTATGAAATACATATTTATTACTGGGACACGTCATATGAATGAAATAATGATTACCAGAATTGAGACAGGAGAATGGAATGGTGTTTGGCGATTAGGCCCCGGTTTGCAGTATTATCATTCAGGAGGGGAAGAACCGCTCCGAAGAAACCCCCCGGGGTCTAGACACTGGTGGTGGTGATAAGTAGGTGGGACCGGTCTGAAAGGAGAAGGATTAGCTTGGTCCTGTAGGAGACGGGAGGCGAGAGGGGTGGAGGAGGGTTGCGTATTGTCACCTGAAATGACAGCTGACAAGAGGGAAGAGCAGATATAAAGGGATTAGCGGGTGCAACGATAGGCTTGTGAGAATGGAGAGAGGAGTGATTGGTTAGCTGGGGAGTGACGCCCCCGATCACTTAATGAGGGAGGAGAGGGTAAAGAAGTGACGTGAAATATGAATGAAGAGCTTGGTCTTCCTGCTTGAACTTGCGATAAGCTTCGTTTCCATCAGGAGAGACGTTGATGTATGAAATACATATTTATTACTGGGACACGTCATATGAATGAAATAATGATTGCCAGAATTGAGACAGGAGAATGGAATGGTGTTTGGCGATTAGGCCCCGGTTTGCAGGATTATCATTCAGGAGGGGAAGAACCGCTCCGAAGAAACCCCCAAAGAAGTGAAGTATGACATGCTGAGCTCAGTGAGCTGTAATGAGTTTCTTACCTTGTGGGCTGACTGCGGTGATCTGTGGATGAAATGAGAGATTAACATGTGGATTAAACAATCGGCCGGAATCACTGCCGGGTTTACTGTACATCATAAGATGCTTGACCCGAGAGCCGACGGCCGGAATCACTGCCGGGCTCACTGTACATCAGGCCTATTCAACTAGCGGCCCACGGGCCGAATCTGGCCCTTCAGAACTTTTTTCTGGCCCACAAGAGGTTACCTGCAAATCGAAATGGCATATGTGTAATAGCATAAATAAAACTAATGTCTGATCACACTAAATCCGACGATGCGGCGAAAACGCTGGTTTTTCTATTCATTTGAACTATTTTGAATCCATTATTTTGCCTGCCGCGCTCTGCTCATTAAAAAAAAAACGCACTGTGTCCTCACTTGTCATTGGCTCAGTCAAACTCACGTTACACACTAGGTTCGCGGGCCACAGAGAAAGTACTTTAGTTAACAACAGCTTCAAGATGTCTCTCTCCAAGCCCAAGAAACGTAAAGTTGATTCGGAAAATCGCCAATTCCAGAATGAATGGACTGACAAATATGTATTTACTTTGCCAGCCGCAACAAGTAATAAACCGGTGTGTTTATTGTACAACGAAAGTATATCCGTGATGAAAGAATACAACGTAAAGCGACACTACAACTCAAATCACGGCTCGTTCTCTGCCAGTTTTCCCGTGGGCTCAGAGGAACGGAGAAGGAAAGTACAGGGACTGCTAGCATCATTTGAACGGAGTCAAGTGGCCAACAATGAGGAAGGTGGCCTTGCTTATACTGACAATGTTTGGATCTACCTATACTTATGAGTCTAGCTTTTCTTATATGAATGCCATCAAAACAAGGGCACGTTGCTCCATGACCAATGAGAAGTTGCATGAGTGTCTCAGGATTGCTCTTACCACTTATGAGCCAAACTATGCTGAAATAGCTAAATCAAGGCAGTGTAATTTCTCTCACTGACTCAAACAGGCTAAACATGACAGAAGTCTGATTCATGGTATGTATGCAGATCTGTTTTTATGGTCATTCATTTTATGGTCATTCACACACGCCTACTTACTGTTTCGAACATTGTAAAAATGTTTCCAAGATATGAATGTTATTGTGAGTCTGATGGCTATTGTTTGACTATGTTCTATTTGCATTTAGTATTACATTTTATGGACTTGTTTTGTCTTCAATGCACCTTATGTATGCTTGGAAGTGTTGAGGATATTATACACAGGGCTACTTACTGTTAATGTGATGAATACTGTTTTATTATATTCATCTTGTTTTGTACATTAGTGGACATGGAACTGTTGGGGGAAAAAACTCATGTCTCCTTAGTTTTAAAGATGTAACATTTTGCACTTTTGTGTCAAGCCTTGTAACCGAAGCTTTCCTACTTTTTTATGGACTGGTTATTTTCTGTAATGATTTATGTTGATACAATTAAAGTAAAAAAAAAGGGATGCACTTGACTAGTTCATTTAATGTATTAGTATCTATTAACACAACTGTAAGCAAGAGTTATTTGTAGTGGTTCCTTGACAAAGTATTGTGTGGCCCACAAACCCCCAGTAATTTTCCTATTTGGCCCACTTGCTAATGAAGTTGAATAGCCCTGCTGTACATCATAAGATGCTTGACCCGAGAGCCGACGGCCGGAATCAGTGCCGGGCTTACGTACTACCACTTGTTGTATATGAATGCACCTGCCTATTGCCTGAACAAGTTAGATGCCACCTATCACAGTGCACTGAGATTTGTCACAAATTGTAAAGCACTTACTCATCACTGTACCCTGTATGCCAAGGCAGGTTTGCCATCACTTACTGTAAAGAGGCTCAGTCATTGGTACACGTTTATTTATAAAGCTTTGTTGGGTAAACTCCCGTATTATATCTGCTCTCTGATAACACAGAGAGTTGCAAGCAGCGATTGTCTGAGATCGCATGATGTCGTATTGTTAGATGTGCCAAGAGCAAGGACTGTCTTAGGTGAGACAGCTTTTATGTGCGCAGCTCCACTTGCTTGGAACAATCTTCAGCAAGAATTGAAACTGAGCAATCTCATTCCTCTGCATGTTTTTAAAGCTAGGCTAAATGAAATGCTTGTTGATACTATGGGCACTTGTAAATGTCTATAACTATGTAAATGTATCCTGTAAATATATGATGTCCTTTATTGTTTTATGTTTCATGTGGAACCTATATGCTGCAGGTCTCCCTTGAAAAAGAGATCTATGATCTCAATGGGACCAATCTGGTTAAATAAAGGTTTGAAATGAAGATGAAATTAAATGAAACAACGGCCGGAATCGCTGCCAGGCTTACTGTACATCATAAGATGCTGACCCGAAGGTCGACAGCCGGAATCAGCGCCGGGCTTACGTGAACACTACCACTAAACAAACGGCCGGAATCACTGCCGGGCTTACTGTACATCATGAGATGCTGACCCGGAGGTCGACGGACAGAATCAGTGCCAGGCTTACGTACTACCACTAAACATTGCCGACACGATGGTCGATGACCTGCGATGCAGGGTTGAACATTACACAGATGAACACTACCACTAGAATGCATAAATACCAGGTTAGAGAGATCTTTGGATGGCCGCACGGTGCTGATGTCCGGGCGAATGTAGGATGTGAAGGCAGAGGAGGACCACCGTCCGGTTGTTTTAGGGATGAGGAATAATTACCTTGATTGGCGGCAGGGTTGCTGCACCTATCCTTAACGAAGCCCTGAAATGCTATTAAGACACCACCACCAGTTATATGCATGTTTACCATAGGTAAACTGGAGAGATCTTGGATTGCCGGCACGAGCCGATGTCCGGGCGAAGAGGGAGATGTAGACAATGTAATGCAGCTGTTAGCTTGAGTACAGTGATGCATGAATATCATAACCTGGCTCATTGTAAGCCATGTGAGCATGAAACCAAATATAAATGAAGTGCAATATGCGCAGCATAAAATGATGTATGCTTAGGTAAATACTGAAACATGACCCATGATATAGGACTAGCTTAATTGGCAGTTTAATTACGCCACGGTGAGACATAGATGCTGATGTGCTTGATTGGGTGATTAGACTGTGTTCTATCATCTTACATGAACTTCTCTTTCTCCCTGAAAGAAACCCCCCAAAATCACGGATGGGGCAGCATCCGTGAATAAAAAAAAAAGAAGCCTCATTGAGTGTCTGAGTGAGTAGATACGGCCGCTGCTAATGTGTGGCATTAATGGGGGTAGGGGGGTGATGGTTCGAAAGATTATCTGCCACGTGGTTCCTGGCGAGGTAGTGGCAAAACTGTGGTTGTGCCTGGAGCATACAGACCTCGGATGAGCATCCTTGCAGGAACTGCAGATGTGGAGGAATGTACAATATGGGTGGGAGCAAACGTTTTCGTTAAAGTTATGACAAATCTTCTCGTCTTGCCTATGCTGCACCTGACGGCTTTGACTATTATTCCCGGAAAACGGCGTGGGGAAGACTCTCGGCCCGGAGAGAGGCACTGAAGGGCAGAAAGGGGAGGTGTGGCCCTGCGTCCCGCAGCTGTTGCACGTAGCGACTTGATGGCCGCCGGTAGCCATCACGAGCAGCTCGGTGTCCAGCACGGACCAATCCAGGCGAACGTTGTGATGGGCTAAGTGAAGCGCTGCTTTGCTTGAAAAACTTTTATGGTAAAAGTAGAAAACGGATCTTCCGTATTTAAGGTGAAGATCGTCGATCATGGCCAGATAAGCATCTAATTCGATCCTTCTTTCGGGGTAAACTGAACAGAGAACGTCCCGAAAGATGCCAAAAGGAACCAGAAATTGCCCTATGCTGAGGTCTTTGAGGAGCCGGGGGTCTGAAGACTTGAAGACGGCAGTGATGCTACCTCCCGTGGAAATGGACCTGTCGCACTCCGGGGAAGGCAAAATAAGGCTGACGAGATTAATGTCTTTCCCTTCGAGAATTTTCGCTCTAAGCCGTGAGGAAATGTTAGCGGCTTGGGGAATGTAAATCCTGCCTGAAGGAGGAGCTGGGAGGGTGGAAGCCAGGGAGTGAGAGGGAGCTACCGCTTGTGAATGTAAAAGCGGCACCGAAGCAGAAAACCCGGCCCTGTTCACGGAAGAGGTTGAAGCTCCAGCAGGGCCCTTTTCCATGGACTGGAGGCGAGCGTCGATTAGCAGCAAGGAGCTTGCCAGAGATTGCAGGGTGTTTGCTAAGCTACCATCCGTGAGAGGCTGGTTTCCGGTGCTCCCGGGCTGGTCGGCGCTGGGGTGAGCCTGGGAAGGGTGGATTTTTTCGACGAGCGAGCTCGTGGAGGGCTCAGCTTCCTTGTCCTTTTTCCCCCGCGGCTGCGCCCGCTCCCTCCCCTCGCCCGCACCCTCGCCCTGATCTCTCGGGAGAGCTGGCTGGAGCTGCTGGCTTGGGCTGGGGGACCGCGCCGGAGACTTGGTCCGAGAGCTCCCGAAGCTGGGAGAGAGGGAGATCTGGGGCTGCAGAAATGCCCTGCTGCAGTAGAAGGGAGAAGAGGAAGTCTGCTTCTGCCGTACGTGAGCCGGTGGCTTGAGGAGTTGGAAGCTACTTCTGGAGGTACGTCGGAGCCAGGATCGAGATCCTTCGAAAAAGGTTCGTTGTCGTAAAAGTCTGAATTAGACATCTTGAGGTTATATATTCCTGAGTGTTTAACGGAAGAGGAGTATTAGTGTACTACCATTTGCGTATTGTCACCTGAAATGACAGCTGACAAGAGGGAAGAGCAGATATAAAGGGATTAGCGGGTGCAACGATAGGCTTGTGAGAATGGAGAGAGGAGTGATTGGTTAGCTGGGGAGTGACGCCCCCGATCACTTAATGAGGGAGGAGAGGGTAAAGAAGTGACGTGAAATATGAATGAAGAGCTTGGTCTTCCTGCTTGAACTTGTGCTAAGCTTAATTTGTTTAGACTTAATTAACACTTATAGTTTCATGTATTCTTACATAAGAATAGATCATATTTGTTAGGTGTTATTATGGGAGAATTACTATTCGTGTGGTATTACTGCCTTATTAGGCCCATATTGAGCAGAGCATATTGAGACCAAAACTCATGTACAACAACTTCCTTACTTGCAATAAATAAGCACTAATTAGAGGGTTATTGAGGAAAAACTCTCAACTAATGGCTTATTACTTGTAGAATATGGTCATGTAGAATAAGGCTTTAATAAGTGTTTTATAATGACTAATAAAGAGCCAATATACTGCTAATATGCATGTTAATTAACAACTAGTTGATGGTGAATTTGTATACCTTAATATAAAGTGTTACCGTAACTTTTTATTTTTTATTATATCCTAACTTTTTTTATTAACTTAGTACTTTTTAATGCATGTTACATTATGTAACATATGTAACATTAAGCTGTCTGTGGCTCTTTTTCTGCTGTAACAACGTACATTTCCCCTTTGTGGGACTAATGCTACGTTCACATCGGACGCGATGCGATGTTTGGGGGCGGCGCGATTACATGTAAAGTCAATGCAGAGACGCGGACAGACGCAAATTCGTTCCGACGGCGAGCATGAAGCGGTGGACGCGGCGCGAATCACGCGATTGAGGCGATTGAACTGTGCCGCGTCAAACGCGAGAGTTCAATTTTTTCAACTCGAGCGTCAAATTCACGTGACGCGTTCTCGCGGAAACCAATCAGCGGTGAGGATCTCAGCCTGCCGTTACTGACGTTCAACCAGAAAACATCAGCCGTTAGCTGTTAGCAGTTAGCACACAGAGCTCACAGCTCCTCATATCTGTTCAGAAACTGGACAAAAGTGAAGCAAGTACAAACCACAGACTGTCTGTGTCATGGCGAATACAGTCGCTGGGTTATTTATGTCTGTAGGCCGTTGTTATGAGTGTGGAGTGAGCATATACAACGTTAGCTTAGCCTGGTCGACCCAATCTCCATTCAGAAAACAAACATTTTAAAAGGTTTTTCGCCTGCCGTCTTGTCTGCAGACTTGTCAAGCATTAATTCATGGTTTTTACTAACCGGTATCAGTATGTTGTTACTTCGGTATCATTTAGAAACGTGTATTACAATTTAATCACGGTCAAATATGTTCATTTTGTTGTAGTTGTAGCTCCCGAGCCAGCGCGTCTTGTTTGAATGATGCGAGTAAACACAGCTGGCAACCGCGGTGAAACTCGAGCGATTAGAGCGAAGCGAATATGCGCATTGCGTCCGGTGTGAACGCACCAATAGACTAGAGTGATGCGATAGGAGCGTTTAGAGCGAAGCGTTTAGAGCGAAGCGAATATTCGCATCGCGTCCGGTGTGAACGTAGCATAATAAAGGGGTTCTGATTCTGATTACCTGAGACAAACCAGTCTTAATACTGCGTTCACACCGGACGCGATGCGATGTTTGGGGGCGGCGCGATTACATTACAAACGCAAATATTCGCATCGCGTCCGGTGTGAGCGCACCATTAGACTAGAGCGATGCGATAGGAACGATTAGAGCAAAGCGAATATTCGCATCGCGTCCGGTGTGAACGCAGCATTAGTCTCCGTAGAGATACTCTGGAGAGTATTGTGAAAACACTAGCTGTAAGTTATCTTTCCATGAGATGGCTGAGTGACAGAAGTTAGAATGAGTATGCACAATTTTCAGAGCCAATTATTCCAACAGACTTAACTGGCAGTAAAAGAAAGAGCCTGACATAAATTCCTACTTCCTACAGGCTTTGAACTCCAACAAGCTTTCTGTCTAAAGTCTCTGCTGAACCATTAAACGCCTGTGACTGAGTTGAACATCCAGGTTGTGACTGCTCCCCGTGGACAGAGACACGTTGGACAGAAGTACTCCTCTGGGTGGAGTCAAACAGACACAATTAAAGCAGAGACATCTGTCAGGCGTCCATTTGGCTCTGTGACTCCCCTGCCTCAGCTTCAGGAGCTGAACATAGGGAAGCCGAGCGAACATAAGGAACACCATTACTGTAGCAGAAACGGCTCTCAAGCTGACGTATAATGTTTGAATAAAAGCATATAAATGAACTCATCAGGTTTTATTTGAAACAAAATGTAGGGGAAAACCGAGTATGTCTGAGAACAAGTCACAGTGGCTCTTCCTGAGGTTCTGCACACTTTGCTACAGGGGAACATGTCAACACATTCTGTCCAGTGGGCTTAAATCACGTAGCTATTCCTGCTCACCAGAGGATGCACCATATAGATTTTAGACACAAACTGAGTATTATTAACACCGCCCCGAAAATCTCATAAGAATAATAATTATAATAATAATTGTATTTGTATAGCACCTTTCATACAGGGGATTGCAGTTCAAAGTGCTTTACATCAGTAAGAAATAAGACATAAAATCAGTGTAAAACAAGCAGCAAGAGCAAAGCATGAAGTGGGATAAAATAATTAAATATAAAAACATGGGGAGTAAAACATAGAGAAATAGTGCAATGTCAATCACAGAGAATAGTGCAGTATAATAGTGTCAAGTCAGTAAAATGCTTTGGTAAAGAGAGAGGTTTTAAGCTGCCTTTTAAAAATGTCAAACGTATTAGCTTCCCTAATATTGTTGGGTAACGTGTTCCACAGTTTTGGGGCGTAGTTTACAAAGGCTGCATCACCGATCTTCTTAGGACTCTTTCTGGTGACCTCTAATAGACCTGCATCTGATGATCGCAGTGTTCTGGCGGGTGTGTAGTTTATTAGAGAGTCAGCAATGTAGCTGGGTCCTTGTCCATTTAGAGCTTTGTATGTGAGGAGAAGCACCTTCAAATCAATTCTAAAAGTTACAGGAAGCCAGTGTAGAGTAGCTAAGACAGGACTAATGTGTTCCCTCCTTTTGGTATTCGTTAGTAGTCTAGCTGCAGAGTTTTGAATGAGCTGGAGTCTTCCAATAGCTTTCTTGGGGAGACCAGTGAATAGTGCATTGCAGTAGTCTAGTCGGCTAGATATAAAAGCATGAATTAGCTTCTCTGCATCATTGTGATTTATGAATGGTCGTACCTTCGCTATGTTTCTGAGATGAAAGAAAGCTATTTTGGTCATTTTGTTTAAATGGGCGTTGAAGTTCAAATCTGAGTCCAGGATGACACCGAGACTTGTTTAATCCAAGTGGTTAAGCTTCCTAGATTATTTGTTAGCATCTCTCTTTTTGATTTGGGGCCAACAAGTAGGACTTCAGTTTTGTCCTCATTCAATTTAAGAAAGTTATCGTTCATCCATTAGTGAATGGCTGTCGCATCATTTGGTTCAGTGGATATGTACAATTGTGTATCATCCGCATAGCTGTGGAAATCTATACCATGCTCTCTGATGATGTCGCAGAGCGGTAACATATAGAGAGAAAAGAGTAATGGACCTAAACAGCTCCCTTGTGCAACCCGTAGCGGCTTTCATGTTTCTCTGATGTATGGCCTCCTGGACTAATATAGAACATCCTTCCTCTGATATATGTTTTGATCCAGTTCAACACGCAGCCAGAGAAACCAATAAGCTTTTCAAGTCGATTTATTAGGATGTTGTGATCAATAGTATCAAAAGCTGCACTGAGATCTAATAGGATAAGGAGATGTTATTTGCATCAGAGTTGAGTCTGATGTCACTAATTACCTGTGAGTGCAGTTTCCGTACTGTGGTATCTTCTGAAACCTGACTGAAATACTTCTAAGATGTTGTTTTCTTTAAGATAGGAATTTATTTGGACTGAGACAATTCTTTCCAATGTTTTACTGATAAATGGTAGATTTGATATTGGTCTGTGGTTTGCTACTGTGTTGTTATCCAGTTTATGTTTCTTTAATAGAGGCTTTTCAACAGCTGTTTTAAAGGCATCAGGGAAGACGCCAGTTTTAAGGGATGTGTTTATAATGTCCAGGACCGGACTGCCGACGCTATCACACACTCGCTTAAATAATTTTGTGGGGATAGGATCAATGTCTGAGGTTGTGGAGTTTGCTTCTGAGACAGTTTTACACAGTTCTGGCGCGTTTCCACTGCAGACCTCGCTCGCTTTGGTTAGGCCTTATTAGGCCCGGCTCACTTTAATGCTGCGCTTCCATTACAGTTTAGGAACTGGGGTAGTTACTATAGTAACGCAGTGTAGGCGGAGCCGTGACGTCATCTTCAATGAGAGCCCCAGAAAAACAACACAGCCGTTAGCTGTTAGCACTCAGAGCTCACAGCTCCTCATATCTGTTCAGAAACTAGACAAAAGTTAAACAAGTACAAACCACAGACTGTCTGTGTCATGGTGAATACAGTCACTGGTTTATTTATGTCTGTATAGGCCGTTGCTGTGAGTGTGGACGGTCGGAGCATATATAACGTTAGCTTAGCCAAGCTCCATTTAGAAAACACGCATTTTAAAAGGTTTTTCGCCTGCATCTGTCTGCAGACTTGTCAAAGCATTAATTCATGGTTTTTACTAACCGGTATCAGTATGTTAGAGACAGTGTTTAGCAGCTGATCGATTGTGGAGAAAGGGACTATGGAATTTCCGGCATTTTCTGTGATAATATTGGAAACAGAATCTTTCCTTGTTCGTCGGATGGTTCTGTTAAAGGCAGTTAAAGCATCTTTGTAGATTTCACAGCAGATAGTGATTTTTGTTTTCCTCCATTTTCTCTCTGCTGCACGACATTTCCTTTTTTCTTCCTTGACAACATTATAGTTCAACCAGGGGGAGGATCTGGTTGTCGACTTCTTTTTAGTTTTTAGTGGGGCGACAGAATTTAATACAGATGGTAGTGCATCATTGAGATGTTCTACCATTTCATTCAGAGAGCTGTCATGACTGTGTGGTTCATAGAGTCTGATGAGATCGGTGAACTTTGATTCAGCTTTGTCGTTAAGGAGCCTTTTTTGAACTATGACTTATTTTTTAGTTTTAGTCAGGGTTATTTCAGCATCAAAGAATATACAGGGATGGTCAGAGAGAGCTCAGTTACTGAGATGTTATTGATGTTTAGTCCAGTTGTTATCACTAAGTCTAATGTGTTACCATGTCGGTGAGTTGCATTTATTATATGCTGTGTTAGATCAAAGCTATCTAGTAGATTTGCAAGCTCTATAGCTTTGGAGTCCGCTTTTTTATTTATATGAATATTCAGGTCTCCGTTTAGGATCACCTTATCGTAGCTGGTAACACAGTGAGATCAGTTCAGAGAACTCTTGTATACATGATGGTGTCTAGGTGGACAATATATTGTGACAATTATGGTTGATTCAGTTTTGAGTTCAATGGCTAGATATTCCATCGACATGAACTCACCTAGTTCTGTGATTCTAAACAAACATGTTGAGGAAAAAATGGCTGCAACCCCTCCTACTCTTCGGTTCTTTCTGGGCAGTTGATAAAAGCTATAGTTTGGTGGACAGGTCTCTCGCATTATTGATGTAGCTGTGTCGTTATTAAGCCATGTCTCCACTAAGCAGATGCAATCTAAGTTATTTTCTTTAATCAGATCATTAACTACAAAGGTTTTATTATTCAGAGATCTGACATTTAGGAGGGCTAATTTTATTTGTTGGACTTCTATGTCATGAGAGGAGATCTGCTTTGGCTGGACTTTGATCACTTTGAGGTTAACGGCACGTGCAGGCCTATTAGATGGTGCATAGCTGTTACCATGCCATTGGCTGGTTAAGATTACCGGTATGTTGGAGATGGCATGGCGTCTGTACTATCGTTGTTTTTCTTCAGGCAGTGAGTCCACTGAGATTACACTGAGTTCAAGATGTTGTTTCGTGGAGGTCAGTGTGTTGCTTGTGTCCATGCAGGAGGTTGTGTCATTCGGCTTAGATGGAGCAGAGATTGGGGCTTGATTCTGTCCACTTAAAGAGCCTGTGACACGAGTTTCCCCCATCATCCAAACCCATCAATTTGAGTAAATATTGTCCCCTTGAAACCGTTACTGAACTGATTTTGGATATTTGTACTTTGATAACCATTAATCTGCCCTTCAATGTTGACCATTTTCTGGATCTTCTCGGGGATTCTTCAAATCCCGCCAAATGATGTGTGACGTCATTGCGGGCACAGCGCTCCAGCTGCACCGTTCAGGATCCCAGCATCTGCATGTAAACGCACGATGGCGCACACAGCAGCAAGCTCAGACAGTGATGACAGTTTAATTTTGAACGTGTCTGAGAGCTCATATGAGGCTGAAGGATCGGTTTATGTTGTATCTGTTAGAAGTTTAGGAATTAGGTGCGTCAATATGGGCGATCATACGGTCATGTAGCCAGTGGTGGACTGGGACTAAAAATCATCCCGGGACTCTCGACCGGCCCACTTCGGTACCGCTAGCAAGTTGTCAACGGGGGGAGTGGGGGATGACGTGCTAGTGACTTATCCGACCGGCCCACTTCGGTACCGGCCCATCGGGATTCGTCCCGATGGCCAGTCCGCCACTGCACCCAGCCCACATAAACTGTCAACGGGGGGAGCCTCGCTGCGGGGAAACGGTGGACCTAGTGTCCCGAGTGGGAATAATAATAATAATAATCCGTGCATTTTATCCATTAATTTCCCCAACATTGTGGTAAAAAAACACACGTTTAATCCACGTTGGTGTACTACAACTACAAAAAGCATCGGTTTGTTTTCTCATCAGGAAATGCAGACCGGCTCAAACAAACGATTTTTAATCATCATCCTCACGATCATTTAATGTATCATATGTTCGCCGAATTGACATGAAAGCACTGACAAATATGAATATACTGTAGTCAACTTCATTAAAACGTTATTAACGTGCCTAAACTCAGTAATTCACCATTTCTACGCATGACAACACACTTTGTCCGTGTTTGGCTCTCTCGCCGCACAGTGAAGCGTTCCCGCATTGACGTCACTTCCGGCTTCCCCCAAAACTTCAAAACGAGTCGAAGGAATTTCCCCGCGATGTTCGAAATTATTGATATTTATCGGAACGGTATCGCACCTTCTTTTTTAAACTGACGGTTCGAGATGACTATTAGCCCAATATTTCATTGCACAACAGTTGTTGGGAGGCTGTCACAGGCTCTTTAAGGAGGTCAAGAGCGCGTGACTGATGTTTGCTGTTAGTAGTTGAGAACCTCTATAATTTGGGTGAAGTCTATCAGATGCTAAGCGGTCCCCACAATTCCAGAAAATATTGAAATGCAGCATGCAGAACAGACCTTGCATTTGATTTCAGAGAGCGGGCCCAAGGTAGGTGGCCTGGGCACGTGAGTTTATTTATCTTGCTTATTAATTATAAACATATCTACCTATCTATACGTAACCTCATTACGTATTCACTGACCTGAAATCAACATGGTTGCAGACATTCATTCTCATTTAATATATTCAGCATCCCACCAAAGCTGCAGACCAAGAACTGAACCCGCTATTTACTGCAGTAATCAATATAGTGACCTGGTTCTGGACCAGCAGAGTCATAAAGTAGGAACTACACAAACATGGGTGCTACCTGGACCTCTGTTACGACCATTTCACGTTTTTGTCTACAGTATACATCCATGGCCTATACACTGACAACAATAACGCTGATTTCTCTTGGTAGGGCCAATCTCCGACGGGTCACATTGATGACTCCATAAAAGATGGACAAAATCAAGTATGTTTGTACCGACACAGAACATTAATTCAATACATATTGGTGCCTCGAAGGGACAGTTAACTCTTATTTCTTAAATATCTGTTATTATGCCCCCTCTTATGGAATAAACAAACTAAATAAAGAGAACCTCAGCTCATCCATACGCAGGGTTGGAAGGGTTCCTTTACAAATATATTGTAATGGAATATATTTGTAAAGTATCAGTAACCCAATATGAGCAACAAAATAAACTGAAGAGAAATATGCTCTCTTTGACTGTATTTGTAATGTATCAATCTCTATTTAAAATGTATTGTAACATTGAAATCCTGTTAGTAATCTCTATTTCTAAAAAATGAACAAGTAATCTGATTACATCTTCTTCATGTAACTGTAAGGATACAGTCAGATACCTTGTATTTGTTTGTGCTGCTATCGTAATCCCGTTGCATGCAATCCTTTATGCTTGTCAATGGCACATCAACCCTGTGTATTAACCAAACTGAATATCTTACTCAAGCTTCATTTTAAGAATATTTTTAAAGCCTTTAATGTGATTTATGCTAATGAGCTTTCATGGAATCGTATCTCCCCGTATCAGTTTGCTGCTGTCCCTTTAAGCACTCGGTTTGGCTGTGGTTGGACTGATGAGTGTGTGTGTGTGTGTGTGTCTGTGTTTCACTCTGTTCTTCTGTAACGGAGTGTGTGGGGCTCCTCAGCAGCAGGTAGTGTCCGCTCACACACTGACCCACGGACACACACATGAGCAGCATGAGCACAGTGTCTGAGTCAGTGGTGGGCAGCACCAGGTCTCTGTCCGCAGCCAAGAGACACAAAAGTATCAGGAAGAACTCCAGGAGGATTTATTCTGCCTACCAGGACAACCAGGGGTGAGTGTTCACTTCATCCAGATCACTTTATCAGAAGCCTTCCTCTCTGTCTCCTCTGCCTCAATCTGTCTCTTCATAACTATCATCTCTCTGAGCCTTACATGACTTCCTGTAGGTTATACAATTACTCATTTACTCAATCTAATTATCATTCTTTACTTCAAAGAGTTTACTGTGTTACCATTGACTACCATGTAGGGACCTTCTGACCTGTTGGTCCTCTATCTGCATTCAGTCTGAGCTAATGGATCACAAGCGCCTATACACAGTTGTAAGGTTTATTGATTACTTTTCAATGAAATAATATAAAATGTGCATATAAGGTTAAGACACACACTGTGCATGATCATTGAATACATTTTGTATTGTTATGATACAATTGATCTGGTGTAACTCGGACAATAACGTGGTGATAATGTGATCAAATGTATTCCAGTGATGGTAGACATTGTTTGGATGAGGAAATGTTCACAACCAGCTGTGAATTTAGTTTCACCCTAATAAAATCCTGTTTGTAATGGTGATGTTTTTTAATGATGGCATGTCTCATTTATCTGAATGCATTACAACGTTGACCATTTTTTGTGTCTCTATATCCCAAACTTTCTTTTGAGTCATTACCAGACAGGACATTTGGAATTGCCATTATGAAATGTTTACGGTATTGATCAGGACTATTGTTAGATACAATCCTCACATTCTACTGATTTTCAGCAGACGGGGAAGCGTCCCTATCTTTGCATCAATTCTCCTCTATGCATCTGGATGTGAACATATTGAAAATAGGGATTAGATGTCAAATCACCAATCATCAAATCACTGCAGTCAGATTACATTTTATGAAGTTAATCTGATGTAAATGTTGTCCAGTTTTACACATTGACAACTAAATAAATATCTATAATTGGTCCCATTAAATAAATCACTTCTTACTATGGAATGTTACTCATACGATCAGTTCTGTGATGCACACAAATAAGCTTCAATAAGAGCGACATGAGGACACACTTTTGAAGTGAAAAGCAAACTCAGACCTTCATCACCAGATTAGCCTTCCATAGAAGAGCTCAGTCACCGTCTCCAGGCAGAACGTTGTTCTTTATTCAGTCCTCTCATCGTGTTGCTTTGATTCGGCCTGACGCGCTCAAACTTCTTTTGAGAGCAGAACGCAGACTTGTTGACGACATTTGATAAGCATATTTTTCTTGAATAAGTATTCTGTTGTATAATTAGGGTTAAAATGACTGAAAGAGTTTAGCATTTGAAGCTAAAGCAACAGCACTTACAATAGTTTGGCTTATTTTGAGCGAATATATCCGCTCTTTTCTTGATGTTCTGAGTTTTTATCTTTATGGTTTACTGTGGTTTTTATTGTAAGTTGCTTTTGCCAAAAGCGTCAGCAAAATAAAATTCAATTCAGATTCACTTCTACCATCTGGCACGGGTAGACACAACAATCAGCAAGAATGGTAGTTCAATAATGTTTTATTTAGTTTCATTTGAGTGAAACATAATGCCCCCCTCCACACCTGACACATGCTCATACTGTCCCTGATGACGTTGTTTGTTTTGGTTCTTTTCCATACGATCTTTACAGACATTGGACATGACACATGTTGTTATTTTTTGAAACACTTCCAGGATTTTTGACTTTGGATGGTCTTATTGTAATGTAATGATCTTTGTTTGTCAACGCCTACTGCACGACTGTCCGTCCTCTGTTGCTCTCCTAAAGGTTTTTAAGGTTTAAGGTTCATTTGAGGGGTTCTTTGGGTATTCTCCTTGCGGGGGTCTGATGACAGAGGAAGTTGAGACAAAAATGGTTATTTAATTATATTTATTGTGTGCTCTGCAGCTCCTCAGATGATCAGGACAAAGAGGATGAGCGGGCGGACAGCAACGACCCAGAGGAGATGTTCCAGAACATTCAGTACCAGAAGGAGATCATCGCCAACATCCGGACCAGACCCTGGCCAATGAGACGCAAGCTCAAAGTCCTCAAGTAGCCACTCACAGTTTTATCCTACTCTTTCGCTCTCAAACACACATAAACACACACTGCAGACCTTAGAAAATGTACTTTTCCTGAAGAAAGCGCAGTCAGTGATTTGGGGGAGTGTGCCTCAGCAGGTCACACCAAAACCTGAAGACGTTTACATGATGCCTGTAATCAACCTAATCTGAGTATGACAATATAAAAGTAATGTAACCTAATCCCTTTCAGTTATTTTTGGATTACCTCAATATCAAATGCAATGCAAATAAATCCAATACAGAATAAACATCAGTGTATTATCTAAGAACAATGTGACCTTAGGAAAGAAGAAACCATGATATTTAGAATGATATAGTTTACAAATGCTGTTTTAGTTACATAAATGGATGAATGCACCTCACACCCAGAGCAGGATGTCAGATGTGCTTTAGGTTATTAAGGCACTTTGTGAGGAGCACATGCTCATTTTGGTTCAATATTGAAAAAAGTAGTGGTGAATTGTAACATCATTAATTTACTCCAGTTTTGTAATTAAGTGCAAATTCGAGGTATACTTTACTTAAGTAATTCCAATGTATACTTCAACTCTACTATACAGGGAATTGTTTTACTTTTTACCTCACCAGTTACTTTAATAATTATGATTTCAAATAAAAAAACTCAAGAGTTTATAAAAAATGATATTTTGTTATTAATCGATCCAATTCATTTGTATTAAAATGCCAATTTAGAGAACATAAATTGGCATTTGTACACATTTAAGTAACTTGGGTATAATAGGTATTTTTGCTGACTATACTTTCTTTTACTTCAGTTCATTTTCTTGCATGATTTTCATTTGTGGAGTATTTTTACAATGTGGTATTATTGTTCTTTAACTTAGGTAAAGGCTCTGAATACAGTATATCCACCAACACTTTGAGAAAGTAAAACCGTTCTGTCACATTGCGTTTATATCAACAATATGGATTCAACTATATGAATATTCATGGTTTAGCATCCCCATGTGGGTATTGTAAGAAAGTACATGAAATATGCTTTTAGTGAATCATTATTGATACATTTATTTAAAGAGTGTCTAGAGCCCCGTTTTTAGAGATTTGGGTATGGAGGAAAAGAGAGGGTTGTGTTTTCTGACACTTGGTGAGTTCCCTGACACACCGGGACACATATTCATGTATAAAAGACGTACAAAAGTGCATTTTGCATGATAGGTCCCCTTTAAGCCAAACCTTAACCATACACTAACATCGTTCCAGGCGTCAACAATGCCTCATAAGCCTTGTGAGTGTCCACATTTGTGAAGTATCTGGTCCCTCAGTGTTGGTCAGTATAAAGCTGTGAAGGCGGTGTCCTCACTGCCTGTATGTAATTAGAGCAGCTGATAGAGAAGAGGCTGAGCCGGAGAAAACTAGAGGAGATAGAGAGCTTCTAAGATGTGCTGAGTATGTGCCATGGATAACAGGTTTTATATGGGCCGTCCGTTATTACCGCAGAGGTTTTAGTACCATCATCAGGGATGGGATGCAAGTCTGCGTTTTTACACCCTCTTTAATCTCCGGCTGAATGTCTGCGATTACTCCCTCTGCAATAACAGCTCGTATTTCACGTCACAAAATCAGTCGTTTTTACCAAGATTTTCTGAGAAATTCTACTCATGAGTTACTCTGAACTTTGTCTCAACCCTTATCATAATAAATGTAATACACCTATATTGATATAAGTTTAAAAAAGAAACCATATGAGTTCTCCAGTTGTCAAAAGTACTTTCCACCGGAGTGAGTGAAGTGCCTGCTGAGGGTCCATTGATTAGCACCCTCATCGCCCTCTGAAGTGCCCCCTGCTGTGAGCTGCGTTCCCCAGCTTATGGTCTGTAAAGCAACACAATCACCTGCCTCACTGTGAGTTAATGGGACCTCACTGCTGTGACTGGCTTTAGTACTGGAATCACCATGATTTTAAAATGTCAAGTCAATAGTATTCAGTGTAATGTGTTAAAGAGTATTCACTTCACAAATTAGTAAGCAATTTGCTTTAGACCAAAGAACAAACAAATCTTCCTACTGGAATAAATATATTTAGTCCTCTAAATCCTGCATCTTTAACTACAAGAGATGGACAAAATAGTATATACACCAGTTGCCCCTGTCCTATATACAACCTGGTATCACGGCAAGACGTGAACATGTGACGATTTACCATGCTGTCACAAGATGTCACGCAAATGCTACCCCGACGGTCGGTTGTTATTGTCAATATTAATATAATAATGATTTACTTTGTAATAGTCACACTCGATTACGCCAATTTTCTTGTTGCCCCAGTTGGTCGACACCTCTGTTAGCAGAAACAAAGGCTACATTCATGTATTAAATCGATGTTAATCCATGCGTGTGGATGGTGTAATGTTGTAAATATAACCTATCTACTAATTGGATCAAATGTAAAAGTCAGCCGAATTAGTGTTGATACTGCAAGGAGACGTATTGTGTGAAGAGAAATTTAAGATGTTTAATTGCTTATATATTTATGATCCACGTCACGTTTTCAGTTTTGGCAGCAGTTCCTCATGTTTGTCTAGAAGTCTTCTCATCAGGGCTCTAAGAATAGAGAACTACGGCAGATATGTCATATGTAATGCAGCCGAACCGTGTATTACAATGCCGTTATATGATGACTTTCAAAGAGAAAAGCAAGCACACTCAGAATAAAGTATTATTTTATTTTTAAAAAATGTTTTCGGAGTCACATGGCATAAACACCAAATCCCAACGTGCATAAACCATCGAATCACCGAGCTGAGGATCTTGCCTACGTCTGTTTTTGTTGTTAATGACGGATGTATTTTGTTATTCACACATTTCTTCACATTTAAATTTTAATTTACATTAAAGTATTTTGTGAGGCCTTCTAACATGTTTTTAAATATAACTACGGTTGTAGTTGAAGAGTTTGTAAATTAACATGAACCGAAGCTGTTTCCTGGCAACGCAATCGCACAACGTCACGTCCGTTAATTCCACATCCACACGCATGGATTAACATCGATTTAATACATGAATGTAGCCTTTGTTTCTGCTCAAAGAGGTGTCGACCAGCTGGGGCAACAAGAACATCGGCGTAATGGAGTGTGATTATTAAAAAATAAATCATTATTATATTAATATTGACAATAACAACCGACCGTCGGGGTAGCATTTGCTTGGCATTTCCGGTTATTTCTCCACGGGTTAACATGGGTTAACAATACCGTGTAACTGTCACGTTTGAAGGGACGAAATCGTGACATCTTCACGTCTCCCAGCATGGTAAATCGTCACATGTTCACGTCTTGCCGTGATACCGGGTTGCCTATATAATACCATCCATTACATGACATATTAAAAAGAACAATATGTCTGAGAATGAGATTGTTGCTAAAGCTCTTACCTCGGGGTTATCTTGAACTCTCATTCATTCTGAGCACCGCTCATCACTCAGTTTGTCACAGTCAAATCACTCCTCTCAGAGGGATGTATTGTAGGGAAGTGCGCTGGGCTGCAACTGTCAGTCAGTGACGTCATCTGGCCTAAAAATACTTTGGGAAAGAGAAGTCTGTAAATCAGCAGATCATTTTTTTAAATGTTAATCAACTTCCCTGTACGAGCATTAGAAAAGCCCTTATTTAAATCATAGGTCCAAAAGTAGTAAAAAGCGCTAAAAGCTGAATCCAGAGTCATATTTCTCAGATCTGGGTACTTTTGCTGTCGAGAGTCAGGACACCTTGGCTTCATGTGCCACTATGCAAATTGAATGAACAGTGTCCACGCCTCCAACGCTGTATCCTGTTGTCTTTATACATCCATGATGTATTGGTGCAAAAAGTACAACATTTCCTAAAAAAATCTGGAGAAGAAGTCGAAATGTTTAGACATAATTTGAGTAAAGAGTGTGTGTCTTTATGCAGGCAGGCCAGAGAGATCGTTCTGAAGTACGAGGGCCGTCTGACCAGAACCAGAGGGTACCAGACTGCAGGAGCTGACGTAAGAACACACACACACACACACGTTTAAAACTCTGCACTATCAGTACTCGCATGTTAGATTGTTTATGCAGCAGTACGTTGAATAGGAAGTTTTGAGCATAAATTCAACGTCACACAGGTTGAATTATTCATATACACAATAATGATTTTGCGAATGATTTCCTTTAACTTTCAAGGGGTTCTTTGTGTAATATAAGAATGGAGCAAATAAGAACAATACTACTACTTCCTCCAGCTCTTCAGGTTTATATCATTTCTTCAAGGCTCCTTCTCTGTAGATCTACTGAGCCAAGTGAATATGACTCATTTGGGGGGGGCTTTGCCCAACCTGAAATGAACCCATATTAACTAAGGCAGCCACGGAGACAGATTGTGGAACATAAAGCATGTGTTTATTTATAATATTACCCGATCAGAACAGTGTCCACAAATCACATAAAATACAACCGTAGTGGTAACGGTGCAGAAACGGAAATGAACAAAGAGACTCTTTCCTGGAATGTTCCGTGAATGATGTGCTGGACTCTCTCTGAAGAGCATTTATTTGATCTGAATGTTTGCTGAGAGGAGCTTCTTTGTGTTATTTCACTGCACTGCAGTGCGCTGACGATCAGAGCCAGAATAATAAAACATGTTGGACTTCCATGTGAGGCTGCTGAGGTTGATTTTAACAAAGCATCTCCCTTTGAGTGAGCTGGACACACACACATGCTGTAGATAACTTTACCTGTGTGTCTGTGTGTTTCATGCAGTCACACACAGAGAGGGAGACAGAGAGACAGACAGCTCTGCAGCTGTAGCAGCATGAGAGGATTTATGGCCGTTTGTTATAGCTCAGTTTAATTAAAATGATCAGGCCCATTAGAATAAATTGAGCAGTCTGATGGTGAGTTATTGTTATTGTACAGTTTGGCTCCAAGTTAATTGAAAATCTGAATTATTGATCCAGCTGACCTTATCTGGATTAATAATCATCATTTCACTTCAGATTGTATTTCTCATCACAACATAAGATGTGAAGACATCGTTTCCGTTATCATGAGGACAACAGAATGCTATCCTGCTTGATGTGTGCAGACGTCATAAATGTAATGTCATTCATCTGAGACAGTTGCTGTGATTATGGACCCGAAAACCTGAAACACTTTTGATTTACATTTACCAGGCAAGCCTCAGGAGCAAAGGCTATGTGCTTTATGCTAGGTTTATGTTATACCTCTGTTCCAAGCCAACAGTCAAGGTTGTTTTTTAAACATGAACAAAACCTCTTATGTTACAACCCAACCACACAACCTGAACCGTGGAGGTGGTTTAAACAAACACTGGAGGATTCAAATTGAACAATAACAGAGTTAGTTTCATTGCATTACAACTACAGATCTGATGCACATACTGTACCCTGTAGGACATTGTTTTTCAACCTTTTTTGAGTCACTGTACATTTAAAAAAAATCCCACGGCACACCAACTAGTAACATTTGACTAAATGACAGATTGTAGCCTAATACAGCATATATACAGTATATAATGATAATCTAATGACAAGTTTCTCAAATTGGCTACGAGTTCAGCTCCTAAGTGGCTAGCTTTGAGAGATCTCTCTTTGTGTTTTTTCTCACAAAAGTTACTAATTTCTCAGATTCCCCAAAAAAATTCCGTGTTCTTGTTTTGAAGTGACGGGTATTTAGTTTGGAGACGACATTCAAGCTATCTTTGGATACAACATTCTCACTCCCAACTCGTCCTAATAATAATAATATATTTAATTTGTTAGCGCTTTTACAGGTGCTCAAAGTCCTATAATGACGTTATGTCAGGATCCCTTGGCGTCATCATCAAACGCAGTATAGCGTCGATCTTCAACTATCAGGGAGTCCCATTGACTTGCATAGAGCTCCCTGAACGTTGGTAATAGACGAGTTGGGATCGCGGCGAAATGCTCTCTGCAGATCCATTCTCACAGCGTTTATCAACCTTTTTCTTACTCAATATCAAGCCACACTGATTGTTTTTACTTCTTTATTTTAATTGAATAATGTAGGACTTTTGTTGCCGTCAGTTCTGGGGAGAGTAGGGGCTCAGAATACTGAAATCTGTATGGTTTCATCGTTTTTTCCTTCTAATTTTGTATTCTTTTCAAAACCACACACTGTTATTTACTCAACAATAACACATAATTATCCTTGTGTTTATTTATTGGTTTGATTAATAAACACAAGTTGGAGTCCGTCAGGACCGAGGGTCGGAGCAGCTCAGTTGCTTTAGAGAATTTTACACCCGGAAGTAAGTATTCTCTCCACTTCGCTTGACAAACCCCGTGATAGTCCTCAAGCTCTGTGATTGGATGTTGGAGTGGCAGTGCGCCAAGGTTACGCAGAGCGTCAAACAGCACTTTGAAATGGAATGAAACCCAACGACGGCACACTATCCAAAACTGGATTCTAACGGGTCCACCTGCACATGCTGCCAATGTTCTATGGCAGGTCTCTGCTGGGAGTTGTAGTTTTAAAAGACGTTTTCGTATTTCCCATAATAAGAAGTTGCCAGTATTAAACTGTGTAGGGATAGGAAACACTCAAATTTAAAACATATAATTAATAAATGGGGGAAAATTGCTTGTGCCCATAATGGGCAGCACTAATATATAAACCCACATGCCAGCTAAGGTCAGAAGAGCTTTATTTAACAGCTGGTCTTATGTCTGTGACCCCTCCTGTTGTTCATTGATAAGCCTGAAACATGCACTTGTCAAGGTTCAGAGGCACATTTTGCAAATATGGCAGTAGCCATCGATCAGCTTAAGATAAGATATACTTTATTGATCCCAAGTTGGAAACATTTGCGTTACATCAGCATGTGTAACAGTTGTAAATATGCAGTGGTGTTTATTTGTAAATCATTTAGTATAATCACACAAATTCTGTGTTTTATATTTAACAATTCTGTGTTCTTTATTTATTGAATGTTCAATACCTGACAAGGCCGGAGATGAACAACTTGGGTCACAGGTTCCTCAACAGTGCATTACAAGACATCTATCAATATGTGTGTACCTCCACCATTAAACTGTCGTATTCTGCACATTTCTTATACTATCTACATACATCTTATAAGAGTATAATACATATGTATAATATCAGTTAAAATAAGTGCTTCAACATACAGTAGTTAACATTGCAGGAAAGCAATATATTAGACGTTAAGTACTTTGTCAGGCTCTATATTTATACCCCCAATGCTTTTTTCTTATTTAAAAGAAGACCTTAATCTAAAGTATTATTTAATGTTTAAATAAAGGTTAATTTGTTTTTCTGTTTTGCACATCCTCCTATTAATATCTTTGTACATCTGGCACTAAACTGTTTTATTGTAGAGATCCCTTACAGTATCTTCTTGATTTGTTATATTCTATATTTCTATCATTGACCTTCTACACCTTCAACACAATAACATATACTGCTGTTTCCAGTTTAGTTTATGATGGATGTATTTTGTTATCCACACATATTTTTGATATTTGTAAAACCAAACCGACAGAAAAGATGGTCTTAACATGACCCAGTGGTCTAGTTAATAACAAATATATTATCAAACATAATATTAAAATAAACTCTTATTTTGAAAATACAGCTTCCTGTGTTCGAATGAGCTGCTCCGACCCTCGGTCCTGACCATGGATGTATAATAAGAACTGGATACAGCGTGGGAGGCGGGGCCTCATTCATTCCTATGAGAGTTGCTCATTAGCGCATGATGATAAAATGGCCCAACTTTTGAGAGAGTGAAACGTCACAGATTACCCGTATGTGAGCTCATAGCGCATGCGCAACTTTAACCAAAATGCTCGTTCACATCAAGCACGTCAATTTGCGTACACGTAACAGCACCGCACGTTCATGACAGCATCAAATCAAATCAAATCAAAGTTTATTTATATAGCACATTTCCAGTCAACTTTAGGTTGCGCCAAAGTGCTGTACACGGATACAAAAAAAAAGCACACTGCAACAATCGCAGGACAGGTCTAAACAACAAATATGAGGCAGACACACACAGTTAAAATACAGAAACAAAAACCGTCATGCTCTGCTCAAGTTTTAAAGGCCAGAGAGAAAAAGTGCGTCTTCAGGGAGGATTTAAAAGCACCTAGTGTTTGGGCCGACCTCACAGGCAAGGGCAGAGCGTTCCAGAGCCTGGGACCAGCTGCAGCGAAGGCTCGGTGCCCTCTGGTTTTTAACCTGGTTTTCGGCACTACCAGCAGCATTTGGTCTGCGGACCTTAGAGCTCTGGCTGGGGTGTATCGCTGGATGAGCTCAGCTATGTAGGCCGGTGCCAGCCCGTTTAGGGCCTTAAAAACAAATAAAAGGAGTTTAAAATCGATTCTGAACCGCACTGGAAGCCAGTGCAGTGAGGCCAGAATGGGGGTAATATGGTCACGCTTTTTGTGGCCGGTCAGGAGACGTGCAGCTGCGTTCTGCACTAGCTGTAGGCGTTTTATGGATGCCTGATCCATGCCCACATATAAAGCGTTGCAGTAGTCAAGTCGTGATGTCACGAAAGCGTTAATTACCCTTTCCAGGTCTTTAAAAGATAAAAACGACTTGGTCTTAGCCAATAGTCGTATTTTAAAAAAGCAGGTTTTGACTACGCTGCTGACCTGTTTATCGAATTTAAAAGTGCTATTGACGATCACTCCAAGATTCGTTACAGAGGGGAGGATGTTTTTACTCAGGGAGCCAAGAATGTCAACCTGGGAGGCCGGAGGTTGGGGTCCAAAAAAGATGACCTCGGTCTTGCTCTCGTTGAGGGTGAGGAAGTTTAGGCTCAGCCTCGTTAATATCAAATCCAGCATGGATGGATTTGATATTAACGAGGCGGCAGTTAGCAGCTAGCGGCTAGCTAGTAATTATGCTAATGTACACATCAATCGTTATGTACTTATATTACGCTGTAACAGGATCTAGTGATATCCAAGCAACAGAGCTTCATTTAGCATGAAAGAATGATTGCACTGTATATATATATAGGCCAGTGCTTCTCAAAGTGTGGTCCGCGGACCACTGGTGTTCCGTGAGCGCCCCCTAGTGGTCCGTGAGTATATTGGTAACATTTCACATTTGAAATTAATTAATTAATTAGAGTTTTCCGCACTCTCGCGAGAATATCTCCGCAATGGAGCGAGCTTAAGTTTCTCTTTCAATTGCATGATATAGCCCCGCGCAACACCTTCATCACACATCTTGCCACTCGTTTGTACCATATTCAGGCGATTTGTAATCTGTTCTAGAAAAACGATGTGATTTTGGATATTTGTGAAGTTAGGTGGTCCGCGAGTGTTTTTTTATTGGTTAAGTGGTCCTTGGTATGAAAAAGTTTGAGAAACACTGATATAGGCCTATATATACTTATAATAATAAGTCATATTAAATTTATTTAATACAACATTTACGGTACAAGATTTAATCATACAGCCCATGTAGTATGATAATGAATTACAGCAAACATGTGCAATATATCCATTATTACAGCTCCGTGGGATGGCAGTAAGACGATATGGGTCCGTTCTTATTGTGCATCCATGGGTAAAGATAAACGCAACTCACATTGGTTTCTCATACAGCATCTCTGTAAACTACGTGTATTCACTGAATTTCACTCTCTGCCTTTAACGGCTCGTTGTAGCTCCAATAGCTCCAGCCCCCACCCTCCCTGTGGGTGCCGGGTGGCCAGACCCGGCGGCAGACGTACATGTCTGGGCGGGCATTTGATTTACCAGGGCGGGCCCACCACGACACTTTAATTCCCGAGAAATCTGAATTGTCAACGGGGGGGGGGGGGGGTGTTAGGGTGTTAGATGCTCGCGATTTGTCAACGGGGGGGGGGGGGGGGGGAGGAGGGAGGCGCTCGTGAATTGTTGAAAGAGAGGGGTTTTAGGTTGCGATAAGGCTGTTGACGGTCTTATGTATCCATTGGTTGGTTTTGTGGCACATTTGTAACGCTGTGCCAACTTGGGCAAGCACGCAGGCAAACTTGAGCGCACACAGGGTGGAGAGGTGGAGTGAGGTTGAGCGATGGAGAGAAAGGGAGAGAGAGAGAGAGAGAGAGAGAGAGAGAGAGAGAGAGAGAGAGAGAGAGAGAGAGAGAGAGAGAGAGAGAGAGAGAGAGAGAGCGAGGCAGAGAGCCTGTGCAGCGGTCTGCTTGCGCACAGAGCAGGAGTTTGTGAGAGAGCCGGCTTGAGAGTAAATTTCTCTTCAAAATATAATTGATTGCCAGCTGACTTGCTTGCTCGTTGGTAACAGGCCTAACTGGTTTCTTCTAATGTGCCTGCATCTGGCGCTGAGTTGCCATATTCCTTTCGTGAACCACTAGCAAGAGTAAACTAACTGACAGGCTGCTGTGCCGCATCTCACTCAAAAACCCACACGACTCAACCCAGCGAAAAACCAGTCTTGCGCGCAGCCTTTCATTCAGAATTTCCTAGCAAAATAAAAAAATGATATTAAACTAATACAAAAATAAATATTAGGACAAAGCCCTACAAATAACAACAATAA
The DNA here is from genome assembly GCA_028583405.1 of Pogonophryne albipinna. Lineage (NCBI taxonomy): Eukaryota > Metazoa > Chordata > Actinopteri > Perciformes > Artedidraconidae > Pogonophryne > Pogonophryne albipinna. The sequence goes on along the minus strand of JAPTMU010000027.1, from coordinate 977,665 downwards.
ACATAATAATAAAACAATAAAAATGTGGTATTCAGCCCTGATTAAAACAGCGGGCGCAAATCCTGGATGGGCGGGCCCAAATCCTGGATGGGCGGGCCCGGCCCCATGGGGCCCGCCCATGACGCCGGGTCTGCGGGTGGCGCGGTCCCGTGGGTTAGATGCGCGTTCATAATGCAGAGGGAAATAACTCTCAGAATAACGTTATTAGCACATTATTACAACTTGAGGAACGAATGTTTTTAATAAGGGCTATACAAGTGTTCATACTAGGTAGTTTATTTAGTTTAAAAAAAATTATCCAACGATTTACAGACCACTCTTTCCCAATGTAAGTCAATGGGAAAAAGCGTTTCCGGGCCTGGCAACCAAACGGAAGTGTAGTACCGCCGTTTGGCCAGCACGAATATTTTCATGTGAGTCCGGCGCACTTCCTGGGGGCTTGGTTCTGACGGACTCCAACTTGTGTTTATTAATCAAACAAATAAATAAACACAAGGATAATTATGTGTTATTGTTGAGTAAATAACAGTGTGTGGTTTTGAAAAGAATACAAAATTAGAAGGAAAAAAGGATGAAACAATACAGATTTCAGTATTCTGAGCCCCTACTCTCCCCAGAACTGACAGCAAGACAAGTCCTACATTATTCAATTAAAATGAAGAAGTAAAAACAATAAGTGTGGCTTGATATTGAGTTAGAAAAAGGTTGATAAATGCTGTGAGAATGGATCTGCGGAGAGCATTTCCCAACTCGTCTATTACCAACGTTCAGAGAGCTATATGCAAGTCAATGGGACTCCCTGATAGTTGAAAATTGACGCTAAAGGACCCCCCCACTGCGTTTGAAATTGATGCCAAGGGATCCTGACATAACGTCACTAGTACGAGTTGGGAGTGAGAATGTGTTGCTGGATAATGACACTGTTGGATTGTATTTGCAGCAACTAAATAATATTTTTTGAGCCGATTAAGTGAAATAGGACAATTTCAAACAACACACCTGACAGTCTCTTACGGCACAGACTCTTATGGTTGAAAATCACTGCTCTAAACCTGTCATGTGAATGGTTCTATATTGGTATCCATTTCAGGATTCATCTTACTGATACAGTAGGACCAGCCTAGTAAATGCATACGTGCTTGTGTTTTATTTTGAAAGGCAATGGCAAATGACACACAGCGTGTGTCGGGATAACCCGAGTAATAACAAGCTATGACTGGTAATAAGGAAGACATAACCCAGCACTACAGAGACACATGTGAACATCTTTTGTTGTTAATCTCTGTCAACAAGGCTTTTAGCAGTGCTGCATGCTCATATTATTTTATTATCAGATACGCTTCACAGAACAGATGTGATCTAATGTCCTGCTGAATTATGCACCTGACTTCAGTTTCAGTTTTCTGGGTCTTCAATCCTGTAGTTTTTCATGTTAAAGTTCTGTGTTCTCTTGAAAGCACTATAAATCAATGTATTATCACCATTATAAGAAACTGTTTTCTGTCATCCAAAATGATCAAATATGAACATTTATCAACCTGACATTGATCCAGCCTCAGATGCAACACTATAGTGACTAAAGGAGGTGTTTCTATATGGTATTACAGATGAATATATTGAACTCAACAACATTATTTTAGAGGTTACACATTTTTAAAAATAATTTCTCTTTCTCCTCCTGCAGCTCCTGAAGAAACTTTCACGTGTACTTTACAACATTTTGGTTCTGTTCATTCCCTGGGAAGTTAGGATTAAGAAAATCGAAAGTGAGTCACCACTTTGTTCTGATAATTTCATCTAAAGTAATGCTGTCACTGAATCATGACTGAAATGCTAACATTTATTTTGTTTAATATCTGTAAAGTACAGTAATATCCAGGCATGTGCTGGCAGTTGACGGACAATTGTGCTTATGTTCAGGACAGTTATCCATCCTACATTGTATAGTGTACATAAGGTACATATAAAAAGATACATTTGGGTTGTGTAGCACTACATCACTGAGTGTGAGTAGTATGAAACCTGTCTAACGTATGTCTCCTCCTTCCTGTTCAGGTCACTTTGGGTCGGGCGTGGCCTCCTACTTCATCTTCCTTCGCTGGCTGTTCGGGATCAACATCGTCCTCACCATCATGACCGGAGCCTTCATCGTGCTGCCAGAGGTCAGTGAGTCTCTGATTTAAACCCCTCCACCGAATGACAATTCCATATTATTGAGTATCTGCCTGGTGATGCTCTATGACGTTGCCTGGTTATCAGGCTAAAGCATCGCGAGGCCAGATATGTTGACGTTTTTTACAGAAAGCCCTGCTATAGAGTGTAGCAGTGGCGAGCCGTGACTTTTATACCTAGGCCCTCTGACCCCACCCCTTCCCTCGAGTTATTACGTCACAGCGTATACTTCAGCGGAATATCAAAACAACGGCCCGGGGTGCAAAACGCATCACTGAAAGCGACCCTCTACCACACAAAACAACACCTATTTGTGTTCTTTGAAATTGAAAAGGATATTGCATTGTGTTTGTTACTTTCGTTGCAGTTGTATGTCTTAAATGTAATTTGGCATGCTTGTATTTTTAAGGCGAGTTAATGCTGTTGACAGGAAGTTGTTGTTGCTATGGAAACAAGAAAAGTTTCACAGCGGGTGAACTTGTCCACGATAATAACACCCACCCATTTAGAGGGAAGATATGATTGGTCAATTGTACTGTCATTTGACATCACTCTCTCGTTCAGTTACTATAGCGGGCCCTCTGTGAATTCACAGCTGGACCGCCTGGACGTCCAACAGCTCCTCTCTTCACAGTAACTCGCAGAGACGAGCTTCTTTCATTTAACCCTTCACATTCCAACAGAAACTGAATAGGCAGATTCGAAGGATTTATTTCTTTGGAAATGTTATTTTAAATACAATTAAATCAAGTTATTTTGGTAAAACTAATGAAAAATATAACTAAAAAGATATTTTTTTTAAAATATAATAAAATATATTATTTTTTTTAATGTTTTTTTTAATGCTGTCAAAATTATCGCGTGAACGGCGGTAATTAATTTTTTGAATTAATTACGTTAAAATATTTAACGCATTTAACGCATGTGCAGAATGGCCCGCCCCATACATCCCACCAGTGGCAGCGTCAGGGTATGGCTGGGGTAGGCTACACCCATACCAAGAAATGGCTTAGCCCCACCTTGAAAAATGATGTTAAAGTAAGCTAAATAAAGTCCGCCAACTCGCGCCAAGAATTGCACAGACGGCAGTTAGTAAGATTGATTTCAGTAGCCACTTGTCTGGAAATACCGAAGACCAGAAACGGTTTTGAAAACTTTTGTCACGTAGTGATCGTCTTCTCAATAGAACATCTTTGATAATGTCTTCTGGCCAATCAGAATCAAGATAACGGCGTGGTGTTGTTGCAGGAACGGCCCGTCCACACAGCGGCGTGCGTTGAAGCTTCCAACGCTTCTTCCCATTCACTTTGAATGGGGTGACGTCACTTTTAGCCGAACTGCGTTTTGGGAAGCGACGTGGAGCGTTGCTGGCGTTGCTCGCTTCAAAAGTTGAGCAATATTCAACTTTTGACGCCTCGACGGAGGCGTCAGCCAATCGAATCATATGCCAGTACAAGCTCTAGCCAATCAAACCGCGTGCTTGTGTGTCAGGGGCGGGAGATTCATGTGATTGGTTGTTGGTCGAGTGTCAGACACGCCCGCCGGCAAGCGTCAACGCACGCCGCTGTGTGGACGGGCTGGAAGTCCTGACGGAGAATACTTTTGCTGTAGTACAGGGGTGCACATAACCGGTACGCAGGTTATGTGCGTAATCTGAAATGCGTACCCTCACTTGTGTCACAAAGCGCATTTGCGTACCGACGTACTTGTGAAGCTTTTCCAGAAGGCGGTTAGATCACTGGACGACAGAGTCGGTCTCCGTGTGCACAGACAGGGCTGCTGTTAACGTCGGTCTGTACAACGGAATTGTGCCAAAACTACGCCAACCGGCTGCGGAGGGAGACTCCCCCCCTTCACTGGAGAACTGCGCTAAAACAGCTGATCACAACTTTCACACTCTGTGGTCACGAAGTACTCCACTAGCGCCCCCCCCCCCCCCCCCCCCCGTCGACTTTCCTGAAGTACTCCCCCGTTGATAGAAATCAACACGTAATGAATTAAGACCCCACGGTTTGATGATTGATAGGTGTGTGGTCTGTCTTTCATTTTGACACACAGAATTTTTTTATAATAAACATAGATACTGTATGTTAAATGGATATATCCGCCTTCTTTCATTTATCTTTCCATTCCCACAACAATATACATAAAGAAATGGCATATTTTGGACATAGTTCGAATGGTGATTAATCATGATTAATTAATTTTTAAGCTGTGATTAATCTGATTAAACATTTTAATCGTTTGACAGCCCTAGTTTTTTCATATTATTTTGTAGAATATATTAGGCCCTCACATGCCCCTTTCACACCAACGCGTTTTCAGCTCCGGCTCGGAGCTGGAGCCTGAAAAGTGCCGGTTTTTCCTGTTCACACCGCAGCGGCGCCGCCTCTTAGCTCCGGAATCCGGTTCACTTCCAGCTCCAAAAAATTGTCGGTCTAGAGGCAAGAGCTTCGGAGCTAAGAGGTGGCGTCGCTTACGTCTCTCTTACGTTGAGGCGTGCAGGAAACTAAACCCACCTCCCCTGAACATGGGTCGACTGTCATGCCTGCCTACAAGCAGTAGTGCTTATAAACACACTTTATAAAGTCAGGCAACACTAACCAGGCTGCGTGTGGTTCTGTTTATTTGTACCTTACTTTGACCATCCGTTCACTGTTATTGATCATTGTGGAGAGAGGCAGACGTTTTGTATTATAGCAGCTATCGGATGGAATCAATACATGGGCTGCACAGGTTGCCATGTCCGACTATCACAAGTAGAATAATAATAAAAATACGCCGGTAAAATGTGCCTGTAGAAAACGGTTTATGCCACAATAGGATAGCAATAGCAAGTAGTCAGTTTAGCTTCGGTTGCGATGCTAACATCACCCATTTTATACCAGAGAAACTTTCATAACAGCGTTGTGATGCCAAACAGCGTCAATTCAGACTGACACACATTCGCTTAAGGGGAACTGGGGATATGTATCAGCTGCTTGTGTGAGTCGGACAGTGAATACTTTAGAGCGGCCGCTGCAGTGTGAGCTAACCGGGAGCTAACGGGAGAATAAACTCCCGTGGAAGAGCAGCCAACACTGCAGCGGTCGGTAAATGCCGCAGAAACACATTAATAAACAATGAACCACGGCACTCTGGAGCAAAGTATAAGGTTGGAGAAGTCGTTATTTAATTTAATCTGGCTTCGTGTGATTAAAAGCAACACGATCATCGACCCGACGCAGTTCCCCGTTGTTGTGAACGCCGTTGGGGAGCAAATCAGCTATGTAAACAGCGACGTCATGACGCAGCAGCGGCAGCACCAGTCGGGCTCTGGGCGGTGTGAACAGAGCGGGAGCAGAAAAGGGAAACCGGAGCTGAACCAGAAAAGCTCTAGCTCGGAGCTAGAAAGGGAAAAGCGCTGGTGTGAAAGCCGCAACAGAGGGCCTAGAGGGCCCTGACGGCTCGCCACTGGAGTGTAGTGTAACATATGTTATCACATGTTACATTCAAGTCAGTACATAAAAAGGAAGAAATAAACTGAAATCTCCCTAAAACTTTAAAGAGGTTAGGTTTCAGTCTGCTTAATGAACGACTTAAACACCTGCCACAAATCTAGCTCATTAAAATGTCTTCATATGTCAAAGACATTTGATACAAAAAATAGTGTCATAAGTGTTCATCTCAAGTGCTGACTAAACACACACACTCCTGTTTGATCCCATTTGATTTAAAATAGTTGAACTTTCTGGTCCAATCTTTTTGAGGGTTTCATTCGTAAAGATGTTTCATACAGATTAAAGGTGGGGTAGGTCAGTTTGAGAAACCGGCTCGAGATACACTTTTTGTTATATTCCATGGAATGCTCTTAACATCCCGATAGCAATGAATATCTGAAGTGCTTTGACAAAAAATCCATAAAAAATCTCATCAGTGGAAGCCGTGGTACTGTAAAAAGCACGACCAATCATCTGAGCCAGCTAAAGTAACTGGATGGCCTACCTGCCTGTCAGCCTTCCATCTGTGCACAAATTTATCTCGTGCCTTCATTGGTCATGTGCGCGTTCGTGTGTGTTGGAGGAGGGGCTCTGTAAGGAAGTGGCAGATTTTTTCCGGTTGTGTATTTTCTAATTCTAGCGCACTCGAGCTGGTTTCTCCAAAATTACCTACCCCACCTTTAATGATAAGATAAGACAAGATATACCCCAGAAATGCAGGTGCAGCAACAGAATAGGAGTGAAACACAGGACAATACAGATAAGAGTTCACCCTAGGATATTAAGAAGACTAACAATAAGAGTTAATCATGTGATTAACAGTATGGATTAAAATGACAACATAAAGTAAAACAATGCGCAGCTGAATGTACATATATACTGATCAGCTGAATGTACATATTGATCAGCTTTATGTACATATATACATACATATATGTGAAGATATGTGTGCAGCTGCGAGTGTGAGGGTGTGAGTAAAAGTCATTTGTACATACAGTGCAAATCTCATTCAAATACAATGCAGGTTTGTTTTCACCTGGGTTTCATGGTTAACCCTGATGGTGAAGTCTGATGGCTCCTGGCACAGTATGAGTGTGTATCTGCTGATTCTGCAGCAGCTTCAGCTCAACCAGTTCAAATACAAACAGCAGGCTGCGGACACAAGCAATTTCCCCACCCATAACTCTTCCTATCATTCTCAATGCCTTTTCTTATTCCCCTGTTTATTTCTTACACCCTCCCCCAATTTGTTGGGACACTCCTACTATTGCTCCCGACCCTATCCCTCCTTTATCTCACCTCTGCTTACTGAGTAATCTCATCCCACATCCAACATGCTCGGTGTTGTCAGATTGGATGTCTGTGTTCGTTTCATTCTTTAAATGATGTGATCAATGGTGGAATGGAGGGTGACCTTAGTTGTAGCTCACTTTTTATTTCCGTAAGTTTGTTTCCTTTTAACTCTAAAACTGTTGATACATTTTGCAACAGAAAAATACAATACATCACAATAATAAGGTAACTAGAGGTGTTGCTAAGCTAGCCATTTCCCCCTGCTTCCAGTATAATGCTAAGCTAGGCTAACCTTGCAGGAGCAAAGCTCTGCACTTAAAGAGGTAGTTTGGATCTTTGAAGTGGGGTTGTATGAGCCACTTTTCTGTAGTCATTGTATTTCCTAGAGTAAACGGTGGTCAACAGACCACACTGTTGTGCAATGTTGTTGTTGGATGATAAGAGCCGTTCCAATTCTCTAGATGAAAGGAAAGGAGGTTTCAAACTTCCTTTATAACCTCCTTTAGCTTAGGAACCACTGGACCTCCCTCACCGAAAGGAGAGGAGAAAATGCTGCCCCACAATGCCTTGCAGCCGCAGCATTTACCGTCACACAACAGTCGGCCGTTCACGGAAACAACCGATTATGACCGAGAAATGATATCATGAAAGTTACGGTGCTTATTAAGCATTTTAAAACGTATGTGGTAAGTTGCCAAAGTGCTTTTTTCTGAACGTTCATCAGTATTATAATCAAAGAGAGAAATATGAACGTTAGTTTTTACTGAAATGACCAAATAAAGTCAACATCTCACAGTCTTTACTGAGCTGTGTGGAGTTTGTTCAACTTGTAAAAGATGTTTGAATGGTGATATACAGAGTGATAGATGTTAAGGACTAACGTTTATAATAATTACATTTGTATTGATTTTAAGATATTTTCATACAATCATACGTATTGAGATCATTTGTAATAATGTGGACCGGAGGGAGAGGGTGACGAGCAGAAGTTTCACTTTCCTTTTTTATTTCAATTCCAACTTTGGTCATGAAGAATATGTTTCTCTGTTGTCCACGTTCATAAAGCATAAAGCAACAGCATCAGAGCACGGTGCAGAGTCTCTAGATGAGTTTACAGTAGTCCCTCCTTCTTATTAAACATCCATGTTGTAGTCCGCTGTATAGAAAACTGTAGTTTCTATAGTTTCCCCACAGCAGCAGACGCACATTCATGACGTCCGCTGGCGCATCATAAACACGTCGGATAGTGAAAGTGCAGTCGGATTCTCTAAAGCAGTGGTTCCCAACCTTTTTTCCCCAGAGCCCCCCCAAATGACTCCTGTTGGAAGTTGCGCCCCCCCCCCCACACACACACACACACAAAGGGGGGACGACGACCGCAACAGCAGTAATTAAAGTTTCAAAGTCTCAAAAATGCAACAACTACTGTCACAAACTGGATGAATGTGAAGTATTTTGTTAAAGGAGGATGAAAGCGTAATTAAGGAGCACTATTGGAGTGACTTTGATGGTTATTGGACTCAGGATAATTCATTTGGATTCCCGCTGTATGAAGAAATTAAAGGACGGCGCGGAAGTGGAAACAATTCACAAAGGGATTAAACTGTTTAAAACACATGCTCAAAGTAAGCCGGATTTTGCCGATGTGTTTATGTGGATTCAAAAGTCGTAAATAATCTACAAAATGGAGGAGACCGATCTGATTGGAGCAACTGTGACAAATAATCCAACTGAAACCGGCATGGACAATGACTATGTTTTAAAAATGCGCTTATCCAGACAAGCCCGGTTTGGACACTTTACGGGCAGAAGAAACATTTCTATTAAAGAAAGAATTATACATTTCTGTCTTTTCATGCCTTTAATACTAACTTGAATTGTTATTCAAATTCATTTCATTTCATTTCAGTCTTTATTTCGAACAGATTAAAAAATAACAAATAACAAATGTGAAAAAACAGAATACCGTATTGTTATAATACAGTATTTATCCACATTCATGATAATATTTGTATATTCAACAAAAAAACAAAAAAAAGTTTTCATATTAATAATAATAATAAATCATATGTGTCCGAAAGGGAGTAGGAGGAAGCAAATGCTTATTAATTCCCACCCCTTACTTGATCAGTGATTGTCCTTTAAATCATTGTGCAAGTTATTCCTACATACATTTATATTTATACATACATATACAATCATTTCTCATCTTCAATCACCTTTCTTCATTCTCATAGTTTTCCAAAAAAGTGTTTCTGTACATCCTTTTAAACTGAATTATGCTTGTGCTTTGTTTGAACTCCTGCTCCAAACCATTCCATAAAATCACCCCACAGATTGTTAACTCATACTTCTCAGAGTTGTTCTGACCTTGAGTTGTTTAAAATGTAGATTTCCTCTCAAATTATACCCACCCTCTCTGTCTACGAACAATGTTTTTAATTTCCTAGGAAGTAGATTATGTCTGCTCTGTACATGATTTGTGCCGTTTTAAATTTAACCAGATCAATGAACTTCAATATGTGTGACTTCAAAAATAATACATTAGTGTGTTCAAGATATCCAACATTATTGATAACTCTTATAGCCCTTTTTTGTAATGTGCATAACGGCTGTAGGTTGGTTTTGTACGTGTTTCCCCAAATCTCCACACAGTAAATCAGATATGGCAATATTAGTGTGTTATATAGAGTATGCAATGAGTTGTAGTCCAGAATGTATCTGGCTTTTCCCAATATTGCGATAGTTTTAGCCAGTTTTGCTTTTACATGAGTGATATGAGGTTTCCAGCTGATGGTCTAAAACCACACCAAGGAACTTAATTTCATATACTCTTTCTATGTGTATGTTATCTAGTATTAATTGTATCTGTGGATTTGTTTTATGTTTTCCAAATAACATAATCTTTGTTTTGCTTATATTTAATGATAATTTGTTTGTGTCAAACCAATGTTTTACTTTAATCATTTCTGCTGTTATCACTTCCATTAGCTCTTTCAAATTGTCACCGGAACAAAAAATATTAGTGTCATCTGCAAATAAAATAAATTTCAATATATTTGATACTCTGCAAATGTCGTTGATGTATATTATGAACAGCTTTGGACCCAACACGGACCCCTGAGGTACTCCACAAGTTATGTTCATGTATTCTGATTTATGTTCACCTATTTCAACAAATTGTTGTCTGTTGCTTAAATAATTTCTCACCCAGTTTAATCCCACCCCTCTGATGCCATACCGTTCCAGTTTTATCAGTAAAATATTGTGATCTATGGTGTCAAATGCTTTTTGTAAGTCTATAAATATTCCCACTGCTTGTTTTTTATTGTCCATGCAGTTTGCTATTTCCTCACTTAATTCCATTAGTGCCATAGATGTTGATCTATCTTTCCTGAATCCATATTGACTGTCATCCAAAAGCTGATGTGTTTCCATGAAATTGTCAAGTCTTTTTGTAAAAAGCTTTTCAAGGATCTTGGAAAACTGAGAGAGCAATGAAACAGGTCTGTAATTTGTGTAATGGTGTTTATCCCCAGTTTTATATAATGGTATAACTTTTGCTATTTTCATTTTATTTGGGAATTTACCAGATTGAAAAGACAAGTTAAAGAGATGAGTCAATGGTTCTGCAATTTCTTCAATAATGTTTTTTACTATAATCATATCAATATTATTCCAATCGGTCGAGGATTTGCTTTTACATTTTCGCACAGTATCGATGATTTCTTTTTCTGGTGTGAGGAAGAAAGAGCTATTGTTTTCATTCCAGAGGTCCGTATCTTCCCCTTTAGTTGTTTCTACGGTTTTAATTTTTTCTGCCAGATCTGGCCCCACATTTACAAAGAATTCATTAAAACCATTAACCACATCTTCTGTATTAATAACATTATTTTTGTCCACAAAAAACTCAGGGTAACCAGAGCTTTTTGCTCCATTTCTAATGACACTATTTAATACTCTCCATAAACCTTTCATATTATTCTTATTATTCTCTAATATTTTATTATAGTATTCTTTTTTACATATCCTCAGAATATGGGTTAATTTATTCTTATATCTTTTATATTTATTTTCTGCTTCTGAAGTTCTATATTTTATGAATTGTCTATATAGTGTATTTTTCTTTTTGCAGGCAGCTTTTTAGGCCAGTGATGCACTGTGATGTCTCTCTCTGCTTGTTGAGTTAGTGTTTGTGTCTCTCTCTGCGTTGTTGAGGCCTTAGTGATCCATGCACTGTGAGTTTGTTTGTGTCTCTCTCTGCATTGTTGAGGCCTTAGTGATCCATGCACTGTGAGTTTGTTGTGTCTCTCTCTGCATTGTTGAGGCCCTTAGTGATCCATGCACTGTGAGTTTGTTTGTGTCTCTCTCTGCATTGTTGAGGCCCTTAGTGATCCATGCACTGTGAGTTTGTTTGTGTCTCTCTCTGCATTGTTGAGGCCCTTAGTGATCCATGCACTGTGAGTTTGTTTGTGTCTCTCTCTGCATTGTTGAGGCCCTTAGTGATCCATGCACTGTGAGTTTGTTTGTGTCTCTCTCTGCATTGTTGAGGCCTTAGTGATCCATGCACTGTGAGTTTGTTTGTGTCTCTCTCTGCATTGTTGAGGCCCTTAGTGATCCATGCACTGTGAGTTTGTTTGTGTCTCTCTCTGCATTGTTGAGGCCCTTAGTGATCCATGCACTGTGAGTTTGTTTGTGTCTCTCTCTGCATTGTTGAGGCCTTAGTGATCCATGCACTGTGAGTTTGTTTGTGTCTCTCTCTGCATTGTTGAGGCCCTTAGTGATCCATGCACTGTGAGTTTGTTTGTGTCTCTCTCTGCATTGTTGAGGCCCTTAGTGATCCATGCACTGTGAGTTTGTTTGTGTCTCTCTCTGCGTTGTTGAGGCCCTTAGTGATCCATGCACTGTGAGTTTGTTTGTGTCTCTCTCTGCATTGTTGAGGCCCTTAGTGATCCATGCACTGTGAGTTTGTTTGTGTCTCTCTCTGCGTTGTTGAGGCCCTTAGTGATCCATGCACTGTGAGTTTGTTTGTGTCTCTCTCTGCATTGTTGAGGCCCTTAGTGATCCATGCACTGTGAGTTTGTTTGTGTCTCTCTCTGCATTGTTGAGGCCCTTAGTGATCCATGCACTGTGAGTTTGTTTGTGTCTCTCTCTGCATTGTTGAGGCCCTTAGTGATCCATGCACTGTGAGTTTGTTTGTGTCTCTCTCTGCGTTGTTGAGGCCCTTAGTGATCCATGCACTGTGAGTTTGTTTGTGTCTCTCTCTGCATTGTTGAGGCCCTTAGTGATCCATGCACTGTGAGTTTGTTTGTGTCTCTCTCTGTTGTTGAGGCCCTTAGTGATCCATGCACTGTGAGTTTGTTTGTGTCTCTCTCTGCGTTGTTGAGGCCCTTAGTGATCCATGCACTGTGAGTTTGTTTGTGTCTCTCTCTGCGTTGTTGAGGCCCTTAGTGATCCATGCACTGTGAGTTTGTTTGTGTCTCTCTCTGCGTTGTTGAGGCCCTTAGTGATCCATGCACTGTGAGTTTGTTTGTGTCTCTCTCTGCATTGTTGAGGCCCTTAGTGATCCATGCACTGTGAGTTTGTTTGTGTCTCTCTCTGCATTGTTGAGGCCCTTAGTGATCCATGCACTGTGAGTTTGTTTGTGTCTCTCTCTGCATTGTTGAGGCCCTTAGTGATCCATGCACTGTGAGTTTGTTTGTGTCTCTCTCTGCATTGTTGAGGCCCTTAGTGATCCATGCACTGTGAGTTTGTTTGTGTCTCTCTCTGCATTGTTGAGGCCCTTAGTGATCCATGCACTGTGAGTTTGTTGTGTCTCTCTCTGCATTGTTGAGGCCCTTAGTGATCCATGCACTGTGAGTTTGTTTGTGTCTCTCTCTGCATTGTTGAGGCCTTAGTGATCCATGCACTGTGAGTTTTTTGTGTCTCTCTCTGCGTTGTTGAGGCCCTTAGTGATCCATGCACTGTGAGTTTGTTTGTGTCTCTCTCTGCATTGTTGAGGCCCTTAGTGATCCATGCACTGTGAGTTTGTTTGTGTCTCTCTCTGCATTGTTGAGGCCCTTAGTGATCCATGCACTGTGAGTTTGTTTGTGTCTCTCTCTGCATTGTTGAGGCCCTTAGTGATCCATGCACTGTGAGTTTGTTTGTGTCTCTCTCTGCGTTGTTGAGGCCCTTAGTGATCCATGCACTGTGAGTTTGTTTGTGTCTCTCTCTGCGTTGTTGAGGCCCTTAGTGATCCATGCACTGTGAGTTTGTTTGTGTCTCTCTCTGCATTGTTGAGGCCCTTAGTGATCCATGCACTGTGAGTTTGTTTGTGTCTCTCTCTGCATTGTTGAGGCCCTTAGTGATCCATGCACTGTGAGTTTGTTTGTGTCTCTCTCTGCATTGTTGAGGCCCTTAGTGATCCATGCACTGTGAGTTTGTTTGTGTCTCTCTCTGCATTGTTGAGGCCCTTAGTGATCCATGCACTGTGAGTTTGTTTGTGTCTCTCTCTGCGTTGTTGAGGCCATTAGTGATCCATGCACTGTGAGTTTGTTTGTGTCTCTCTCTGCATTGTTGAGGCCCTTAGTGATCCATGCACTGTGAGTTTGTTTGTGTCTCTCTCTGCATTGTTGAGGCCCTTAGTGATCCATGCACTGTGAGTTTGTTTGTGTCTCTCTCTGCATTGTTGAGGCCCTTAGTGATCCATGCACTGTGAGTTTGTTTGTGTCTCTCTCTGCATTGTTGAGGCCCTTAGTGATCCATGCACTGTGAGTTTGTTTGTGTCTCTCTCTGCGTTGTTGAGGCCCTTAGTGATCCATGCACTGTGAGTTTGTTTGTGTCTCTCTCTGCATTGTTGAGGCCCTTAGTGATCCATGCACTGTGAGTTTGTTTGTGTCTCTCTCTGCATTGTTGAGGCCCTTAGTGATCCATGCACTGTGAGTTTGTTTGTGTCTCTCTCTGCATTGTTGAGGCCTTAGTGATCCATGCACTGTGAGTTTGTTTGTGTCTCTCTCTGCATTGTTGAGGCCCTTAGTGATCCATGCACTGTGAGTTTGTTTGTGTCTCTCTCTGCATTGTTGAGGCCTTAGTGATCCATGCACTGTGAGTTTGTTTGTGTCTCTCTCTGCATTGTTGAGGCCCTTAGTGATCCATGCACTGTGAGTTTGTTTGTGTCTCTCTCTGCATTGTTGAGGCCCTTAGTGATCCATGCACTGTGAGTTTGTTTGTGTCTCTCTCTGCATTGTTGAGGCCCTTAGTGATCCATGCACTGTGAGTTTGTTTGTGTCTCTCTCTGCGTTGTTGAGGCCCTTAGTGATCCATGCACTGTGAGTTTGTTTGTGTCTCTCTCTGCGTTGTTTCACGGGACAGTTTTTGTCATAAAGTGCTTTAAAGATGTTTAGAAATTCATCATAGGCCTTGTCAATATCGTCTCTCTCATATACTACCCTCCAATTCTGCTTTAGTAAATCATTCTTAAATGCAATTATGTTATCTTCAGTTCTCAATCTTTGTATTGAAAGGCTGGCGACTTTCGGTTTCTTAGAACTGCAGTGATAGACAATAAAAACAGGTAAATGATCACTTATGTCACTATATAATAGTCCGCCTACTGTATTGTTTTCCATAATGTTTGTGAATATGTTGTCTATTAATGTAGCAGAATGAGAAGTGATTCTACTAGGTCTGGTGATTTTAGGATACAAACCCATACTGTACAATGTATTGATGAAGTGTTCTGTCATTTTATGCTTATTTGGATTCAACAGGTCAATATTGTAATCCCCACAGATAAACATAATTTTTTGTAATGATTTAGTAAACATGTTTTCTACCCTATCTGTAAATGTGTCAATACAGGTTCCAGGAGCTCTGTATATACAACTCACAATAACATTTTTAGACTTTTCCATACAAATTTCTACTGTAACACATTCAAACAAATCGTCAACAGCTGTTGTCATGCTCTCCACCACCTTATAGTTCATTCCTTTATCCACATAGATTGCTACACCCCCTCCATTCTTATTCCTTCTGTTTGTATAATTCAGTTCGTAGCCATCCATCTCAAAGTCCACACCTTTCTCAGTACTGATCCAGGTCTCTGATATTGCTATGATGTTGAATGGGTTCTTAAACTGACTTAGATATTCTTTAATGTTGAGGAAGTTGGAATATAGGCTTCTGCTATTGAAGTGGATAATTGATATGTTCTCTTCTGATTGACACGTTACATTGAATTGCTCTTCTGTGAAATAGTTGCAGCTGTTGTTGATATTGTTCAGTAAGTTGTTTACCGGATCAATGTCATTTTCCATGTCCTGTGCTTTATGCTCTGTATATGCAAAAGTTTCAAGTCTTGATGGAGATATGTGTATATTATCTGGAATTGTCATGGTAGTGTTTTATTTTCGTTACCTTGTCTGATTTGTTTCATTGGTATTTTTCCAGTTCCTCCAGGTCCCTGATGATTAACACTTTGGCTTGTTCTGGTGATCCGTTAAGCTTGATGAAGATTTTGCAGTTTGCAGTCCATGTTGATTGTATTTTTTGCTGTTTTCTCAGGAATCGGGCCTTTCTGGCGATCTCAGCATTTCTTTTAGTGAGGTGTTCATTCATATATACATCCGAGCCCTTAAGCCGTCTTCCCTGTTTCAGAAGTTCAGTTTTATGTTTTCTGTTGGCAAACCTTATTATTATTGCCGGTTTATCAGTTTTATTTCTCCGTGGTAGCGGGTGACAGGCCTCGATGTTGTCGCTGTCAATCTCTATTCCCTTGGTGTTGAGGAAGGCCGTCACCTGTAGCTCCACAGATGTAGCATTCTCCTCGCTTGTGTCCCCTCCGGTCATCCTCGTCGCCGCCCGAGCGTATGAGCGGGGTTTCGTCTCCAGTCCAGTGATTATGATGTTGTTAATTCGGGTGTATTGTTCCAGCTCATCCACCCGATTTTCCAGCGAGAATATCCTCTTTTCTTTTTCTGAGTTTTCTAGCCTCAGGGCTTTAACTTCCTCCACCAGGCTCATAATTGCTATCTGTTGCTGTCTTACAACAGATACCTCCTCCGTCAACATGTCTAACGATCGTTTAATGTCGTCAACCTCCTCAGCATGCGGAGGAATCTTTTTTGGTGGCATTGCGTTTTTGCTTAGGATTATTCCTTATTCCTTTCAAATCTAAACTCCAGGTACACAGCTTGTTTCCAGTTTTAAGGAGATTTCGAATGAGGTTTGGCGTGCTGCTCTGCCACTGAAATTAATTAATCAATTATTTGTTATATTTTATTGTAATGTAGAGACAAGGCTTTTAGTGACAATCATGTATTGCTTTACAATTATATGTAAAAAAAAAAAGTCTAAATATGATATTTGGCCTTTTTTAGCCCCCCAGGTTGGGAAGCACTGCTCTAAAGTACCGCAGTCTCTTCTCCTAAGTCCTTTTGAATTCTCCTATCCACTATCCCTTAACCCCGTGACGTTTCACTCAGAGGTCAAGGAATAGACGATAGGGTTAGACGTTAGGAGCTGATTTTTGGATTATCCGACCGCAACCCAGGAGTAAGGATTTTGTTTGCCTAGATTAGCATAGCGTATCCCTTTAACAAATAGACCTGTGTAAAATTGATCTTCTCATCTCTGTTTTATAAGGAAATCTAATCGTTGAATGATTATATTAGTATAGGGAGGCGTGTTGCGCACTGGATAGAGCCTTGCTCTGGGGATCAGGGGAGCACAGGTTCAAACCCCACTGCAGTCAGCATGTCGTTGTGTCCCTGAGACCCTTCACCCCAAAGTGCTCCTGTGGGGATTGCCCACAGTATTGAGTATGTAAGTCGCTTTGGATAAAAGCGTCTAACAAGTAATGTATAAACTACATGCACAATGTATGCACAACCCTGTATGTCAAATTGTTCAAATAATGTTCTCCTAATATAGTCGCGCTGTTCTCTATGGAAAGCCAACAGTGCCACAACACGCCACTATTTCAACGTTTTATTAAGGTAAAACGTTAACACTCATTTAGCATAGGGGTTGACCTGGTCACATTCTTTTTACTTATCTGTATTCAAACAAAGTTTTTCCGTGTTCCCGGTTGTCTTTTCCTTCCGTTTTCACGTCCTCACAAGGACCTTCCCCTGTCCAGTGGTTCCAACTGTGTTGCGTTATACTCTTCTGCTTCCTTTGTCCTCATCTTCCGCGTTTCTCATTTTGCATTATTGGCCAATCATGTGCTGTGGGGGTGTGTCCAGGTAGTCACAGCTGTTTTACATCCTCTAATCACAGTCTCAAATGTAAACAACATCATGTTAAAACCACACAACACAAGGAAAAAACATGCAACAGTTATTTGAAATCACACAAAACAAAAACTAATGTAAAGTATTTATTGATTAACACCAAAGTGAATTAATAAAAAAATATGTAAATAATTGAAGGCATTTACGTGAATATGTTTAAGCTTTCAGGACTACCCATTGCTGTATAAAATATAGTTGATGTATTATTGCATTAATACTTAGACTTGTTCTGTATTTTGTTGTACTAGCTGCTGGCTGGAGCTCCGTTTGGAACAACGAGGAGTAAAACTATCCCCAAGGAGCATCTGGCTTCAGCCCAAGACCTGGACACCATCTGGTCTCTCGGGGTGAGTCTCTCTTTCCTTTTACTGTTCTGTCAATAGCACATTACTTACAGACACAATGGAGCATTATTCAAACATTACTTTAATGCCTCCCTGACCTCTACTCCAAGGCCACCACCACCTTCCAGAAGTTACACACCTAGAATAGTGAACTGGGCTGTAAAATCCCTAACATCCTGATTCAAATATCTACATACACATTTATGTTTAAGTGAATCAAATATTTCCTGTGCATTGGCAGCTTTGCAGTCGCATTTTCTGAAAGAGCAGCCCTCAATAGCTTTCCTGATATGAATTCAGGCAGAGCTTTGTTCCATAATGCTGTGAGGGCCTACTTAATAGAAATAGCAATTTCATTGAATTCAGGTTTATATAAAGTATATCATGTTTGATAAGACAATCTGCTTTTGTGATCGAGGTGTTGGAGGAAAGATCATGGAGTCACCTAAAACATTAGAATTCATCTTCTGCACACCATAAATATCAAGTGCAGGTTAAAGGTAGGTTTGAGAAACCAGCTCGAGTGCGCTAGAATTTGAAAATACATGACCGGAGAAAATCTGCCACTTCCTCACAGAGCCCCTCCTCCAACACACACGAACGTGCACATGACCAATGAGGGCACGAGATAAGTTTGTGCACAGATGGAAGGCTGACAGGCAGGTAGGCCATCCAGTTATTTTAGCCGGGCCAGCTCAGATGATTGGTCGTGCTTTTTACAGTACTACGGCTTCCACAGATGACATTTTTGTATGGATTTGTTGTCAAAGCACTTCAGATATTCATTGCTATCGGGATGTTAAGAGCATTCCATGGAATATAATAAAACGTTTATCTCGAGCCAGTTTCTCAAACTTACCTACCCCACCTTTAAGTTTAACGTTCATTTATTTATTAAGCAAATTTCATACACAAAGGCAATTCAAAGTGCATCACATAAGCATTACAAATAGACATTGTAAATACAGAAAATGCATTAAGAAGTGCTGAAGTGCAATGAACCATAGTTAGATGACCTGTGGAACAGTAGCATTAAAGAGAAAGGGTTTCAGCCTGGATTTAAAAGAACTCAGGGTTTGGGCAGACCTCAGATGTTCAGGAAGTTTATTCCAGGTCTGCGGAGCATAGAAGCTAAAAGCTGAGTAAATCCACATCCAAAGATCTGAGAGATCTGGGTGGCTCGTAACAGAGCTGCATGTCTGACATGTATGGTGGTCACAGTCCATTTAGCGCTTTACAAGTTAAAAGTACAATTTGGACATGTATTCTTATGTTTTTGGAAGCCAATGCAGAGCTCTGAGAACCGGGGTGATGTGTTCTACTCTTTTAGTTTTGTAAAAGTAGTTGTAAGGTAATGACGTTTGGGTGTGTAGTTTATGCAATACCCTGAGCTGGACCTGTGTGTGTGCATCTTATAATACATGATAATATAATAATAATAATCTGCTGTGAATGTGTGTTGTGTGTGTTTGATCTCAACAGGGCTACCTGCAGTACTCCGTGTTATTCTATGGTTACTATGGCAGACTGAGGAAGATTGGCAGTGCGGGGTACCGGTTGCCCCTCGCCTACTTCCTGGTTGGGATGGCGGTCTTTGCCTACAGTTTCATCGTCCTGTTAAGAAAGTAATCATTGCACACATTTAAAATCATACTGATGGGACAAGGATAATGTGATACTGTGATGGTTTGCCTGAAGTTGAGGACAAAAAAACTCAAACTAATGAGAAGCCACTGCACCATTTCAAACTGAATAAATGAATGAGTGCCTGAAACCAATCAGTTGTGTGGCAACCACAGTCTGTGGTCTCTGTGACATCATATTTTATTTTTATGATGAGCAATTGTAAAGCTCAAAGGTGTCTCTCTATCTGTAGCCATCTTGGTTCCCAATCTATCTAAAAAATGGGTATTAATACTGGAGTTAAAGCGGGCCCAGATCACGCAGCTGAGCACTGAGCAGATAGCAACAGCTACCTGTCAATCAGTGAGACAATGCAAAACGGCAAGGCTTAATATCATTAACACCAGTGAGATGTAAGAAAATAAATAGAACACCACACAGTATGTAGGAATGATAACTTCATCATTCTTGTGAAGGCCAAAGCTGAACTGAAGTTCGACTGATCAACTCTTTGGTCACCTAACTAGCATTACCATTCTACATTTTCTTTAATATATTGTATGGTTTGCTAATGTGCTCTGATTATTGAATCCTCCTTCAGAATGGCTAAGAACTCTCGTATGAGCCTGGCCAGCGCCTCCGATGAGAACTTCACGTTCTGCTGGAGGGTGTTCTGTGCCTGGGACTACCTGATCGGGAACCCTGAGGCTGCAGAGAGCAAAGGAGCCGCCATCGTCAACAACATCCGGGTCAGAGACACTTGGACACATAGTGAACATCCAGTTAGACTTACATACATCTGTATTCACTTTCCAAGCGAAAACATTTCTTTTTTTCTGTTCTGTCTTCGTGTATCTAGCACTTTTAATTCACAGAACATGTTGTGATTGATTGCTGTGAACTCATGCTAATAACAGGGGGCTGTCACAGTGTAATACTTGGTTTGTATTCACAGGAAGCCATTGTTGAGGAGCAGGAAAAGAAGAAGGATACCAGTCTGTAGGTGTCTTTCTAACTTGTTTGTTCTTCTTCTTGTTCTTCTCCTTTTTGGATAACCCTTTGAATCATTCTCTAACCCAGTTGATTTACAGCACCCTGTGTTGCTCTTCAGTTGATACACAGCGATGTGCACTCATCCTGAACTGACAGTAAATCACTAATATGAGACGACAGAAGATATTAAAATTAGATATATGCATGTGTCCTGTATCTCCCTGCATACCTCAGATATCACGTTAAATGTCATCTTCCACTCTGAAATACGGCTGTAAAAATATGATGTATCCAATAACTCAGCTCACATAGAGAGTAAATGGTAAAGGGACTGTACTTATATAGCGCTTTATCCAGTCTTTACGACCCCTCAAAGCACTTTACATACTACAGTACATGTCGTTCACCCATTCACACCCATTCATACAGAGCAGTGTATGTTACTCTAGGACCTAACATGCATACACATTCACACACCGTTGTCCATGCCATCGGGAGCAACTCAGGGTTAAGTATCTTGCCCAAGGATACATCGACATGTTGACTGCATGGGCTGGGATCGAACCCACAACCTTCTGGTTGAAGGACGACCGCACTCCCTCGCAGCCACAGTCGCCCAGTCGTACAGTAGAGGAGAGTGCATTTTTCATTTACCTGAGTATTTATATTTTTTCAGCAAATGATGTACAAGTTAATTAATCAATAAATCTAACCCTTTGATACAATATAAATAATTCAAAAAATGGCTTTTCCGATTACTGGGTACACTGAGGTATTATTACTTGTATGTAAGTAAAATATCTGAGTACTTCTTCCATCTCTGATAATGCATGCTGGGGCTTTTGAAAGGCTATATGAACAGAGGGTTGCAGTGGCAGCAAATATATCATATAAAACATTTTAGAACTGACGTGACCTTGCAGATGTCTGAAGAGGGAACATGTGCCCTGATCAAAGTGTGTGTGTGTCTTTCCTCAGGGCAGTTCTGATCAGTCTGCGGATCCTCGCCAACATCCTGGTCCTTCTGTCTCTGGCCGGCAGCATCTACATCATCTACTTTGTGGTGGACCGCTCTCAGAAACTGGAGCAGGAGAAGCCGGAGCTGACGCTGTGGGAGAAGAACGAGGTAGAAGAGCAGAGCGGACATCTTCTCATTACCATCAGTCTGATTATATTATTCAACATACAATACAGAGGAATCAATACAAGTGGACACTGATCCAGTGTCAGTGACTCGTATTTCCATCATCTCTTATTGTACATAAGTCAGGCATTGTAATCATGGTGGCAAAATAATCCTTTTGTGATTGGTCTAAATGAATATTTCAATATTAAACATGTGTTATTATAGCTCTGAGCCAGTGACAGCTGTATCATGTCTGTCCATCTGTCCTCCTATATCAGGAACACATGGAGGGAATTTCTTTAGATATGCACAAACGTCCTACTGGACAAATGAAATATCTAATTAAATGTGCAATCAAAGGTCAAGGTCTATGTGACCTCAAAAAACATGTGTTTTGGCCATAACTAAAAAAGTTATATTATGATTTCGCATACATTTCTTATAGTGTTGGCCTTTTGGACAGATATGGATGGTTTGCTTTCCTGTGACAGCAAGGTGGTCATTCTAATTTCATTATATTATATATGTATCTCCTAGTTATTCATCATTTAAATGTACTTTCTTTAAACAAAGTTTTATACCTCAAAGATATTTATTTAGAAATGAAATAAAAATGACTTAGTGGTAGAATAGGACATACAAAAATAAATAAACAGCATATCCTCATAATTTATTCTGACATATTTGTTATCTGTACACATTATGCTATCTTCACTCAATTTTAATTTATTAAAATGTCTGCTCAGGGAGTTTAAACGTTCATTTAATGGTACCACAATTCAGTTTAAGTAAGTGCTGAGATGAAATGTCTCACCAAGAGACGACTGAGCCTGATAAATGAAGATCTTTGCTGAGAGGCAGAGCATCTGTATTTTGTATAATCACTGCCTCTGTGTCTTCATGCTCCCCCTCCCTCCAGGTGAGTGTGGTGGTGTCTCTCATCACGATGATCGCTCCGTCTGCCTTTGAGCTGGTGGCTCAGCTGGAGATGTACCACCCCCGAACCTCGCTGCGCTTCCAGCTGGCCAGGTACTCCGTCACTCTGCCTGATGCAGCACTAATCACTATCACACACTGTATAATGCATCACAGGTCCTACCAACGCGTGTCATATGTTTCTGTGTTTACAGGGTGCTAGTTTTATACCTGGGGAATCTCTACAGCCTCATCATTGCCCTCCTTGATAAGGTCAACAGTATGAGCTCTGCTGTGAGTATGGAAGCTGAAGAAATAAAAGCGTTTTTTTATCCTTTTAAACACGTTTCCACAAACAGATTTAAGTTATTAAACATATTCAACAACTTATATACTAACAAAGCACTTATATACTAACTAAGCACTTATATACTAACTAAGCACTTATATACTAATAAAGCACTTATATACTAACTAAGCACTTATATACTAATAAAGCACTTATATACTAACTAAGCACTTATATACTAACTAAGCACTTATATACTAACTAAGCACTTATATACTAATAAAGCACTCATATACTAACTAAGCACTTATATACTAACTAAGCACGTATATACTAATAAAGCACTTATATACTAACTAAGCACTTATATACTAACTAAGCACTTATATACTAACAAAGCACTTATATACTAACTAAGCACTTATATACTAACTAAGCACTTATATACTAACAAAGCACTCATATACTAACAAAGCACTTATATACTAACAAAGCACGTATATACTAACTAAGCACTTATATACTAACAAAGCACTTATATACTAACAAAGCACTTATATACTAACAAAGCACTTATATACTAATAAAGCACTCATATACTAACTAAGCACTTATATACTAACTAAGCACTTATATACTAACTAAGCACTTATATACTAACTAAGCACTCATATACTAACAAAGCACTTATATACTAACAAAGCACTTATATACTAATAAAGCACTCATATACTAACTAAGCACTTATATACTAACTAAGCACTTATATACTAACTAAACACTTATATACTAACTAAGCACTTATATACTAACTAAGCACTTATATACTAACTAAGCACTTATATACTAATAAAGCACACATATACTAACAAAGCACTTATATACTAACTAAGCACTTATATACTAACTAAGCACTTATATACTAACAAAGCACTTATATACTAACTAAGCACTTATATACTAACAAAGCACTTATATACTAATAAAGCACTCATATACTAACAAAGCACTTATATACTAACTAAGCACTTATATACTAACAAAGCACTTATATACTAACTAAGCACTTATATACTAACTAAGCACTTATATACTAACTAAGCACTTATATACTAACAAAGCACTTATATACTAACAAAGTACTTATATACTAACAAAGCACTTATATACTAATAAAGCACTCATATACTAACTAAGCACTTATATACTAACAAAGCACTTATATACTAACTAAACACTTATATACTAACTAAGCACTTATATACTAACTAAGCACTTATATACTAACTAAGCACTCATATACTAACAAAGCACTTATATACTAATAAAGCACTCATATACTAACTAAGCACTTATATACTAACTAAGCACTTATATACTAACTAAGCACTTATATACTAACTAAGCACTTATATACTAATAAAGCACTCATATACTAACAAAGCACTTATATACTAACAAAGCACATATATACTAACTAAGCACTTATATACTAACAAAGCACTTATATACTAACAAAGCACTTATATACTAATAAAGCACTCATATACTAACTAAGCACTTATATACTAACTAAGCACTTATATACTAACTAAGCACTTATATACTAACTAAGCACTCATATACTAACAAAGCACTTATATACTAACAAAGCACTTATATACTAATAAAGCACTCATATACTAACTAAGCACTTATATACTAACTAAGCACTTATATACTAACTAAACACTTATATACTAACTAAGCACTTATATACTAACTAAGCACTTATATACTAACTAAGCACACATATACTAACAAAGCACTTATATACTAACTAAGCACTTATATACTAACTAAGCACTTATATACTAACAAAGCACTTATATACTAATAAAGCACTCATATACTAACAAAGCACTCATATACTAACTAAGCACTTATATACTAACTAAGCACTTATATACTAACTAAGCACTTATATACTAACAAAGCACTTATATACTAACAAAGCACGTATATACTAACAAAGCACTTATATACTAATAAAGCACTCATATACTAACTAAGCACTTATATACTAACAAAGCACTTATATACTAATAAAGCACTTATATACTAACTAAGCACTTAAATACTAACTAAGCACTTATATACTAACTAAGCACTTATATACTAACTAAGCACACATATACTAACAAAGCACTTATGTACTAATAAAGCACTCATATACTAACAAAGCACTTATATACTAACAAAGCACTTATATACTAACTAAGCACTTAAATACTAACTAAGCACTTATATACTAACAAAGCACTTATATACTAATAAAGCACTCATATACTAACAAAGCACTTATATACTAACAAAGCACTTATATACTAACAAAGCACTTATATACTAATAAAGCACTCATATACTAACTAAGCACTCATATACTAACTAAGCACTTATATACTAACTAAGCACTCATATACTAACAAAGCACTTATATACTAACAAAGCACTTATATACTAATAAAGCACTCATATACTAACTAAGCACTTATATACTAACTAAGCACTTATATACTAACTAAGCACTTATATACTAATAAAGCACTCATATACTAACAAAGCACTTATATACTAACAAAGCACTTATATACTAACTAAGCACTTATATACTAACTAAGCACTTATATACTAACAAAGCTCTTATATACTAACTAAGCACTTATATACTAACTAATCACTTATATACTAACTAAGCACTTATATACTAACAAAGCACTTATATACTAACAAAGCACTTATATACTAACTAAGCACTTATATACTAACAAAGCACTTATATACTAATAAAGCACTTATATACTAACTAAGCACTTATATACTAACTAATCACTTATATACTAACTAAGCACTTATATACTAACTAAGCACTTATATACTAACAAAGCACTTATATACTAACAAAGCACTTATATACTAACAAAGCACTTATATACTAATAAAGCACTCATATACTAACTAAGCACTTATATACTAACAAAGCACTTATATACTAATAAAGCACTTATATACTAACTAAGCACTTATATACTAACTAAGCACTTATATACTAACTAAGCACTCATATACTAACAAAGCACTTATATACTAATAAAGCACTCATATACTAACAAAGCACTTATATACTAACTAAGCACTTATATACTAACTAAGCACTTATATACTAACAAAGCACTTATATACTAATAAAGCACTTAGATACTAATAAAGCACTTATATACTAATAAATCACTTATATACTAACTAAGCACTTATATACTAACTAAGCACTTATATACTAACAAAGCACGTATATACTAACAAAGCACTTATATACTAACAAAGCATTATATACTAATAAAGCACTCATATACTAACTAAGCACTTATATACTAACTAAGCATTTATATACTAACTAAGCACTTATATACTAACTAAGCACTCATATACTAACAAAGCACTTATATACTAACAAAGCACTTATATACTAATAAAGCACTCATATACTAACTAAGCACTTATATACTAACTAAGCACTTATATACTAACTAAGCACTTATATACTAACAAAGCACTTATATACTAATAAAGCACTCATATACTAACTCAGCACTTATATACTAATAAAGCACTTATATACTAACAAAGCACTTATATACTAACAAAGCACTTATATACTAACTAAGCACTTATATACTAACAAAGCACTTATATACTAATAAAGCACTTATATACTAACTAAGCACTTATATACTAACAAAGCACTTATATACTAACAAAGCACTTATATACTAATAAAGCACTCATATACTAACTAAGCACTTATATACTAACTAAGCACTTATATACTAACAAAGCACTTATATACTAACAAAGCACTTATATACTAATAAAGCACTCATATACTAACTAAGCACTTATATACTAACTAAGCATTTATATACTAACTAAGCACTTATATACTAACTAAGCACTCATATACTAACAAAGCACTTATATACTAACAAAGCACTTATATACTAATAAAGCACTCATATACTAACTAAGCACTTATATACTAACTAAGCACTTATATACTAACTAAGCACTTATATACTAACAAAGCACTTATATACTAATAAAGCACTCATATACTAACTAAGCACTTATATACTAATAAAGCACTCATATACTAACTAAGCACTTATATACTAACAAAGCACTTATATACTAACTAAGCACTTATATACTAACTAAGCACTTATATACTAACTAAGCACTCATATACTAACTAAGCACTTATATACTAACAAAGCACTTATATACTAATAAAGCACTTATATACTAACTAAGCACTTATATACTAACTAAGCACTTATATACTAACTAAGCACTTATATACTAACTAAGCACTCATATACTAACTAAGCACTTATATACTAACAAAGCACTTATATACTAACTAAGCACTTATATACTAACAAAGCACTTATATACTAATAAAGGACTGGCTTACCTAAAGCCAGTTGAGTAGCACTTGAAATGTTTAGCTCTATGAAACCTGATGTACTTTATGATTCTGTTTTCTTCAAGTTCGTGTCTTCCTGGTCGAACGCACTTATTGTAAGTCGCTTTGGATAAAAGCGTCAGCTAAATGCAATGTAATGTAAAAACCTGGGATTTTGGCCACTTTATGATGTCACAATGTGTTTTAGGTTGTGTAACCATTAGCCAATCACCAACCAAGGTACGAGCCAAACACTTCAGAGACATGTTTTGTATATAACTGAGAACTATAATATATTGATGAAAAAGAATATAATAGGGGACCTTTAAGAAAAAGTAGCAATACAACAGCCTAAATATACTTCAGCCTAAATTGAAGTTGCCCATATATTCTATTCTATATATTATTATTTTCATTGTCTAATATTCTGTGCAATGACAATAAAGTTGAATGAAATCTAATATTCCCCATGTGTCTTCCAGATCCCGCTGAGTCCAGGGAACTGGTCTGAGTCCAGCTCCTTCCTGGCCACCATCTCTCAGCCGGAGGGGAACAGCCTCTCCACCCTGGTCTCTGAGATCTCCGTCTCTGAACATCGCAACATCACCATAGCAACCATTGCCACGGTGCTGGATGTTAGGAACACTAGCACCAGCGGCTCAGGGGTTATCTCCAACCAAACGTCTCTGTTTGAGAAGAACATCCGCTCTCAGCAGGACCCCTGCTGGGAGACCTATGTTGGACAGGTTCTCCACTCTGAGCATGTTTATTATATTTACTGTTTGGGGTTGTGTTTACTTATGATGTTGACTAATGGTCATCATAGCTTTGAAACATAGAATATACAATATTTAAGGGCAGTACATTGCTCAGAATTAGATATATAGAATACTACCACAAAATATACTGTAAATGTATACAACATTTAACCTGTTGCTTACTAGCTGTAAACAGGT
Source organism: Pogonophryne albipinna (assembly GCA_028583405.1). Classification (NCBI taxonomy): domain Eukaryota; kingdom Metazoa; phylum Chordata; class Actinopteri; order Perciformes; family Artedidraconidae; genus Pogonophryne; species Pogonophryne albipinna. The sequence continues at coordinate 949,697 of JAPTMU010000027.1, read as the reverse complement.
ACAGCTGATCTTATCATATGTTAAAATAGGAATATGGTCAGAACATTAAGTATCACACAGAGGGAGCTTTTGACCAGAGGATGGCACTAGATGCTAGGAGAATTACAACTACCAAAGTCATCCTAAATTGGACTTGGGTTTCCCAAAATGTCATATCAATACATCCATTTTATATTTAGACACTTTTAGTCTCTACCAAAGTGCTCATTCTTACAACCAACTACCCTGCTAAATAAAGACAGTATGAAGGCTGTCCCTGTCTACTCGTGATAAACATCCCACATTATTGCTCTCTATGTACCTTCAAACAATGAACAGGTCTGAGTGCTGGATAATTAAAGGAACTGCATATGTTTGAAAATGTACCTAACGTTCATGTGCATGTGTTTTCAGGAGATGCTGAAGCTGTCCATCATCGACATGATCTTCACGGTGGCCAGCATCCTGCTCATTGACTTCATCAGAGGTCTGGTGGTCCGCTACCTCAGTGACTGCTGCTGCTGGGATTTAGAGAGCAAGTTTGTAAGTTGTTCACAAGCTGAGTTTTTTGTTACTATAAAATGCTTTGAGCAATTTCCAAGCACCCCTCGACAAAGAAATAGTCCAGCACAAAGCTGAACATGATGATATACATTTTTAACAACATCCAGCAAAACTGATTCTAAAACTGTTTAGAGAACAAATGTTAAGAACAGAGACATAAATAGACAGATTTCTTATGAGGAGTTTTTGAGGTTTATTACAAAGGAGTGCTAAAAACACATTTTCAAACCAGGACCCAAAGGTCATATATAGTGGAGGAACAAACCCCCCCAAAAAAGGCTTTTGAGGTACCCCTACACAAGGTAGAACAAAGCACAACCATGTTTTTTCATTACTTTAATGTCTAGTTTTTTAAATGGAAGGTTGTCGAAAAAAGGTTTATGGCCAAAATGATGTATTTTGGTTGATGTTTGGAACCTTCCCATAACCGATTATAGTGAAAATGTGGTATTTTCCAAAGGGAATCGTATCTGCCATAACATAGATCTCTTTGTAAGTTGATCAGAATGTCACCAAATTTCGACTAGATGTTTACTGAGAGACAAAGCTACTGTGGCCGACTGGTCCAAACATTTCCAAAGAAATTATGCAAATAAATAAACACAAATGTGCCAAATCATATGCAGAAACATCTCCAGCAATGTGATGAAACATGCAGTATTTACACTGAACAAAAATATAAATGCAACACTTTTGTTTTTGCTCCCATTTTTCATGAGATGAACTCAAAGATCTAAAACATTTTTCGATATACACAAAATAACCATTTCTCTCAAATATTGTTCACAAATCTGAAAGAATCTGTGATGGTGAGCACTTCTCCTTTGCCGAGATAATCCATCCCACCTCACAGGTGTGGCATATCAAGATGCTGATTAGACAGCATGATTATTGCACGGGTGTGCCTCACGGCCCGTCCACACAGCAGCGTGCGTTGAAGCTTCCAACGCTTCTGCCCATTCACTTTGAATGGGGTGACGTCACTTTTAGCCGAAACTGCATTTTGGGAAGCGACGTGGAGCGTTGCTGGCGTTGCTCGCTTCAAAAGTTGAGCAATGTTCAACTTTTGGCGCCTCGGCAGAAGCGTCAGCCAATGAAATCCCGTTTATGCAAATCTGCCAGTACAAGCGCTAGCCAATCAAACCGCGTGTATGCTGGGAGAGACTACGCAGGTCATTTCCTCATATTCCAAAAAATGGAGGGAAAATTCATTATAGCGGTAGTGAATCACCCGGTGCTGTATGATCAGTCTCTGTTCATCTATCGGGATACAAACCGGAGGAACCAGGCATGGAGGGAGGAGGCAGAGACAGTGGGTGAAACTGGTAGGTTTTCGCCTGTTTGGGGATTTTATATCCAGTTTACTTCGTTTTAACATTGCTATTGCTTTGTATGTCGGAGGCGGGAGATTCATGTGATTGGTTGTTGGTCGCGTTGCTCGCAAAATATCCCCAAGCTTCAGATACGCCCACCTCCAAGCGTCAACGCACGCCGCTGTGTGGACGGGCCGTTAGGCTGGCCACAATAAAAGGCCACTCTAAAATGTTCAGTTTTATCACACAGCACAATGCCACAGATGTCGCAAATTTTGAGGGAGCATGCAATTGGCATGCTGACAGCAGGAATGTCCACCAGAGCTGTTGCCCGTGAATTGAATGTTCATTTCTCTACCATAAGCCGTCTCCAAAGGCGTTTCAGAGAATATGGCAGGACATCCAACCGGCCTCACAACCGCAGACCACGTGTAACCACACCAGCCCAGGACCTCCACATCCAGCATGTTCACCTCCAAGATCGTCTGAGACCAGCCACTCGGACAGCTGCTGCAACAATCGGTTTGCATAACCAAAGAATTTCTGCACAAACTGTCAGAAACCGTCTCAGGGAAGCTCATCTGCATGCTCGTCGTCCTCATCGGGGTCTCGACCTGACTCCGGTTCGTCGTCGTCACCGACTTGAGTGGGCAAATGCTCACATTCGATGGCGTCTGGCACGTTGGAGAGGTGTTCTCTTCACGGATGAATCCCGGTTTTCACTGTTCAGGGCAGATGGCAGACAGCGTGTGTGGCGTTGTGTGGGTGAGCGGTTTTCTGATGTCAATGTTGTGAATCGAGTGGCCCATGGTGGTGATGGGGTTATGGTATGGGCAGGCGTATGTTATGGACGACGAACACATGTGCATTTTATTGATGGCATTGTGAATGCACAGAGATACCGTGACGAGATCCTGAGGCCCATTGTTGTGCCATTCATCCACGACCATCACCTCGTGTTGCAGCATGATAATGCACGGCCCCATGTTGCAAGGATCTGTACACAATTCCTGGAGGCTGAAAACATCCCAGTTCTTGCATGGCCAGCATACTCACCGGACATGTCACCCATTGAGCATGTTTGGGATGCTCTGGATCGGCGTATACGACAGCGTGTTCCAGTTCCTGCCAATATCCAGCAACTTGGCACAGCCATTGAAGAGGAGTGGACCAACATTCCACAGGCCACAATCAACAACCTGATCAACTCTATGCCAAGGAGATGTGTTGCACTGCGTGAGGCAAATGGTGGTCACACCAGATACTGCCTGGTTTTCGGACCCCCCCAGACCCCCCCCAATAAAGCAAAACTGCACGTTTCAGAGTGGCCTTTTATTGTGGCCAGCCTAAGGCACACCTGTGCAATAATCATGCTGTCTAATCAGCATCTTGATATGCCACACCTGTGAGGTGGGATGGATTATCTCGGCAAAGGATAAGTGCTCACTATCACAGATTTTTTCAGATTTGTGAACAATATTTGAGAGAAATGGTTATTTTGTGTATATAGAAAATGTTTTAGATCTTTGAGTTCATCTCATGAAAAATGGGAGCAAAAACAAAAGTGTTGCATTTATATTTTTGTTCAGTGTAGAAAACATTCACCAACTTGAGGAAACATGCGCACTATTAATAAAAGTGCGGCATAAGCACTTGGTGACATTCAGGATTTTAAAGCTGCCCAACTGTCTGTGTTGGCAGAACTGTTGATGACTTTGGATTAATGCGTCAGCTAAATGCTATGTAATGTAAAATTGGGTTATTTGAGTCCTTACCTCACCCTCTGCTGTCCAGCCCGCTAACAGCTAACCAGTGCAGCCAAAAGTACCAGTTCTTATTCAAAGGTCTTTAGTAATATTTTAATAAAAACAATCCCACCTGGAATATAGGCTACCACATTTTCACATCTTTGGTTATAGGAAGGATTCAAACAATTATTTTTGCAGTAAAATATTTATACAACCTTCCATTTCAAAAGCTACACATATTAAAATGATAAAAAACGGTGTTTTGTTCTACCTTTGGTTGGGATATCTCAACCCCAAAAGACATCTACTCTACTTACAAGTAAGTGCGAGTGTAATACCCTGTGTAGGGGGGGGGGGGGGGGTCCTGCTCTGTGGTGCACAGGAAGTGCTTCTCCATGTTTTTGTTTGCTGTCTGAGAACAGTGAGCACCTAATGAGGCTGAGAGGGTTCACATGCTTTCTCTCTCTTTCCTCAGCCTGAATATGGAGAGTTCAAAATAGCAGAGAATGTTTTGCATCTGATTTATAACCAAGGGATGATCTGGTAAGTGTGAAATGCCAGAATGAAAACAATGACATATTGAGAACACATTCCACTCTATCACCATGTCCTTGCCACTGTGTGTTTAATAGAAGACCTGATTCATAGTTAATAGTGTGGCCGTTGCTGACCAGCCTCCAGGACCCTGTTTAAAGGACTGTGGTCCTCTCTAATGTCTCCATTACACCTCTGTGGCCTGCCCGCTGTATTTCCTCAACTCATTTCACAATTGTCGCCTTGAAGCAATGAACTTAATGAAGTGAAACCTCGAGCCACTGGCTGTAATGTATTTCTATATGAGGTGTGACCCCAGTGTGTGTGTGTGTGTGTGTGTGTGTGTGTGTGTGTGTGTGTGTGTGTGTGTGTGTGTGTGTGTGTGTGTGTGTGTGTGTGTGTGTGTGTGACTGACTCACCTCTCTCTCCTCCAGGATGGGAGCGTTTTTTTCCCCCTGTCTCCCTGCCTTTAACGTGTTGAAGCTGATTGGTCTGATGTATCTGAGGAGCTGGGCCGTGCTCACCTGCAATGTCCCCCACCAGCAGGTGTTCCGAGCCTCCAGGTCACACACACACACACACACACACACACACACACACACACACACACACACACACACACACACACACACACACACACACACACACACAGGATTACTGAACTGTTGTGTTTTGCAACTTTTACCTGGTGTCTGTGATAGGATGCTTTGTTAAGTTTGCAACATACATTTTAATATCTTAATACAATTACAACATAAAAACACCTGATTTTTGGTGGTTTAACACATACATGATGTTCTTACCTCTTCTGCGTTTCACCTAAAGGACCCCTGAGCTGCCCTCTGTGCCTGTGTGAGCTTAACTCACTGTAACCAAAACTTCACCTACTTAATATTAAAACTTGCATTGCACATCAATATAATTCTGAAAAGGACAGGTTCATTAAAGATAAAAGGTTTTGTGATGTTGAAAAGGTTCACACTATAAATGTCCATGACTTTTTTTTACAAAATACCAAGAGGTAATCTTGAAATAATTTTCTTTTAAGGTTTAGTTGTAGTGAGAAAGATACACATCATACATACATACATGCAAAGAAAATGATCTATAGTACAAGTATCTTATCTCACACTCTCAGAAGAAGAGGACACATGACTCTATGTCTATGTCTGTGACATCACACACTCCACTCCTGTCACTGAACTGTGCACAGTGTGTGCACGTGAGCCTCTCCTTGATAGAGATGAACTGCATCAGCTCACTTCTCTTACTATACAACCACCAATAACTGTATAGCTTTTCCTTCTTATCTTATTAATATAACAGCTCTGCCTTATGATGACAAATCAGTAGGTAGTCCTTCAGTGCATCATATGAGTCATATACATACACACATATAAATATATAAACATATACACATACAGTGCACATAGGCCTGAGGGCTCAGCCCACTCTGATTTATGTAACGAGGCTGTCATTGCCTCTTTCAGTGCTTATCAGTCACTCCCAGATGTGGGGGAAATCCACACACACACACACACGCACGCACGCACGCACGCACGCACGCACGCACGCACGCACGCACGCACGCACGCACACACACACACACACACACACACACACACACACACACACACACACACACACACACATACCATGTATACATCACTTCAGGGGACATTACATTGACTTACATGCATTTCCTGGAGACTTATCCTAACCTTAACCATAACCAACACATGCCTAACCCTAACCCTTACCCTTAACATTACCCTTACCCTAATCCTAAACCTAACCAAGTCTTCACCCTAAAATTAATGATTCCCCTCATGGGGACCTCCAATTTGTCCCCATAAGGGAGGCGAGTCCCCACACGTGACTGTGTAGACAGATTTAGGTCCCCACAAGTATAGTAATGCACACACACACACACACACACACACACACACACACACACACACACACACACACACACACACACACACACACACACACACACACACACACACACACACACACACACACACACACAGCTGAGAGAACATGTAATCACTATTAGATGCAGTTGTGCTGAGGTAGGGAGAGATTGATGCTGACACGTTGCTAATAGTGAAGAAGGCTTTTGTACGCCCCCTACTCAGAATTATGAGGTGTTAAAAAGCACTGCATGTGCACTGTCGATATTTTCGTTGTGGTTAACATGGAATGTTTTAGCATCATTCAATTATTTTACTGTCCATGGACTAAAAATGTAGCAGCTACAAAGGGTGGATTGTTTGACCTCACAGTTGCTAATGTAGCATTAAAGGCTAACCAGGTTACTTATTAGACGCTTTTATCCAGAACGACTTACATACTCAGTACTGTGGGCAATCCCCACAGAAGCAGTTTGGGGTGAAGTGTCCCAAGGACACAACGACATGTTGACTGCAGTGGGGTTTGAACCTGTGACCCCCTGATCCAAACACCAACGCTCAACCCACACCACACGCCTCCAAGACACACAGCATTCACAATTCCCTTATTCAACTGTTTGAAAACTGGCTTTAAAAAATGGAAATGAAATTCAGAACATTTCAGACATTAACATGGACAATGTGTGTTTCCCAAAACATGTGTGTGTTAAAAACAGAGGTGGAATCAGGATGTAGTTAGCCTAGCGTAGCAACAATAGTGGAGGGGAACAGATATCCTGGCTCCTTCTAAAGTGAAACCATGATAATGATGATGCATCTGTATGGATTCTTGACAAACCTTTTACATAGCACATTTGATCCATTTGTGGGTTAAAGATATTATTAAGTACAATCTTGTGTTCCAAACATAGGACTTTAATGTTGGCACCATCGCTGAGATGTCAGGATATAAAATCTGAGAAATTGATATTTATTAAAATAAATAAGAATAATTATGCAATCCTAGTTCAGTGTTAATGGCCAGTGTACTGTGGAGTCTCTGCACATTTCTGCTCCCATGATGTGCAGTCAGCAGATGATGCGATCACTGCTGTTAAAGGCAGCACCAGTGGAGTGGAGCTAATGTGTGCAGGGCCGGCCCTAGACTTTTGGGGGCCCTAAGCGAGCTTTGGCTTGGGGGCCCCCCTCACTCTAGCGCATTCTCACTACACACAACACGGAACCAACTTTTGTCTTATGATGTTAGCATAAGCACACATATTGTATAAATAAGGCATGTAAACACCGTGGACCTAACCTCCTGTAGGGGGGTCCTGGGGCATGCTCCCCCGGGATTATTTTTTTTTAAATATGGAAGTTAAAAGCATCAATCAAATGAAGAGATCTATGGATACATCTATCAACACCCATATGAAACAGAATTGTAAACAGATTTTTCTTTATGGATATTTTACAAATCACTTAAACTGTATTCTTGTTTTGTCATATAGTATTTCATAACTGTTTTTCATGTATTCTCTCTGGCTGTCCATCTCATAATGTTCACATAGAAATTAGCTGTCAATAGGAATATCATTCAGAGGAATTATAATTTCTTGCAAAAATCTGTCACAAAAAGAGGTTGCACATTTAAATTCAGGTGTGGTTATGGCAACGTCAGTGGCCAAACAGCCACATTTACTGCTGCAAATACGTTCAAACATGCTGTCGACACGTAAAGCAGTGGCAACTATGCCACCATTTCAGCTGACTTTTTCTCAGAAATACTGTCACATAACATCCATATATTTCAGTGCTAGGTTGATGCTTAGCTAAGCTAACTATGAAACACTTTAACTGACAGGACTCCGGATCAACTGTGTACTGTAAGGTAGCTTCTAGCTTCATGTCGAACAGTAAGTCAACATTTCCCAGTGAGCTTTCTTTGAAATCACCAGGTAACGCTAAAAAACACAACATTTAGATTGTATGACAAAGTGTTTATTTAATATATCTGGCTAGCTATAGCTACTTGCTAACGGTTTAGCTTACCCCCGCGATTCAAAGTAACGTCAACGTAGCTATAATTTATGCATTGCTTACATGTTCGCATAACTTGGAAGTTTACTGACATTTACATACCTTGTTCACCTGGCTCAGGTGGTGGCTCTGGGGTTGTTGTGTGAGCCATCACTTGAGAATTGTCGTCTTTTTTAAGAAAAAATGTTCTTATGTCCATCTTCAAAAACTCTGAGTCCGACTGACAGTTTATTTTAAACATTGTCACAGCTCACAGGATAGGTACCTGTCAGCCAATAAGACATGTTTATTTCCATTCAACTCTCTGGTTGGTCTGGTGTCTTGCCTCTGTTGCATTCATTGAACACGGGAAATTACAATCCTGCCGTCCTCTCTAGTGTCATGATGAGGTTCAGGTAAAGCACGGTTAATGTATATTATTGACTCAATAATATAATACATGACTTTGAGAGTAGGCAATCTAGGCATATTAACTCAATTAATTAAACATACTTATCACAGCGACTGTGTACTGAGATTTATTTATTTTTTGCTAGGGGGCCCTAAGCGGCCGCTTATGTCGCTTAATGGGTCGGGCCGGCTCTGAATGTGGGCCTGAGCATTCTGTAGAAGAATATTTAGCTGCAATAATGGTTGATAACGTCTGTTCCAGGAAACCTGTTAACTGTAGCACACCTCAGAAGATTACAATTGTACTCTTTAATGTAATTCCCTAAATTCTGCTTTTCCATACACAACATTTTTAACACGATGCTCTTTTACTTGCAGTGGGTAAAAAAGTCACATAAAGAAAGATTATGATTTTAGCTGGGCCCAATACATATGTTGTTAAAGAACACTATAGTCACCCTATTGGGCTGATGAATACAATGCAGTAATGTGAACCTTTTTTTTTTAATTAATCCATGTCGTCTGTGTTTGGCTGTTTTTAGATCAAACAATTTCTACGTAGCCATGCTGCTGTTCATGCTGTTTCTGTGTATGCTGCCCACCATCTTTGCCATAGTGAGGTACAGACCGTCCCAGCACTGCGGACCATTCAGGTAAAAATTGTTTTATAATAAAGAAACTTTGCCAAATGTCTGTATGTGTAGCAGCCAGTGTTGGGCAAGTTACTTCCAAAATGTAATATATTACATATTACTTATTACTCTCTTTTGAAAGTAATAAGTTACATTACAAAATTACTGTCTCTGAAATGTAATGAGTTACACTACTTTAGTTACTTTTTTAAGTTACTTTCACCAAAATAACCGCAAAAGAATTGTAAATGCTAACATGTAGTTTAGTGCAGCTCATTATACATCCAGTGAACGGCAATGTGGTGTAGCATAACAACTGTGTAGGCCCTTAAGGCTACTAACAACTTGTATTACACGGCTTAGTTGAATACTCGATTCTGATTGTAAATTCTTAACATGTGACACGTTGTTAATACAGTACAGACCACTGTCAAGGACTATAATGAAGGTTGCTAAGGAAAGAAAGAGAAAGGAAAAGAGGTTAAAAGACGGAGCGCTGGACGTCAGATAAATCACCAGAAGAAGGCAGAGAGGAAGTAAACAATAACAGGACACGGAATGGGCTCTGTAGTTTGTTTAGTATATGGCCGTGTACAGGCCCGGTTCCAGAACAAAACGACTCAGGGTGCCTCTGAGATTACAGGGGGCGCAGCAGTAGCAGGTTAACATGAGCAATAGTGGCCAGCAACAGCAATGAAAAGTAGCATTGATGGTCCCCAATGAACAGATTATGGTATTTGTTATGTTTTGAAACCAAGCAAGTGAGAACATTTCAAGTGAGTTAAAAGTGCAATCCTGAAATATTTCATATAGTCCAAAGTGGACTGTGGCAAAGAAAAGCACAAAAGCTTCAAAGCTGTACTGATAAAACAAATGAGAACATATTGTAAATCAAGGCACATATTATTTGAACCAGCTCATGGTTTGAAATGGCAAACATTGAAAAGCAAAAGTATTATTAAAACCATGTACTAAACATCACCTTGGTCCCATCATATACTCTGGGAAGAGAATATTTACTGTGCTTGAAAACTGGTATCACATCATCATGTGAGGTTGACTTTGTGACCTGGAGAACATTTCAGCTGCAACATCAGCTCGTTGATAAGCTTGGGATATGAGATCTTTCTGTAGCCATTCGTGGTGAAGGCATCTGTGCTATTGTATGCATTATTTTTGACCCAACATTTCTACAGGCATGGCAGAATATGGCACTATTTTCACATGAATATTCTAGCCCTTGTCTATTTGTATACCACGAGCTGCAAAATGACCGCCTAACTCCACTGTACAGGCGGGTACTTGTTTAGATATACCTGGGCAGGCTCTGTTTTGCCGTGGTATCCTGGCACCTGCGGGCCCCAGAGGGGCGGCGGTGTTTCGGGCGACGAAGACTGCTGCTCCGGGGGCGAGGGTGGCGAGTCAGGCGGGAGTAAGCTAGTGTCCACAACGGAGGGTAACGTGATGTCCCCATCTGACCTGTTGTCTGCAGTAGATGCAGTGTTGCTGGCGTTTAGTGATGGTTGCTTTAACCATTCTCGTATAAATGATTATCCACAGATGTGTGTCACTGCTGTGGAAGCACTTTGGAAATGATGCACACGCAGCGGAGCAGGTCACGCGCACCTGACACAATTTGTTGTTTGTATTTCTCGCTCCGTTGTCTTTTTTGAATAGAGGGTGCATAACATTCAACTGCCCCGAAGATCCTGACGCGAAGCCTGAAGGGTAAACACCAGGTTTACTAATCTACCCGCACAATTTGTCTGGTGTCCGAATGTCTCGCTATGTTAGTACATTCTTAAAAAACAAAACACCATTTAATTTCGGGTTAAAATGTGTTGTAACTGCGTTACTGAGCATTGTAACGGGTAATATATTACCCACATTTCATTAGTAATGCGTTACATTACTTCGTTACAGCAAAAAGTAATATATTACTGTAACTCCGTTACTTTTGTAACACGTTACACCCAACACTGGTAGCAGGACATTTACATTATGGAATGTGTAATATACTGCTACTTAAGTTTAAAAAACAGTTATCTTGTTGATTTGTATTTCCCTTTGTTTGGTATGACTTAATGGCTCAAAGATGTCCCCTCTTATTGTTAATCTGTTTATTAAACGTAATGTATCCCAAATGTGTCGCCAGCTTTATCAACCCTTACTTGCCAATTATGCAGTTTTCAAGATTTTGAACTAACTGTTATTACTAAAGTTAAAACAGTTTTTCAGGAGTGAAACTACATTTTCGATTACCAATATGTGATTACCTTATCCAAAAACGGTATATTTGAGAATGTACAATGATGTTTGAAGCTGTGAGGAGCTGCTGCTGTATGAGCAGGCGGTCTGCTTAAAAAAAACACGTCAACAATGTTTTTTACAATTGCTCTCACTGGCTGAACGTAGACACAGGTCCACACTGCCTAGCTGTCTTACCATAGGGGGCTTAAAAATAATTCCGATTTTAAATTACGAGAGCCACACATCTTGCTAGTTTGATAGCTGAAATGTGCTAGCTAGCTTCCAGGGTATATGCAGGAATCCTGAAGTCAAATGTAATACCTTTTAAGACCTTTTTTAAGACCCTTTCCATATGCTTTTAAACCTCATCGCCACTTTGAGTTTTAACCGGTTACCTTGGCGACACACTTTACCTCACATTTACTATATACAGTATAGATTGTCTTTCCTCCTTATCTTCTAACCATTTGGACGCAAACTTAAACTTCCCCATAACGATGTTGTTTAACAACCGGCATAAAAGGACCTTTGCGCGCTATCAAGCAGTGAGCGTGCGATGTCCTGTTCAGATGACGTCAAATCCAACGGGATGCCATAAATAAACTACACAGAATCACACTACACACCTACGCAATGATTACATTCAGGCACACTGTAGAATACAACCTCTTTGGACCATTTATATACTTATTGAAAACAAGATACAAAATGTAATACCTTGGAAAATGCCCTTTAATACTTTTTAATAGCCTTCATTTTCGCTAAATTGATTTAACAACTTGTAATACTTTTTAAGACCCCGCGGACACCCTGGCTTCATATATAGGGTAGCTAAGGTAAGCTTGCTAACAAGGTAGGTAGGTAGTTAATGTTAGCTAGCGACTGTTGGCTAGCTTTGAACCGGAAGAAGGTAAGGGGCTACATAAGGTGAATGGTCTAGGTCAGGGATGGGCAAATGGCGTTTTTTTTACTTGTAGTACTGATACCATCCACTAGACTCCTAGTTACGTCGCGAGCTGCGTACATGATTTCGTTCGGCAGCCAAATACCGCGAAATAATCTGTGGCGCGTTTGTGTGTATTGTGTTTGTTTCCTGGGGAAACACTCACAAGAAACATCGACTGTTGTTATGCCTGCTGTGACGTTAAGTTACTCCGTTCTCCGCTTGTAATTATGCCGTTACAAGCTTCAAAGTTGTATTTACCATCTGAATTTGGCGAAACGAGTTGAATATTCCAAAAAGCCAAGACTTTGTTTATTTGAAATCAGATGTAAACAAACTGTCACGGACCCTGCCGTGTTATCTATGATTACTAGATGCCTTTCATTCATAATTTCAGCGGGAGGGAGGGGGAGCGGCGCTGAGGAACAGCAGAGTGCGGGTTGACAGGTGTCTGTGTTGACATTCCCCTTGTTGTGCGTCAGCAGAGACAGGCTACAAGTGTCTTAGGTTCCAGTTAGACAACTAATGTCTGGGTTAGTGTTCATGACTTCATGTTTATGTCATCTTAATGGTTAATCTCAATGCACACACATTTCCTGTGCTTTCCAATAGTTTAAAAATAGTTTTATTCCACTGTTAAATAACCTGTTCAATACAAACATGCCACTTGTAAAAATTAAATAACATTTCTTTGAACTGATATTTGTTTAGTGAGCTTATTAGAGGATGTTCCCTGAAAGATTGAAAAATGTCAATGAAGATGTCAGACTTAGTATATTTGTTAATAATTTCATACAATACATGGAATTTATGTGTGTGTGTGTGTGTGTGTGTGTGTGTGTGTGTGTGTTCCAAGTGAATCACCCCCTGGTGGCCAGTACATCAATTATGTGGCCCCCACCACCATCCAAGTTGCCCATCCCTCTGTTTGTCCCATAATTGTCACCATATATGATGAAGGAGCTCTTTCCTCCACCCTTACCCCTAGTTTCCACCGGGTCCGTCTGCGGCGCGTTACGGCTCCGCTGCGGTTTTGGTCCGGCCTCCTCCGGCGTCATACCCTACCGGGCGCGTTTCACGAGCGTTTCAGAAGCATTACGGAAGCGGAGCGTCGTGCATGCCGGCTCGCAGTTCTTGTTGATTTGGGCATATTTCCTGGACATTTGTGACCTGCTCTATCTAAATCAGTCGGAAGTCGCAACGGCTCATTTAAAAATAAACGTGGATTTGGGTAAAAAACTATTTTTTCGGGGTTCGGGTGTTTTGTTCGATTTTAAATAAACAAAGTCTTGGCTTTCAGAATATGAAACTTTTTTTTCCAAAATCACACGATAAATACATGTTTGAAGCTTGTAAAGGGAAGATGACAGGCAATCTGCTGTTCCACAGCGCCGCCCCCCCTCCCTCCGGCTGACATTATGAATGTAAGCGTATAGTAATCATAAATAACACGGCAGGGTCCGTTACAGTTTGTTTTCATCTGATTTCAATTAAACAAAGTCTTGGCTTTCAGAATATTAAACTTGTTTCGGCAAATTCAGATGATAAATACAACTTTGAAGCTTGTAACGGCATAATTACAAGCGGAGAACGGAGTAACTTAACGTTACAGCAGGCATAACAACAGCCGGTGTTTCTCGTGAGGGTTTTCCCCGGGAAACAAACGCAATACACACAAACGCAAAATTACACACACACACACACACACACACACACACACACACACACACACACACACACACACACACACACACACACACACACACACACACACGTATACACACACACACACACACTCGCGAGCTTCCCCCAGACCAGTAATCCAAACGAAAATATCTTCCCTCCGTAGTATTTTGATAATTTTCTCCGCTAATAATCAATCAGATCGATGGATTCCAGAGAAGAGAAAACTTTGAAGGCCTTTTTCTCAAAATGATGACTCGGTGACATTCATTATATAATGTGACATATTTCGCTTAATATTTGGAGTACAAAAACAATCCTGATATCATTAGAAAGCTAGGAATCTCCTCTTTCCAGCAGTGTATACAACTCAAAATGTGTCTTCGGGTCAATGCGACTGATTTCGATAGAGCAGGTCACATTTGTACTTCTACAAGAAAGTAAGTAGGCTACGTAGTTAAATGGTTTATTTTTGTGTCTGTTTAAATCGTGTTTATTGTTGTTATTTCCTATTTTGTTGTGTTGTAGATTACAGACATAATTAATAATAATTGTAATAGTCCAGTTAAAAACAACATGAATCAAAGATGGGTTGCTGTATTTTAGAGGTAAATAAAAAGCATTCATCATCATAATTATTCTATATAAATTACACACAGTGCCTGTAAACCGAAGGAGAACGCTGGCCTTTATTCTCCTACTGGAAAGACTACAGAGGAGGGATGGGGGGAGGAGAAGGAACCGGTTTTGGGGGGTGGGCCGGATGCTGTCACTGTTCCGACATTACCTTACGGCTGCGTCGCGTCGAAAATAGACTTCAATCCTATTTCGAGCGGAGCCCAGCGGCGAGACGCTTCTGGGACGCTTCTGAGCCGTAACGCGGCGCGTCTGGTGGAATAGCACCCATTGACTAGAGTGGTCGCGATCCTTGCGGACGCCGCGGCGCAGCCGCAACGCGCCCGTAACACGCCGCAGACGGACCCAGTGGAAACTAGGGGTAAGGTGTGGATGTGTTTATATTGTTTGTAATTGTTGATTAACTTAATGTCCTAAATGTGTTTCAGTGGTCAAGAGAAGATTTATGACATCATCTCTGAGACGGTGGCCAATGACTTCCCGCTGTGGTTCAGTAAAGTGATGAGTTACGTCACCAGCCCTGTTGTAGTGCTGCCTGCACTGCTACTGCTGTTGTAAGACACACACACACACACACACACACACACACACACATACACAACACTACATATTAAGATTCATTGTTTGACGTTTGTCCCTCTGTGTTTCAGCATGCTGATATATTATCTCCAGGCCATAGCCAGATCCCTCAAATTTACCAACAACCAGCTGAGGATACAGCTGCAGACGGTGAGTTCCTGAGTTTCATTCTCACACTGAGGCCCACACGGAGACGAAACGGGTGTTATCCTCTATAGTTCTTTATCGTATGGACGGTTCGTCCACACGAGGCCGTAACGGAACCGCGGAAACGGAACCGCGGAAACGGAGCCCTCAAACGATAACGCATCCCAAAGTGGGAAGGTCTGGTAACGTAGCGCTTGCGGCACCGTGTGTCCGCCCTAAACGATCATAGCCCCGCCTCTCCTGCTCACCCCCGCTTCACCCGCGTCATTGCTGATGCGTTTCGCCAACAACAACAATGGCGGATCACAGGGTTGCGTTCGTGCTCCAGACGCTACTGACCATGCTACAGATGTTAGTGCAAAATCTACAGCTCCTCTACCACAACCATCAGCAACAACTGGACATGGAGAACTACATGAACTACATGTTGCTAAATCCACCTCGGAGAATAACCAGAAGGGCAACCAGGCAACCATGGCAACCATGCTCGGGGGGTCTTATTTGCTGCTTTTGGTGTATTTTGTGGCGGAAGTACAGCACCACTTACAGGCCCGGCATATGTAAACAGCGTCTCCAGCGGGTCGAGCGGTCTCGTGTGGACTGACACGTTTCTTGTGCCGATTCCGTGTGGACAGAAGACTTTTTTTATTTTTTTTTAGAACACGTTCCGACCCTCTCAATCATAGCACACGTGGTTTTATACAACAGTTCGTATGAAATCTCAGGAAATGTTGTTCCTCAGTTCTTCCTCGTGTTTTACGACGAGGTGTCAGTTTATGCTCATTGCATACATACAGACTTTTTCAAGAAACCCTAAAACTAGGTTTAGGGAAAGACATGGTCCAAATAAGTACGACAGTCATGTTGACAGATGTACATTTTAGAGCTAGATATATATATATTTTACATACTGACCAAATATACGCATATATATTTTTGATGGATCCATTTAATTTTGTCCTTCAAAATGTTATACCAATAATATATATATTTTTTTTAATAAGAAATATGATTAAGGTGAATATTTCCTTTAATCTCTTTAGGAACGGACCGAGGACAAGAAGAAGGTCTTCCAGTTGGCTGCAGGTATCTCTGGTGTTTTTGAGATCTGTGTGTGTTCTGGTATTTCTTGTAGTGTTTTGACCTTCACTCTTTAACCCACCTCAGCGAGACTGCAGGCTCCAGAGGCCGACAAGAAGCCGGATCAGCAGGAGAGCGACGTCACCAGCCAGGAGGCCTCCATCCACACTCCATCACCCCGGCGGAACGGCAGCATCACAGACTTTAACTCTCCTGTTCACCGTGGTAACAGCATCCACACCATCACCCAGTCAGCGTCCCGGGCGGAGCTGAGCAGAGGGGGTGTGGCGGGGTCTGTCCGGAGTCCAGCAGTCACCATCCTGCCCAAACACAGACCGCCGGAGCACACCCCCAGCAGGTCTGACACACAGCAGTTCAGCCAATCAGGGCGACCGTAAGACCTCATGCCAGCTCTTATTTGAAGGGGAACATTTTAAGTGATATGGATTTATCGTAGAATCAATAGTGAAGATGTAGCCAATGGGAAAGTTTTAAATGACACTGATCTCAGAAGTGACCTTCTTTTGTAATGAGTACAGTAAAGAGTCTACAGATCTTTTATTGTGCTCCCCTTTACGATACATGTTCCTGGTGGAGTCTGTTTAGGAAGGCTAACTTTGAAACGTGATTATATTAGGCTAGCTGCTAACATAAAAAGTAAGTGTTAATTTCGTAGTAAACCAAGTTTATCCAAATGTATATTGTGATTAAAAACAGCTTTAATGAAAATGAGCTTCAAACTATTACATTAGATAGTTGTAGCTTAAGCGTTCACTTGTTAAGCTTGTTAATAATGTAAATCCAGGTTTTACCATTGTTATTCCATTGATTTGAAATTACAATTGCAAACATTTTTCTTTAAAGGTGGGGTAGGTAAGTTTGAGAAACCGGCTCGAGATACACTCTTTCTTATATTCCATGGAATGCTCTTAACATCCCGATAGCAATGAATATCTTAAGTGCTTTGATAAAAAATCCATAAAAAAATTTCCCCTGTGGAAGCCGTAGCGCTGTAAAAAGCACGACCAATCATCTGAGCCGGCCCGGCTAAAGTAACTCGATGGCCTACCTGCCTGTCAGCCTTCCATCTGTGCACAAACTTATCTTGTGCCCTCATTGGTCATGTGCGCGTTTGTGTGTGTTGGAGGAGGGGCTCTGTAAGGAAGTGGCAGATTTGTTCCGGCTGTGTATTTTCAAATTCTAGCGCACTCGAGCTGGGGGGTATACTACGAAGCAGGATTTTCGCTTAGCCGGTTAACTTCAGGGAAAACTCCGGCTTTCCGGTCCTACGACGCTGGTTCTCTTTTTAGCGGGCTAGATCTCCATGGTAACTTATGCTGTGCGGCTAACCCATGGATGTATAATAAGAACTGGATACAGCGTGGGAGGCGGGGCCTCATTCATTCCTATGAGAGTTGCTCATTAGCGCATGATGATAAAATGGCCCAACTTTTGAGAGAGTGAAACGTCACAGATTACCCAGCATGCCTGAGAAGTACCCGTATGTGCGCTCATAGCGCATGCGCAACTTTAACCAAAATGCTCGTTCACATCAAGCATGTCAATTTGCGTACACGTAACAGCACCACGCGTTCATGACAGCATGGTACTGGATTGTTATTATGATGGATTTGATATTAACCAGGCGGCAGTTAGCAGCTAGCGGCTAGCTAGTCATTATGCTAATGTACACATCAATCGTTATGTACTTATATTACGCTGTAACAGGATCTAGTGATATCCAACAGAGCTTCATTTAGCATGAAAGAATTATTGCACTGTATATATATATATATATATATATATATATATATATATATATATATATACACAGTGCAATAAGCTTCTTAGTGCAATAATAAGCTACAGGGACGTTAATCGAACGTCGGTAATATTAACTTTATTTAATACAACATTTACGGTACAAGATTTAATCATACAGCCCATGTAGTATAATATTTTACAAATGATGAATTACAGCAAACATGTACAATATATCCATTATTACAGCTCCGTGGGCTGGCAGTAAGGCGATGTGGGTCCGTTCTTATTGTGCATCCATGGGTAAAGGTAAACGCATGTAGTGCTGAACACGTAACATGAACGTGCCGGGTGGCGCTGTCCCGTGGGTTAGATGCGCGTTCATAATGCAGAGGGAAATAACTCTCAGAATAACGTTATTAGCACATTTTTACAACTTGAGGAACGTAGTTTAAAAAAAATTATCCAACGATTTACAGACCACTCTTTCCCCATGTAAGTCAATGGGAAAAAGTGTTTCCGGCCTGGCAACCAAACGGAAGTGTAGTACCGCCATTTGGCCACCACGAATATTTTCATCTGAGTCCGGCGCACTTCCTGGGGGCTTGGGCTAACCTGCTCCGGAGCAGGTTAGGTTGCAGGCTAAGAGATCAACTCAGTGAAAGCACTGCCTGCTGACCAATCAGAGCTCAGTGTGCAGAGTTTAAAGCGATCAAGTCATATTACAGGAGAAAGGAAATACAGAAAAACTGCCGTTGCAGGAAAGACGGCCGGCAACAATCACAGACTGTGTGAACGTGAACATGAATAGAATATCACCTCCATCTTCAGAGCAATCTGACTATTATAACATTAGCGTTAAGAAAGCTTACTTAAATATCTGCCACAACATCAGTAACCGGATCAGAGTAACATTAAGTACAGTCCGCGGCATATCACATCATAATGTATCATATATCTCCTTATCTGAGTCAGCTGAGCCGTATCTGGCCGTGCAACACTCACAGTGTCACAGACTGTATGCAGAAGTATTATTTTAAGCAACACATTAAGTTGACGAAACACTCGAGTCAAATGTAATGAAAGTCAGATCGTGTTTTAGACGGGGCAGTGATATCATAAACCTGTTAATGTACGCATTCAAACACTTGTTCTGTTACCAGCTGTATTCACCTCGCAGGTGCAGCTATGTGGCTTTGATCCTGGATAAAGTGTTTAAGTCATGGATGTTTAAAGTTTAACTTCTTCATATGTCTAATATTATAGTTGACTTTTCATTCAGGAAGTATGACGCTGCGCTGTCAGTACGCTTCTCCATGTTTGTGATTGGTCAAATGCTCCAGATACCACCCCTTTCATGTGAACGCGCACCTAACTAGATAGGACACGGCTGGCTTGAGCGATCCACTTGATAACCCGCGTCGTAGGACCGCTTAGCGAGAGCGCGTATGTTTTGGATTAGGCCAACCGGCTAACTCAAACATATCCAGGTTAGGTTGAACCAGCTTCGTAGTACAGGCCTCTGGTTTCTCCGACGGAAAACACAGACACTCATCATCGAGGTCACAATATCAATGGATCCAGCAGAGCAATAGCCTATAGGCAAAACACAGAAGATCAACAAAAGATATGACATAAAATGAACTTACCAAAGCTGAAGTAGATGGTCAACTTCATTCATTTTCTTTCCGTTTTACTGATTTGAATCGCTATACGCTCCTCTCTCTCGTCTCCTCTTCACTACAGGGTGAAAACTACACTTTTCACGGCACACTTACAGCCAATCAGCTCTCTGAATTATGAGATGACGTTTGGTGGGGATGCCAGCACAGTGCCCCTATGGTGATTATTTTTTTGCCGCACACATTGAATAGAAAAATACTCTGAGCATGCGCAGTGTAGTTTTTACAGCACCCATTCACTTAGTCCAGGGGTTAGCAACCTTTTTGGCCAAAAGAGTCATTTTGCCCCCTTTTCCACCAATTTCTTTTGTCTGGAGCCTCAAAATGTATTTGATAGCTTGATAGCTTATAACGTTGTATATATATTGTTACATCAAAGACAACAACTACAGTTTTTTTGCATTTATTATTTATTGCATTATAGAAAACTGTTTACCTCTAATAATAAACAAAGAACTCATATAAGGAGGATAAAAAAAAAATACACAGGCCTACTTTAAAATAAATCAACACAGCACTCGGGGAGTCCTCTGCACATTTAAAGAAAATTAATATAATTAAAATGGGCCCACTTTGAAATAAATAAAACATATAGCTGCACCCTAAAAGAGTTAACTGATTGAATTATGACTGAAGATCGTCAGCTGTCTTCCTCTCCCGTGTTGTTCCTCGATACGTAAAGGCTGCAGCACCTTTGACAACTTCTCTCTACATATCAAACATAGCGGTAAACCAGCATCGTTTGCTGTGAAAGCAGATAACTCTGTCCACGCAGAATTAAACCCTGTGTTCCTCCGGTACTTTTCTTTGATGTATCCATAGTTCGCTCATGGAGCCAGGGGTCAGGTTATTCGCCTGCAAGAAAAGGCGCTATCGCGGGACCGTAGCAGGATGTGACGCATATTTTAGTTGACCTAATTAAAACCGTTTTGTTTTTTATTTATGTGTCACTGTATCACCTGAAAATACAAGATACGAAACATTTTCAACCGTGCAAGAAAATATAAATATTCCTACAAATATTTTAATTTGATTTCCTTCTTATTTTTGTCTAAGCTCAAGGGAGCCAGAGCAGAGGGCTTAAAGGGCCGCATGCGGCTCGAGGGCCGCGGGTTACCGACCCCTGCCTTAGACAGTGAGAGAGAGGGGCTAGATCGGGGCTTGACCATGGGGCTTGACCCACGTGGCTCAAAAAGGCTCAATAGGCACACTGTAGACACTAATTAGAAGAACACAGTCTAAAACAGCAATGTACAGACAAATCAGATGATCTTAAAATATATTTTAAGATGTATTTCTTTTGCATTTATTTGCATTTTTTTGGAATTCTTATTTGAATTACTTTCTGCTGACACTGTGCCCCACCTGCCCCTAATGACCAGTCGCCACTGTCTGTGAGGTGCACTGAATAGTAAGTTATGGGATTGTTTTTGGCATGAAAACGTTTTTTTTTTTTAAACCTGCTGAATATTGGCTTTAAAGGAACATACCACTATTTTTGCATGTTTAAAATTGTGTACCAATAACATTACATCACTGCTCGTCAATACAAAATAATTTCAAAGTAGCTTCTAATGTTAGTCAAGACGTTGTTGGTTGACACTCTAAGAGATTATTATGCGGCCATGCAATGCAAACATTTCATATAATCCATGCTTTTCTAAAGCTTTATGAAACAATAAGATTCCAACAATAATATAACCTAATGATAGTCATATAAGCTCACCATTATCTCTTTTCCTTTCTCATAACAGGCCCCCACCCTTTCTTGGTGGTCCTAGTGGTTCCTGCAGGTCCAAGTCCTACCACCACATGGCCTGCAGTCCCCCAGCTCGCTATTCTGACCACATCCAATCTGACCCCCTGTACAGGAAGACCCTCCGCTCCATACATCCGATGGAGGCGGCAGGCATCATCTCAGCTCAGAGTTATGGGGGGCGGCGCGGCCACACCACCCGCTACGTGATCGTCAACGAACACGACCCCAGGAAGAAGCTGCTGCGCTCGGCCACACGGATCCCTCGCCACTTCCTCATGGAGGAGCCCGCAGAGATCCTGGAGCTTTACCCGCGCAACATCAAACGCTACGCCCCACGCAGTGCTCACCACCAACCACACCCTCACCGCTCACACCCATCACAGCAGCATCTCAGTGAAGAGGAGGAAGAGGAGGAGGATGGGAAAGGAAAAAGAAGGATATCGTTGGGGAAGGCTCATCGGCCCAGATCCCTCTCTGACCTGCACCAGCCTGCACACTTCTACATCGGGGACCGCGGGGAGAGACACAGGTCTAAAGACAGCCGAGGAAGATATGGAGTGCATGAAGAGGATGAAGAGGAGGATGGTGAGGAAGAAATAGACTGGGGAGATTTAGAGCCACACTCCCGGTCTCAGAGCAATGTGAGAGGAGCAGACTCTGTTCTGGTGCGAAACAGGCGTCACATCCACTCCCCAGGAAGACCCTGTCCCTCCCCGGTCAGGAGCATGCACATGGAGTCTCATGTGAAACCCAAGACCAGACCGAAGCTGGAGCCCCCTCTGACCGAGTCGGACTCGGCCTCGCTGGCCTCCAGCAGCGACCAGCAGAACAGCAGCACTGACCAGTACATCCAGGTCATCCACAACAAGGACCACTATCTCAAGTCAGAGGCCAGGCAGGGAAAGCAGGCCAAAAAGAAGTCCAAAGCCAGCTTTGATCTGAATGTCACTGAGTCAAAGGACTTGGTCTATTCCAATGTATGACAGATTTGCAAATATTTACGTGTAAAAATGTTTCTCAAAATATCTTAGAGAAATACCCTACTAGGGCTTAATACATTTTATTGAGAGCACAGAGAGTATATTAGAAATGTAATTTGTTTATTTTATGTGTGTGGTCTTGTATTTTGAATTGGTTATTTTAGCAATGTGTAACAATCAAAACACACTGAAGTTATTTGTGTAACATGAACAGGAATACAGCTTACACCAGGGGTGCCCACACTTTTTTGGCTGGTGAGCTACTTTTGAAATGACCAGCTCACCGAGGTCTACCAACCAAAAATAAAATCCCAAATTGCAAGGGTTGCTGAATAACACGTTTTATTTATACATGGGATAATAGGGCTGCAACAAACGACTCATTTGATAATCGATTAATCTATCGATGAATGAAACGATGAATCGACTATTCGGACTATTACTGTATGCCTTGCACAATTTCTCAAACGCTCTTATTTAGCCATCAACTTTTAGATTTAGCTTGAGGTTGTTTTAGGCATGTGGAAACTAACAATGAAGACAATAAAGATGAATACTTGATTCAAAAATACATATATTATTAAATTAACTTAACAAATTGTTTACAAAATTAACATTGCTTTTTATTTAAATTAAATAAATAATATTTCACATCAAAAGAAACAACAATGTTTTAACAAATCGTATTAAATAATGTGATGACAGAACTGTAAACAGAATAGCTGAAACTTTAACAAAATAAAGAGTAACTCTGTTACCTCTCATCATTAACCCATGTTTGTATAATTGAGTTAACTCGTGTGTTGCTGCTAGCATACATAACACCTGACGTGGAAACGTTACTCGTGGATGGGGGGGCTACAGAGCTACTAGAAAGACAGTCGAACCCGGTGCATTCCTCCGTCTGAATGTGGTGCACTTTTGATAAATGTTTAGACAAATTGCTCGTGTTACCGCCCTTACATGCTAAACACTCTTGGCAACGAGCACCTCAAGACGGGTAACATTTAACCACACCTTGGAGCGCTTCTCTCCGCCATCCCCTCCGTGTGTTGCTGCATGTAGCAGCCGAGTGTGTGTAAACTGCCCCGCCCCCTCGCACACAGACGGGGGAGAGAGAGATCTCGTCTGGATCGGAAAAATCGAAAATACACCGACCATAGACGCATTTGTTTGTCTTTTTGCATGTTAGAAACGAGTTGGCGACACTAAGACTGCGAGATAATGTTTGTGTAGCAATAATACATGACCTTTCTCTTTCTCAACTCGCTACTTGGAGGGAAGTCGCTGTCATATGCCTTGTGAACACTCCAATAATGCCTCTCCACGTTACCTTTCTTTGGCAGAGCGACGCTTGCTTTACAAATAATAACCTTAGAATGTGACATCACAAAAAAAAAATTGCTCGGTCCCGCACTCATTTTGTTGTTTGTCTCTTGTTTGTCTCTTTAACTTAACTTGAGTTTTCCCGGCACTTGACTGATTTTGTATCACTTTGCATTCTGGGTTAACAGACTGGAAAGCGGTAGGTCGCTTTTTCTGTCAATCAAGTAAACTCCTGGCAGGGAGGCCAAGGGAGGAGGGATCAAAACCTGTTTTGTCTATTTTAATGGAGCTGGATTTTTTTTTTTATGAATGACTCGCGATCTACCAGCATTGCCGACCGCGGTCGACGTACTGGGCACCTCTGGTTTACACGATAACACTTGCTTTATTTTCTGTTTGCATCTCTCAATTTATTTATTATTATTATTATAATAAACAGTATTTGATTTGACTGTACATTATTAAATTGTACTTTCTGTTTTTGTTTATCTCTATTTTACATGTATAGACTCTTGCATTCACTAACAACATTGTATGCAACATTCAGCTTATGATATTGTATAATTCATCTGCATTACTTACACATTGGTTTTGCAACATACTCGTGCACTATTTTATTTCTACTCTGTCTCTTCTTGCACTATCTTTATTGTTTTCTTTTATTGTTATATGTCATTATTGGAGGAGCCTGGGACTTTTTCATTGCCATAACTACACTGCAGCTACTGTGTATATGACAATAAAGCCTTTGAATCTTGAATCGTAAATCTTACAATAAAATACAATTGTTATTCCTCTCAAATGGATCGGGTCGTAGTGGGGATTTCCTCATTTGGAGAATGACATGACAGACCACTACATTTCCCAGCTTGCTTTGCGAGAATTCCAGCTGGTGCTGGGGATCGATGTATGAGGAGACCGGAAGTCAAACAGACTGCGAGAAAGAGTCGGGACGCGGCTCTGCCTTCAAGATAAGATACCTGGAACAAGTCAGTTACTAAAATATGTTGCTTTTTACAAACTACACGTAATATAATTGAATAAATCACTGTATGTTATTCACAATATAGTAAAAGGTTTAGTAACATGTTCATAAACCTTAATTTCGTGAAATGCTTTTTTATTTTGAAAGCTAAAAGCGGAAGTTATTGCTACTGGATGATGTGACATATCGCTCGGAAATTTCCTTGTATTTCAGGAATTCCATTCAATCATTTTTCGGATTTTATCTTTGTTCCAGAGGCAGGTGTGGGCTGCTGCGCGGCCACAGAGGTGTTGTAGAGAACAGTCCCAGAGTTGTCACATTCCTCACAACCGGGAGCTAGCTATTTTTTAGTAAACGATGCGGGCAACGCTTAGCATCTTTCATTCATTTTGGCTAACGCTAGCTTTGTAGTGGCGGCTCCACATCCTAATGTTAAGTAACTCGCCACCGCTGCATTTGCGTGACTGACCCAGCTACAGTACAGTGTGACTCAGATGTTCTGTTGAATTGAAAGAAAACGGTATTGTGTGTCAAACAGTAAGCGACAATAACGTCAGCTGGTCTGAGAAAGGTTACTTTTACTATCTATTATGGATTATGAACATAAAGCGAAGGCAGTGGGGGATTGTCTGATGGGCTACAAGACGGATGAGTCCGGGTGGAAAGTCTGCAAAAAATCGGTAAACATTACGTTTTTATTGTCTGATATGATTTTGTACGACATTAATGGACATGGCCCTGATACCTGCTGTTCTCAGATAGTGTTTTAACAGTCTATGGTTTTAACATACAGAACAATGACGTTAGCTTCAGTGATACATGTCACTGGATGTGGCCTTGCTCACCGAGGTAGACCTAACGTTAGCTTACAGACAGGACAGCTCTATTTCATAAATGTGAGGCTTTACTGTTCACTATTCCATCCTTTAACCCGTGTTGTTGTTTGTTCTAACCAATGCTGGAAAGTAACGAAGTACATTTATTCTAGACTTAAGTAAAAACATGGAGGTACTTGTGAATATGTTCACATTATGCTACCTTACATTTTGGCCCCACACACTTTGTAAGGCAAACTTTTTACTGCATAAGTAACTTACAACTTTGAAAAACTATGTTGGTTATAAAATATATAAAACAACTAATACATTGTGGTATAACATTATAGGTTAAGCTAACCAGCAGTATATCATTTAGTTAAAATAAACCCCACATTTATCAGCTGCAAGATTGAAGTGAATGACACATTAATGCATCAATAATTATTATATAAGATTGTGAAATGGGCTATTACTACATAATGATACTTTGGTACTTTAAGTATATATTTGTAATACTTTTGTACTTTTACTCAAGTTACATTTTGAAAGCAGAGCTTTTGTTTGTAACTGAGGTGTTTTACAATGTAGAATTTATGCTTTTGCTTTACTAGTAAAATATCTGAGTAATTCATGTTCAAATGATGCTGGACAGAATAGCCCAGACAAGCGATGAATGGATCATTTAATGTTTGGCACTTGATGAAACAAAGTGTTTATAGATGTCATTGTGGTTTAGGTTAGATTTTAAGTTATTTGTTACAGCAACATTAGGAACTAGACATTGCTCATCAATTAAAAATAAACATTAACAGTAAATGTATAGATATCAACAGAAAGATGAATATCTATAGAGTATCTAAAGAGTACACACTACACAGAATAAGCAAGAATACACAAATGGACCAACCTACCAAGTAAAACTTAGGACACTGAATACACCATACAGTGATGTAGAGAGAGCAGTTTTGAAAGACACACTCAGAAGTTAAAGTTATCAGTAAAAGTAATAATTCAGCAATACAGAAAACTATTTCGTACGTAAACATCCTGCATTCAAAATGATACATAAATAAAAGTACAAAAATATTAGAATAATTTCGGAGCCCCTAAAGCAGTGGTTCTCAAACTTTTTCTGTCAGGCCCCCCCTTTGGAGAAAAAAAAAAGTCGGGCCCCCCCAACACAAATAGTCAGGCTCAGTGGCGGCGCCAGAGACTTCTTTTGGGGGTGCTGTGGGGTAGCTTGATGTTTCATAGAGTGTGCTCAAACATTAAGGGTTTCCCATTAATGTACCAGGCGCTACAGAGGAACTTTCTACTGCAACAATCCCCACGCACACACACACACAGTGTACCCGCGACTGTTACAATGAAGGCTCGATAATCAGCTCACGGCATATAGGTGTAAGCAGGGGTAAAGTGCTATTTTTATAGGTGGGGAGTGGACCTCACATAGGGGGGTCCGGGGGCAAGCTCCCCCGGGAAGATTTTTAAATATTGAAGTTAAAAGCATCAATCTGGTGCACTTTGAGAGCAACATGAAGAGATCTATGGATACATCGCTCAACACCCATATGAAACAGAACTGTAAACAGATTTACTTTTTCTTTATGGATATTTTACAAATCACTCCCTTTTAAACTTTATTCTTGTTTTACTGTCATATAGTATTTCATACCTGTTTTTAATTTATTCTCTTATTTTTTTATAACTATAATGATCATATAAACGTGTGCCTCGGAAATAATTGTTTACATTAATGGTGACCAAAACATTTGAGACCCACTGAGATAACACTGAGAGAGTCCTTTAGCTCACTGAGTCTCTCAGTCTGACAGGAGAGGACTCTCCTCCACTTTGTTGTTGAAAAAACTCCTTATATCCGTTAGCGTAGCTCGCTAGCACCAGAAGCTAACAAGAACAATCTCCGGTACCGGTGCGCTCTCTCTCGCGCACGCACACAAAATGGCTCGTTACACACACACACACACACACACACACACACACACACACACACACACACACACACACACAGAGCCAAGCTTTAATGAAACACAGAGACCCAGACGTAATAGTACTGTACTGCATCATATTATTTTCGAATCAATAATTTTTCAAAATATGATTTTGTTTTTTTTAATCTTTTTTTGTTTTTTATAACCATTTGTCCTCCTGGTCTCTCGCGCCCCCCCTGGCACGCCTCTGCGCCCCCCACTTTGAGAACCACTGCCCTAAAGGGACATGGGGAGAGAAAAAAAGAGGGAGAAAAACAAAAGTCGTGATAACGGGTTAGTTTCTTGTGCGCACGAGAAACTAACCCGTTATCACGACTTTTGTTGTTGTTGAGAAAGTTACCGGTGCGCCAAGGAGGAAGTGGAGCACAGAGGAGACAACCATTTCACTGTTATGTTTACGTGGGGAATGACAGTGAATACATTATTTGAGATATATTTCGAACTCCGACTTCATTTTAAGGACATTTCGGCCAAGTTAAAACGTAGCAGCCTGCGGTCACTCCAGGAGGCAGCGGGACGTGTAACTCGAGAAGAGCAGCACCAGCGCGCAAAGAGCTTTAACTCACCGCCTACACTGTGTTTACCCTCACCCGAACAGCTAAAGAGTGACCGCAGGCTGCTACATTTTAACTACACACACACACACACCTCTACACACATCGAACTGCCCGATTACTCCCCCTTTTATTAGTTTTATGAAGGAGATGTCGGGGTAACGAGAAACGAACCCGTTATCCCGACTTTTTCTTCTCTCTCTCTCTTACTTTTTTAAATTTCATGTCCCTTAGGGGCTCCGTAAATAATATATCACTACTTTATATTTTGTGATACATAAATGTGTACATCAATTTATTTTGCAGCTGGTTAAGGATCAGATAACATTAACAGCTTGTTATTCTGCCAGGTTTTTTAAATTAGAATATTCATTAAAACCATCACATTTGGTTTTTATAGTGCAATAACACAAATTGCATATTTGAAAAGTGAAGTGTTAGTCAGAACTCTTTCATCCAAATGTAGCACCTAATCCACCCTGTCACTTATTAATTAGCTTCATCGGCAGTGCAGTTTAGGGCCGTGTAATAATAACAACACATGGGGTTTATATAGCGCTTCACCTGGTGCTCAAAGACGGTTAGTGACAATGATGCTGAACACAATCTGTGGACAACGGTCCCTGGAGCGCCATGATGGTTCACTACCAGCTTCAACAATGATTTGCTCTTGACCTCTTGATCATGCTAGCTCCTCAAGTAAGAAATGAATAGTTGTGTTGTTTTTGAAATGTGTGTGTCAGAGGGAACAGCATCCATCAGGGCCGTGCATCACACTAAGGTTTATGTGGCTGACTGTGTACTGTTTTCTCCGGCAGAATGACGTGGTTGTGTCTTGGCGTCCCTCGTCTGAGTTCCCTGGGAATGTGTGAGAAAGCTCAAATTCTCTTTTTCTTTCTCAGTCTCTATTTTGGTTGATCATGTCAAAATGGAAAAAATAAAAGTGTGAAAATGGCTGTGTTGAGGTTCTCAATTTCGTGGTGTAAAAGTGATATAACTGTGTTTTTCCCATACAAGCAAATTACAAACCTAAAAATATAGAATAAAATACAGGCCTCATTCTCTTCTTAAACAACATGATTACATTTGAACATATCATGATAACGTTCTAATTTACCTTTACCCTGTACTGATATTTACTGAATAGAGCTTTGACACATTCTATTATATATCAATGGAACCCAGCTCTGTTAGCTTTAGCTCTACCTGTTTTTTCTTCAGTACAGTAGGTGCCAAAAGACTAATGCCGTCTCATTGTCCTGGGGACAATAGAGAGGTGCAGTGATGACGTGTTGTTGTAGGCCAAACCCAGCCCTCAAAAAAAAGCAATGGGACTTTCCCATTTGATTTCGGAATATTGCAGATAATACGTTTTTGTTGGTGCTTACACCATTTGTTCAGCAGGATAATCTCCACATATTAACACCACTTTGTGATTTTTGTAGCATTAATGCAATCACCAGAAGTAAAAAGCTAACGTTAAGGCGGCTATAAACGAACTACATCACGGTACATGTGGTCATATCACCAGCGCTAAGCTAAAGGTGGCTAATGTTCGGCGTGTGACGTTTAGTAATCTCTTATGGCGCATTTCCACTGCAGCGCGTAGCACGGTTTAAGCGTGCTGTGCCATACCCGGCCGTTTTTTTGTTGCGTTTCCACTAGGGGTAGTTCCGGCTAACGGGTACTGTTTCACAGTTTTTCTGGCTCTCCAAAATCCAGGTTCTTTCCGGGCCAACAACCGGGCTGAATATGCTAAACTAGTGAGAGAATCGCTGGCAAGGGGGCTACAACTACAACAAAATGAACATATTTGACCGTGATTTAATTGAAATACACGTTTCAAAATGATGCCGAAGTAACAACATACTGATACCGGATAGTAAAAACCATGAATTAATGCTTTGACAAGTCTGCAGACAGACGGCAGGCGAAACACCTTTTAAAATGCGTGTTTTCTGAATGGAGACCGGCTAAGTTATGCTAAGTATATGCTCCGACCGTCCACTCTCACAACAACGGCCTATACAGACATAAATAAAGCAGCGACTGTATTCGCCATGACACAGGCAGTCTGTGGTTTGTACTTGTTTAACTTTTGTCTAGTTTCTGAACAGATATGAGGAGCTGTGAGCTCTGAGTGCTAACAGCTGATGTTGGTTTTCTGTGGTTCGCATTGAAGATGACGTCACGGCTCCGCCTACACTGCGTTACTATAGTTACTGCCCCAGCTACTAAACTGTAGCATAAAGTGAGCCTGGCCTACCAAGGCCTAACTATACCGTACTAAGCCGTGCGAGGCCCTGCAGTGGAAATGCGCCATTAGAGACTTGATAGCAACCACTGTTTTTATGGCACATAGAACCTTCAGACATTGAACAGTGGGTTATTTACTAACATATTCTGTGTTGTAGAACATTTTCAAAAAACAATTCTAGACGAGGGAACAGAAAGTGATCAAATGTTAACGAATTTCCGAGTTCTAGGACTCAATCCACTCTATCTGGAGGCCACTGAGTAAGCTGTTGTTGCCATGTTAAATGCCAAACCCTGCTCGATATACCTGTGGATGTATTTAGATAAAAGTCAACCATGTTTTAGTTCTTTCAAGGCTTGGTGGTGTAGAATTGAATAAACGACTGTTTCTCTGTGTGCCTGTCCAGTAATGTATGAATGTAATTAACAGCAGTCATGCCTTTAATAATGTGATTTCCTGACTGTGTTGTGTCCTTCCTGCAGTTACAAGGGGGAGGGGGTTATCAGTGGCAATCCTGAGAAAGTGTGGGAGTGTCTGAAGCCCGTACCCAATGGCATGAGAGTCAAATGGGACAACAATGTCAAAAGGTTTGAGCTTGTGGAACAAATCACAGAGGTGTGTTACTACTTTCTCTCTTCTGATTACAGTTATTAATTCATGATCAATATGTATCAGCTAACCCAGATTTTTTGATATCCCATCAAAGAGGGAATATTTTAAAGCTTGACTAGATGTCTTAAAGGTCCCTTGTTACACTACTCTTGGAGGAGATTCAGTGGATAAGGTGTGTGGGGGGGGGGGGGGGGGTTACCTTGGTTGGTTATTGGCTAATGGTTACCCTAGCCAAAAAATCGTTATGACATCACAAAGTGGCCAAAATCTGATCAGCTCATTTTCAGACAGGTTTTTATAGAAATGGATCAGGACAAAAAGAGAGAGAATCTTTGTTCCTGAAACTTTCAGAGTCTCTTTCCACAGAGGGGACACATGTTGATGTAGAAGAGACATGAAGAAGAGGGGACACATGTTGATGTAGAAGAGACATGAAGAAGAGGGGACACATGTTGATGTAGAAGAGACATGAAGAAGAGGGGACACATGCTGATGTATAAGAGACATGAATAAGAGGGGACACATGTTGATGTAGAAGAGACATGAAGAAGAGGGGACACATGCTGATGTAGAAGAGACATGAAGAAGAGGGGACACATGTTGATGTAGAAGAGACATGAAGAAGAGGGGACACATGTTGATGTAGAAGAGACATGAAGAAGAGGGGACACATGTTGATGTAGAAGAGACATGAAGAAGAGGGGACACATGTTGATGTAGAAGAGACATGAAGAAGAGGGGACACATGTTGATGTAGAAGAGACATGAAGAAGAGGGGACACATGTTGATGTAGAAGAGACATGAAGAAGAGGGGACACATGTTGATGTATAAAATACAGAAAAAGTGGATTTTGCATAATAACAATATTGTAAAATTTGAAAACTGTTTTAAATGTTGTCAATAAATTGCAGGTATGCCTCATAGTTTGATATTCCATAAGGTTTTATACCAAAGTACACAAAAGGAAGAAAAGAGGCGACAGATTTGTACAGGATTCAGTGTGTATTTTCATCTAACTGTCACTCGTATGTTCTTGTTTGCTTTGCATGTGATCATTTACACTCCACTTTATCTTATCGAGTAGGGAAAATCCCCATCATTTAATAAAAGAAAAAATCCTTGCATGAAGCAGGTTTAAAGTAAAGTGATATAAAGTTAGTTTTACTTTATCTTTGTTTGAACATCTCCTTGTTCCCCACTCAGCACATCTCTATCTGCCGGACGGTCACGCCCTCAGCAGCGATGGGCATCATCGCTCCACGAGACTTTGTCGATGTTATTTTAATCAAGCAATACGAAGACGGCACCATCTCATCGAATGGTGCGTAAAAACGTTCTCTTTTCTCCTCCACTTCCTGTGCTGGCGTCCTATTTAAAGTAATTGTGCCATACAGCAGAGGCTCTTTGAACCTGAGGTAGTGATGTTGAAGAAAGGCTGTCTGAGGTTTAACTATGTTGTGAATACACTACATGTCTCAACAGAGTAGTGACAGGTTCCTTTTTTTATATCTGAGATGACAATTTAATCAAATACACTGGCAAGTGAACCCTTTGGAATATCCTGCATTTATGTATACATTTGTTCTGAAATATGTCTGATCTTCACCTGAGTTCCAAAAACCAACAAACACATTAGCGCACAAATAATCATTTTGTTATTGTCTATATTGAATCATTTTGCGAACATTCACAGTGTGGGTTGCAAAAAGGCATGTTAACCCCTAGAATTCAACATAAACGATTTGAGTTAACAAGTTCATGCATAAAACCAGGAAATTCCAAAGGGTTCCCTTTCTTTTTCCTGCCACTTTATGTTTGATAAAAAAGCGAAGGTTAAGGAGCAGCTTTGTATCCCAGTGGTAACAGCGCTAGCCACATTACAGTCCCTGTCGTGCATTGTTACATTAAGGCTAAAAAGACAAATTGATTATTAAAAGAAAAAGGGGTGAAATGTGTGTCCTGGTTGTGAGGAGGGCTTTCTCCACCATGCCACCTGGGTTTTCTAAAACATCCACCTGTAATCTGTATCATTCTCCTCATGTGTAATGTAAATCTAAACACACAAACAGACACACCACATACACACTTTACACACATTACCTCTTTTTTTTATTTAACTGTAAGTGAATACAGTTAAGAGCGGGAGAGGCGGGGCTATTGCGTCATCGTTATCAGGAAATTATCCTATAGGGCGTACACGCGGAGCCGTTTGGCCCACCAGAGCGTTGCGTCCGCAGATCTACCCACCTTGGGACCCGTTATCGTTTCTGCGTTTCCCTGTCGGCCTCGTGCGGCCGAACCGTCTATATCAGAGTTGCCCAGTACGTCGACCGCGGTCGACCGGGCAATGCTGGTAGATCGCGAGTCATTCATAAAAAAAAAATCCAGCTCCGTTAAAATAGACAAAACAGGTTTTGATCTCTCCTCCCTTGGCCTCCCTGCCACTTAATTCAGGAGTTTACTTGATTGACAGAAAAAGCGACCTATCGCTTTCCAGTCTGTTAACCCAGAATGCAAAGCGATACAAAATCAGTCAAGTGCCGGGAAAACTCAAATTAAGTTAAAGAGACAAACAAGAGACAAACAACAAAATGAGTGCGGGACCGAGCAAGAAGCTAAAAACATACCACTTCCACCCAGAATGGGAGGAAGAATATTTTGAGGACCTGACGTGGACTCTTCACACAAACACCATCACGAAAACAGCTCGACAGCGGCTCTTCTTCCTCCGCAGGCTGAGGAGGTTCAACATGGACTCCAGGATACTCTGCAACTTCTAATCTACAGGTGCACCATAGAGAGGATCCTGACCTACAGGTGCACCATAGAGAGCATCCTGACCTTCTACAGGTGCACCATAGAGAGGATCCTGACCTTCTACAGGTGCACCATAGAGAGGATCCTGACCTACAGGTGCACCATAGAGAGCATCCTGACCTTCTACAGGTGCACCATAGAGAGCATCCTGACCTTCTACAGGTGCACCATAGAGAGGATCCTGACCTTCTACAGGTGCACCATAGAGAGGATCCAGACCTTCTACAGGTGCACCATAGAGAGGATCCTGACCTTCTACAGGTGCACCATAGAGAGGATCCTGACCTTCTACAGGTGCACCATAGAGAGCATCCTGACCTTCTACAGGTGCACCATAGAGAGCATCCTGACCTTCTACAGGTGTTCCATAGAGAGCATCCTGACCTTCTACAGGTGCACCATAGAGAGGATCCTGACCTTCTACAGGTGCACCATAGAGAGGATCCTGACCTTCTACAGGTGCACCATAGAGAGCATCCTGACCTTCTACAGGTGCACCATAGAGAGCATCCTGACCTTCTACAGGTGCACCATAGAGAGGATCCTGACCTTCTACAGGTGCACCATAGAGAGGATCCTGACCTTCTACAGGTGCACCATAGAGAGGATCCTGACCTTCTACAGGTGCTCCATAGAGAGGATCCTGACCTTCTACAGGTGCACCATAGAGAGCATCCTGACCTCCTACAGGTGCACCATAGAGAGGATCCTGACCTTCTACAGGTGCACCATAGAGAGGATCCTGACCTTCTACAGGTGCACCATAGAGAGGATCCTGACCTTCTACAGGTGCACCATAGAGAGGATCCTGACCTTCTACAGGTGCTCCATAGAGAGGATCCTGACCTTCTACAGGTGCTCCATAGAGAGGATCCTGACCTTCTACAGGTGCACCATAGAGAGGATCCTGACCTGCAGAGAACATCACCAGGACGGAGCTGCCCTCCATGGAGGACCTCTACTCCCAGCGGCTCAGGAAGAAAGCCCTCTGGATTATAAAAGACCCCCATCACCCCAGCCACAAACTGTTCAGTCTCCTGCTGTCTGGCAGGCGGTACCGCAGCATCCGGACTAAAACCACCAGACTCAGGGACAGTTTCATCCCACAGGCAATAAGACTGTTAAACACCTGAACTTTTGAAACAACATCCATAACATTCATCTGCTACTTAGTAATTATTTATCTATTATAAAACGGACAAGTCAAATCAAGCAATCTGATTGGTTCTTAGCCGTGATATACTGAACGTATACCACGGGTAGAATTGTAAGTTACTTTTCACAACAAGTCAGTATCCTTCCGCGTCTGAGAAAAACAGTATACCGTTGGGCTGAAAAGCAAACTGCCTGCAGTTTGCTTTTCAAACTGGAACAAGAAAGCAGCGGAGAAGTAACGGGGCAGAAACCCTCCTTTTTACGCAGCGGTCCAGACATAGACATCAAACGGCAAAACATATTCAGTGTGCAGTTCCTTTGGCATCAGGGCAGGGGTATCTAGATACTTTCCAAGGTTTGACATAATGAATTGTGCTACTTTTAAAGCAAGCAACGATGTTTTCAAATCTGTAATCAAGGAAAAAAAACTATCGACCAATCAGATTGCTTGATTTGACTTGTCCGTTTTATAAATATATTTACATTTCTTCCGTTACGAAACAAACTTACAAAGCATAAAATGAAAACATTTAAGATTAACTTCGACCTCCGGGGGGGTCTCACTATGGAGGAGTGGATTGAGGAGAGCCTATCTCCAGGGGAAAAAAGCACCGAAACGACGACATGCAGAGCTACGTGAAGAGCAGGTAGACCAACTGGAAAAGTACCACCATTCAAAAGCTTTCTGAAGCGGGTCTTGAAACAAAGCAGAGAAATGATGACCGTTAGTGGCTACAGGTGCGAAAGCTCTCTCCAGAGCTACTGGAAGCCAAATCTCGGGGACCGGAGAAAGTGGAGCAATATTCTCGCCACGCCAAGCAACAGCCTAGAACAACCTCAACCTATACAAGTAACCTCGTAAGCCATTCTACTGATGCTGGACAGTTTTTCAGTGGGTGCACAATAAACGGCAACATACAAATGAATGTAAATAAATAGCCAAATAATGGATCAACGCTCTCTGTCTAATATGTTCGCTAGCTGTTAGTGTTGTTGCATAGCAACCACCTCGCACTATGTTTCGTGCAGAAGGCAACGGAGGGACTATGTTATTTTGAACATCATTATTTACTAATAAAAACTATTTAATTTAGAGTGCGTATTTTTCTTTCATATTGCCACACTTGGTAACCGTTTTATCAGCTAAGGGGGTTGTCGACCCTCCGCTTCGCGGCGGGCCGAACCACGCCCCTTAGCTGTGATATAATGAGCATATACCACGGCCTGTCGTGAGCTATTGCTTAAATATATCATTCCAATAGCTTGCATATAGACTCTTATTTCACTACTTCACTTGTTTTTCTGTATTATTGTGTTGGAGGAGCCTGTGACCTAAGATTTTCATCGACATAACTACTCTGTAGCTATGTTCGTATGACCAATAAAGAACCTTGAACCTTCTATAGGTTTTTGTGTATGTAAATAGCCTGCAAAGGCACAGAACACACTCCGTCCCCCACCCCCCCCTGCCTGAAACGCCTCTATTGGGCTCCTTTGTTTACTTCTGTAAGTTAGTGACATAACTATGTCACACACTCAAGCTTCTGTTGGCTAGCGCTCCAACACATGGTACTTGATTGGCTTAGAGGCGGGACATCTCTAAGCGGTTGACCAATCACAACAGAGCCGGCCAGCTAACCAATCAGAGCAGACTGGGCTCTGTTTCAGACAGAGGGTGAAAAGAGGTGCTGCAGCACAGGCAGTATGAGAACAATAGTAGAGGTAGAGGCACAACATTCTAATAAGAACCTGGAAATGAGTATTATACAGCCTCTCTAATGTTGCCACTGCTGTTTAAAGAAATTGTTTGGGCAATAGATTCAACTCCATTTATGTTGTGTGCTTATATGGTGGAGAGCCACATTACCACAGACAGAAGGATCAATATGATGCATACAAATGTGTAAACATGTATTTCAACAGCCACTAATGTGAGCCACTCGAGCTGCCCCCCCCAGTCTGGCTATGTGAGAGGATTCAACCATCCATGTGGCTGCATCTGTGTTCCCATCTCAGGGTGAGCACACAACACACCAACACACCGACTTCACTGCAGTCCTGCTCCTCTTGCTGTGTCTGACGTGTTGTTGTGCTTCTTCTTCTAGAGAGCCCAACAAAACCCAGGTGTTCAGCTTCTTCCAGACCGACCTGGGGGGCTTCCTCCCCCGTTCCGTGGTCGACTCGTTCTTCCCCTCCAGCATGGCCGAGTTCTACAGCAACCTGGCCAAGGCCGTCAAGTCCCTGAAGGACCTTTGACCCCGAGAGATGAGAGATCTCCGTCACCCCGCTGCCGGTCAGACCCACGGTCCCTTGGTTTTAAACAGTCCAAACTCTAAAGCAATCAGCACACTGAGATTAATAATCGTTAAATTGATCCACAATTTATGTTTAATGTACATTCCTTGATTCCTGTGTCACTGCAGGAGTAAATCAACAGTCAGTCCCTCTTGTTGAAAGCAGTTTAGACATAAAAAAAAAATCCCATAGAAGGAGGGCTTCCAGCTCTTATGTGGAAAGATTTCC
Organism: Pogonophryne albipinna; assembly: GCA_028583405.1. Lineage (NCBI taxonomy): Eukaryota > Metazoa > Chordata > Actinopteri > Perciformes > Artedidraconidae > Pogonophryne > Pogonophryne albipinna. The sequence goes on along the minus strand of JAPTMU010000027.1, from coordinate 912,041 downwards.
TCCACTCTAATCAACGAAATAGATATCTATATTTCCAAATGTGCTAAAAGTCCAGAACATCTTTACTTTATACGGTGAGACACTCGACATTTCCTCTTGATATAATGATCATACTTGAGTGTGTACAGTAAACATGCATGTTGCATGGAACTTTTTTACCCTATGCTGGTATCAGGTTGTTTGTTTGGAGTATTGACTCATACCTCATGTTTAGTTGTTTGTGTTGTACTTGAACTGCCATGTGCCCATCTCCAGCTCACCTGTACACGCTGAATATGTAGATGGATGAAGTCATATCTGCCTCTTAAAACACTGAAGCACAGGCGGGATGGCAAAGGTGGCCTTTAACACGAAGGCAGCTTTGATTTCTGTCTGAAACAACGCTGGCTTCTACATATGATGTGTTCTGCCCTGCAGAAAAGTGTCTTCCTTTTTTCCATCAAGAACATTTCCCCTTTCTTTTCTTCATGTCTAATCAAACTCTTCATGACGTTCAGATCCATCGCAGCTCTCTGCAGTTTGTTTGAAGCAGCTGTCTGACTAGCTGGGTGCTCACAAAGACAACACAAATCCTTACAGCTGCATAAGATGAAACACTGTGGTGTAATGAGTTCACTCGTGGTGTTAGTTACTGCACTAAAGGCTGATATTTAAGACATTCGGCAGCTTGTACTGTAAAAGTAAGTACTGCAAAGACACGGTTTATGATCTCTAGCTGTTCCAATATGTAATTAGAGCAATACAAGGAGTCAAGATTGTTTTACTGGAGACACTGTAAAAGATCCAAAAATGCACCACAAGATGTCTCTGTGTAATGTGTCTTAAAAAAACAGGACAGAGTACATTAGAACTCTTGGAAAACAACGATCTTTTAAGTTATGTTTAAAGATTGTTGGGGGGCGTCTGACCTATGGTAAAGTAGTGTGAAGTGTTTTTATTACTGTGAGTGACTCCTTAGCAAACATGTGTACAGAACATGAGGTAAGTCTTATCTACAGAGGCTACAGTGGGACACCTCAGTCTTATTCATATTTCATCAGGAGCTCCAGGCTCCTTAACTGTGATGTTACCTCATCCAGCCACACTGACTCAACCACAGGGAGGGGAAACCTTCCATAATCTGACTTTCTGTTGCATTGTACATTCAGGATGTGTTTGTAATCGTGCATTTGGTGACTGAATCTGAACACTTTCTCCACCGCTGCTTTGGTAATGATCAGATAGGAAAGCCAGAATAATTCCTACTTCTTCTCTTCAAACACCAATCTGAGATAGGCTCTTTCCAAACACAAGCTCCGGACACAATGCAGAAGAACGCAAAGCTTTGAAAAGGCACAGGACATTAAAACACTAAAAGATGCTCATCCTATAAACTGAACATGTTTAATATGAAGTTCCAGTGAGAGTGAAGGTGCATGATGGTGTGTATGTGAGTCCAGCTCCCCCCCCCCCCCCCCCCCCCCCCCCCACACTGCTGTCTACAACACGCTCAATGGGGGAAAGAAATGGGAAATGTACTTGTGGAACATGAAGAAGTGGGATTGTATATAATTATAGTATTTTCACTTCTCTCATTCTTATTTAAGACTTTAGGACACATGTAATTCCTGGCCAGAGGCCCGTCTATATTCCTCTCACGATGTCATGCTCTGTAAGACTCACCTTCAGGTAGACCCTCACCCTTCTGTACATGCATACTTTATAACTTAATGTAAAAGCTGCCATTTCATTTTCTTTACTTGATAATGATTTACGATTTACTGCTTCTCTGTTTTGTTTTGTTTCTTTTTGGCTTTGTTTTTGTTTTGTTTGTCTACCCTCCCTCCCAAATGTAAAGCGTCTTTGGGTTCAAGAAAAGCGCTATAGAAATAAAATATATTATTATTATTACGATGTAAGATATTCCAATTGATCAGGTACATTTATACTGTACCTCATTCCTCATGGGCTTACCCTTCCTTTCATTCCCTCTGTGTTAAGGCTCAAAGAAAACTTATGGATGTGATCTGTGTGGTGAAGGGGGGGGGTCCACTTTCTCTGCAGCCTGGGTGTGTATAAGCCATATAGTGTGGCACGTTGTAACTAGTCTTTTAATAGTCCTTTCAAAGCGTTTGACCATGTTATCTGTAACATCTTCTGACCTCACAGCGTAACCAATATTCTTTATTACATTGCACCTGTTCCAAGTCCTCTGTGCTTACGGGTGGGTGGAAGGCATTTCTGGTTTTAACTGGATCCAGCAGGGTTTTATATATTTGTTGTCATATGATCTCAATGTACATACAGGTAGCTGCTGCAGTAGAATTAACCCAGCATTCCATGAGGAAGTTAAGCAGAGGAGCACTTCATGCTGGCGTTTAGCGCAAATCAACCCAGAACCATCCTCTGACTTCCTGACCCGTCTCTGACATGTGATCTGATCTGAGGCCTCTGCTGTTAGACCCACTTTTATTACACCAAGTGTTCTCTTTCTCTCTTCTTGGAGCTACACTCCTACAGGATGAATTGGCGGACTTCTCAACAAAAATGATTCAATAATGCTCAGATTAAATGGGCTATGATCAATATTTATTACAATATGCACTGAAAAAACTGAAATGTTGACTTTAATTAAATGTGTTGTGTCAATATATTTTACATAACTGTATTAGGTTAGTTGGAAGCAATATTAAGTTTAAATAAATAATATTAGGTTCAACTTAATACTATTGCTTTCAACTAATCTAATGCAGTTATGTGAGGTTAGTTAACATAAGTCAATGTGTGAGTTTTTTCAGTGTGGAAGGGCCATAATGTGATGCAGCTCGCTGTAGCTCCACAGAGCTTTGTGGTCGATGTGACATTGCCCAACACTCTAGGGCAAAGGGGAGTAACAAAAGTTTAAATAACCAGGGGGTAAAAAGACTTGTCGAACCCAAAGATGTTGTTTAATAACCTCAAAAGCCAAAGGCGCCCACTAGCTAACTCAAAAACAAACTAAAGACAACTTTCTATAAAAGAAAGTGATAAAAGTAAACGATACAAAAAGGTAGAATGGAGCACATCTCTAACACTCGCCATACTTACTCTGACCATAAACAACACATCAAGTCCAAAAGACTTCCGTGTTTGATAACCAGATACAGACGGCCTGTTGATACCAGATGGAGATAGTGTCTCTGTTTGGACTGCCACCAAAAATGATGAACCATCTGCCAAATAACCAGCAGCTTTTTCACGACTAAACATATTTTCAGCCAACTGACTCTTCTGGCAACAACTTTCTATCAGGGAAAATGCGTGGAAATCTCATCATTTCCATTATTTGATTTCTCTGTAAAAATAAAGGTGCTGGAGATGGTGAGCTCCTGCAGGCAGCAGCAGGTTTATCTGACCTCTGTGAACTTTGACCAATCTCACTGTTTCCAGGGAGACACGCCGTTCAAAGAGCATGTAAACAGGCAGAAGCGTTTCCAGTTGAACTCTTTAAATATCCCATTGTGGCTGTGATGACCAATGAGACCAGATTCCCAAAGTAAATGTGTTCTGTGATGACATTCAGAGACCAACCCAGAGTTCCCTGTGTGGCAGAGCAGATGTTAAATGATTCATGTCAGGTGGTTTTCATTGACTCATCTTACCATGTCTAAACGTCTATCAGATCACATGAACCTGCTATCTCGTACTGTTCTGCACCCAGTGACTTCTGTATTTCACCAGCATTAAAATGATTAATAAGAACATCTTGTTTTCCGTTTCTTTACTTAGGAATTATGCATTCATTATATATCATTGCAAAAATGACTGACTGATCAAATTGTTCCATTGCATGATCAGAATTTAAAGGACACCTATTATACTATTTTTCAACAGTATATTATAGTTCTCAGATATATACAAAACATGTCTCTGAAGTATTTGATTGAAACGCCAAACAGATCATAGCATCCCATAAACCCCTCTGCTTCAGCCCTGTTTCAAAAGTGCAGATTCTGTATGTAGCTTTAAATGCTAATGAGTTGCTGCTGGCCACGCCCCTCTGAGAGATGATTGGTTAATTTAAAAAAACTGTAGACAGAGGGCACACATGTTTATGTATACAATTTTGCATAAAAAGGTGACCTTTAAACACAAATCACAAGTGAGTTGTGTTTGACAGAAAGCTGAAGCAGGAGGTCAAATTCAAGTACATTCTGTACGTTCTGCTGAGAAAAAGATATCTTAACTCTAATATTCTTCTCCTTGTCTACAGTCCTGTTTCTTGTTTAAAGGCCCGGACACACCAAGCCGATTTTGTCCGTCGGTGGGCGTCAGGCCGACGATGAGCGTCGACACGCCCTACTCAGATTGGTGTTACTCAGATACTCACCGTCGTGTTTTTCCAGCCGTGCCGACGTCTTTTCGGCCGAAAACCTGCATGAGAAGCGAAACGGAAGTGAGGGACCCAAACAAACTATTAAGAAGGCAAATCTGAGATTTCATTTAACTCCAGCTCTCGAGACAGGTTCGGGAAAGCCCCATGAGCTTCTTGCTGTAGAGTGAAAATGGAACGCACACGCTATTTGTTGTTTGTATATCACGCAGTCTGTTGTTCTTCTCTCGGTTATCACGCAGTCTGTCTTCCGGTTGTTGCCTCTTTTGAATGACGAATACACACTACCGCCGCCTGCTGGTAAGGAGAGTTATTGCCACTCACGCATGCACAGTTCGTACGTGCTTCTTGGCCGTCAGCTGAAGTCTTTGCGTTGTGTTCCAGTGCGACACATGGCCAAGACGCAGAAACGCGACAGTCGGGGTCCGTCTGTGTCAGTTCTTTGGTGTCAGCTTGGTGTGTTAACAACAAACCTTAACAACAGCACCACTGTTGTTGATTGCTGTGTACATCTTTTTACCTTCTGCAGGGTCTTCCCTTCTCCCTTCAGGTCTTCTGAGGTCACCTGCTTCACATTAGCCATAATCAGTCCTTCATGATGTGTTCAGAGACTCACATGCCCTGTTTGTAGCTTCCTGTTTTGTTCTGCTTGGTACACATTTCCTCTGTGGTATGACATTTGTGTGGCCTAATTTATTAGGAACTTTCACTGCCTTAGTTTTACATAGCCCAAGATTTGGCACATGTATTCTGGTAATACGAAACTAATACAACACACTAATAACTTTGTATCCTCTTAAATGACTTCATTTGTGTGTTGAAATGAAACACTTTGAACATGTTGAAACATTCCTACATTATATTGAAGAGATGTCCTGAAAAGTGAAAAGGTATATCCAGAGCCGGCCCGACCCATTAAGCGACATAAGCGGCCACTTAGGGCCCCGCAGCCACTAAGGGGCCCCCTAGCAAAAAAAAAGAAAATGAAGAAAAAATGAAAACAAAACAAAAATCTCAGTACACCGTCGCCGTGATAATTATGTTTAATTAATTTTGTTAACATGCCTAGATTGCCTACTCTCAAAGTCATGCATTATATTATTGAGTCAATAATATACATTAACCGTGCTTTACCTGAACCTCATCATGACACTAGAGAGGACGGCAGGATTGTAATTTCCCGTGTTCAGTGAATGCAACAGAGGCAAGACACCAGACCAACCAGAGAGTTGAATGGAAATAAACATGTCTTATTGGCTGACAGGTACCTATCCTGTGAGCTGTGACAATGTTTAAAATAAACTGTCAGTCGGACTCAGAGTTTTTGAAGATGGACATAAGAACATTTTTTCTTAAAAAAGACGACAATTCTCAAGTGATGGCTCACACAACAACCCCAGAGCCACCACCTGAGCCAGGTGAACAAGGTATGTAAATGTCAGTAAACTTCCAAGTTATGCGAACATGTAAGCAAATGCATAAATTACAGCTACGTTGACGTTACTTTGAATCGCGGGGGTAAGCTAAACCGTTAGCAAGTAGCTATAGCTAGCCAGATATATTAAATAAACACTTTGTCATACAATCTAAATGTAATGTTTTTAGCGTTACATGTTGATTTCAAAGACAGCTCTCTGGGAAATGTTGACTTACTGTTCGACATGAAGCTAGAAGCTACCTTACATTACACAGTTGATCCGGAGTCCTGTCAGTTAAAGTGTTTCATAGTTAGCTTAGCTAAGCATCAACCTAGCACTGAAATATATGGATGTTATGTGACGGTATTTCGGAGGAAAAGTCAGCTGAAATGGTGGCATAGTTTCCACTGCTTTACGTGTCGACAGCATGTTTGCATGTATTTGCAGCAGTAAATGTGGTTGTTTGGCTTTGGTTCTTCTGAATGATATTCCTATTGACAGCTAGTTTCTTTGTGAACATTATGAGATGGACAGCCAGAGAGAATACATGAAAAACAGTTATGAAATACTATATGACAAAACAAGAATACAGTTTAAGTGATTAGATCTCTTCATTTTGCTCTCAATGTGCACCAGATTGATGCTTTTAACTCCAATATTTAAAAACAAATCTTCCCGGGGGAGCATGCCCCCGGACCCCCCTAGGGGAGGTGAGGACCCCCTTAGAGGAGGTGAGGACCCCCCTAGAGGAGGTTAGGTCCACGGTGTCTACATGCTTATTTATACAATATGTGTGCTTATGCTAACATAATAAGACAAAAGTTGGTTCCGTGTTGTGTGTAGTGAGAACGCGCTAGAGTGAGGGGGGCCCCCAAGCCAAAGCTCGCTTAGGGCCCCCAAAAGTCTAGGGCCGGGCCGGCCCTGGTCACCTCTCTGTCTGAAATCAAAACTGCATTTCATCTGTTAAACATAAATGTAATGGGCCAGTAACACACCGTGGAGGAAGTGAAGCTGCACTGTGTCTGATCTCAGATCAGTCAGTGAAGAGCATCAAAGGCTAACAGCAGCAGACTAGTGTTTCTCTCAAGGTGTCATTCTTCATCCTTCATTGAATTTTTCATATTAATATCTCTTGTTACATCACATTACATGTTACTTGTTAGACGCTTTTATCCAAAGCGACTTACATACTCAATACTGTGGGCAATCCCCACAGGAGCACTTTGGGGTGAAGTGTCTCAGGGACACAATGACATGCTGACTGCAGTGGGGTTTGAACCTGCTATCCTCTGATTCAAAGATCAGCGCACTAAACCACTATGCCACATGCCTCCTTCCCCAGTTACCACACTCATCACATCAGCCCTCGTCCCCTCAACACTTTTTTGTAATGTTGTGTTGCTACTTTGTCTGTTGTTAAAGAAATACTGTGATGTTCAGGTGGATGCACACACACCAGGAGGAACTAACACTGCCATATGTTGCTCCAGAGGAACATTTCTCCCAAAATTGTCTGCAATGTTTCAGTTAGTTTGATAGTCACTTATCCTAAAAAATCACACTGATCCAAACTAAGGCGCATGTCTAATAGTTCTCCAGAACACACGCCTCTGATTGGTTTACCTTCATATTCTCAGAGCAATGGGGATACCAGGCTTTGTGTATAATGAGCAGTCCCTGGATGGACAGGCTGTTAGCAGACCAGAACACTCAGGTCTGATTGCGCTGTTGGAGTTCTGCAGTTTTGTGGTCATTTTGGATATACTTAATGTTCTTGTTTGCTTGTTGAGCACCCCTGTGTTAGCTTTGATATCCCTGTGCTGTCCCCGGTATATGTAGTGTATATCTTAACAGCCAGATAAACTCCCTCCGTACACCAAGACTCTGAAGACGTGCATCCTTTGCCCACAGGTGTAATGATATAATAAGGAAGGTGTGAAACTCAAATAAACATGACAAAATATAATCAATTCTATGATCATTTCTACATACACAAATATGCACAATGTATATAAATCAACACAGCTTTAACATTAATTGAATTGCCTTGTTATATTTACTGTAAGCTTTTTAATGTATTTATTGTAATTCTAGAACTTAAACAGTTATAAATGGCATCATATTTTACACATATAATCAACCATTTGTAAATGTATTCATTTAACTCTCCTTGAGACAACTCAGAAGATCTCCAGCATTAAACACCACAGAATACAATATTTTCTTAAAATAATCATCTGTAATTGTTAATAACATAACCATAAACAATAGATCAAAGGCATTAAGACGTATGCAGATGTAGCTGGATTTCTAACAAACAATAACACATTGCTCACAGAGCCATGCTTTGCCTATTTCCTCTCTAATGATCACCTGACACACCCATCTGATGATGTCATCCTGATTCTTAACCCTCCTGTTACATTCAGGGTCTAATTGACCCGTTTGAAGGTTTGAAAATCTACGAAAAATACTTTCAAGTATTTTTTTTGTATCAAACTTCTTCTACTTACCTTAATCAGTGCAATAAACAAGTAAAATTAAAATGGTTCATGTCATGCATTTGTAACCCCCCCCCCCCCCCTACATGTCTATATCACAGAGATGGTATTCGGGTCAATCTGACCCGGCAGTGAAAGTGGAGGCTAAAAGGGGTCAGAAATGTACACACACACACACCTACACACACACACCTACACACACACACACACACACACACACACACACACACACACACACACACACACACACACGTTCTTAATTGCTGTTACAATAAAATACTTTCAATACTAACTGTAGAGGCTAAGCCAACGCTTTAAACCTCTGAGGATCCGCTATGCTGGTGTAATTGACGCACACAAAGTTTGCTGCTGAATAAAAGTCCGAAACACAGTTTCCAGTTCGATTCAGTCCATTTATTTCCTCTTCACTGGTTTCCATTTAACTTGCTTCTTTCTATCATTCACCATACACGATATTACGGTTCACACAATACCTTTTGCAAATGTTTGTAATCCCGTGTTTGTGTGTGTGCTCCGTGTGTGTGTGTGTGTGTGTGTGTGTGTGTTCTCCGTGTCTGGTCCGTGTGTGTGGTCAAAAACTGTATGGCCTTCCGGCGGAATCTCTAACCACAAACATAGGTTCCTACCTTTATACCCACAGTGTTAATTGGCTCCTACACACCGGTCCCTAATTGGTAGTACAGGTATCAATTCAATGCAAACAATTAAGGAGCCAAATGTGAAAATCATTTTTCAATACATAAAAATGCACATTCTACACTTCTTGTACTAAACATAGTTTAGTAATAGGTCGCACAATAATGCTGGTCTTGGTCTGTAGCTTTAAGTGATTCATTGACTATAATATTAACCGAGGTATCTTTTCTGACTTCTGGCCAGTGTTGGGACTAACGCGTTAAACTAGTACTCTAACGCATTACTTTTTAAATTCAGTAACTCAGTTACCGTTACTACATGGTGCGTTACTCCGTTACTGCGTTAGTTTTTTTATATAGTCAACAGCCAGGCGAACTGTACTTAAGTACAGTACTTGAGTAAATGTACTTAGATACTTCCTGTGTCACATGCGGAGACGGGCTGTGGGCGTGTTTGTGTTGTTTACTAACAAGACTATCATGGCGGCGGCGGAGCTCAAGTCTAGTTTCTCCACCTGGAGATATTCTCACTATTTCACTTTTGTCGAGCACAAAGAAAAGAAAGTTTCTGTTAAATGTAAGTTGTGTCCTGGCGGGTCAAAGAGCCTATCTACTGCCCAAACCAGTAATTCAAATCTCTTAAAACATCTGCAAAAACAACATGCTGGGACGAAGCTAGTAGCTAAGACCGGCACAGACCCAGACTCAGCCGACGCCACTCCACCTCCACCTAAGCAACAGCGGCTGGATTTTAACCAAGGGACTGCTAGCCAGGGAAAAGTCGATAAAGCGATTGCACGGTATGTTGTAGAACACATGCAGGCTATTGCTACAGTGGAGTCACCCGCTTTCAGGGAGCTAGTTAGCATGATACCATGTCCGGGCGGCACACGGCATATGGAACGCAAAACTTTTTCCAACTACCTGGAGAAAGAATATACAAAAATGGAAAGCCAGCTAATATCGATGCAATCCAGATTTGAAAAATAATGCATGTCAAGTTGATCAACAGATTGTATTATTCTCCAATGCAATAACAGTACTGAAATGAAGGCTATAAGGGCATTAATGGGAGCCCTTTTTTAAGTAACTAAAAAGTTACTTTTTACAGTGACGCATTACTTTTTGGTGTAAGTAATCAGTAAAGTAACTGAGTTACTTTTGAAATGAAGTAACTAGTAATGGTAACTAGTTACTGGTTTTCAGTAACTAGCACAACACTGCTTCTGGGTCAACCAAATCCAATATGACATCACCGCCATAATATGTAGGCCATTCCTCTTCAGACTTTACAAGAAACGTGGGACCCTCAAGCCAACTGCGGCTCTTCAGAAAGTCAGGGATCTTCATTCCTCTGGATGCAGCATCAGCTGGGTTGTCTTTGGTTCCTACATGCTTCCATTGACATGGTCTTGAAACCTCTCTTATGGTTGTTATCCTATTTGCCACAAATGTGTGGAAACGCTTGTCCTCGTTGTTAATGTACTTCAGAACTGAAGTACTGTCTGTCCAAAACATAGACTCATCCAAATGAAGTTGAAGCTCTGATTTTAACATCATATCCACTCTGGCAGCCAGAACAGCCGCTGTTAGTTCCAGTCGTGGAATGGTCACCATTTGTATGGGTGTAACTCTAGCCTTTCCTAATAGGAAAGCAACATGAACATCGCCTTTGCAGTTCATTAGCCTGATGTAAGTTACAGTCCCGTAGCCATTTTCACTGGCATCAACAAAGTGATGTAGTTGAGAGTGTATGGGTTCACCGAAGTCCTTTGGCTTCACACACCTGTCCACTTTGAGTGATGCCAACAACTTAATGTCCTCCAACCACCGTCTCCACTGGTGTACGATATCTGGTGGAATGGCATCATCCCATCCACAGCTTCTCCTGCCAAGCTCTTGTTGCATTATCTTGGCTGGCAAAGTGACTGGTGCCAAAATACCCAAAAGACCGAGCTTGTTGTGGATAGCATGCCACGTCTGGTTAGAGCCTGCTGTTTCACTTCCATCTTAAACTTGAAGGAATCTGACTTGACGCACCAGAGTAGTCCCAAAGCTCTCTCAAGAGGAAGATTGTCTCTATCCAGAACCAGGTCCTTTAGCTCTTTAGCCTTCTGCTCTTCTGCCATTGTCTGCAAAACTGCCCGACTATTGCTGATCCATTTTTCAAAACCTCCTCTTTTACAGAGAGCATTAAGATCTTCAACCATTTGTATTGCTGCCTTCTCTGAGCCCAAACCCATCAAACAGTCATCCACATAGAAATTTCGCTTAACCGCTTCAACAGTCTCAGCAGAAATGTCAGACTTGTTGTCGTCAGCAGTTTTCCTTAGCGCATAGCTAGCGCAACTGGGAGAAGAGACAGCCCCAAACAGATGCACCGTCATTCTGTATTCCTGGATCTCTCTGGTGAAGTCTCCCTCTGGCCACCAGAGAAAATGAAGGACATCTCGGTCTTCTTCTGTGACTTTGACCTGGTGAAACATAGCCCGTATGTCGCCCATGAATGCCACAGGTTCCTGCCTGAAACGAGTGAGAACTCCAAGCAGTGAACTGGTGAGGTTGGGACCTTGATAAAGTACATCGTTTAATGATGTTCCTTTAAATGTGGCACCACAATCAAACACCACTCGGAGAGAACCTTTTCGTGGATGGTAAACACTGTGGTGTGGGATGTACCATAATTTTCCACTGCCACAGTGCTGCTGTGTTGGTACCTGTTCAGCATAACCCTTTTCAATCACTCCATTCAGAAAGCTGGCATATTCCTTATGCAACATTGGGTTACTCACAAATCTTTTCCTCAATCCAAGTAGCCTTTGCTTTGCCACTGCAGAGTTGTTTGGAAGAAGGACGTCAGTTGTCTTAAGGGGCAACTTCAGGCTGTATCTGTTGCAGGGGCGCCGCCAGGGATTTTGGGCCCCATGAAAAGATATCACCTTGGGCCCCACCACCAGGCCCAGGCCACGCCAACTAAGCACAATTGCTGTAACCACACCTCCAGAACCCAAACCACTCATTTATGCTTTAAATAACTCTACCTGTACAGGCTTGCATCTATCTTGTAGTCCAATACTAACTGCACAGTGTAAGGGAAACTTCTGTGTAGCAATGCAGTGGGAGTCACCGACTCAGGAGAGAGACACGGGATGAGCAGGAGCTTTGATGTCAAACACTGATGGTTTATTTGGAGTTACGGCCGGAGAGATTCACATCACAAGTCACATCAGTCACGGTGAGACTGCACGGGAGAGTTGCTACGTCAATTCTGAAGAACTCTATCCCAGACCCCTGTATTTAGCTAGTTCCGAGAGCATCATCAACATGCTGCATAACAAGATAAATAACACCTCTATCAGCTGACGTCAACAGGCAGGAACATAGAATCATAACACCTCTATCAGCTGACGCCAACAGGCAGGAACATAGAATCATAACACCTCTATCAGCTGACGCCAACAGGCAGGAACATAGAATCATAACACCTCTATCAGCTGACGTCAACAGGCAGGAACATAGAATCATAACACCTCTATCAGCTGACGCCAACAGGCAGGAACATAGAATCATAACACCTCTATCAGCTGACGTCAACAGGCAGGAACATAGAATCATAACACCTCTATCAGCTGACGCCAACAGGCAGGAACATAGAATCATAACACCTCTATCAGCTGACGCCAACAGGCAGGAACAGGGAGACAGAACACTGAGAGCACAGCATGCAGCCAAGGTTACGAGGTGCGTGTGCTCAGTCAGGACAGTTTGAACTGATAAACTGGGTCAAAGTTATGGGCCTTGGAAAATATTCCCCAACACACAGTATTTACTGACACTGAGCGGTGAACATATAACACTGTGCAGACGTGCAACATTCTGCTGCAGTAGAATTCACTATTTGATATAACACTAACATTCCTGACAATAGACTTCAATAGTCACCTTTTATGGTGTACATGCCTTTTTAATAACATTTTTGAATGGAACATTCATAAATCAAAATAAATATAACTTAAATATACATGACCTCTTAAATTAAAATAAAGTGAACATTAACACCAATATTATCATTTATAAAATGCTATAATACAAAAAAACTAACATAAGCAGCAGCTTTTTTTATTGAATATACATACTACAAAATAAGCGGGTATTAAAGTGTAAACGGACAACAAAACGGAAATGGAAATGAAATGAAAAGGCCTGATGGTGGGGCTAAATCAGAGCCTATTACCTGTTCTCAGTCTTTTTCTCATCATGCATCTTGTGTGTAGTGATCCAATATCGTTACCATAGCCTCGCCCTTTAAAGGGAGGGTATGCTCATGACACGCATTTTTAAATAATTATCATACGATAAAACAGACCAGTCTCTGCCAGTCTTTTTTATTTATTTTTTAATCCGATGACGTTATCAGTGATTTTAAACTGATTAATTACCGAAATAACATCAACCCTGTGGGCGGCGCCATTTTGACGAGTCACATGACTTATTTTACCGGAAGTGACGTGAACTATGCGTTTGGTGTCGAGGACAAATTGACGCATGTGCTTTGTTCATGTTGTTTACTCTAGTTACTCTCAATTCTATAGAAATATGCCTCATTGTATCGCGAAACATTGCCACAATTCGGATAGGAACAATCCACGGAATGCTCTGTTCCATCTATTGCCAACGGGTAAGCGTAGGAAGTACGTTCGGAGGCAGTGGCTAGCGAAATGTGCTCGGCCCAAACCGAAAGATCCACAGGCGCATGTATGCAGCGAACATTTCAAGTTTCCGGACGACTACTCTGAGAGTATGATGAAACATAAAATGGGATTTATTAATCAACCATTACTTAATGGGGATGCAGTGCACTGCCAATGCCAGCCAGCGTAAGCACCTTACGCAGCAGACTTTACTTATTGTTTACTACGTAAGGAAGCAGGAATTGCAGGACCCAGAGCGCACGGAGCACAGAGCGGACAGCAGATAACGGAATTGCAGTTTTATTGCTTATAGATTATCAGAACATTTCAAAGAGGACACAGTCACATTGGATATTAACCTATGGATTAACTACATCATCGTTGTTATCGTTGTAATGCCATTGAAGACCAGTTTAGACCAGGCAAAGACGAAGGTAAGCCATGTTAGCCTAGCGCATGTTAGTACCTAGCGCCACTTGTTTTGATGTACGTTTTTGTTGATAACGTCGCAAGTTTGTATCTTTCAGTGTTGAGGTGGGCACCGTTAGATTCTGTGTCTTTACGATCATAAACGATGTGTTGGATGTGCAGCTAGGATAAGTAATAAGGGAGCTAGGAGTGATTTTCGGTGCAGTAATAGGTTAGCATTTTTCGCTCTGGGCTAATTCAGAGGCTCACTGTTAGCATTGTGTGTTTTTTTTGAAGAAAAAAATGAAAAAGATCAGTTAAATTAGTTTTTTCCCGTTATATGGATATAAAATATTCATAGTTTATTAAATATTAAGGTTCCTTAGACGTTGTTTCCTGCAAATGACGCGATTTCGGCCCGGGAACCGGGTCCGTGGGGCCTAAGAGGATAACAGAGTATGTTTTTCTATTTTTTTTACAGTTGTATTTGGATGGAATGAATACCTATAGTGATAATTCAAAGTAAGTCCGCCTGGACTTTATTTTTCTAAACTTCTTCCTCGGCTGACGAGTCCGAACTCAAATACTCCGCCATGTTTTCGTGGTGTGTTTACAAAGTGAACGCATAGATGACGTCACAACCTAGTTTTTCGGATCATGTGACTACTGAAAATGGCCAAAATGGCAGCTGCCTGACGGAATATACAGGTTTTGATAAAAAAGAGCTATAAAATCATTATTTACCGGGGAATATCGCTGATTTTTTCAGGGTATGGTTTAAACATAATGTTTCACTAACCTCTTAAGCCCGAGGGTCCCCCCAGTGGACCCCCCCCACAGTTTTTTTACGAGACTATGTCTCAGGGCTTCTTAACATTTCTGAAACTATTAATGTTCCATACCCTTTTAACGCTAAGAAACTCCGCTAACTGACAATGTGAACCATTTTTAGCTAAAAGAAACACAAGAGTAATACCAAGCCTTTGAATTAGCATGGAGCGAAAAAATGCTAACTAATGCTAACGGATTTTGCACAGCACTCACGGTAGAAATGCCCTTATTACTTATCGTAACTGCACAAACAAGATATACGATTTAAAGCTGAGACTCCACAGATTCCAGACATATAATATCATCACTGTACGCCCCCGAATTGCGGAGCTATCAGCCAGAAAAGAGAACGTAAACAACATCCGGTTTAAAAAATATTACAATAATTTCGTCTTACCTTTTTTGATTTGTGATCAAAAGTTGTGTTCACCGGAATAAAAACGCCGCTCAAGGTTAATCCAATGTCTTTGTGTCACGTAGAAATTTTGACTGATAATCCTTCATCATTTTTATGGCAATATACTGGGTATAAAATGTTGCCGTCCAGGCGTGCACTTTCAGATATGCTTTGTTCGCTTCTCTATTACGTCCGCTATGGTAATTTTTACGTTGATTTGGGAACTGCCCATCGATTCTATTGGTTCTGATGGTTAAGAAAAAGGTGTATATCACACGAATCGACCAATGGGTTCCAGAGATATGGTCCTGCGTAAAGTATAAAGAATGCCAGCCAGTTTAAGTACTTTACGCAGGCGGCTTCATTTATTGTTTACTACTCACAGCAGGCATTACAGCAGGACCCAGAGCACACGGAGCACACGGAGCACAGAGCGGACAGCAGATAACGGAATTGCAGTTTTATTGCTTATAGATTATCAGAACATTTCAAAGGGGACACAGCCACATTGGATATTAACCTATGGATTCACTACATCATCGTTTTTATCGTTTTAATGCCATTGAAGACCAGTTTAGACCAGGCAAAGAGGAAGGTAAGCCATTAGCCTAGCGCATGCTAGTACCTAGCTCCACTTGTTTTGATGTACGTTTTTGTTGATAACGTCGCAAGTTTGTATCTTTCAGTGTTGAGGTGGGCACCGTTAGATTCTGTGTCTTTACGATCAAAAACGATGTGTTGGATGTGCAGCTAGGATAAGTAATAAGGGAGCTAGGAGTGATTTTCGGTGCAGTAATAGGTTAGCATTTTTCGCTCGTGGCTAATTCAGATGCTCACTGTTAGCATTGTGTTTTTTTTGAAAAAATAAATGAAAAAGATCAGTTAAATGAGTTTTTCCCCGTTATATGGATATAAAATATTCATAGTTTATTAAATAGTATGGTTCCTTAGACGTTGTTTCCTGCAAATGACGCGATTTCGGTCCGTGGGGCCTATAAGTGCTATATAAATAAACTTGCCTTGCCTTGCCTAAGAGGATAACAGAGTATGTTCTTATATTTTATTTTTTTTTTTTTTTTTTTTGACAACAGTTGTATTTGGATGGAATGAATACCTATAGTGAAAATTCAAAGTAATACAATGATTTTTACAGTGAAAAAGTTCAAATGGAACTGATGGTTCCCAAATTACCCAGAGGTGAGTCCGCCTGGACTTTATTTTTCTAAACCTCTCTAAAAAGGTCAAATTTAACTTGTTTTGCATCAATCTTGATACAGGGTACTTATTATATGTTTGGATTCCTAAAGCTTTTAGTCTACTAACCCATCATTCAAGGGTGGTTTTTACTATAAGTAATGGGTATTTTTTAGGCGGACATAGAATTTACATGTTTTTACTATGTTCCATCTGAATTTACTTTAAAATAAAAACATCTATAATGATTCTGACACTTCTACATCCAACTCACAGATGTAACCTTGCTTTGAGAGAAAAGATGATTAATTTACCCCTTTTAGAAGTGAAGATATAGTCTTTGTTGTGTTAGTGGCATTTTCGAGCCTGAAACCTGAAAAACAGGCTCAGGGCTTAAGAGGCTAAATACTGAAGTTTTGATTAACTATCTAATGACTGGAGCCTTCCTTTAACAGTTATTACGAGCCCTGGCTCAGCCTTACTCACCAAGAGCCCAGCGCCTAGCCTTCTTACAGGCAAAGTCACTGATCAAGTCCTTGAAGTCCAGCTTTCTAGCCAAATGGCTTTCAATGGACAGCATGGCAAGACCGCAAAGCCTTATGGGGGGTCAGGGCTGCGGAGCCTAAAGATGAATCTGTTGGTCCTGGCACCAGGGGGAGGGACAACTGATTTATTATGAATAGCTGCTAAAAATGTACCTGCATTTATTAAATGTCAGCTAAAAGAGCAGTGAAATGAAAAACCTCAGCATTTTCTGTGAAGATATTAAGAGTACTTAAAGGTGGGGTCGTAATTTTGGAGAAACCAGCTGGAGTGTGCTAGAATTTGAAAATACACAACCGGAAAAAATCTGCCACTTCCTTACAGAACCCCTCCTCCAACACAGACGAACGCGCACATGACCAATGAGGGCACGAGATTAAGGTGACCAGATGTTCAAAATTAAAACCGGGGACATTTTGAGTTTTGCTGTCAATATATCATTAACATATCCAATTTTCTTCACTGTTAAAGAATAAAGGGAGACAATTCTGGTTCAATGTAATTCGAACATTTGAACTGTTGGATACAAACAGAAGGACAATAGCTCATATATGAGACTTCAAAGGTCTTATTTTGAAACTGTACATCAGATTGTCCAGATTCTCTCTGAGTGACTAGATGGGGTGTCCTGCTATCACCCTGGAGTGAAATAAGTCTTTGATAATTTGACAGTTTTTTATTTATTCTTGTGTAAAAACAGAAGGACGATAGCCCATATATGAGATTTCAAAAGTATTTTATTTTGAAACTCTACATCAGATTGTCCTGATTTTCTCTGAGTGACTAGATGGGGTCTCCTGCTATCACCCTGAAGTGAAATAAGTATTTGATTGACTTCGAATGACTCTTTGATTATGGACAGTTTCCATTAAATAATAATCAAAATATAGATGGACAATAGATCTAATTTGTACGGAGCCCTGGAGGGTTCATAGAGAAAAATAAATAAAACGTGGCCACGTTTTACTTTCTCGTGCGCACGCTTTAGTAACTGGTGCGCACGCTTTAATAACTCGTGCGCACGCTTTAGTAACTCGTGCGCACGAGTTACTAAAGCGTGCGCACGAGTTAATAAAGCGTGCGCACGAGTTACTAAAGCGTGCGCACGAGTTACTAAAGCGTGCGCACGAGTTAATAAAGCATGGCCTCGTTTTGTGTGTGTGTGTGTGTGTGTGTGTGTGTGTGTGTGTGTGTGTGTGTGTGTGTGTGTGTGTGTGTGTGTGTGTGTGTGTGTGTGTGTGTGTGTGTGTGTGTGTGTGTGTGTGTGTGTGTGTGTGTGTGGGCATGGGCATTTGTTTATGATAGTATCGTTCGTTCCGGTGCACTCCGGCAGGACTATAGCACATCAAGATTAAGATTAAACGAATTTCTTTCACTTGGGAATACACATATAACTATGGAGAACCAGATTTGTGTAAATTACTGTTCGTGGTAATTTTAAAACAAATGCCGGTGGTGTCGGACACACACAAACACACCGGACACGCACACACATCATGCGCCCCGGTGACAGGACATCTCCTTCATAAAACGAGGGAGAATACTCTGGTAGTTCGATGTGTGTAGAGGTGTGTGTGGTTAAACGTAGCAGCCTCGATCTCTATTCAGCGGTTCTAATGAAGAGAAACGCAGTGAAGTAAACAGTAAAAGGCACAGCTCTTTGCAGCTGGTGCTGCTCTTCTCAGATTCTGCTGGGTTACACGTTACTGCCTCCAGTGCCCTGTACGACGAAGCCAGTTCAACAGACCCTGGATATGTTTGATTTACCCGGCTTAACTAACCCTAACAAACGCGATGTCGCTAAGCGGTCCTACGATGCTGGTTATCAACTCAGCAAATCAACCAGGGTTTCTCTGTCCGGCTGAGAGCGCGTTCACGTGAAAGGGACGGGGTTACCAACATTTGACATGGAGACGCGTGCTGACAGCGCAGCGTCATACTTCATGAATGAATAGTGTAAATAGCAAATCCTGCTTCGTAGTACAGGCCACTGGTGCCGCAGAGATTTCATAAAGTGAAGGAGGTTTTCCTTCTATAAAACAGCTGTGGGCAGCAGATACTGTGAGTCATGGACAGGAATCCCTCAATTTAAATAAAACGAGGCCACGCTTCAGTAACTCGTGCGCACGAGAAAGTAACTCGTGCGCACGAGTTACCAAAGCGTGTGCACGAGTTACTAAAGCGTGCGCACGAGAAAGTAAAACGTGGCCACGTTTTATTTATTTTTCTCTCAATGAACCCTCCAGGGCTCCGTACATTTGAGATTTTAAACAGCATACATTTTAAATTGTGTTTCAGAAAGTAATGTTATTTTAGGAGTGTTGTGAGATGGTGTCAACATCAATTGAAATTAGTCACCCAGTGGAAATGTCAGATATGTCTTCATAACTGTATACTTACATTTTACATTCACTCAGTTATAATGTGGTAGTTATTCGTAGTTTGTTTTACATTATTATTGATCACATTATATAGTACATATTTCTTAATTTAAGCTCCAGTATATATGAATATGTTTGGTGTGTTTTTTAGGTATATTTGTTATAGACCGAGTAAACGCTTTTATTTTGAAGGCAGTTTTTACAGGCCTCTACCGTAATGCATAGGATATTAGTGCACCGCAATACAACGTGCGGGCTGGCTTGACTGTGTTTCCCGAAGTGGGAGCTGGCTTGACCACAGTCTGTTTACCCAGTGTTTCCTGACATGAAAAGTTTTATTTCACCTTGCTATGTGTTTTTAACGTATATTAAAAAACGGGGACATTTCCGGGGACAGTTTCAACCGGGGACAGGCCAAGACAAACGGGGACTGTCCCCGGAAAACGGGGACGTCTGGTCACCCTACACGAGATAAGTTTGTGCACAGATGGAAGGCTGACAGGCAGGTAGGCCATCCAGTTATTTTAGCCGGGCCGGCTCAGATGATTGGTCATGCTTTTTACAGTACTACGACTTCCACAGATGAAATTATTTTATGGATTTTTTGTCAAAGCACTTCAGATATTCATTGCTATCGGGATGTTAAGAGCATTCCATGGAATATAACAAAAAGTGTATCTCGAGCCGGTTTCTCAAACTTACCTACCCACCTTTAATGTCAGCAAAACATTACAATTATTATTTACAATGGACTACGCTTAGCTAACAGACTAATTTCCACCACTCATGGACCACACCCACCTTTTCTTTTGAAAAACTGGGTGACATACTGTCGCCCTTTAGTCCCTCTCTCTTGTCTTTCTCTCCTTTCTTTTCTTTTTGAAAGCCTGACTTTGTTAGTCATTGAGACATCGTACACACGTAAGTACTAGCATCCCTCCTCACATGCTCTCACTCTCTGCTAGAAAGGGCCGGTGCCGCACAGCGTTTGGAGGCAGGACCAAACCATTACATGTAAATAGAGGGGGGTGTTCGATGCTTTGGATCAGGGCTTTCCAACACGTCGGGGCAGCTTTTCAGTAGCTCGCCGCTCATCGATTATAGCGTAGTAAGGTTGCTTCTTGATTTTTCGGTCGCGGCTGGATAACGTTTTTTTATTTTAGAATTTTTTCTGTCACACGAATATCAAATTGGTCCGTGACAGTGATCAAGGAACAGACGTGACAGCGACACAGCGACACCACACACGGACCAGTCTGCTTTCTCCAACACCAGTCCAGAACCAACAGCAGATCTGACCCGCTCTGAATCAGGCCCTGTTGCTGCGGCTCAGAGACACACAGGGAGGGATTTGTGTTTTTTGAAAAACACTCGTTATCATCATGTCAGGTTTTTGGTGGATTTAATCAAGTCTTGGATTGCAGAGTATGAATGTCCTCTTGCTATTTTCAGTTGATAAATACTTGTGTAAAGTTTGTGAAGGCAGGAGGAAAGCTTCCGCGATCACCGTCTCCTCTCCGTTCCACCAAACCCCGCCCCCTCCCTGAAAATAATGAGTGACAGGCTGATAGTGACCCGATAGAAACTTTATTATTCACTTAATCACTGAGATATGATGAAGCTAACTTAGTCTCATACATTCATGGGATTAATGTAACAGTAAGACAGAGAATGTAAGTGTGCACACCCACATGCAGTATTTTTGTTTTTATAATGCTGTTGTAAATACTCCTGTTGTCTGCTGTGTTCAGACTCAAGTCATGTGTGTGATGCCACATTCAGGACATTCAGTGTCCTTTCTTTAACAGAAGGCCGTTGCTAGAAGCTGCAGCTAGACTGCAGAAGCATTAGTTTTTTGTTTTTGAGGATGGAACAATTTCACACACCGATATAGGGAGGCTAGACCTATACAGATTTATTATGGTTTATAATTTCATGTCAAGACGAAGAAGAAGATGAAAAAGATGGCTGAACTGTTCAGTGTCAATCCTGTGGAGATGGAGGTTATAAATCTCCAAAATCATGTTCAGCTTAAGTCTCAGCAAAACTCACAACATTTCTGGAGCCTTGTAGACCCAGAAAACTCTAAGAACATTCACCAAGCAGCCCTGAACACGTCTGCTTTATTTGGCTCTACACACTTTTGTGAAGCAGCTTTTTCTGACATGAATGTCATGAAATCTAAATACAGAACAAGGCTGACTGATCAACATTTAAATGACTCTATTAGAGTGAACCTAAGTGGGTCCAGCAGACCCCTCTATGGTGGACTCCATGCAGTGCCATTCATCTCACTAACTGTAAAAAAGAGTGAATGCACTTATTTGACCATAAGTGCATACGATGCTTGTAAGGTGGTGATTAAGGACATTGATGTGAATGTTCAGGGATGTACTTACTATGTGGGCCATAATAATGTGAGAAATCTTCGTTTTCTTGGACCTTGATGTGAAGTTAAGATTTGTGATAAGCTTTAGGTATTGCAATTTCGTACTTGTATAAAAGTATAGCTTAATTCAACTGATGAGTGCTATGTGAATAAATGTAAGCGATGTGATGCAAGTAGCTCGTGGCCACTTTCATTGCTTCTGTGTGAGGACTTCTGGAAGAGGATCAAAGTTATTTTCCTCAAGACCAGATACCTCAATCCCAAATAAGGAGTAAGCTGGAACGACCTTTTTCTGTCCCATAGTCTTCAAAAGAAAATGAGTTCTTTTTCCTGTGATGTTTAATCTGTGCATGAGATCTTCTGAGCAGAATGTGGCTGTGCTTCCAGGATCTAAAAATGCATAGGTCTGTATAATCTCACTTCCCTTTGTGGACTTGACCTGCACTGGAATAATTGAAAGAATGCAGCCATCATTTCCGGCCCCTGTACGTCCACATGTCTGAGGGGGGGTTTGTGATTTAGCGGTTTGTCCCAATTCCACATTAGATGTATTTATGTGGAGCGCAGTAGGATGTTGCTTTTCACAAACCTCACAGATCAAGCGTTGTTTACAGTCCCGGCTTATGTGTCCAATACACAAGCATCCAAAGCAAATTCCTTTCTCCTTTAGAAATTGAATTTTGTCGAGTGACTTATTCTAATGGAACCATGATCTGTGAGAGGTGAATAACACAATTGCACTAAATATTAATTTAATTGATAGTAAGAAAGAGGTATGTACAAAAAAAATCTGGATTTTGGGGCTTCTGACAATTTTTGGATAGTTAAACATGCACTGGGTCAAATTGACCCACTAATATTATTGCTGTTACAAAATAGGCACAATAGGCACACAAAAAATAGCCCAGAAAATGCAAACAATACTAAATGTAGCTGTAACAGAACAATCCCTCAATCCGAGAACACAAATCCAGTTTTTCAAGGACAACATTAAATCATTTCTGTTCACATTTATTAATTTGCGAGCATTGTTTAATACGTTTTCCACAGCAGCATTATGCAGGATAATCCACAGATCTGAAGCTAACATTAGCTAACACTATTGCTACGGAAAGTAAAACAATGACAATGAGCTCTGTAGATTAATCTCACTAAAAGGGACACATGGCTAGTTGGGGGTATTTGGGTGAATTTACAATGCAATACACTTTAAAATCGGATAAGGAATGTGATATAAAAATAATATAAACATTTGAAGTTCACACTGGATGGCAGATACCTGATATGAGACTGTTAAAAGTCTTCATCTGTTTGCTCGGTACCATTATTATTTTTCTTCTTTCTTTTCTCCAGCCATGTCACATGTAAGCGTTCCCAGCAGGTGTCACTCCCCCCCGCCCGGCCCCCTCCTCAGCACAGCAGTGATGACCCCCTCAGGGAGAGCCTTGATCATGTTCCAGGCCTCGAAGCGGGTCATGTCCTGCAGACTGACCCCCTGCACCTGCAGCAGCTCGTCCCCCCGCTGCAGCCCGCTCTGCTCTGCGGCCCCCCCTGAACACCGGAGGAAACAAAGAGTCACAATGTAATCAGGACTGGAACCTGGCTTTCACCACCAAAAACACAGACCTAAAAACTCATTATTTTCAGTATGACCGTTTCCAGAAGTTTGTTTTTTCCCCACATAAATTAAAAACCCTGACTTTGTTCAGTAGTGTGATACTGATTATTTCACAGTTCTCTCAGATATGAACGGTCAGACCATTTAAAGGTCTCCTATTATACTATTTTTAGGTATATATTATTGGTAAAAAAAACAAAACAGATCACCCACTCTAGCCTCATACCCCTCTCTTTCAGCCCTGTGAGAGAACTGCTGATTCGGGGTCCGTAGCTTAAAAAAAGAAAAGTAAAAGAGCTGGGGGAGCTTATGCAGGAGAACCGCTGCCGTGATTAGACGCCATATTGTGTTCCAAACCTCATCAAGGATTTTTGCCCTTTCAGATATTACGTCATATCAAACACAAATCTGGATCAGCTCCGTTGTAGCCCCGTTTGTAGAGATGAGGGTACGGAGGAAAAGAGAGAGGGTTTTGTTTTCTGATGCTGCGTGAGTTCCCTGACACATATTTATGTTTAAAAGACATCAAAAAGTGCATTTGCCAACCCGCCAGGGAAGCAGTCTCAGTCCACTTTTATTTACAATCTTCCTTGAACTGTTGGCTGCAATGATTAGAGAGGATTCAAGAATAAAAGGAGTTGCTGGAGGTGGCAGGGAGCATAAGCTTTTTCTTTCCGCGGATGAAATTTTATTACTGAGTCAGGATCCGACAAACTCCATCAAAGCATTATTAGAAGTTATGGAAGTATATTCTAAAGTGTCTGGTTACTGTATTAACCTCTTAAGCCCTGAGCCTGTTTTTCAGGTTTCAGGCTCGAAAATGCCACTAACACAACAAAGACTATATCTTCACTTCTAAAAGGGGTAAATTAATAATCTTTTCTCTCAAAGCAAGGTTACATCTGTGAGTTGGATGTAGAAGTGTCAGAATCAATATAGATGTTTTTATTTTAAAGTAAATTCAGATGGAACATAGTAAAAACATGTAAATTCTAATGTCCGCCTAAAAAATACCCATTACTTATAGTAAAAACCACCCTTGAATGATGGGTTAGTAGACTAAAAGCTTTAGGAATCCAAACTATAACATATAATAAGTACCCTGTATCAAGATTGATGCAAAACAAGTTAAATTTGACCTTTTTAGAGAGGTTTAGAAAAATAAAGTCCAGGCGGACTCACCTCTGGGTAATTTGGGAACCATCAGTTCCATTTGAACTTTTTCACTGTAAAAATCATTTTATTACTTTGAATTTTCACTATAGGTATTCATTCCATCCAAATACAACTGTTGTGAAATATATAAGAACATACTCTGTTATCCTCTTAGGCAAGGCAAGGCAAGTTTATTTATATAGCACTTATAGGCCCCACGGACCGAAATCGCGTCATTTGCAGGAAACAACGTCTAAGGAACCTTACTATTTAATAAACTATAAATATTTTCTATCCATATAACGGGGAAAAACTCATTTAACTGATCATTTTAGTTTATTTTTTCAAAAAAAACACAATGCTAACAGTGAGCATCTGAATTAGCCCCGAGCGAAAAATGCTAACCTATTACTGCACCGAAAATCACTCCTAGCTCCCTTATTACTTATCCTAGCTCCCTTATTACTTATCCTAGCTGCACATCCAACACATCGTTTTTGATCGTAAAGACACAGAATCTAACGGTGCCCACCTCAACACTGAAAGATACAAACTTGCGACGTTATCAACAAAAACGTACATCAAAACAAGTGGAGTTAGGTACTAGCATGCGCTAGGCTAATGGCTTACCTTCGTCTTTGCCTGGTCTAAACTGGTCTTCAATGGCATTAAAACGATAAAAACGATGATGTAGTTAATCCATAGGTTAATATCCAATGTGGCTGTGTCCCCTTTGAAATGTTCTGATAATCTATAAGCAATAAAACTGCAATTCCGTTATCTGCTGTCCGCTCTGTCCTCCGTGCGCTCTGTGTCCTGTTGTAATGCCTGCGGTTAGTAGTAAACAATAAATGAAGTCAGCTGCGTAATGTACGTAAACTGGCTGGCATTCTTTATACTTTACGCAGGACCATATCTCTGGAACCCATTGGTCGATTCGTGTGATTTACACCTTTTTCTTAACCATCAGAACCAATAGAATCGATGGGCAGTTCCCAAATCCACGTAAACATTACCATAGCGGACGTAATAGAGAAACGGACAAAGCATATCTAAAAGTGCACGCCTGGACGGCGAAACTTTATACCCAGTATATTGCCATAAATATAATGAAGGATTATCAGTCAAAATTTCTACGTGACACAAAGACATTGGATTAACCTTGAGCGGCGTTTTTATTCCGGTGAACACAACTTTTGATTACAAATCAAAAAAGGTAAGACGAAATTATTGTAATATTTTTGAAACCGGATGTTGTTTACTTTCTCTTTTCTGGCTGATAGCTCCGCAATTCGGGGTCCTACAGTGATGATATTACATGTGTGGAATCTGTGGAGTCTCAGCTTTAAATCGTATATCTTGTTTGTGCAGTTACGATAAGTAATAAGGGCATTTCTACCGTGAGTGCTGTGCAAATTCCGTTAGCATTACTTAGCATTTTTTCGCTCCATGCTAATTCAAAGGCTTGGTATTACTCTTGTGTTTCTTTTAGCTAAAAATGGTTCACATTGTCAGTTAGCTGAGTTTCTTAGCGTTAAAAGGGTATGGAACATTAATAGTTTCATAAATGTTAAGAAGCCCTGAGACATAGTCTCATAAAAAAACGGTGGGAGGGGTCCCCTGGGGGGACCCTCGGGCTTAAGAGGTTAATTGGCACCTGCTCTCAGAATCTGCTATCCACCTTTGATTGGAAATGGTTTCCAAATGGCATGAAGTATCTAGGGATCGAACTACATTCGGATATAAGAGTAACTATGAATACTAATGTGGAAAAACTACTGAACAAATGTAAAGTTCCTTTGGACAAATGGAGTAAGTTACGCATGACGCTATGGGGGAAGGTGAACACCATTAAGATGATAGTTGCCCCGCAGATAAATGATATAACTGGAATGATACCTGTATGCATTCCACAACAATTACAACTTAGATATAATCAATCAATCATATATCAGATATAACAACATGGTAAAGCATTTTCTCTGGGATGGGAGAAAACCTAGAATTAATATGGACGAATGACGTCAACCAACAAATAGAGGAGGATTATCATTGGCCAATATAAAGAATTATAGTATTTCTTTTGAAATGTCAAAGCTTGTGAAACATTGGAAGGGTTTAAATAGTGATCTGGACTGGGTCCTGATTGAGCAGGAACTAACCTCCCCCTTTAAACCTATTGAAGCTCTCGTACAGGTGGCACCCAACAAGGAAGATAAGAACGTGATGAATCCTATTCTGGTACACTCAAAAGCACTTTGGTGAGAAGTACATACAAAATGTAAAATGTCCCACAATACTGAAAGATATGCACCCTTATGGCACAATCCTAAGATACACATTGATAATCAACCCATTTACTGGGCATAGTGGCTTAAAAAAGGTATCAGGATATTGGATGATTTATTTGAAGCGAACATTTGTATTTCTTATGACAGACTGAAGGAAAAGTTTAATTTGGAGGGACGAGGCCACTTTTGGAAATATTTACAGATTAGACATTGTATGGGGGGGGAGGAGTTTCATTAATAGGGATGAGAATACAATAGAGTGTTACCTACAACTGCAAACAATGCTTCAAAGAGCATGTAGGTGGTACGGGATGTGTCCCTGGATAAAGGACAATGGCTCAAACGTGTATGGGAAAAGGACCTGTCACTTACAATTGACGAGAAAACATGGGAGGAAATTATATCTAACTCTGAAAAATACATAAGGGAAGGTAGAGACAAATTCAGTATAAAAATAATTCAAAGATATTATTATACTCCGTCAAGGCTACACAGAGGGCCTGATTAAGGATGATTTATGTTGGAGATGTGGGGAAGAACGTATATGCATGCATTTTGGGAATGTTCGAAGGTTTGTCCCTTGTGGAGGAGTGTTCTGGACTCTATGGGAAAATGGTTGAAATGTGATATTCCCACTTCGCCAAGACTGTGTCTCCTTGAAGACAGGACGGTGACCCCGCATCTGAATAAATGTGCATTTCGAGTGTTAAAGGCTGGCCTAATAACGTGTGCGCGGATCATTTTAAGATGTTGGAAGGATCCCCAAACTCCTACACTGAATATGTGGAGGGTTCAAATGATGGAGACTGCTGCATGTGAAAAGATGCTGGGAAGGTTGCATGTTCAAAGTGGCATGGCTAATAAGCAAAGGGATAGTTTCAGTAGATACATGTCTGGGGAAGGTGGAACCGTGTGAAGACACTAAGAAGTGGATGTGGGACACTCACAATATCATGCACTAATGTGCGCTGCTATGACTGGATGTTTTACTTTGATGTATGGATACCTGTCAATGCCTGTTTTTATTTCTTTGGTACTGTTTGTTTTTTCTCTGAGTCTGTATATGATGTTGGATGTTTGTGCTTAAAATCCAATAAAATGTTGAATTACAAAAAAAAAAAGTGCATGATAGGAGACCTTTAAAAAAAGAACCCGTTTTTAAACCCCGGATGTTTTCTTCTGAGTGAATGTGAAGTGGTTTCATTGTTACTATAATATTATAATGTCAGCATTATATTGTGTACCTGCAAAGATCCTGTTGATGACTAAAGGTCTGTCTCCATGGATGGAGCCCCTGCCCCCCTCCAGAGTGAAGCCCACTCCTGCAGCTCCTTTCTGCAGCTCCACCGTCAGCGGAGCGGAGTGGAGGACCACTGCAACACACACACACACACACACACACACACACACACACACACACACACACACACACACACACACACACACACACACACACACACACACACACACACACACACACACACACACACACACACACACACACACACACACACACACACACACACACACACACACACACACACCCATCAACAACAAGGACAGATGTAGCCTGCATACCTTCATTCCACAGCTGACAACATCAAAGTTAAACGGAGAGTTTGGGGCTAGAGTTGTATGAGTAAAATAAATAGTAGCCTGGCTAAGTTGGCACATTCAATGCGTATTCAAGTGATATAAAGCCCAATATATAAGAATAATCCTTTTAGTGTACTCTTATGTATGCCCTCTTCAAATACACCAACATACATTAACAAAAACGATTATTTAGCTTTGCAGTAGTTCAGATTTACCGAATAAACCAGCTGATCAGGGTGGCAGACCTCTCCCCTGATCTGTGATGTCAAATCTCTCCTCATCCCAATGGAGGCTGCTGTCTTTGGTCAGAAAGGCTTTTTGATAGTGAAAATATATCTCAACATAGAGATTTCACCTAAACAGATTTTGTAAGGGTTCTAAAATACAGTATGTGTGTCCAAAGCAGGTCAAATTCCTAGTATGTGCGAACCTACCTGGCAATAAACCTGTTTCTGATTTCTGATTCTGACATTGTTTGGGGCAATCGACCTCCACTGTGTAAATGGGGATTATATAATAAAAGTAATAATAATAAAGCTGTATTTGTATAGCACTTTGGATGCAGCTCAAAGTGCTTTAACAATAGTACACACAACACAATTAAACCGAAACAAGAAATTCAATTCAGGTCAAACTTGAAAACATTTGAACACACATGCAGCAAATGAACATGATATATGTGATATCATGGAGTACAAGGAGGTCAAATAGGCTAGAGAATAAAGGCTAACCTAAAAAATAATTGTTTTCAACTGTCGTTGAAAAATGTCCACTGAGTTTGCTCCCCTGAAATGTCTTGGTTGGAAGCGTAGTGGAAAAAGCTGCTTCACTCATTTGATTTGAGGAGATAGGTGTATATAAAAAGCCTGCTGCTTGGGACATAAAAGGACAGAGAGTCAGTGAGAGGAGACGGACCAGATCATTAGCACATTAGTAAACCAGTAAAAGGATTTTGAAATATACAGGGAACCAATGCAGTGTAGCTAAAACAGGAGTAATGTGCTCTCTTTTTTGATATAGCACTTCACTCGTCTTCTGCACTCTAAGCTCGGCTCGCTCTCTGTGTAAGCACCCTTTAATATATGAAGAGGTGTAATTGATCTCATAGGCCACTACATAATGTGAAGATGCTTTGTCAGCCGAGCCTTGGAGAGGCTCACTCTCTGGGAGCTGTAGGACTCACCTGCAGGGTGGAGGTCTTCCGTCCTGCAGCCGTCCCCCTCGGCCCCCCCCTCCTCCGCCCTCTTGCAGACCACCACCACAGCCAGCTGCAGATTGCGGGCCTGCCGCAGAGCGCTGGTGGCATCAGTGTGTGTGACACCGCGCAGTGTGTGTCCGTTTATGGACAGTACCTCGTCTCCTCTCTGGATGGTTCCCTCCTGAGCCGCCAGGCCACTGGGGAACACTTTGTGGACCTGGACAGAACACACTCAGTCTCACACACACTCGCTGATCCCAGAGTGTGTGCACGGTCTGTACAGTTCAACCAAATCCCTTGATGCACATCTCAGAATTAAGTCTTGTGACAGAACAAATATTTCCACTGACCTGCAGTAACCTTGACCTTGCTCAATTTAACGCATGGCTTCCTCTATGTATGTATCTGAGGTAAATATGTAATATAGTATCTTGAATACAAACTAACTTTTTGGTGGACACATAAAACACACAAGGCAGTGAATTTCAGTCCAATCATAATGTTTCTTTATATAATATGCAAGTCAAATTCTACTACATATCTACATGAACAGTTATACAATACATTCTATAATTATAAAGGACGTTTCTATAGTCCCTCTGATTATACTCAGATTCTGTTCATGCACATTTTGTTGGGATTGGTAGTGTGTTATAGTAAAATGTTGTATTATTTTTGATAAAAAGTTAGGAGCACCTCTGTATTTTTAATACATCTATCTGCTTGCATAAACAGCAAAGCTGAGAAACCCTTTTGTGAGGACCCAAAACTCCTTAAATGTGCATTTTACTAAGCAATATGGCACCACTATTAAAACCATTAGGAATAAGAAGGCACTCAAAACCCACTTAGTATTTGATGTTGGATTGTGGTGCCACCTACTGGCCATTACAGGAAACACTATCATATGAAGGAGAGTCAGGAATGATGCTCTCCTCGACTCTCAGCCAGCTATTCACAGGCAGTCTGATCTGTGTGTGTGTGTGTGTGTGTGTGTGTGTGTGTGTGTGTGTGTGTGTGTGTGTGTGTGGTGTGTGGGTGGGTGTGTGGGTGGGTGTGTGTGTGTAGTGCTGCTTACTGTCAGAGCCTTGCTCTCCAGGTCGGACCCCCCTGCGATGCTGAAGCCCAGCCCGGCCCCCTCCTCTTTATGCAGAATCACGACATGGATGTCCACCAGTTGCTGTGGAAACAGACAGTTCATTTGTTCTCTTTATTATTGCTCACAATAAACATCATCACTGTTTGCATCAACATTACCACAGTGATATTTGCTGTGAGTGTTTCCTCACTCCTACGTCTAAAAGGTAAAGGGAACAGTGACCTGCTGTGAGTGTTTCCTCACTCCTACTGTACGTCTAAAAGGTAAAGGGAACAGTGACCTGCTGTGAGTGTTTCCTCACTCCTACGTCTAAAAGGTAAAGGGAACAGTGACCTGCTGTGAGTGTTTCCTCACTCCTACGTCTAAAAGGTAAAGGGAACAGTGACCTGCTGTGAGTGTTTCCTCACTCCTACGTCTAAAAGGTAAAGGGAACAGTGACCTGCTGTGAGTGTTTCCTCACTCCTACGTCTAAAAGGTAAAGGGAACAGTGACCTGCTGTGAGTGTTTCCTCACTCCTACGTCTAAAAGGTAAAGGGAACAGTGACCTGCTGTGAGTGTTTCCTCACTCCTACGTCTAAAAGGTAAAGGGAACAGTGACCTTCTGTGAGTGTTTCCTCACTCCTACGTCTAAAAGGTAAAGGGAACAGTGACCTGCTGTGAGTGTTTCCTCACTCCTACGTCTAAAAGGTAAAGGGAACAGTGACCTTCTGTGAGTGTTTCCTCACTCCTACGTCTAAAAGGTAAAGGGAACAGTGGCCGTTCAGAGAGTATTATGGGACATTCTGCATGTGGTTAGAACATCAGTGGAATCAGTGGTATTTACACAGTAGATGTCTAGCACATCATGACCCCTAGATATCTGATATTTCCATCTGACCACAACATAAGGTCAAGTTTCCCTCAGGCCACACACACACACAAACACCCACAGCGACACACACACACACACTCCCAACAGCAGGGAGTACAGAATGACATTTTGTTGGTGATTCGGACACCTAATTTTAATAATGGTAGAAAAGTCAAACATACCTTTTGGGTTTTTTATTCCATATTCCATCTGCACCTTTATTTCATGTGTGCTGAAGTGTATATATAACAAAGACGGTCCAGTTCTCATGACACTCGGATCATTATTTCCACTGTTTTCAGTCAAGAGAAGGTTCCAAATATCGATTACATTTTTCTTTGCATTAAAATATTTGTATACAACCCTCCATTTCAAAAAGTATGAAAGTGGCTGGTCCTAAATGTATGGGGGTGAGCATTTCTCAAACCTGTGTTTAAGTTTATTTATGTAATGGGTTTATAATCAGATTGGAGTAGAAGGTAATTCATATTTATTATTATATTATCAGTTTTATAAGCTGTCTTTAAAATATGGTGCAACTGGGAAGGTCTGAGATGTTTTCATTGTTTTACCTTCAGAGTGTCTTGGTCCAGAGCTTTGACTTCCTGGATCATCCTCTGTATTTCCTGTGAGGGGATGGCTGAGATGACAGAGTGAGCAGAGGAGCCTGCTGCCTCGTCATGGTGCCCCCCCTCCCCTCGCTCAATGGTACACTCCCTCAGTGTGGCCAAGCTGTGTTTAAAATGAAGACACACACACTGTTACACACTTCTGAGCACTGCACGCCTGGCAGCTCTGTGAGTTCTGTTAATTAAAACGTGCCGCTGCTTCTCTGGTGAAACAGGAAGTTGTTGTTTTTTTCAACAAAATGAACCACTTCCTTATGAATATAAAACAGGCACAGTATGCATTCTGGGGCGAGTCTCTGTTTGACTAATACAGTCTATGGTAATTATAAACTGCGAGTGTGTGTATGTGTGGCCTAGCATTACTATACTTGTGGGGACCTAAATCTGTTTACACAGTCACGTGTGGGGACTCGCCTCCCTTATGGGGACAAATTGGAGGTCCCCATGAGGGGAGTCATTAATTTTAGGGTGAAGACTTGGTTAGGTTTAGGATTAGGGTTAGGGTAAGGTTAAGGGTAAGGGTTAGGGTTAGGCATGTGTTGGTTATGGTTAAGGTTAGGATAAGTGTCCAGGAAATGCATGTAAGTCAATGTAATGTCCCCTGAAGTGATGTATACATGGTATGTGTGTGTGTGTGTGTGTGTGTGTGTGTGTGTGTGTGTGTGTGTGTGTGTGTGTGTGTGTGTGTGTGTGTGTGTGTGTGTGTGTGTGTGTGTGTGTGTGTGTGTGTGTGTGTGTGTGTGTGTGTGTGTGTGTGTGTGTGTGTGTGTGTGTGTGTGTGTGTGTTACTGCACCTGACAGAGAAGCCTCTCTCGCTGCTGTCCTGCTCTCTCTCCTCAGCATCGCTCTCCACAGAGGGCAGCAGGTCGCTGTGAGAGCGCATCACCGCCTGGGAAACCTGGAACAACCAACATATTAAAATAGAATTAGATACAAAACATAAGCATTTCTGGTTTCAATGATTTACAGGTAAAATAAGTCAAACCTATACAAAAGAATGTTCAATAATAGCACCATTATTTAAATATATTAATTCATTCATAACTATATGACCCACAGGCAATAAGACTGTTAAACACCTGAACTTTGAAACAACATCCACAACATGCATCTGGCTGCTACTTAGAAATTATTTATCTAATATATAATATTCCAATAACTTGCATATAGACTCTTATTGCACTATTTTCACTTTTTTTTTAAAAGTATTTTTCTTTTTGTCTTTACTATTTACTATATGTTTCTGTTGATCTGTTTTATTGTGTTGCACTGTTGGAGGAGCCTGTGACCTAAGATCTTCATCGTTTTATCATTTGCTCCCGTGGGTCCACAGTAATGACTGTTACATGTTACATCTATGTGTAATTGTAAAGAGCTTTGAGCACCTGGAAAGGAAGCATTGAGAGCTTATTATGGTGTTGGCAAATGTATTATCCATCACCTCATGTCATATTCAAGATGAATGGTTTTGTTCTTAGCAGCATTGTTAGAATTTGGCACTCATTTATCTCACTATCAGACATACAGGACTGGTGGGAGTGCCTTAAAGAGGACACATTCTGATCATGTTCAGGTGTATATCAGTATGTAGTGTCTCTACTTTAAAGAGTCCTCTCCTGCTGATGTTCAGGTTCATATCAGTATGTAGTGTCTCTACTTTAAAGAGTCCTCTCCTGTTGATGTTCAGGTGTATATCAGTATGTAGTGTCTCTACTTTAAAGAGTCCTCTCCTGCTGATGTTCAGATGTATATCAGTATGTAGTGTCTCTACTTTAAAGAGTCCTCTCCTGCTGACGTTCAGGTGTATATCAGTATGTAGTGTCTCTACTTTAAAGAGTCCTCTCCTGCTGACGTTCAGGTGTATATCAGTATGTAGTGTCTCTACTTTAAAGAATCCTCTCCTGCTGATGTTCAGGTGTGTATCAGTATGTAGTGTCTCTACTTTAAAGAATCCTCTCCTGCTGACGTTCAGGTGTATATCAGTATGTAGTGTCTCTACTTTAAAGAATCCTCTCCTGCTGATGATCAGGTGTATATCAGTATGTAGTGTCTCTACTTTAAAGAATCCTCTCCTGCTGACGTTCAGGTGTATATCAGTATGTAGTGTCTCTACTTTAAAGAATCCTCTCCTGCTGATGTTCAGGTGTATATCAGTATGTAGTGTCTCTACTTTAAAGAGTCCTCTCCTGCTGACGTTCAGGTGTATATCAGTATGTAGTGTCTCTACTTTAAAGAATCCTCTCCTGCTGATGTTCAGGTGTGTATCAGTATGTAGTGTCTCTACTTTAAAGAGTCCTCTCCTGCTGACGTTCAGGTGTATATCAGTATGTAGTGTCTCTACTTTAAAGAGTCCTCTCCTGCTGACGTTCAGGTGTATATCAGTATGTAGTGTCTCTACTTTAAAGAATCCTCTCCTGCTGATGTTCAGGTGTGTATCAGTATGTAGTGTCTCTACTTTAAAGAGTCCTCTCCTGCTGACGTTCAGGTGTATATCAGTATGTAGTGTCTCTACTTTAAAGAGTCCTCTCCTGCTGACGTTCAGGTGTATATCAGTATGTAGTGTCTCTACTTTAAAGAATCCTCTCCTGCTGACGTTCAGGTGTATATCAGTATGTAGTGTCTCTACTTTAAAGAGTCCTCTCCTGTTGATGTTCAGGTGTATATCAGTATGTAGTGTCTCTACTTTAAAGAGTCCTCTCCTGCTGATGTTCAGGTGTATATCAGTATGTAGTGTCTCTACTTTAAAGAGTCCTCTCCTGCTGATGTTCAGGTGTATATCAGTATGTAGTGTCTCTACTTTAAAGAGTCCTCTCCTGCTGATGTTCAGGTGTATATCAGTATGTAGTGTCTCTACTTTAAAGAGTCCTCTCCTGCTGATATTCAGGTGTATATCAGTATGTAGTGTCTCTACTTTAAAGAGTCCTCTCCTGCTGATGTTCAGGTGTATATCAGTATGTAGTGTCTCTACTTTAAAGAGTCCTCTCCTGCTGATGTTCAGGTGTATATCAGTATGTAGTGTCTCTACTTTAAAGAGTCCTCTCCTGCTGATGTCCAGGTGTATATCAGTATGTAGTGTCTCTACTTTAAAGAGTCCTCTCCTGCTGATGTTCAGGTGTATATCAGTATGTAGTGTCTCTACTTTAAAGAGTCCTCTCCTGCTGATGTTCAGGTGTGTATCAGTATGTAGTGTCTCTACTTTAAAGAGTCCTCTCCTGCTGATGTTCAGGTGTATATCAGTATGTAGTGTCTCTACTTTAAAGAGTCCTCTCCTGTTGATGTTCAGGTGTATATCAGTATGTAGTGTCTCTACTTTAAAGAGTCCTCTCCTGCTGATGTTCAGGTGTATATCAGTATGTAGTGTCTCTACTTTAAAGAGTCCTCTCCTGCTGATGTTCAGGTGTGTATCAGTATGTAGTGTCTCTACTTTAAAGAGTCCTCTCCTGCTGACGTTCAGGTGTATATCAGTATGTAGTGTCTCTACTTTAAAGAATCCTCTCCTGCTGATGTTCAGGTGTATATCAGTATGTAGTGTCTCTACTTTAAAGAGTCCTCTCCTGCTGATGTTCAGGTTCATATCAGTATGTAGTGTCTCTACTTTAAAGAGTCCTCTCCTGCTGATGATCAGGTGTATATCAGTATGTAGTGTCTCTACTTTAAAGAGTCCTCTCCTGCTGATGTTCAGGTGTGTATCAGTATGTAGTGTCTCTACTTTAAAGAGTCCTCTCCTGCTGATGTTCATGTGTATATCAGTATGTAGTGTCTCTACTTTAAAGAGTCCTCTCCTGCTGATGTTCAGGTGTATATCAGTATGTAGTGTCTCTCCTTTAAAGAGTCCTCTCCTGCTGATGTTCAGGTGTATATCAGTATGTAGTGTCTCTACTTTAAAGAGTCCTCTCCTGCTGATGTTCATGTGTATATCAGTATGTAGTGTCTCTACTTTAAAGAGTCCTCTCCTGCTGATGTTCAGGTGTATATCAGTATGTAGTGTCTCTACTTTAAAGAGTCCTCTCCTGCTGATGTTCAGGTTCATATCAGTATGTAGTGTCTCTACTTTAAAGAGTCCTCTCCTGCTGATGTTCAGGTGTATATCAGTATGTAGTGTCTCTACTTTAAAGAGTCCTCTCCTGCTGATGTTCAGGTGTATATCAGTATGTAGTGTCTCTACTTTAAAGAGTCCTCTCCTGCTGATGTTCAGGTGTATATCAGTATGTAGTGTCTCTACTTTAAAGAGTCCTCTCCTGCTGATGTTCAGGTGTATATCAGTATGTAGTGTCTCTACTTTAAAGAGTCCTCTCCTGCTGATGTTCAGGTGTATATCAGTATATAGTGTCTCTACTTTAAAGAGTCCTCTCCTGCTGATGTTCAGGTGTATATCAGTATGTAATGTCTCTACTTTAAAGAGTCCTCTCCTGCTGATGTTCACGTGTATATCAGTATGTAGTGTCTCTACTTTAAAGACTCCTCTCCTGCTGATGTTCAGGTGTATATCAGTATGTAGTGTCTCTACTTTAAAGAGTCCTCTCCTGCTGATGTTCAGGTGTATATCAGTATGTAGTGTCTCTACTTTAAAGAGTCCTCTCCTGCTGATGTTCAGGTGTATATCAGTATGTAGTGTCTCTACTTTAAAGAGTCCTCTCCTGCTGATGTTCAGGTGTGTATCAGTATGTAGTGTCTCTACTTTAAAGAGTCCTCTCCTGCTGATGTTCAGGTGTATATCAGTATGTAGTGTCTCTACTTTAAAGAGTCCTCTCCTGCTGATGTTCAGGTGTATATCAGTATGTAGTGTCTCTACTTTAAAGAGTCCTCTCCTGCTGATGTTCAGGTGTATATCAGTATGTAGTGTCTCTACTTTAAAGAGTCCTCTCCTGCTGATGTTCAGGTGTATATCAGTATGTAGTGTCTCTACTTTAAAGAGTCCTCTCCTGCTGATGTTCAGGTGTATATCAGTATGTAGTGTCTCTACTTTTAAGAGTCCTCTCCTGCTGATGTTCAGGTGTATATCAGTATGTAGTGTCTGTACTAGGACATGTCTCCATGCTTTAATGTTCAAAAAGCTCTTTATTTTTCTCATACTGCCTTTTCACCCTCTGTCGGAAACCAGAGTCTGCTCTGATTGGTTAGCTGGCCGGCTCTGTTGTGATTGGTCAACAGCTTGAGCGTTACATAGTGATGTCACTAAGTTACGGAAGTAAACAATGGAGTCCAATGGAGGCGTTTCATTATGGGGGGGGTTGAGAGTGCTCCCTCTGGAAGGAACACAGGGATTGTAGCCTTTGCAGACCATTTACATGCACAAAAACCTATAAAACACCCGACAGGAAAGGAAAACCCCAAAACACAATAAGTGAATATAAAAATTGGACCTTCAAATAATAATCATTGACATAAAGTCCATAACCATGGTTCTTCCCTGACAGATTACCTGGTTACTGAAGGCTAGGATCTTCTCTAAACTCCCCTCCTCCAGTCCTCTCTGATGGTGGCTGCCTGCGGGGGGGGCAGCACTCAGGGTGGGGCTCAGGGGCTTCCCTTGGTTCTCTGCTCCATCTCTCTCTTCTTGAAGGCTCTCTCCCCCCTCTTGAGATATCATGGATGTGGCAGGGGGAGAGACTGTGTTCTGATTGGAGCTGGTGAGATCCTCTTCTAGCTCAGCTTCCTGTTTGGCAGGAAGTGGAGCTGATGGAGGATCACCATGTGTCCCTGAGTGCAGATCAGTGCTGTCACACAGTGGCAGATCTGCGGGGGGTTGGATAGAGGGGGGGTCATCTCCAGCGGCTGTTTGACTGCATGCTTCAAAAGTGGAGGAGGGGATAGCAGAAGGTGTAGCAAAGACAGGGGGGTTCTCTGGCTCGCTGTCACACGGAGAGGTGATTTCCTGGATCTCTTCTTGGATTTCATGTTGGCCCCTCCCACTGTCCCCATGTGAGGCAGGGCGACTCCTGCTCTCCTCCAGAGGTAGAGAGGTGGAGGTGGCAGAGGGTCTCCTGTTCCCCCCCTTCTCTGAAACCTCCGGACTGGAAAAAGTCTCAAAGGAGTGGATCTTCTGTTTGATTGACAGGTTGGCTGAAGATGAGGCGGATCTGCCCCCGTAGGTCCTGGTGAAGCCCCCCACTGACCTCAGCTCTGCGGGTTTGTCCTGCTTCTTCTGGCCCTGCTCATTCCGGATTTTCCTCAGACTCTGGCGGAACCAGGCAGGCTTGGGGGCCACCGGGGGGGCCGTCTTTTCTCCTGGAGGAGTCTCACATGTTTTCTCAGGAGTCATATCCGAGGGAGGATCTGAGGTGACATCCGAGTGTGTGCCGTTAACCTCAGGTGTGTTCTCCTGGTCGCTCATGGTGGTGGGGTGTGTTCTGTCTGCAGCGGCGGGGTGGTGGTGGAGCACCTCTTCAGGGGGGCGGTTTGCGAGGTGAACCCAGGGGTCCTCAATGCGTGCCTGGGTGTGTTGGTCAATGTGAGGCTGTCTCCTCAGAGCTCCTCTCTTTGACTGTGAGCAGAGCACAGCGTCTGACGGACACAAAGCAGAGGAACGTAGAACAATCTGGTGCTTCTTGTTTTCAAACATGTCACAAACTCATGAGAAGACTTTTTATTCTGTTAACATCCCAATTATTTGATTGATGATTATCCAGGCTTCTGCCAGTATTTGTAGGATTAACATGGAGGTCCCCATAAAAGTGTTTTTTCATTCATTCAAATAAATGTATATCAAACTGACCATATCCAACTAAAAAACTCAATTTCAATCAAATTGGTTATGATGAAAATGTAACAAAACTAGACTACAGCTACTCTATGTGAAGCTCAACTCTTCTCCATTAAAGTGGAGCTTTGAGAAAAAGGCTGATATGCATATTATCACAATGACATTCAAGACAACCTGAAACCTTGGTGTAACTGAAGCAGCTCAATAGTGCTTCAGAAGTTAGAGCCCATTGCACACATCCTGATAGAATTGTATTAACGGACACATAGAAGCCCTGCCTTAAACAGGAAATGGAACTTTAGTAACTGAAATACTGATCCCACAGCAGCAGGGTCAGCATGCTGTATCAACCAACCGCCTGATTCATCAGCTACCTGAGGTTGCATTCAGGTGCCTAAAGTATATAAACGTATGGTGTGTTACCTGTGTGTAGTCTGTTGCTGGTGCAGGCTGCAGTCCCCTCTGAGTGTTCTCTTAGTCGTTCTCCTTCCTGCTACACAAACAGGAAGTATTGTGTCACACAGTTTCTCTCATATCAACCACAAAGAGGTGCAATAATGCTTCCGCTCTGACACTCATCCACATCACTGCTGCTGCTCTCCCTGCGCCATTCAGTAACAGGCCCAGAACCTGAACAAGCATGATGCTAACATTGGTGCCCTCGTCCAATTAGATTGGGGGTAGGCCTACTGGTGGAAGGTTGTCATAGTCCACTCATGGACTTTTTCTCTAGTGCTCGTACTAAATTCCATTCGCCTCACTGAATTAGTAGGCAGATTACATTAAGGTGAAGCAAAAATGTACATGTATATATTTGATATTTACTGTATTTTATTTATTTTCAATTTTAATTAATTGATCATTTAAATAAATGTGAGTGAAACGCTTCAATAAACACTGTGGAGTCCCAAAGGAGGAGTAGAGGTAAAGCAGTAAAACTGAGAACGTCTTGTAATATTCCATTTGACACATGCATACGAGCACATGACACGCCTTCATGCTGACATGCACACGAATAGGGAAATGTATAAAAACATGCATACCAGGCAACACAGAGACACAAGATGAGTGTTGCAAGCACCGTGTTATGCATTTGTACTTCTTCATTCATTTAAATTGTTTGCTAATGTTCAGCTTCATATCAGTAGTGTCTCTACTGGGACATGTCTCCATGCTTTCATGTTCAAAAAGCTCTTTATTTTGACCTCTTTTCACCCTCGGTCTGACCGAGAGAGAGAGACCCTTAGTCTGTCATGTACAATGTGTTGGAGAGCTAGCCAATAGAAGCGCGAGTGTTACGTAGCGATGTCACTATGTCACTACGGAAGTAAACAAAGGATTCTAACAATGTCTTACCAATCATACAAAAGTGCAGCAGTACACTGAGCTGTGATTAAAGCAAGTGTCTGTAATGTAGACCAGTATAGGCTGACTGTTAAATCACAACCAGGTGTTCAGCATGCTTTCACCAGCACAACACTGAAGCAATCCCTTCACATACGTTCCTTAAGAGTAACCTCAGGATCTTTCTCAGTGCCTTGTACACACTGCTGAAGAACTGCAGGCAGTGAGAGGAGAGGACAGGGTTACATGTTAGTCATGGTTAGTCTATTGAAGAAAACATGCATATTACAAGAGATGGTCAGCTAATTCAGAAAGAAGCAGTGCCCTCGCTGTTCCTCAAATCAGCATCCATATATGGGCACTGAATTACAAACGGTTTGATAAACCTAATTAGCTACTGTATCGGAGCAACATCCAACAGACAGTGCCTGGTTTATGCATGCCAAGTAGGATGTGTGAGATGGATACCATGTGCCCATCCCACTTCCTGGTTGGCATCCTAATCCTGATTGGAGCAGCACATAGTCTCTCCAATCAGGATTTGGATACCAATGCAATTCGAGGGACCAGACATATGGAAAGTGAGAGAAGGGGGATGGTACGTTTGTAATGAATGTTTTGACACATGTTGGCACAGAAATGGCAGACAGTGTTAAAACATAACAGTTCTGCTATCGGACACAACTGACAGATACTGACAAAGTTCTGGTTCCAGGTCATGTTTGGGTATTAATTGTAATGCTCGCTTTTGGATAAGTTCCATTTCCCTAACCAGAGGTGAGAAAAGTACTCAGATCTTGTACGTAAGTAAAAGTAGAAGTACTCAGATCTTGTACTTGAGTAAAAGTAGAAGTACTCAGATCTTGTACTTGAGTAAAAGTAGAAGTACTCAGATCTTGTACTTGAGTAAAAGTAGAAGTACTCAGATCTTGTACTTGAGTAAAAGTAGAAGTACTCAGATCTTGTACTTGAGTAAAAGTAGAAGTACTCAGATCTTGTACTTGAGTAAAAGTAGAAGTACTAAGATCTTGTACTTGAGTAAAAGTAGAAGTACTCAGATCTTGTACGTAAGTAAAAGTAGAAGTACTCAGATCTTGTACTTGAGTAAAAGTAGAAGTACTCAGATCTTGGAGCCTACTTGAGTAAAAGTAGAAGTACTCAGATCTTGGACTTGAGTAAAAGTAGAAGTACTCAGATCTTGTACTTGAGTAAAAGTGGAAGTACTCAGATCTTGTTCTTGAGTCAAAGTAGAAGTACTCAGATCTTGTACTTGAGTAAAAGTAGAAGTACCAGAGTGTAGGAATACTCTGTTACAGTAAAAGTCCTGCATTCAAAATGTTCCTCAAGTGAAAGTAGAAAAGTATTCTCATCAAAATATAGTGAAAGTAGCGACAGTAAAAGTAGTCGTTTTGCAGATTGGTCCATTTCAGAATAATATATATGATATGTTTTATAATGATTGATCATGGAAGTGTTCTCAAAGCTGGTGAAGGTGCAGCTAGTCTGAATGACTTTGTAGACTGCAGGGTAGCTGGTGGATTTACTCCAGGTGGAACTAAAGTCTGATTCAACACTTGGTTATATTTCACATCATTCATCCACATCTGTGAAGTAACTGAAGGTATTAAGTACATGTAGTGGAGTAAAAATACACCAATTACCTCTGAATTGTTGTGGAGTAGAAGTACAAAGTAGCAAATTTGGATTCATTTTAATTTCCCTAACTTTGCTTAACGTGTTGCAACGATCACTGCACCAATAATGTAGCAATGCACCAGCAAAGTTGGCTGTTATGTGGAAATAGTACATACATTCAACAGAGGCCTTCACAGCTACCTTAATAAACCTGTTCCCAGTGTTCAGAGGCAGCATGCAGAGTGGTGTACCTGACAGCTGTGTGAGGAGGACTCCAGCCCCCCCTCTCTGACTGGGGACCCTCCACTGGAGCCGCTGGAGTCTCCGTTATAGCCCTCCTCACTGGTCACGTCCTGCGGCCAGCAGTGCCGGTGAGGAGCAGCACGCACCCTGCAGGTGGACTACACACACACACACACACCCACCCACACCCACACGCACGCACGCACATACACACACACACACACACACACACACACACACACACACACACACATACACACACACACACACACCTGTAATACATTTATAGAGTGGTCCTAAAACCCAGAAATGACATAGCATTTTAGCATTTCCAGGTCCCTCGTCTTGAAGTCAACAGTTGTTTTGTTTGTTTTTGTTTGTGGTAAGCCTAAAATAAGTTCTGTGGTTAATCCAGGCTTAAGAACGTTTTTTACATATTATTCTCTGACCAAAGCTTCTTTGTATCATAAAAAAACAGCAGTTGCTCGGAAGTGACAAAATTAGACTTCTTAAATTCATCCCACCAAGCATTAGCGTCCTTTAGCTTAGCATTGAGTAGCCATGCGACTAATGCAGTTTATTATGTTAGCTTTTTAGTTCTGGAAATTGCAATTACCTTTCAAATATCACAAAGTGGTGTTAATCTATTGAGGTTATCCTGCAGAACAAAATGTTTAAGTATCATAAACGTGTGTTTGCTACAGATCTTATTTTCTGCAATATTCCAAACCCAATGGAAAAATACATAGCATTTTAGTTGTGGGAGCCCTTGCAATGCCAACTTCTGTGTC
The DNA here is from genome assembly GCA_028583405.1 of Pogonophryne albipinna. Classification (NCBI taxonomy): domain Eukaryota; kingdom Metazoa; phylum Chordata; class Actinopteri; order Perciformes; family Artedidraconidae; genus Pogonophryne; species Pogonophryne albipinna. Next base: position 869,129 of record JAPTMU010000027.1, on the reverse strand, counting down.
GGCCTACAAATATACATCTTTGCCGCACCAATCTAATAAAAGTGTGACACAAGAAGTAGGTGTCTTCATTTTGTTAGATAATGTTTTGGGAGTTTTTTGTCTTTAAATTAGAGTACATTACAGTACAATTATTAAAAAGATTATATACATATGTAGTTTGGAGTCCCTGCTTTGTCTTTTGGGATGGAAGGATAGATGGATGGTTGGATGGATGAATGGATGGTTGGATGGATGGTGTACCTTGTTGCTCCTGAGGGCCAGGTCCAGGGCGTGCTGATTGGACAGGTGTGCAGCAGCAGTGTTGTAGGGGACGTTGTAGTCTTCATCAGGATACACAGGCACTGACAGCCTGTTGTCAGACCACGTCTCTCTCATAGACTACACAACAGGGAGGGGACAGGGTCAGATGACACACACTACTACAAAAGAGGCTGTATTTTGAACTTTCTCAACACAACCTGCTCATGTGTGCTTACCTGGGGTGTGTCCAGGCTGTGCACGCGGGCGGATGGGTGATGGTGTGTGTTGTGGAGGTGCTGTATAGTGAGGAATTGATTGTGGTGGGGGCTGCTGGTGTTGTCGCTGCAGGAGCGGGTCATGGTCTTCTGCGCCCGTCGAACTGTCAGCTGACTGAAAGTCTTCTCCAGACAGCGCTCACACCTCTGCCGACTGTGAGAGCAGGGCTCCAGTCTGCGCAGACCTGGGGCCAGCAACACAGGGCAGAGGTTCACGGTGGATCTTTAACAATATGCTACTCTGTAATACAATTCAGAAGACCTAAAACACAAAGATGTAACTGTGGAATGAATAATAATAAATATGTCACCATCAATACTCCACTGGCTCTTCTCCTTCCTCAGTTTGCTGTTTTCCACTGCCTGAGCGATAGCATCATTCAGCTGCTGCCCTGACACCTGGACCATACGGGGCAGAAGAAGAGATTGTCAAGGGGGTTAATGAATGAGTCAGAATGGCAGCTCTTAAACAAGTTCAAGATAGTTTTCAAGGTAAAGAAAGGATATCATATAAGAGTTTTAAAATATCTTCATTATATTAGGTAAAAAGCCTTATACCCATACTCCAGACAAAGACTAATAGAGGATGACGGCAGAATAAAGTCGACACCAACGTTTTGTGTGTGTACATTTGAGGAAAATGGTCACATCTAGTATGACTTGAGGATTTTTTATTCTAGCATTTCAGACAACCCACACTTCAGACTTTTTTTAGACACAGATACGAAATCAATTAATTAAAAAAGGCATGTTAAAGTATAAAAGTATACCTGCTAAACAACAAGTGATTGTTCGCATGTTAGCATGCTGATGTTAGCATGCTAAAAGTAGTCATTGTGCAGATTGGTCCATTCCAGAATAATATATATGATATGTTTTATAATGATTGATCATGAAAGTGTTCTCAAAGCTGGTAAAGGTGCAGCTAGTTTGAATGACTTTGTAGACTGCAGGGTAGCTTGTGGATTTACTCCAGGTGGAACTAAAGTCTGATTTAACACTTGATTATATTTCACATCATTCATCCACATCTGTGAAGTAACTAAAGGTATTAAATACATGTAGTGGAGTACAAGTACATGATTTACCTCTGAACTGTAGTGGAGTGGAAGTACGAAGTAGCATGGAATGGAAATACTCTAGTAAAGCACAACTATAAAAATTGTACGTACAGTACTTGAGTAAATGTACTTAGTTACTTCCCACCTCTGTTTAGGGGTGTTACATAATTTGCCTCATAAGCCAAGAACTGCCTGTTGTAGAGACCCTAAACATTCATTCATCATTCATTCCACTCTGTTGGAGTTTGGCCTGAGGGAGGAGGCCAGGACACTGGGATGAAAGCCAGGAGCCATGGAGCTAACACTCAGAGGCCCCAAGCTGAACCCAGGGGCCAGCTCCTCCCTGAGCCCGTAAACCTGACCCGGGTAGGGAATGAGGTGTTGGCATTGCATACTTTGGGGTCGGGGTGTCGGCTGATGATGATGTGGACTGGACCTGGTGAGCACTGGCTCAGCACCGTGTACACATCGTTCAGCGCCATGCTGTAAACCACAGTGTCGTTGATCTCCATGATCTCATCCCCACACCTGCAGGTAAGAGGGGGGGGAGAGGGTTTTCACAGTGAGGACAGACCCAAGATCTGCCTTTTACACTTCCTGTCTTATATATAGGGAGGCGTGTGGTGCAGTGGGTTGGTGTTGGGATCAGATGGTCACAGGTTCAAACCCCACTGCAGTCAGCATGTCGTTGTGTCCCTGAGACCCTTCACCCCAAAGTGCTCCTGTGGGGATTGCCCTCAGTATTGAGTATGTAAGTCGCTTTGGATAAAAGCGTCTAACAAGTAACATGTCATGTAATGTAACATCTAAGTGCACTTAATTCACAATGTGTAACAGGTATGTTGGTACTCTCTCCATGCATGCAGTAAATGCTCCTCACCGGAGTCTACTGTCCATGTGTGCTACTGATCCAGGAGAGAGGGTGTGGATGAAGATCCCAGGACAGCCGTCACCAGATGGAACACAGCACAGCCCGATACCCAGACCAACACCTGCCTCTGGGAAGTGATTCATGCAGAGAAACCTTTAGTATGATAACATTAAAGGAGGCTGTTTCAATCAAAAGAGATTTAAAGTAATGCACACTCTAACAAACTAATGTTAAGCAGTAGAGATTAGCCTTTGAGAGCTCCAATGCTTTCAGCAGGGCCCAAGATACAGCTATAAATCTATACATGTACAATATAAAATGTATAATCAGATGAAATTCTGAAATCTAAGAAATCCTATTCTGAGTAATTGTAAGTGGATCTTTGGTATTTAAATAATATATCAAAAAGATTGTTGTGGTGTCTCTGCTGTTTGGCTGACCTTTGTGCAGGATGATCTCCATGACGACGCGGTCGCCCGGGGCCCTCGGGGTGTCGCTGCAGCTGCTGTTCAGGTAGCTGTAGTCAGCGCTGACCCGGGCCAGGCCAGAGCTGGAGCTGAGGGAGCGAGACCTGCAGAGCTGGGCCTCCGGACCACACCCTTCCCCCCCCCGCAGGCTCGTCCTCACCACCAGGGTCAGCAGCCCCTTCTTGATTTGCTACAGAGACATTTCTCATCAATGCTTTTGGAAATGTAGGCCGGGCGTTAATGTTGTTAATTGGTTTGGTTGGTAAGGGGAAGTTAGGATTTTGCACACAGAGTTAAGGCAAAATCCTAACTTCCCACACAGCCCCCAAAAGATACCCCTCACTACAGCTCCATCAGAAAGAGCCCAGTATTCAGCAAGTAACGACAAAGAAAAGCAGTCAAATGGAGAAGTGGAAAGTAGAGTAAAGTACAAGTACCTCAGCCCTTTGGCTTCTGTCAGGGAAAGATTACGGTTCTGTTGTTACCAGTAAAACACAATGAAATACATTGTGAGTGAACATTTTCCTGATACATTCAAGATCAAAATGGTCTGGGATTATCAACCCAGGAAGCCAGTTTTCCGAAAGAAGTCAATATTATTCCTTATCAGGAAAATATATCATTGAACGTTTTCTACTCTACTGTGTGTTTAACATGTTTCCTTTCATTGGAGCTTCTGTGCTCTACAATCTCTTACGTAAGTAATAGTCAAGTTGCTTTCATTTATAAGAAATTGAAAATAAATGTGTGTAACCTCCTCTGCTTTATCATCATACAGTATAATGAAGTTTGCTTACTTTGAACTTGTACAGGGCTTCATCATGAGTCAGACCATGGAGAGACTCTGCGTTCAGCTCCAGGATCTCATCCCCTACACACACACACACACACACGCGCACACGCACGCATACACACACACGCACACACACACAATAAAAAAAATGCTGTTTACTATAACAGTAAAGTGTGTGTATGAGCTCCATGCACAGTGTGTGGTCCTCACCCTCCTGCAGTCTTCCATCAGCAGCTGCTGCCCCCCCAGGGAAGATGGTCTTCACATAGATCCCCATCGGTCCATACATGCTGTCCCGGCCCCCCACGATGCTGAAGCCCAGGCCCTGCGTCACAACAACAGCTATTATTCAACAACATACTCAGACTCAAAAGTGTATCAGTGGAGCTATCACAATATACCAATAATGTAATCTGATTACTTTCCTTAACTCTGGGATTACCTAAGTAACATCTGATTCTGACTTTTTTTTATGTAACTGTAAATTCTGTTACATGTCGTACCTTTCCGTGGCCCTTCATCAGCACCACGTTACAGATGATGAACGCCTGCACGTTACTGCAGGAGTGAACCAGCTGAGCAGAGCTGAGGGAGCGGGAGGGGCGCACAGGCTGGACACACACACACACACACACACACACACACACACACACACACACACACACACACACACACACACACACACACACACACACACACACACACAGAGCAGGGCATTATGTAATGAATTATTAACTGTACTACCAGTAAGTACAGTAGTAACATATAGAAAGGGTTTCCTGCTCTACTCATGGCGGGGGGCCCCAGAGGAAACATTGCTGCTGGGCCCCTTTAATGTGACTCACTCTCAAGGTTCAAGGTTCAAGTTCAAGGTTCAAGGCTTGTATTGGTCATACGAACATAGCTACAGTGTAGTTATGACGATGAAAATCTTAGGTCACAGGCTCCTCCAACAGTGCAACACAATAAAACAGAATAACAGAAAAAAATAGTGAAATAATGAAATAGTGCAATAAGAGTCTATATACAAGTTATTGGAATATGATGTATTAGATAAAACATTTGTAAGTTGCAGCCAGATGAATGTTATGGATGTTGTTTCAGTCTTATGGCCTGTGGGAGTCTGGTGCAGAAGTGCAGTTTTTTGTGCTCATTATTAGATTAATGAAAATGTGTGGTAGTCACCAGGTGACCTTTACCAGGTGACCTTTAATGCATTGTGTTAATAATATTGAGAAAATAAATCAAATACTTGTGTAGTGGTGTGAGGGAACTCCAGCTGCTGGGACAGGGACTTCCTGTTTCCATATAAACCCCCGTTGCCATGGGGATGAGTGGAATAAAGCTCTGGGCTCTTCATGATGATGCTGTCCAGATCTCCGATCCAGTACGGGTGAACACCTGCTCACACACACCATCACAACCAGCAGCAGCTTTACATTCTCTACTTTGAGGAGATTTTATCCGTACAAATATTTGTATTTATTTGAATTTTATCTTTTATTTGGACATTTTACACACCTTCATTTAACTTGTATTATTTTATTTTCATTTATGTTTATTATCTTTTTATTGCGCCTTTTTACTGTTTTGTTAAAAAATAAACGTTTTATTATCTGGTATTTTGTATTTTATTTATTGCAATATTTTCATTTGGTTTTCTATTTGCCTGATGAGTAATACGTCTTCGCAGAAAACAACTTTGTATCTCTAACCCATCATTATACGTATCATTAGAAACATAAACTACCTTTTACAAGCTGTTCAATCTCACGCCGCTGGAGCTATAAGCACAGCATTTCTCCCAATTAGGACCGCATTTCCCATAAGCCATGAGGCTTCCTGGTGTTAAAAGGATATTACCCCCTGGCCTCACCCCCCCTGAAGACAATAAACATATTATTTCCCCATCATCCTCTCTCTCCTCTCATCCCTCATTACTATACACTCTAAAAGCTTTAGCAGAGTCAGAACAGAGCAGCAGCCTGCTGTTTGTGCGGCCTCCTCTCAAACACTGATGCAAAGTGAAACACAGTATGGTTCTCACTGGTGGTCATTTTTACTTTAGAGTGAAAACTGTATGATACACACCGGTTGAATTGACAGTCTGTCCTGGTGGCTTCTGCTTCTCTGTGTCCCAGCATCTGTCCTCGTTCACCTCTGGGATGGGTAACTACACACACACACACGCACACGCACACACGCACACGCACACGCACACGCACACACGCACGCACGCACGCACGCACGCACGCACGCACGCACGCACGCACGCACGCACGCACGCACGCACGCACGCACGCACGCACGCACGCACGCACACACACACACACACACACACACACACACACACACACACACACACACACACACACACACACACACACACACACACACACACACACACACACACACACACACACACACACACACACACACACACACACACACACAGACAAAAACATACGTTGTTCTTTTTTTTTTTTAAAGTGTTGGATGAAAAATGTTTCAACAGGTTCCTCATTTAAATGTAATAGTGGGTCAGACTAAGGAGTTTACCTTGAGGTGGTTGTTGTTGGCCATCAGTTCCTCCTCCGTGTATCCAGGCAGGCACAGAGGGCCAGAGGGGGGGGTGAGGGCAGGGTGCTGTGGGCTTGTATTCAGACTGTGTGAATGGAGAGTGTCTTCACATGTGGAGATGTCCTAAAGTAGACAAAACACCAGTGAAGAGAAACATGACATCTGTGGCCCAACAGAATGGCAGAATGTGTTTAAAGTTAACTTCAGCTTACTTCTTATTTCTGCTTGTACATCACAAAGCAACCCATCACACTTATCCTTGTAATAGATTCCTCAGGAGAGGATAGTATACATTATGCATTAAGAATTGCGTAGTTAAGTTTAGTGTAAAGTAAAAGAGTATAGTATCAAGTACACGGCTTGGCTGAATACTCAATTCTGATTGGTCAATTTGGACATTCCAGAAGTCTGTTCTATTTCAATAGCAGACTGTTGTTAAGGATAAGAGACCGTTGCTAAGGATACTAGGGCTGCAACAAACGACTCATTTGATAATCGATTAATCTATCGATGAATGAAACGATGAATCGACTATTCGGACTATTACTGTATGCCTTGCACAATTTCTCAAGCGCTCTTATTTAGCCATCAGCTTTTAGATTTAGCTTGAGGTTGTTTTAGGCATGTGGAAACTAACAATGAAGACAATAAAGATTAATACTTGATTCAAAAATACATATATTATTAAATTAACTTAACAAATTGTTTACAAAATTAACATTGCTTTTTATTTAAATTAAATAAATAATGTTTCACATCAAAATAAACAACAATGTTTTAACAAATGGTATTAAATAATGTGATGACAGAACTGTAAACAGAATAGCTGAAACTTTAACTAAATAAATAACTCAGTTACCTCTAATCATTAACCCATGTTTGTATAATGTATATTAACTCCGTGTGTTGCTGCTAGCATACATAACACCTGACGTGGAAACGTTACTCGTGGACGGGGCTACAGAGCTACTAGAAAGACAGTCGAACCCGGTGCATTCCTCCGTCTGGATGTGGTGCACTTTTGATAAATGTTTAGACAAATTGCTCGTGTTACCGCCCTTACATGCTAAACACTTATTGCACTTTTGGCAACGAGCATCGAGACGGGTAAAGTTTAACCACACCTCGGAGCGCGTTCTCTCCGCCATCTCCTCCGTGTGTTGCTGCATGTAGCAGCTGCGTGTGTGTAAACTGCCCCGCCCCCTCGCACACAGATGGGGGAGAGAGATCTCTTCTGGATTGGAAAGATCGAAAATACATCATAGACGCATTTGTTTGTCTTTTTGCATTTTAGAAACGAGTTGGCGACACTAAGACTGCGAGATAATGCTTATGTAGCAACAATACATGACATATATTTTTTAAATGTCTCCAGTCCGGATAAAAAGACCGATAACGTTGGAGCTTAACGGCGCGTAAAACACACGTGATGACGTCACCAACTAATCGACGACTGAATTAGTTGGCAACTCATTTGGTCATCGATTTTAATCGATTAAGTCGATTAGTTGTTGCACCCCTAAAGGATACTATAAGCAAAGGGCTATGTGCAGTCATATCAATCGCAGAAAGAATTCCGGTCAATATAATGTCAGCTGAGGCCAAAAAAAAACAAAAAAAAACAAATGTTTACCTCCACCAGAAAACACCATGGATTTTTTTTTATTTGTGGAGAGCATGAAACTTTAGATTCATGATGGATAAATTGTCCCCAGAAAAACTGAAAAAGAGAACAAGAGAAGGAAAGAAATGTAAAGACAGCACGCTGGAATTCAGAGAAATCAACAGAAGAAGACAGACAGAAAGTCAACACTAAAGGGAACAGCAGAAGAAGACAGACAAGAAGTCAACACTAACTGGAAGTTTTTAAAGACTGTTTAATGGAAGAGAAAATGTGAACGGACTCGGACAGTTACAGTAAACATAAAAAAATATATTTGCGGAAGTAAACCGACCATTTTGAAATCAATAAAATCATGTTGAATCAATATATTATGTAAAATTATTGATTTAAATAGGAAGCCATGTAATAAGCAGAGTATTGTGCAGCAATCTGTTGTATTGAGCAACTGCATATCTCTTACATACAATATAGAATACTATGGTATGGTATGGTCCTGGGAAACGTTTAAAGATTCAAAAAGAGGCCTGTAGTAGCAAAGGTCAAGGCAGTCAGAGTATAGAACATTATGGAGCAGTAGGTGTGGTTCAGATTAGTTCTATAGAATATAAATGATATGGAGTAGTATAATTTATAGTAAGAAGCAGAGTACAGTGTATTTTACAGTAGTTTAGTTAACGATCGTATATTACAAGCAATGGCAGATTCAAATGAGTCATTTAGGTGTCTTAAAAAGGGATTAAGAAACATTTTAAAGAGGAATTTACACTGTTAAGTCGTGAGTGAAAAGTTTAATTCAGAATAACCAGTTTAAAGTGTTATAGATGTTGCTGTAATGCTGACATTATTAAATACCCCAATGCTCTGTATAATTATGAATAAGTCTTTGGGGACACTTCTGAAGGGAGCCATTATGAAATCAAAAATGAAACAGAGATGGTATTGAAACCAGAATCAGCTGAGCCCGGCCGTCACATTCTAGAGATTCTTTCCTGCTTCAGATCTCTCTCCCTTCAGGCTGCTGTTCAGGTCCCAACAGCCTCTGACCCAACAGACCTGCAGTGTGTCCCTGTGTTACCCTCCCCAGCAGCAACGCTCCCACAGAGACAGAAACACTAATGCCCCTTTTTCCACCAAACCAGTTCAAGTTCTAGCTCTGTGCTTGTGCTCTTCTGGTTCAGAACCGGTTCTTCTTTTTAGCCCCAGTTGTGTTTCTACCTCCCAGAGCCAGAGCCCGACTGGTGCTGCGTCATGACATCACCGTTTACGTCGCTGATTTTCTCCCCAATGCCGCTCACAACAACAACAACAATAGAGAGCCGAAGTCTCTTCCTTTCCGGTGGACCTCCATGGGACCTTATTTCGGAAAAAATATGTATTGTAGTCAATGGCGAGAGAGAAATTATCTTTCGATCCCATTTGAATTGTGCCATGAATTACACATATGATGTTTGTCAATTTAAAAGATAATTTTGCAAGTCAAAAAAATAAAAATGTGTCGTAAAACTGTGAAGTAACACTTATTTTTGTGTGAAACTGCTCAATGAACTACATCTCTGGTCTCGCACAACACACGTCACCAACACCAAGATGGCCGTCACCTTAGCACATTTCACCTCTTTCAGAATGAGGCGAAAAGTATTAAACGAGGTGAAAATCATTACACGTCTGGGCATGTTGAGAGCTGCAAATACACAAAAGGGGAGTTAGTCGGTTCTATAAGAGCCGAGGTGAGTGTTAAACGAGTGTAATGTGTAACGTTAATGTCAGCTAGCTAACATTAGCTAACAAGGTACACTCCCGTTTTTTTTTTTTTTAGCTACTAGTTTTATGTGTACCTTGTCAACACTAATGTTATCCACAGCATACACAGCGATCACGCAGTTCTTAACGAGAAAACTAGTTGCTAAAACAAAACACGGGAGTACCTTGTTAGCTAATGTTAGCTGTGGAGTCTATTTATGCTTATTGTGCTCATGAGCAGTGTTGGGTGTAACGCGTTACAAAACAGAGTTACGGCCCGTCCACACAGCGGCGTGCGTTGAAGCTTCCAACGCTTCTGCCCATTCACGTTGAATGGGGTGACGTCACTTTTAGCCGAACTGCGTTTTGGGAAGCGACGTGGAGCGTTGCTGGCGTTGCTCGCTTCAAAAGTTGAGCAATGTTCAACTTTTGACGCCTCGACGGAGGCGTCAGCCAATCGAATCATATGCCAGTACAAGCTCTAGCCAATCAAACCGCGTGCTTGTGTGTCAGGGGCGGGAGATTCATGTGATTGGTTGTTAGTCGAGTGTCAGACATGCCCGCCGGCAAGCGTCAACGCACGCCGCTGTATAGGACGGGCCGTTACAGTAATGTAACCATTACTAATGAAATTAGTTACAATTCTCAGTAACGCAGTTACAACTAATTTTAACCCTAAATGAAATGGTGTTTTGTTTTTTAAGAATTCACTAACATCGCGAGACATTCCGACACCAGAGAAAAATTGTGCCGGTAGATTAGTAAGCCTGGTGTTTATGTAATCAGTCAGGCTGATCTTGATGAGCCTGAAGGGTGTTCTTTTCCCCATAATGACCAAGTCGCTGCACATTATCCCGCTTATTACACGGCCAGATACTAAACAAACTAAGCAATCGACTCCCAATATTAATTTAAATGATTTTATTGACTTAAAATGATCGTATTTCTTCCGCTGAGAAAAAAACAAACTCCATTCCACGGCGCACCAACGGCTGGAACTGCGACAACAACAACTTTACGGCAGCACTGTCCAGCTCTGTTCACAGTTTCTGATCCACTAACAAGTCCTTAAACACTGCAGAGCCCATACTGTGTTCCTGTTAGTGTTTACTTCTTGTCTGTCTTCTTCTGTTCATTTATCTGACGTCCAGCGCTCCGTCTTTTACCCTCTTTTACTTTATCTTTCTTGATCCTCCTTAGCAACGGAATTGACCAATCAGAATCGAGTATTCAACTAAGCCTTGTAATAAAAGTTGTTAGTGGCCTTAGACCCCATTTACACGCAAACGCATACAAAATGCAAACGAACCGAATACGATATAAAAAAGGTCTTCCGTTCACACGAGACCGCTCGGGAGCGCTGGAGACGCTGTAGTACATATGCCGGGCCTGTAAGTGGCGCTGTACATCTGCCACAAAATACACCAAAAGCAGCGAAGAAGACCCCCGAGCATGGTTGCCATGGTTGCCCTTCTGTTTATGCCTCGCGGTGGATTTAGCAACATGTAGTTCATGTAGTTCTCCGTCTCCACTTGTTACTGATGGTTGTGGTAGAGGAGCTGTAGATTTTGCACTAACATCTGTAGCATGGTCAGTAGCAGTAGCAGTAGCTACTGACAGTAGCTCACTGCTGTAGCATGGTCAGTAGCAGTAGCAGTAGCTACTCATAGTAGCTCACTGCTGTAGCATGGTCAGTAGCAGTAGCAGTAGCTACTGACAGTAGCTCACTGCTGTAGCATGGTCAGTAGCTACTGATAGTAGCTACTGACCATGCTACTGACAGTAGCTCAGTGCTGTAGCATGGTCAGTAGCAGTAGCAGTAGCTACTCATAGTAGCTCACTGCTGTAGCATGGTCAGTAGCAGTAGCAGTAGCTACTGACAGTAGCTCACTGCTGTAGCATGGTCAGTAGCTACTGATAGTAGCTACTGACCATGCTACAGTAGTGAGCTGTGGGGAGAGGTGTGGCTTCATCGTTGTAACATTTTGGTGAATACCAAAATGATCGTATAGGGCGTACAAACAGAGCCGTTTGGCCCACCAGAGCGTTCCGTTTGCAGATCTACACTCTAAAAACGAATTCAGGCGACCTTTCACCTCCACTTAATTAAATGCATGGTTGCAAGAAAAAAATGTGAGTTAATTGATTTAGATAAACATTTGAAGTTGCAAACATTAATTTATAAGTTGTGTTGACGTAATAATGTTGGTAATTACATCAACTTAATATTGTGTGTAATTTGAACTCTGATTTCTGCGTTAATTGACTTAAAACAAAATTCAAGTTGTAGTAAGTAATGCAATTGGCTTGATAACTTAATTGTTCTACACCTTGAGTTAAGGATTTCAAGTCCACTCCCACTTAACATGCCTGGACAAGTTCCCACAGTTAAGACAAATAGAAATATACAAAGGACATTTTAAGGTGAGTATCATCTTTTGTCATTCAAATACAGTAGATGACCTTGTAGTTGCACTGTATAGGCAAATTGCTGTTTGACCAAAATTAGCAGCCTTTGAATTGTGAATAGTTATGTGAGAGGATACAAAGTAGAGGCTACTGTGAGAGTAAAAATACTTTGGTTACTATTGTGATATCGCTTTTTATTAAAAATGAATCTCGGTGAAGCAGATCAAGGACATGCTTCTTGAGGGAGGATCCTTATTTAGAGTTGTCATTGAAATGCAAGTTGTTGGCAGTCACCCATTCAGAATATATTCATTTAGGTCATTTCTCTTTTTTTCCTTTTTCAAAAATAGCACAATACAATTGAAGTATGCAGAGAACTATAGCCATACGCTGCCTTGTCGTGTACCTTGGAGAAAAGGAAGAGGACCTTTTCAAGGAGTTTAGCGACGTAATTAAACATCTTGAAATAAAATAAAATCCATGACACAGTGTAAAAACACAGGACAAAAGCACTGCTCTCTGTCAGCTACACTCTGAAGCATATTGCACTTTTGGCCACACCCCAATCAATAATATCTTAGCAACGTTCAGCATGGATAGGTGTTGACAGCAATGGCATGGGAAAAGGATTGTGTAACATTTGAAAAGTGGCTTCTGCTCTTCACTTAACCAGTTCACATATTGTATGGAACCTGTAAAAAAGATGAGAAGATGCACTAAAACTTGCACGGTTGTGATTGACAAAATCTGTCCACATGGGTTTAAACACTAGGCAAAGTACTCAAAAGCACCTCTGTGTGTCTTCAGGACCACATTGCCATGATGACACACACATGCAGACTCAATAGGTGAAAGCAATACCAGCGTTGCTTTAGCAGCTGGTAATAATGGCTCTGAATTAGCTAAGAGTGACAGTTTAAAAAGTATGCAATTACCTAATTCATTATCTCTTATGCGCTAACCTATTATTTAATATGCTTCAAAAGGACATGAATATCGCCTTCATCAGTGACCGGTCCACCCAGGATCTGACCATACGATGGCAGCCATCGTGGTCGAGGGAAACAAATGAATGAGCATTCTGCGTTAAATGTGTTCATACTGTTTGAAATAATGACTGTCGGCAGTGTAAACATCTTTGATACATCTTTTGTAAAATGGATGTGTGTGATCTGATGATTGGTGGCCATTGAGAGTTTGTTTCTGTAGTTTTACAAAAACTTTACAGATGTTACATATTTGGCACTGGTTTTAAATATGCAAAGGCCTCTAACTTCGATGTGATGGCAGCATGTATTTGCTGTGTCCCCATGTCCCATGGTAATATGGCTAATGTGTTTATTTATTATTTGTGTGGCAATTTAAATTTGTGTTATTTATCTTTTTTTTCAAGATTTAAATGAAGCTCAGCGCAAGTTCTTTCAGGAAGACTGGTTGTATATACATTCACTCCGCAGCTGCATATAATCAGCTCATCACAGGCGTTCTCTTTAACCTATTACATTTCACCTCATTCTCCAGCAGCCAATCAGCGTGCTGCAGCCCAACTATAAAATGGTTCTCCTCTCTCCTGCAGTCAGCTGTGATTTCAGGTGTTCATGCACCTTATCATATGGCATGTGTCAATACATGTTCAAACTAAATGAATTCTCTCCTGATTGAAACATCATGTGTTGAAATAAACAACTGCAGTTCAAAATAAAAAGTGAATTGCCTAATATTTTTGTTGTGGAATCAATTCATGTCTTTCTTTAAAGGCAAAAACATGAAAAAGCTAAGAAAAAAAACTATTGAATACAATATATTTGGAGCAACTTAATTTATAAATGGTTGTCAACTTAAAAACGTGTGTTCACAATGATGGTAATTAAGTACATACAACTTAAAATCCTTTTAAATCATACGGTAAAACAAGTTGGAACAACTTAATTTTTGGAGTAATCAACTTAAAAACTTGTATCCCGAATGAGGGTAATTAAGTGCATACAACTTAAAATTCCTTTTAAATCATGTGGTAAAACTAGTCGGAACAACTTAATCTTTTGAGTAATAAACTTCAAAACTTGTGTTTATGCTACCAATTATTAAGTAAGTGGTCATTAAAAACACCTCTGATTGTAGAGGAAAAGCCTTCTCCCCTAACTCAAATAACTTTGTTGCTTTAAGACAATTTCATTAGAAGTTGTCTTAACTCAATAAACATCGATGCAAACTGTTGCGTTGATTTTCTTTGTTGAGCCAAGGCATTTGTTTTTAGAGTGTATCCACCTTGGGACCCGTTATCGTTTGCGGGGTCCTTTTCTGCATTTCCGTTAAGGCTGTCACTACCCGATCTGCCGCCCTGCCCTATCTGCAGTGCGCATGTGCGAGATGGTCCGCCATATTGGACAACTCCGTACGGCAACCCAAGTAGGACACTTGACACAGTGGCTTTTGGCAAAGCTCAAAAAGAAAACTCGAGAGAGATGAGTTATTGTTATTACAACGTGACTTCACTATTATTTAACAACTCTTTGTATTGGGTTCTTTTATTTGGGGTTAAGTACATTGTCAGATTAAGTGAGAAATGGATTTAACTTCTGTTAGACATATGCCATACATTTTTGCATACATTCACAGTAAATATTTATTCAGTATGTTAGCTGTCATACAGCTGCAGGCAGGGCGGCAGATCGGGTAGTGACAACGGCCTTGTGTAAACGAACGGGCTATACGAAAGAGAAAAGTAGCGGATACAACCGTTTGCGTTCTCGTGTAAACAGCACCTTAAGGGCCTACAGAGTTGCTGCACTAAACTAAATTTTAGCATTTAAAATACCTTGCCATTATTTTGCGGTTATTTTGGTGAAAGTAACTCAAAAGTAATATAAAAGTAGTGTAACTCATTACATTTCAGAGACAGTAATATTGTAATGTAACTTATTACTTAAAAAAGACAGTAATAAGTAATATCTAATGTATTACATTTTGGAAGTAACTCGCCCAACACTGCTCATGAGATGTTGCTATGACTATAAAATAAATAGACACAATCACCAATCCCAGGTTCTGATGGGTTGGATACGAAACGAAGGGAATAGTCATAGAAGAAAGTTTTAGCTTGTATTAGAAATGTTGCAAAAGCCAGGTGCAGACACTGTAGAAGACAAAGAGTTATTGAGAACAAGAGATCGCCCTGGCCTTGGACAGTGTGTGTGAGCTCCTACGCATAACTGGGAATCAGTGTAATGGAGGATTTCACTATCTATTGTAGAAACTTTAGCAAAACAAATTACGTAGGATAGCGACTAGAGTAGGGAGGGACCTTCACCGGCCGGCTGAATGCTGATTGGATGTCGTGTTGCCAAGAGACTTTGTCTAATGGCGCATTTCTACTACAGTGGCTCACTTTAATGCTGTGTTTCCATTACAGTTTAGTAGCTGGGGTAGTAACTATAGTAACGCAGTGTAGGCGGAAAAAAACAACAACAACACAGCCGTTAGCTCTTAGCACTCAGAGCTCACAGCTCCTCATATCTGTTCAGAAACTAGACAAAAGTGAAACAAGTACAAACCACAGACTGTCTGTGTCATGGCGAATACAGTCGCTGGTTTATTTATGTCTGTATAGGCCGTTGTTGTGAGTGTGGACGGTCAGAGTATATACTGCGTTAGCTTAGCCGATCTCCATTTAGAAAACACGCATTTTAAAAGGTGTTTCGCCTGCCGTCTGTCTGTAGTCTTGTCAAAGCATTAATTCATGGTTTTTACTAACCGGTATCAGTATGTTGTTACTTCGGCATCATTTTGAAACGTGTATTACAATTAAATCACGTCAAATATGTTCATTTTGTTGTAGTTGTAGTCCCCTTGCCAGCGATTCTCTCTCTAGTTTAGCATACTCAGCCCGACTCAGCCTGGTTGTTGGCCCGGAAAGAACCTCGATTTTATGGGGCCAGAAAAATTGTGAAATAGTACCCGCTAGCCGGAACAACGCCAAGTGGAAACGCAACCAAAAATGGGCCGGGCACGGTACGCTTAAAGCGAGCTCCGCGCTGTAGTGGAAATGCGTCATACAGTAAGTCTGTGCACCAACCAGGGAGTTAAAACCAAAGTCTAAACCAAGGTCCTCCCCATCTCCAATCATAAATGTACGGGCAGAGCCCTGAATGATAAAAATGTATTCACGCACGAGGTACAATGCTTTTTCCAGAAATAGAATTACAGATTACAACTTTGCTGCCTGTGATTTCTATGACCTGACAGGGTCCTTGGCCAAGTGAAATATATATTTTGCTCTCTTTTAATAAATAATTAAACTTAGAAGTTGTTTGTCTTTCCTGGAATAAAAGAACACAACATAGCTAGCTGACATTAACGTTTACACATTACACTTCTTTCACACTCACTGAAACCTTGTACAGCCGGTCCCGCATGTTGGCTCTTACGGAACCGACTAACTCCCCTTTTGTGTAATAGCAGCTCTCAACATGCCCAGACGTTGAAGTATTAAAGTAACATGTTATAGCAGAAAGTTGTAGATTAGCGCAAATGGTCTTTTCTTCCACTTGACTTGTTAATAATCAGACGGTGGGTTTTTTGGCTATTTGTGAGTAGGTAAGGTACAGTACAGCCTGGGATTTCTGCCTTGAGTAGAATGATTACCCGTTGATAAAGTATTTTTCAGAAAGTCATTTTGGGCTTTCAGGGGCAGAACTCAGTAGGTTATCTGTAAGAGTTTTCTGTATGATCTGGAAAGCTTAAATTAATAGGAGGAGGAAATATTATGTCAATTCTTGGACCTTCTCAGAATGTAACTATGCTTTAATTACAGTTTCCAGATATTTGAAGAAGCCATGAGATGATGTGAGTCACACAGTTAGAGAGACAATGGTCCTTCTGAGTTATCAATAGATGCATTCATTCTAACGGCCCGTCCACACACAGGCATGAAAAAAATCTTGAAAAATCTTGATGCTGGGCGTGTCTGAAGCTTGGCGATTTCACGCACCCAAGGCGACCAACAACCAATCACATGAATCTCCCGCCCCCGACATACAAAGCAATAGCAATGTTAAAACGAAGTAAACTGGATATAAAATCCCCAAACAGGCGAAAACCTACCAGTTTCACCCACTGTCTCTGCCACCTCCCTCCATGCCTCGTTCCTCCGGTTTGTATCCCGGTAAATAGTTCTGGTCGTAAAGAACCGGGTGATTTGCTACCGTAATTTCTCGTTTGGAATATGAGGAAATGAACAGCGGTCTGGCTCTCCCAGCTTGCACGCGGTTTGATTGGCTAGCGCTTGTACTGGCGGGATTTGCATAAACGGGATTTGATTGGCTGATGCCAGCTTCGAAAGCATCGGGAGCATCAAAAGTTGAACATTGCTCAACTTTTGATGTTCACGATGCTTGCAAAGCCATGCTCCGCTCCCCACAATGCAGTTCGGCGAAGATTAAAAAATGTCTACGTCACCCCATTCAAGTGAATGGGCGAAGCTTTGAAAGATTTTTTTCATGCCTGTGTGTGGACGGGCCGGAAGTGGGCTGACTTCGAGGTGGAAGGAAGTTCAAAGAAGGCCTGAGGGTATAGGAACAGTTAACCTTTGTTAGTTAACTGATCCTAAAGATGTCATAAGACAAGGACGTTTAAAACCTATACAAGCATAGCTTTCAGAGCGGAAAGCAGGTGACATTTGTGTGATAAGCTGCATGATCAAATATGTATGTGTTCATTTCAGTGGCTATATGCTGTGTAATTACTGCTCAACTATATCTGTGTTTGTGTTTTATTGATTTCTCTCTGTTTTATTATTTCATGTTATGAGTACTAAATTGCCACAACATTTTGGAGTAGTTGGCTTAAACAGATGTATGTGCGTTAAAGGGGAATGAGTCATGACTCCAAAGCATGACTGTGGGACTGCCTGAGAGCAAGAGGGACATAGAGAGACACACACACACACACACACACACACACACACACACACACACACACACACACACACACACACACACACACACACACACACACACACACACACACACACACACACACACACACACACACACACACACACACACACACACACTGTAAGGAGAGGGGGCGAAACAGATGGAGTTAACAACTGCTGACTCATTGCCTAGGGTCCCGCCCAGAAGTGAGACTGGCCAATGGAGAACTACCAGCTCACGGTCTAGGGTTCGCCCAGAAGTGAAACTGGCCAATGGAGAACTGCCAACTCACTGGCTAGCTCGCCCAGAAGTGAAATCGCCAATAACAAATAGCTAGGGAGGAGTAACCAACACAACTCCTCCCACAGAATGTGTTTAAATACTGTAACATTCTTACAGT
This sequence comes from Pogonophryne albipinna, assembly GCA_028583405.1. Classification (NCBI taxonomy): domain Eukaryota; kingdom Metazoa; phylum Chordata; class Actinopteri; order Perciformes; family Artedidraconidae; genus Pogonophryne; species Pogonophryne albipinna. Next base: position 850,733 of record JAPTMU010000027.1, on the reverse strand, counting down.
CGGCGCTCTTTTCCTGACTGGCTGTCGTGGTACGTATATCACACGGTGGTAGGAATTAAGCCCGGAGCACTGTATTTGGTACTGTTGCAGAGTGTTCTGTATTGTGTGTTGTTATTTTCTACCAGTAAAACAGATTATTGTTTAACCTTTATCCTGGTGCTTTGAGTTCCTCCTTTTGTAAATTTGACTAGCTCATCAGTCATCAAGGGACGCGCGGAGCAGAGGTGAACCTTCCACCACCGCCATTGGGTGGTGCTCCAACAACGTGTAATGATTTCCACCTTGTTTAATACTTTTCGCCTCATTCTGGTGATGGTGACGTGTGTTGTGCGAGACCAGAGATGTAGTTCATTGAGCGGTTTCACACAAAAATAAGTGTTACTTCACAGTTTTACGACAAACTTATTTTTTCTTGACTTGCAAAATTATCTTTTAAATTAACTAACATCCTTATGTGTAATTGTCGGGTCGATGATCGTGTTGCTTTTAATCGTACAAAGCCAGATTAAATTAAATAACTACTTCTCAACCCTTGTACTTTTCTCCAGAGTGCAGTGGTTCATTGTTTATTAATGTGGTTCAGCGGCATTTACCGACCGCTGCAGTGCTGCTCGTCCACCGGAGTTTAGTTTACTTTTATCTCACGGCAGAGTTTATTCTCCCGTTAACTCACGGCAGTGGCCGCTGGAAAGTATTCACTGTCTGACTGTCACACAAGCAGCTGATAAATATCCCCCATCCCCATCAGTGAATGTGTTTCAGTCTGAATTGACGCAGTTCGGCATCACAACGCTGTTATTAAAGTTTCTCTGGTATTAGACAGGTGATGTTAGCATAGCAACTGAAGCTCATCTGACTATCTACTTGTTGGTATCATATTGTGGCATAAGCTGTTTTCTACAGGTATATTTTACCTGCATATTTTTCTTTATGATTTTACTTGTGTAGCCCAAGTACTGATTCCACACGATAGCTGCTATAATAAAAAAACAAGAGGAAAACATTAGAGGCAGTGTGCTTGGCTTCAAAACGGCAAATAAGAGAGAACGGATGATCATTAAAAGTAAGGTCAAAACAAACAGCATCAAACTCTGCCTGGTTAGTGTTGCCTCACTTTATATAAGTGTGTTTTTTATAAGTGTGTGGTCGCGATCTAGTCACTTTGCTCAGCGCCCCTGCCCCCGCCTCGTGACGTTTTTGGTTCTGCTTTGATGAGGGGCATAAGACCTAAAACCCACTTCCTCTGGACCAATGAAAGCACACCATGCTGGGTTCAGTGCTAATAGCTCTAGTCTATAATGAGACATCCATACATGAGCTTGTACATGAGCAGCTCTTTGTGTTAAGGTAAAACTCACAATGTGATTTTCAACTATACAATATATTTAACGAAATTACCTTGACAATTGACAAATTCCTTGACTGTGCATTTCTGGAATATACATTGTGTTTAGCTTGAATAAACAAGTGTTATTCCTCAAATTCCACAAGCAGTTTGAAGCCAACAAATTATATAAATGTTGCTGAATTTTCTTCTCTTCACATGACTCTTTTTGATAAATACATTCTTTAAATGCCTTTTTGTTTGTTTCCATCTCTGACTGAATCAAAAGAGCCTTTTGTCTGAGTGTGTGTGGGAAGACTGGCAGACTGCAGAGACATGACATGCCCACACACACATAGTTTGTTGTCTATCATTTCAGCCCAACAGTCCCAGGATGCTCTGTGTTGGGCATGCAAATGATCCTTTAGAAATCAATTGCACTTTGTTTATAAATACATTTAGATTTATTTAGAAGAAAAAAAGCTTATCATACGGACCAGTAGTCAGGATTATGGAAGCCTGTTTGCACCACAGGAAAAATAAATAAAAATCATGTAAGTCATAATTATACGGAGTCCCTAAAGGGACATGAAAAAAAAATGACACGTCCCGCTGCCTCCTGGAGTGACCGCACACACCCCTGGCCGAAATGTCCTTAAAATTAAGTCTGAGTTCCAAATATATCTCAAATAATGTATGCACTGTCATTCCCCACATAAACATAACAGTCTGCAATGAAATTGTTGTCTCCTGTGCGCTCCACTTCCTCCTTGGCGCACCGGTAACTTTCTCAAAAAAATAAAGTCGGGATAACGGGTTCGTTTCTCGTGCTCACGAGAAACGAACCCGTTATCCCGACTTTATTTTTTTCTATCTCTCTCTTTTTTTTTACATGTCCCTTTAGGGGCTCCGTATAATTATGACTTACTATCTCATTATAATGACTTAGCTATCTCATTATAATGACTTAGCTATCTCATTATAAGGACTTAGCTATCTCATTATTATAACTGTGGATGAAATTCCACTTAAAAAACAGAAACAACCTGTTTGGCAAGAAATGAACAAACAATAGAAGTTTAAAGCAACATTTCGTTATTTAATAAAGTCAATAAAAGTCCAAAAGCATTTAACAGAGTTAATCTATTTCAGCTGAAAGGACAGAGTCTTGTACTAAAAGGTTGGTACAAGATTTGACAACATACAAAAGAAAATACAAACACTTTATACATTACAGAAGGAGCGAAGGGGAAGGTCCTCAGCAAGCACATTTACAAGAAGTGTTGACCAAATGGTTGAAACTTACATACAGCTATGCAATATGCATTACAGGAAAACATTTGGCCAGACGGTTGAAACTCACATACATGTTCATTACAAACCAATGGTTGTAGAGACAGCCTTTTGTTTGTTCTAAGGAAGTGGAAATTAGAGGCTAGATGTGAATTCAAACCGTGGGAAATAAACAGATAATGAAGTTAGAGTAATACTTATGATTAAATGAGATTTAATGATATATTTCTAAAACAATGACTACAACAATCTCTTTATTATGACTTACTATCATATAAGAGCAATTTTAAAATGAGCTTTCATCCCTTTAAACCAAAGCAAACCAAACAGAAGCAAGTGTGTGGGACACACTTAGCTGAACTAATGGATACTATAATTGAAGACTACTTCAGACGCGGATTCACAAATAAGGACATTTTAGTGGTTTTGGAGGAATCACACAATATTAAACTAAGCCTACGGACACTACAGAGGAAGCTACAAAATAACAAGCTTTGGCGTGTGGCAAGAGCAGAAACAATGTATTCTCTTCAGGAGTGCTCCAAAATCAGGATTGCTTACAGCTAGCTAGTGTATTGCTTTCACTTGCTGGTAGTCGGCTTAAATCATAATAATGAGATAGCTAAGTCCTAATAATGAGATATTAAGTCCTAATAATGAGATAGTAAGTCATTATAATGAGATGGTAAGTCATTATAATGAGATAGTAAGTTAACCATATCAAAATTCAACTTAAGTTTGCTGAAATGATTATACACACAGAATGTGCAGCTATCTGCTAGAGCAGGTCAAAGACAAAATGTGCTCATATCGAAAGCTCTGTATCTAACGAGTCAATATCAATGGAGTATGCTTCATGTACTGTAGACAGTAGTTAGGTGTTTTCCTAAACATATGAGAAAAGAGGAAGAAAATGCCATGGAGTCAATTTCATGTGTTAGCTTGAATTACCTCACTGAAGGCTTTTATGTGAACGCTCCTCATCCCCTCCCCTGCAATCCAAGTACTGCCGTTTAGAAAGTGTCCGTTAAAGGGAGCCAGCTTGTCTGGGCTCAGGAAGCTGCAGCGTCTGAAGAGAAAGCATACAGACACAGAAACACAAGAAAAACCTTACTGCATAAACAAAACATCTTTCTTCCAAGTGCTTCGGTTGCCTAAACCTAACCCTGAACAGTTCCCAACAGAAACGTGTTACAAAGTTAACCATTAGTGAACATTCTGCATTAAAATACTAGGAAAAGCTATAAAATATTATGAGGAGGATGAGATTACATTGCATCCATTGTTTTCACAATGGCCACACAACCCCCCCTACGCAGTCCTTTGCACTGATTTAACACAGGCCTATTTTTATTTTGAACGCCTGGTAGGAAAGTGATCAGTTCCTGTGGAGCAGCTGGATAACACTAGTAGTTCACATAACCTTCATGACTCTCATGTTGCACATTTCTCAGTTTTTCACCTAATATGAATGAAGTTTTTGTAATTCTACCCAAAGTGCAGCTTTGACCTTGAAGTGCTTAGCGGTGTGTTGCTGTGTTTTATTACCTCTGTGTGGTCTCTCCATTCCTCCCTGGCACATTAGGGTCTTTGTCTTCTGTCTGGACACTGTTATCAGCCGTCTGTGGCCCACATACCTCCTCAGCCGGCCCTGTGGCTACACACATCTTCCAGATACTGCTCTCCTGTATGGGCACACACATCAGTTACAGTGAAACAGTGAACAAGTAACCTCTATACTGGGAGTAGAAAGCAAGCTGTATGAGCGTATCAAACATCTGGCTGAGTGGGGAGAGTGGGGTAAGATGAGGCGATTCCTACTTATGTTGTCTTCATGAGATAGAAGTAAAATGACAACAACAGCCTTTACTTCAGGATGTCTTCTGTCAATCAAAGTGAAAATAATGCATCCATCACAAAGGGCCATGAAAATATGACTTCTCAAAAAAAAGGCTTAACTTGCCCCATCCAAGGGGTAAATGAATCCACACAAGGGGTAAATGAATCCACACAAGGGGTAAATGAATCAAGGGGTAAATGAATCCACACAAGGGGTAAATGAATCAAGGGGTAAATGAATCCACACAAGGGGTAAATGAATCCACACAAGGGGTAAATGAATCAAGGGGTAAATGAATCAACACAAGGGGTAAATGAATCAAGGGGTAAATGAATCAAGGGGTAAATGAATCCACACAAGGGGTAAATGAATCAAGGGGTAAATGAATCAACATAAGGGGTAAATGAATCCACACAAGGGGTAAATGAATCCACACAAGGGGTAAATGAATCCACACAAGGGGTAAATGAATCCACACAAGGGGTAAATGAATCCACACAAGGGGTAAATGAATCCACACAAGGGGTAAATGAATCAACACAAGGGGTAAATGAATCCACACAAGGGGTAAATGAATCCACACAAGGGGTAAATGAATCAACATAAGGGGTAAATGAATCAACATAAGGGGTAAATGAATCCACACAAGGGGTAAATGAATCCACACAAGGGGTAAATGAATCCACACAAGGGGTAAATGAATCCACACAAGGGGTAAATGAATCCACACAAGGGGTAAATGAATCCACACAAGGGGTAAATGAATCCACACAAGGGGTAAATGAATCAACATAAGGGGTAAATGAATCCACACAAGGGGTAAATGAATCCACACAAGGGGTAAATTGAACCATGGGGAAAAATTGACCAATTTCCTTGTTTTTACCATTTTTACAAATAATAATAATGCATTTATTTATATAGCGCTTTTCACAACTCAAAGACGCTTTACAGTATGAGGGAGGGTAGACAAAGAAGGACAGGCAAACAAGTAAGTAATAAATAAAAAGGCAGTCAAGAGGAAGTTGATTGAGAGGGGGGGGGGCTTATGGGTAGACAGAGTTGAAAAGATGTGTTTTGAGGCGGGACTGAAAGACTGTGAGGGACTCAGAGTCACGGAGATCTTGGGGGAGGGAATTCCAGAGCCTAGGAGCTGCCACTGAGAAGGCTCTGTCCCCAAAGCTGCAGAGAGTGGATGTGGGAGTGGATAGGAGTCCGGCTGCGGTGGATCTGAGGGACCGTGGGGGTTGATAAGGAGTGAGAAGGTTTGTGAGATAAGGGGGGGCCAGATGGTGGAGTGCTTTGTAGGTGAGGACCAGAACTTTGTAGTTGATGCGATGGGAGACAGGAAGCCAGTGGATGTGCACAGTTTCTTTAGATAAAGGGGTCAACTTACCCACTGTCTTACCCCGCTCTCCCCTAAGGTCTTAAACTGGGCCCCAGTGTTTTGAGCATGTTCTCATAGTTCTTGAGGTGACATGTGATCAGATTATCAAACAAATGTTATACAGACAGAGTGGTTGTGCTTTCAAAATGTGTACTAAGGTATTTTCTTTATGTCAATTACTATTTGAATGGAGCAATCACATGGATGTTTAATGCATGAGAAACAAAGAAATCCAATAATTGATAAGCATGAAAACTTAAATGTGTTTAAATAATGCCCCTTATGACAACATAGCTGTATTTACAAAGAAATTATTCACTTTGACTGTAAATGATTTAGTCTCAACATAAACTCCAAATGGACATGTATGTATGTAATAACGTTAGTGTCTGGTTGGTGATTAAAAGTGATTGATGTTCGACCTGGTGTGAATTCGCCCCAGAGGGGAAGCCCTGCTCCATTAAGGGACTGTGGAGCTCAGCTTTGGTCAGGAGAGTTTAGCAGCCTGGGCTCGAGTCATGAAGTGGGACAACAGCCAGTCTATCTTTGTAGACTTAGCATCGCAAAGGGGTCCCTCAACAAAAAGCAATGAGATTTTTTCATTGGATTACAATATTTATGAGACGTACACATTTTGTTCAGCAGGATAATCTCCACATATTTACACCACTTTGGGAGTTTTTAAACCTAAAGAAGTAAAAAGCTCATACTAAGGTAATAATAATGCTGATACTAAGGACCAAGAACTCCATCACGGTTGCATGGCTGCGCATCACAACCGCTAAGCTAAAGGTGGCTTAAGTTCGGTGTGATGACAAGTAGTTGTTTATTTAGTCAATGTAAGCAACTGCCGTTTTTTAAGTCCTGTCACTTCGAACACATTTCATTCATGTTTCGCTCAGGATGAATTATCACCTGATTTCCCTCTGGCACCTTCATCACCATACATTTCAGTTGTGATGGTACAATGGTAAAGATCAGTGAATGACCTCTACTCTACAGCCATCCACCTTATGGCACATGTTTGTAGCAGGGAGTTAGGATATGTCTCCATTCATAAATGCAATCAGAGAATGCTTCAAATCCATTGAAATGTTGTACATATTTGTTTAAGTCAGTTCATATCTATAGACTTTATAGCCAATTTTAGATCACAAAAAGTATTTTACGATCTGGACATGTGAAATTCCTACATAAATAAAGATGTAAAGCTACATCTTATTTGTCAGTTATTGTCATTTAACTTTATATGAAGTTACAGAAATGTAACCGATTGGCTCATTTGATCAGATGTAAATGTGAGTATCATTTTAATAAAGATAAATATTGTCGAAACAGCACAGCCTTTGTCTCAAGTTTTAACATTCAGGTCAGCCAGAGCACGCACGCACCGACGCACACGCACACACACACACACACACACACACACACACACACACACACACACACACACACACACACACACACACACACACACACACACACACACACACACACAGCCAGTAGTGTGCAAAGCGCAGCGTTTGCATGTTGACACTTTGTAGGATACACAAAACACACATTTGTACAATATCCTGATTTTTTTTGATAACGGTATATTAAATGGTGGATGTTCCGGGTCCATCGGTTGACTTTGTTTGGACTTGTTAGTTTGTTCGTATATGAATGATTTAAGTCATCACTATTAGGGCTGCCTTGGTTGACTCATTGGTTCAAAAAAAGTAAATGACTCTATTTGGTTTAAATCATCTGGAACAATGCTGTACAATATTCTTAAACTCCAATTCAGATACATTGGAGCTTTCTGAATAAATACAACTTGCAAATATGGAAGTTTTCTTTAACCATATGCTAGACTGCCTATTGTATTGTAGTGAGAAAGAAAGTAAATAATGAAGTGCATTGCCAGGGGTTAGGGTTATTTTGCTTTGCATAATGTGTACTCAACACAACAAAGGGACAATTAAGTAACATGTGATTTTGAAATGTTTGATTTGAGCAATGCAAAGTGTAAAAATGTTGATTATGAGAGAAACAAACTTGTAGCAAGCCAACTTCCTTTTTCAAATCGATTAGTATTTGGAAACAACAATCAATTATCCCTTCAACATGGATAGCTTTCTAATATCTGCCTCACACCTATTTCTCTCAAATTCTTCAATCCATGGCCTGTCGCCTGGCAAAGACTTCCAGCACAGAGAACAGAGAAGGATTCGATCATGGCTCAATGAGACAGCGGGAACAAAACCACAAGCATCAATAAGTAATCCTGCTGGAGTTAGAGAAACATCAGGGGATAGCTATGGTCGTAGGGTTTATCTTCTGGGGACCATGAAGGTCTGTAAACTATTTCAATCCCGTCCAACATTTGTAAAGAGTCTGGGTCGTGGTGATGGACTGACCCACATCCCTGGAGTCATGCTGCTCAGAAAACGGAAATTCGCCAGGTTCCACAATGTATTAAAATATTAGGTTAATCACTTAATGAACTTGTGTAACAGTAACAGAATAATTGTGAATTGAGCCGACATAAAAAACAACGTCTGATCAACAAGAGATATTTACACTTAACCAAATTAAGTCAGTTATGTTAAATGGCCTAAAATAATATATCTACATATTCAAGTTAAATTAATTATAGAATTATATTTTCATCCAGTTTAATATGTATAATACATGTATACATAACAAAATAAACATAATACATAATTACAACTAAGGCAACACATGTAAAGTAAAGCAAGGGTCGGAAAGACTTTACTTTGGTTTGAGAATATGCTTAGATTAAGTACTAAAGCATTTGATCACTATTGATGAGTCACCAGTGTAAACTCATGCAGTGTACCTTGATGCTGAAGGACCTCCTGAGGCTCCTTTTATTTTCCCTGAGTGTGACGCTATGGTCTGCCTCCGTGCCTCCTCTTCTCTCCAGAGCTGTCCTCCAGTGTCCATCCTCTGCGTCTCCGTACTGTGTTTGATCCCCAACAGTCCCGTCCGTCCTCCCCCCCGGGCCCCACGTCCTGCACCCATGTGACACTTCTTCCAGACAATCATCATTGGTCTTAGAGTGACAGAGGATCAGAGACCTGGACGGAGTCAGTGGAAATCAGAGAGTGTTCTCCATGACAGGAATGGCAAAGCTGAAGAAGTCAAAACTGGAGCAATAAAGCTAAACAGAATTTTTGTCAGAACATAAAACTGAAAAAAAGTAATAAACATGGAGCATATTCAAGACTAATATCAGATTCAAATGACCAGCCATCACTCGCTCAGCATTCCCAATGACCCTGACCACCCCCAGATTGAATAAGTTAAGTAGTAATGGTGCTAAATTCCATATCTTGCTAATCACAATAACGCTGTTGTTTTCTGTACACATGTTTGTTGTTGTATGCAGTTTTGTGAAGAAATACTCTATGTCTTTAAATAATAAGCATTTGCATCAGCATGTGAAAAAGTTACATGTTATTTCTGCCAATGAAGTGTGACTAACCTAACCTAAGTGTCTGTAGCTTCCTGCGCCGCCCTAACAGTGAGCCAGGTGGGGGGGTGCGTACCTGGAGAGCATGGTCAGCTTCTTGGAGCGCTGGTGGTGGCTGTTGGGGGTACTGGGGGGGCTGCTGTTGCTTCTCCCCTGATCGCTGCGTCTTCTCTCCATCCTCCTAGCAGCTGCTGTGCTGGCTTTCCTCCTCTGGTGGGAGTATCTCTGAGGCATGGCTGTCAGAGTGTGTGTGTGTGTGTGCTCAGGGAGCTCGGGAACCATCACACTCCTCCCAGCTGGCCCAAAGCCGAATGGAGAGGGACGCTCTGTAGGGCAATTAGAAAACTCAGTTAGTACAGTCTGACTGCATCCGTGTGTGAGAGCGTTCTGAGAAACGGCTGAGGCTGTTGTGGAGGCTATCGCGGATAAAAGAGCTTTTCTGTTTGGAACGATATGTTTCCTCAGTGCTCATGATGACAGTATGTTTCCTCAGTGCTCATGACTACAGCTTAAGGCCCTGACACAAAAAGACGACAGTCGGAAATTTGAAAATGTGGGGCCTTCCCTGAGTGTCCGTGAGCTTAGTGTTATGTGGAATGTCCCACACTGTCGACTACTTTTTGGATGATTCAGCACGTTGAATCGCCAGCATAGCTTGTCGCCTAGAGAAAGTGGTTTGTAAAAATGGTGGGGAAACCCTGCTTTGTTTGCACTGCTTGATGTTTTCCCTGTTTCCCTTTTTGAATGACGTATAAAGCCTACTGCCCCCTGCTGGTGTGGAGAGATATATCCTTACAAGTAACCGCAGAACATTTGTGCTAGTTGGCAGCTGTTTTAGTCTTTGCGATGTCTTCAAGTGCAATATTTTGGTCAAAACATGTTTCCAGGCTTTAATGTTTCCATGCTGCAAAAAGCTCTTTATGTTCCTCATACTGCCTGTGCTGCAGCACGAGTTTCAGTAATATATTACTTTTTGCTGTAACGAAGTAATGTAACGCATTACTAATGAAATGTGGGTAATATATTACCCGTTACAATGCTCAGTAACGCAGTTACAACACATTTTAACCCGAAATTAAATGGTGTTTTGTTTTTTAAGAATGTACTAACATAGCGAGACATTCCGACATCCGAGACAAATTGTGCGGGTAGATTACTAAACCTGGTGTTTACCCTTCAGGCTTCGCATCGGGACCTTCGGGGCAGTTGAATGTTATGCAACCATTCAAAAAAGAGAACGGAGCGAAAAATACAAACAACAAATTGTGTCAGGTGCGCGTGACCTGCTCCGCTGCACGTGCATAATTTCCAAAGTGCTTCCACAGCAGTGACACACATCTGTGGATAATCATTTATACGAAAATGGTTAAAGCAACCATCACTAAACGCCAGCAACACTGCATCTACTGCAGACAGTAGCAACAGGTCAGATGGGGACATCACGTTACCCTCCGTTGTGGACACTAGCTTACTCCCGCCTGACTTGCCGCCCTCGCCCCCGGAACAACAGTCTTCGTCGCCCGAAACTACGCCGCCCCTCTGCGGCCCGCAGGTGCCAGCCAGGATACCACGGCGAAACAGAGCCTGCCCAGGTATATCTAAACAAGTACCCGCCTGTACAGTGGAGTTAGGCGGTCATGTTGCAGCTCGTGGTATACAAATAGACAAGGGCTAGAATATTCATGTGAAAATAGAGCCATATTCTGCCATGCCTGTAGAAATGTTGGGTCAAACATAATGCATACAATAGCACAGATGCCTTCACCACGAATGGCTACAAAAAGATCTCATATCCCAAGCTTATCAACAAGCTAATGTTGCAGCTGAAATGTTCTCCAGGTCACAAAGTCAACCTCACATGATGATGTGATACCAGTTTTCAAGCACAGTAAATATTCTCTTCCCAGAGTATATGATGGGACCAAGGTGATGTTTAGTACATGGTTTTAATAATACTTTTGCTTTTCAATGTTTGCCATTTCAAACCATGAGCTGTTTTAAATAATATGTGCCTTGATTTACAATATGTTCTAATTTGTTTTATCAGTACAGCTTTGAAGCTTTTGTGCTTTTCTTTGCCACAGTCCACTTTGGACGATATGAAATATTTCAGGATTGCACTTTTAACTCTCTTGAAATGTTCTCACTTGCTTGGTTTCAAAACATAACAAATGCCATAATCTGTTCATTGGGGACCATCAATGCTATTTTTCATTGCTGTTGCCGGCCACTATTGCTCATGTTAACCTACTACTGCTGCGCCCCCTGTAATCTCAGAGGCACCCTGAGTCATTTTGTTCTGGAACCGGGCCTGTACACGGCCATATACTAAACACACTACAGAGCCCATTCCGTGTCCTGTTAGTGTTTACTTCCTGTCTGCCTTCTTCTGGTGATTTATCTGACGGCCAGCGCTCCGTCTTTTAACCTCTTTTCCTTTCTCTTTCTTGATCCTCCTTAGCAACCTTCATTATAGTCCTTGACAGTGGTCTGTACTGCTGGATTAACAACGTGTCACATGTTAAGAATTTAAGATCAGAATCGAGTATTCAACTAACCTGTGTAATACAAGTTGTTAGTAGCCTTAAGGGCCTACACAGTTGTTATGCTATACCACATCGCCCTTCACTGGATGTATAATGAGCTGCACTAAACTACATGTTAGCATTTAAAATACCTAGCCATTCTTTTGTGGTTATTTTGGTGAAAGTAACTAAAAAGTAACTAAAGTAGTGTAACTCATTACATTTCAGAGACAGTAATATTGTAATGTAACTTATTACTTTCAAAAGAGAGTAATAAGTAATATGTAATATATTACATTTTGGAAGTAACTTGCCCAACACTGGTCGTGGTGTGTCACTTGCCAGCTTGATTGTGATCTCCTGTTCTGGATTGTTTGCACCTGTGCCTCATTAACTGTTGTGTATATGTAGCCCTGTTCTCCTGTTGTCTTTTGTCGGTTCGTCTTGTCTCTATACCAAGTCCATGTCTGTACTCCCTCGTGTAAACATTGAGCATACTAGTCGAACCTAGTGAACTATTGAGTATCCTAGTAGATCCTAGAAACCTTTTTCTTTGTAAAGTCTTTTCGTACTATTAGTTGAACCTAGCGAACTTTTGAGTGTCCTAATTGATCCTAAAACCTTTTTGTATATTAAAAGGTATTTTTTGAAATCAAGAAAGAATCGTGCATCTGAGTCTTTGTGAGTCCTTCGTGTCAGAACGAACCGACCAAACAAGATGGACTCAGCCGATTCCACCGTGTTCAAGACGGCTTTGCAGGTGCAAGGAACACGCCTGCATCAACATGAGGAACAGCTGACAACAATTAATCAGGGGGTTCAGGACTTAAATGCCCGTCAGCACAACTTCCAGTCAACAGTGACAACGGAAATAAATCACCTGGCGGAGAAAATGCGTGACATACTTGACATACGCACCTCGAGGCACGTCCTGCTGTTCCTGCGGCAGAGTTTTCCGGTCCAGCGGAGGTCGGGTTTGCTGAGATCCCCGTTCAAATACCCATGCCATCGTCTTCACTCCGCCTCGCTTCACCGGAGAAGTTCTCCGGGGATTCTGGAAACTGTCGTCCATTCCTGATACAGTGCGATCTCCATTTCAAACATCAGCCCGCAGCATTTCCCACAGATCAAGCTAAGGTAGCTTTCATAGTATCTCACTTGACGGGAAGAGCGGGAGCCTGGGCAACAGCAGAATAGGCCCGAGACTCGCCTGTTTTCCAGTCGTTAAGGTTATTCATGGATTCTATGAAAAACATTTTTGACCAGACAGCACCCGGGAGAGAGTCAGCGAGAGCCCTGGTGAACATCAAACAACGGCAAAGGAGAGTGGCGGATTACGCGATCGAATTCCGGACCCTGGCAGCGGAGAGTGGATGGAACTCAGCGGCTCTTTTTGATGCGTTTCTGCATGGATTAGCGCAGTGTTTCTCAAACTTTTTCATACCAAGGACCACTTAACCAATAAAGAAACACTCGAGGACCACCTAACTCCACAAATATCCAAAAACACATCGTTTTTTACAAATCGCCTGAAAATGGTACAAACAAGTGGCAACATGTGTGATGAAGGTGTTTATCTGGGCTATATCATGCAATCGAAAGTGAAACTTAACCTCGCTCCATTGCGGAGATATTCCCGCGAGATTGCAGAAAACTTACATTTATTTATTTATTTCAAATGTGAAATTTTACCAATATACTCACGGACCACTAGGGGGCGCTCACGGACCACCAGTGGTCCGCGGACCACACTTTGAGAAGCACTGGATTAGCGGATACCATAAAGGATCAGTTAGCTCCATTAGAGTTGCCTGTAGAATTGGACTCGCTCATCGCCATGGCTATCCGGGTGGACCAACGTCTAGCAGAGAGACGTCGGGAGAGAGGGGAGAAAGCAGCTTCCACTCCACTGTTCGGACGGGAGATACAGAGGGAACACTACGGTTGGCGGAGTAATACCCGGACTTCGTCTCCAGAGCGACCAGCGCCCCCTAGCGCCGCGGAGGAACAGATGCAGCTCAGAAGAGCCAAACTCACCCCGGAAGAGCGTCAGCGCCGCCTACGGGAGCGGCGGTGTTTCTACTGCGGCCAGCAGGGTCATGTTCTGGCAGCCTGTCCGGCAAAAGATCAGGCTCATCAGCGGGAAGAGGGACGCTGGTGAGACGAGTGACTTATTTCGACCCTTCCTCGAGAAGACTGACTCAGGTACAAATGAAACTGAATGATAAAACTGTAACTCAGGATGCATTAATTGATTCTGGGGCTGATGAGAGCTTGTTAGACTGGGAGCTGGCTAAAGAGTTGAACTTAAACATTGTCCTTTTAGATCAGCCATTAGAGGCTAGCGCGTTGGATGGCCGCCTTTTATGTACAGTTACTCATCGCACGGAACCCATAGAAATTGTCATAGATCAGGAGCACCGTGAGCATATTAGCTTTCATTTATTTAACTCAGCTCAACAGCCTCTCATTTTGGGTTACCCTTGGCTTGTTAAACATAACCCTCACATGGACTGGCTTACAGGAAAGGTTAAGGGGTGGGGGAGTGAGTGCTCTCGTTCATGTTTAGCCTCTCATACAGTTTCGAGTGGACCGCACAGATCTGGGAACTTTAAACAGGCGTCAGATAGGGACAGTGTCACTTCTTCTAAACAGTCTGACTTTCCTGACTTATCCAAAGTGCCAGAGTGTTACCTTGACATTAAGGAGGTGTTTAACAAAACACAAGCTACTTCCTTGCCTCCCCATAGACCGTATGATTGCCCCATAGACCTTCTCTCGGGCTCTACTATCCCCAAAGGCCGGTTGTATTCTCTCTCTGGTCCTGAAAGGGAGGCCATGGAAGAGTATATCGGATCATCACTCAAAGCTGGCTTGATTCGGCCATCATCATCCCCAGCAGCAGCATGTTTCTTTTTTGTAGGGAAAAAGGACGGTTCATTGAGGCCCTGTATTGATTACAGTCCACTTAATCAGATCACAGTTAAGAACAGATATCCCCTTCCACTCATCTCTACGGCATTCGAACTGTTACAGGGAGCCAAGGTATTTACCAAGCTTGACTTAAGGAATGCTTATCATCTTGTGCGCATCCGGGAGGGGGATGAGTGGAAAACAGGTTTCAATACACCTACGGGACATTACGAATATTTGGTGATGCCTTTTGGACTTTGTAATGCACCTGCTGTTTTCCAAGCCCTCATTAATGATGTGTTAAGAGATTTCCTGAATGTTTTCTGTTTTGTGTATCTCGATGATGTTCTCATCTTTTCTCCAGATGAGAATACTCATGTTAACCATGTTCACCTTGTTCTTCAGAGACTCCTGGCTAACCATTTGTTTGTAAAAGCCGGAAAATGCGAGTTTCATGTGAACTCTGTGGCATTTTTGGGCTTTGTGATTTCCCCTAACAAGGTGGAAATGGACCCAGCTAAGGTCAGTGACGTAGCTAATTGGCCCACGCCAGACTCTAGAAAGAAAGTTCAGCAATTCTTGGGGTTTGCTAACTTTTACAGACGGTTCATACGCAATTTCAGTGCTATTGCCTCTCCTCTCCATGCCCTTACCTCTCCCCATGTTCAGTCTGTGTGGAATCCACAGGCAGAGAAATCTTTCCTGGAACTGAAGAGGAGGTTCACCACAGCTCCCATCCTGACTGTACCTGATCGCCACCGACAGTTTGTGGTGGAAGTGGACGCCTCCAACGACGGCGTTGGAGCTATACTGTCCCAGAGGTCAGCGGGGGACAACAAGCTTCATCCGTGTGCATATCTCTCCCGTAAGCTATCTTCTGCTGAGAGGAATTACGACGTGGGAAATCGGGAACTGTTGGCTGTGAAGATTGCTTTGGAGGAGTGGCGGCACTGGTTGGAGGGAGCGGAGCAGGATTACCTGGTCTGGACGGATCATAAGAACCTGCAATACATCAGGAAGGTCAAACGTCTGAACTCTAGGCATCTAGGCCAGATGGGCTTTGTTCTTTAATAGATTTAGGTTCACTCTGTCATATCGACCTGGTTCGCAGAATGGAAAGCCTGATGCACTCTCCAGAATGTATGATCCTGAGCCAGTCCCCAAGAGTCCAGACCCCATTCTGCGGCCAGACCGAGTGATAGGGAGTGTGACTTGGCCCATTGAAGCCAAGGTCAAACAGGCAAACGTTGGAAATCCCAAGAGGGTGTCCTCAGAATCGCTTGTTTGTGCCGGAGCAACTTCGATCTCAAGTTGTTCATTGGGCCCATACGTCTGTACTTACCTGTCATCCTGGAAACAAAAGGACCCTTTTCATGGTGAGACACAGATTCTGGTGGATGTGGAAGGATGTTGCAGAATATGTAACAGCGTGCCCTGTGTGCGCCAGGAACAAAACTTCTCGGCAAGCTGCGGCAGGTCTTCTCCAACCTCTGCCCATTCCCCACAGACCATGGTCTCACATTACGTTGGATTTTGTGACAGGATTACCAACATCGGCAGGTAATACCACCATACTCACTGTGGTTGATCGTTTTCCTAAAATGGCACACTTTGTCGCCATGCCCAAGTTACCTAATGCCAAAGAAACAGCAGAGGCCATGTTGTCCCATGTGTTCAGGATCCATGGTTTTCCCAGTGATGTCGTTTCAGACCGAGGCCCACAGTTCGTGTCACGTTTTTGGAAGGAGTTTTGTCGCCTAATCCAAGCCACTGTTAGTCTGACCTCCGGATACCACCCACAGTCGAATGGACAAGCGGAGAGGATGAATCAGGATTTGGAGACCTGTTTGAGATGTCTAGCGTCCGAGAAACCCACCACCTGGAGTAAGAGTCTGATTTGGGTGGAGTATGCGCACAACACTTTACCCACATCAGCCACTGGTATCTCCCCGTTTCAATGTGTCCATGGGTACCAACCTCCATTGTTTCCGGAGCTCGAGAAGGAGGTCACTGTACCATCAGCCCATGCTCTGGTTCGACGCTGCCGTCGGGTCTGCCGAGTTGTCTTTATAACACACTACATGAAAGGAAAACCCGAAATGTCCTCTTTAATGTATACACATCTATACTATGTGCAAACAGCATCCTCCATCATAGGATGGAGGTTTATAATGGTCCTTACATGTTATGCTCCAGAGAGCACGATAGGTTGACGCTCTAATGCATTATACATGCTAGTGTACACGGCCTCCTACTGGCTCCTTAGCTGAAACCCAAAAGACCCAAGGTCTAACATTATATCTTGCTAACCCCCCCACCTCTCAGAAGGTTAAAGCAGTTCTCCAGCTGCATGTGATGTTGATTCTTCGATTGCTCTACACATTCTTACTTTATTAGTCTAGATGATTTCACATTGACTGAATACTTTTATATATAAATAGTCTTTGGTGATCATGTGTAATATAGGTCATGTGAAATGGCCCTCTCAAACATGGTGAAGCATCACAGGCTTACAGCACACAGTTGTCCAGAGTTGGTGCTTAGTCTAATCACGGGATCAGGCCACGTGATATTTGTACAGTTTGGGATGGTCAATGGGTCAGATTAGGTGATCATGTTGTCACACACTTTGCTGTGACTTGGCAGAGAGATGTGCCAGGCTACAAGTTGGAGCCTGATCAATTGTAACTTCTGTCTTTCACAATATGCACCAATCAGAGCTCAAGGGAGAGGTGCCAGAAAAGTGAGAGCTCATCACCATCATTATGTGCATATTTACAGTTGTGTGGTAGAAAGTGTTCTCTGCTCTTTCTGGTGAACGCCAAGGAACATGTGAACCAGGCAAGATAAGGTGAAGGAACCCTGACCAGATAGTTTTATTTAACATTATTTAGTGAAGGTCTGGAAGGTTTATATTGGGATCCCCCCACACAATTTTCCAATGTTTTTTTTCTCAGAATAGTTTAATCACCAATATCTTTTTTTTGTATAGCTACAATGGCCCTAATACACTATTGTATAGATGTGTGTTTGCATGTTTCTTCAACACCTCAAACAGCTATTGTTTGCTGTTGTGTGATGTGGCTGCGGACAAATGCCTCTGTGCTGTGAATATTACAGCATGCAGGTGGAATAAAACAGACCTCTTCAAACAGTAAATGCTGTAATAACATGCTGACCAAAAAACTGCCAGATGGAGTCTCAGCACTCAGATGTATCTCCAACTCAGCCACTAAAACTAGAACAACTAAGTAGTAATAGTATAATACATAAATGATGTTTAATACAGAATGATGCATTACTATTATCATTAATTTAGGACTTTACTAAATAAAGGGATACATCATAATTACTGTTTACCTATTAAAATAGTTAATCAGATATCTGAAAAGCCAAACAGATAAATGAATGCTCCGGTGAATGGAAGAAAGACTTTCTTTTCTGGTGAAGAGTGGCGCTGATCCGGGAAGTGTGTTAGCAATTAGGGAGCATTAGTGTGCTTATTGCGTTGGCCAGATAGACAGGAAACAGAGACATGGATCTCTGTGCTGGAGGCCTATGAGCCCCACTGACTCCATCTCTCTCCCCTTTCCACAGGCTCACACACTCCTGGCTGCCAGTACAGTAGTAGGACATACATTAAACTCAGCTAGCTGAAGCAACTACTCAAACATCACATTCATTCTGAGCATTAGTTGAATATAAATGAGCATTTAAAGCCAGGTCAGATCTCCAGCATTAAAGCTACCATTTATTGTCTCTGTTGCGGTCCTTTGGTAAAAAAACTCTCCAAAATATCTACAATGCCAGCTAGAAGAACTTACCAAATCCTGAAAATGACTATTTAGGAATACCTTCTACTGCTACACCAGAATAGTTTGTCCTTCGGGCAGCAGAGCGGAAACGGTGGAAATCCAAACACCGCGACGACCTCCTAACCTATCAGGCTCTCCTCTCCTCTTTCTCTGCTTCCATCTCTCAGGCAAAAAGCACTTTCTTTCAAGATAAGATCCAATCTTCCTATTCCAATCCCAAAAAACTATTTTCCATCTTCTCCTCCCTCTTGGACCCTCCCAAAGCCCCTTCCCCCTCCTCCCTTCTGTCAAGCGACTTTGTTAACCACTTTGAAAAAAAAAAGGTTGATGATATTCGCTCTTCTTTTTCTGACTCACCTTTACTCACCACTGGGTCACCAGACCCTCCTTTCACCCACACACTAACCTCCTTTTCCCCTCTCTCTCCAAGTGAGGTTCTTACCCTCATTACCTCTGCCCGCCCTACCACCTGTCCTCTGGACCCTATCCCTTCAAACCTCCTTCAGACTATCGCTCCTGATATTCTACCGTTTCTCACCCATTTCATCAACACTTCTCTAACTTCTGGTCACTTTCCAAACAGTCTCAAGGAGGCAAGAGTAAACCCTCTCCTAAAGAAACCCACTCTCAACCCGTCTGATGTTATAAACTACAGGCCTGTCTCTCTCCTCCCGTTCCTGTCTAAAACACTTGAACGCGTTGTCTTTAAAGAACTCTCCTGTTATCTCCATCAGAACAACCTTCTGGATCCGCACCAGTCTGGTTTCAAGGCAGGTCACTCCACAGAAACTGCTCTCATTGCTGTCACTGAGGAACTGCACACTGCTAAAGCAGCCTCCCTCTCCTCTGTCATCATCCTTCTGGACCTGTCTGATGCATTCGACACGGTGAACCATCAGATCCTCCTTCGCACTCTCCAAGAACTTGGAGTTTCAGGCTCTGCACTTTCCCTCATCACCTCATACCTCAAAGACCGCACCTACAGGGTTACTTGGAGAGGGTCGGAGTCCGACCCTTGTCAATTAACTACAGGGGTCCCTCAGGGCTCTGTTCTTGGTCCCCTCCTCTTCTCCTTGTACACAAACTCGCTCGGATCTGTCATTAGCCCGCATGGTTTTTCATACCACTGCTACGCTGACGACACCCAATTAATTCTGTCCTTTCCCCGCTCAGAGACCCAGGTCGTCGCACGCATCTCTGCTTGTCTAGCTGACATCTCTCAGTGGATGTCTGCTCATCACCTCAAGCTCAACCTTGACAAGACTGAACTGCTTTTCCTTCCGGGAAAAGATTGTCCCACTCTTGACCTAACAATCAACATCGGCACCTCTGTTGTTTCCCCGACTCAGACTGCAAGGAATCTGGGTGTGATCCTAGATAACAACCTGTCCTTCACTGCAAACATAGCTGCTGCAACCCGCTGCTGCAGATACACGCTTTACAACATCAGGAAGATACGTCCCCAGCTGACCCAGAAAGCGACGCAGGTTCTGGTCCAGGCTCTCGTCATCTCACGCCTAGACTACTGCAACTCACTCCTGGCTGGTCTACCTGCATGTGCCATCCGACCTCTGCAGCTCATCCAGAATGCAGCGGCTCGTCTGGTCTTCAACCTTCCTAAATTCTCCCACACCACGCCGCTCCTCTGCTCCCTTCACTGGCTTCCGGTAACTGCTAGAATCCACTTCAAGACAATGGTACTTGCGTACCATGCTGCGAATGGATCTGGCCCTTCCTACATCCAGGACATGGTTAAACCGTACACCCCAGCACGTGCACTCCGCTCTGCATCAACCAAACAGCTCGCTGCACCCTCGCTGCGAGGGGGACCCAAGTTCCCATCAGCAAAAACACGTGGGTTTGCTATCCTGGCTCCAAAATGGTGGAATGAGCTCCCCATTGACATCAGGACAGCAGATAGCTTACACACCTTCCGGCGCAGACTGAAAACTCATCTCTTTCGAATCCACTTTGAGCAATATAACTATTAACAAAGCACTTATATACTAATAAAGGACTGGCTTACCTAAAGCCAGTTGAGTAGCACTTGAAATGTTTTTGCTCTATGAAACCTGATACTTATATGATTCTGTTTTCTTCAAGTTTGTATTTTGTTGGTCGAACGCACTTATTGTACGTCGCTTTGGATAAAAGCGTCAGCTTAATGCAATGTAATGTAATGTAATGTAGAATAGAATAGATAGGGAGTGATGAAACCCTCTGTAATGATCTCACATGCAGGGCACACAGCACACAGTGACATGTGTTCTCTGCTTTTAACCCATCCTAGTACCAGGAGTCTAGTACTAGGAGCAGTGGGCAGCTAGTGTACAGCGCCCGGGGAGCAATGGGAGTAAGGGGGGAAGGGGGGTGTCCGGTGCCTTGCTCAAGGGCACCACGGCAGGGCAGGAGGTGAACTGGGGGTGTTTCTCAATCGCGAGTAAAGCTGCTGCAGAGCCACTATTTCAAGCATACTACGTCATCAAGTGCCGCCGAAGGACTGTTCCAATCTCCAGCATACTTGGAATTCTACCGAGCCCGGCGTACTTCGTTAGGAGAAATGTCGAGGCTGCACATGTGTAGACTCCGCGGTCTTAAAATCCCCACAATCCGCACGGACCAATTTCCCCAAATCTGTGGCGGAAAATGTAAGGTGTGGCCTCTCATATGACGCACACATGTATACTTGCTCGCCTGTTCCACTCTTTGTTTTCCAAATGCCAGGAAGTATTCTTGCCTAGCTTCTGAAGCAAGATGCTCGGCAGACATGTGCTACCAAGCAAGTGTACTCGCGATTGAGAAACACCCTGGGACCTCTTCAAGTAGCAGTCCACACTCCATATTTTAGGTCTGGTCAGGGACTTGAACTGGCAACCCTACAGCTCCCAGTCCAAGCCCCTACTGACTGAGCCACTGCCGGAATCATTCCAGACCAAATACAATCAGATGAAGCAAGTAGATCATATTTGTCAATAATCTTAGTAGTTTTCCAAAATAGACTGCTGGAAATTCTAGTTTCTGTTCCTGAAGTCCCTCACCCAAATGACAAAAAAATATGGGCTCAGAACAGTCTCATAATACACACATGCACACAGAAGGATTCACACTTGTATTTCCAGATCCACACTTGTGTTTTTCAATGCACACACAAATGTGTTCCGTTTCATATACATGTAAATAAATCTATAGCCAATCAGATGTCTCCTCCATTCTAAGCCAATAACATGAGCGCGCCCCCACGAGGGTATGACTTCTTGCGTTCATGACGTAGCGCTTCATATACGCATTTTGCGCTGTCCGGTCAGCTCGCTAAACAGAGGGCTGATCTGATCTCTCTCTCGCGTCCGGTTATACTTCACTCGCGTTTATGTCCATATCGATCAGATCCAGCTCTCCTGATCGGCCTTTATAGAGAGCACCGATCAAACTATTAAGAGTGAATATCGGCCGATAATGACCGGCGGTCATTATCCCCCTTCAACTTCATACAGACATAAATAAAGCAGCTGTATTCGCCATACAGGAAACACACATTTAAAACGGTTTTGCCTGCCGTTTTTGTGTACACAAGCATTCATCAATGGTTCGGAAAGTGGCGCTGTACCTTAATAATATAAAGGCTTGTATTTGCGTGCATTTCCTGTTCGGAAAGTGGCGCTGTACTGAGAGTGGAGGTGTCCTGAGATTAGCGCCTGCAGGCAGGCTCCATGGACAGCGCAAAATGCGTACATGAAGTGCTTCGTCATGAACGCAAGAAGTCATACCCTCGTGGGGGCGCGCTCATGTTATTGGCTTAGAATGGAGGAGACATCTGATTGGCTATAGATAGAAAAAATTACAAGTGCGAATCGGCTGACCGTCAGGGGAGTCTCAAAAAACCCACACACGAATGCACAGCGATCCGTGCACAGGAAGCGGTGTGTGTTTGCAGGTTCAGGGGATTTAAACGGAAAACAAATATGTGAGGATCAAAAATATATATGTAAAACTTTTTTCTGTAATTGGATTTTATTTACATGCATATGAAACTGAACACATTTGTGTGCATTGAAAAACACAAGTGTGAATCCTTTTGCGGATCATGAAATACAAGTGTGAATCCTTCTCTGTGCATGTGTGTATTATGCAACCCAGTCTCACAGCATTTCGTGTTCACCAACACGATTTTTAATCTATTGATTCGTGTTCACCAACACGATTTGCCCCTTTTTTTCGTGTTGCACAGCACGATTTTAAAAGCAATGTATTTCTACTGCCTGCAGCACGTCTTTTTCTCCGGTCGGGTCGAGGGAGACCGGAAGCTGTGTGGTTCATAAAAACATGTTCTTACTCAATATCAAGCCACAATTATTGCTTTTATTTTAAATCCTATAATTTCGGACTTTTGTTGCCGTCTGTGAGGAAAATAAATGGCTCAGAGCCTCAGAATACGGAAATCTGTATTTTTTAATATTTTTTCCTTCTAATTTGTTATTCTTTTCAAAATAACACACTGTTATTTACTCACCAATAACACACAATTATCCTTGCTTTTATTTATTGGTTTAATTCCATAATCTCAGGCTTTTTTGGCGTCCGTCAGGAACTGAATTTCAAAATAAAAATAACCGGAAACAGACGTAGGCCTATAAGGGACATTTCGAGCATCATTGCGATTGTCAACATTTCTGAGTTTAGGATGGCCGAAGACACAACACTACCCATAATCCCCAGCTATCGTTTAGGACTACAGTCCCCGTAAGGTTACGCAGAGCGTCAAACAGCTGTTTGAAATGGAACGAAACCACGCCAGACTTTTCCAAAACTGGAATCCAACGCCCCCCCAGAACTACACATGCTGGCTATTGTGTTTCGCAAAATGTTCTATGGGACGTCTCTACTGAACGTTTTCATTTTTCCCACAATTAGAAGTTGCCAGTATTAAACACATTGGTGTTATCAAATGTAAAACATATAATTAATAAATGGGTGAAAATCGCTTGTGTCCATAATGCGCAGCATTAATATATACCCACATGACAGCTCATTGTTACTTTGTAATTCTACTCCACTACAATTCAGAGGTTAACCTGGTATTTTTACTCCACTACATTTATTTGAGTTACTTTGCAGATTCTGATTAATTATGTGAAATATAAACAACCCTTAAATCAGACTTTAGTTACACCTGAGTAAAATTCAGGTAAGGTGATTGTCAAGTGCCAACAATCAGGAGAGGTATTTGATAGTTGGTGCTTGAGAAGACTAAACATGTATCTGCAATTGACATGAATGGAAACGAGTAATAAAGTATATTCATTACTCGTTATTCTCTACTAATAGTTAATTAAAGACTGTATATTATGGCTATTTTGCACATCCCTTTCAAGATTTCATGATTTTCAAAGGTTTATTGACATATCATATACACAACTACGGTGTAGTTATGCAATGAATGAAAAACTTGGGTCACAGGTTCC
Source organism: Pogonophryne albipinna (assembly GCA_028583405.1). NCBI lineage: Eukaryota > Metazoa > Chordata > Actinopteri > Perciformes > Artedidraconidae > Pogonophryne > Pogonophryne albipinna. Next base: position 826,696 of record JAPTMU010000027.1, on the reverse strand, counting down.
TCAACAGTGCATTCCAAGACATCTATCAATATGTGTGTACCTCCACCATTAAACTGTCATATTCTGCACATTTCTTATTCTATCTACATACATAAGAGTATCATTAATGTGTATAATATCAGTTAAAATAAGTGCTTCAACATAGTTAACATTGCAGAAAAGCAATATATTAGACGTTAAGTACTTTGTCAGGCTTAATATTTATCTGTAGATAGATACCCCAAAAGTTTTTTTCTTATTTAAAAGAAGACCTTAATCTGTTATTTAATGTTTAAATAAAGGTTAATTCATTTTTCTGTTTTGCACCTCCTCCTATTAATATCTTTGTACATTCTGCACTAAACTGTTTTATTGTAGAGATCACTTATAGTATCTTCTTGATTTTTTATATTCTATATTTCTATATTTATACTTTCCGCCTATGAAAGTATGTACTCTTAATATTTTTTTAATCAAATATAACACAATAATTCAATAACGTGCTTTAACCACTAGGCGGTGCACACAAGGAACACACAGCCATAATAACTTTGTATTATTAGTGTAGGACACTTATGTTTTCGTACAACATCTGAAGATGTGTAGTTTTATTCATGCTTTTACATAATTGTACAGCATATTGCTATATTATTTCAGACTCAGTATTTACATTCTTATATTCAAAGAAAATCAGTAATATCTTTAAAAACTACAAGTCCTTTTATATCAGCTGTGCACCGTTATGGTGTAAATATAACCTATCTACGAATTATATCAAATGTAAAAGTCAGCCGAATTAGTATTGATACTGCAAGGAGACGTATTGTGTGAAGAGAAATTGAAGATGTTGTTTAATTGTTGATATATTTATGATCCACGTCAAGTATTCAGTTTCGGCGGCATTTCCTCGTTTTTCCAAAGGTCTTCTCATCAGGGCTCTATAAATAAAGAACTACGGCAGATCTGTAATATGTAATGCAGCCGAACCGTGTATTACAATGCCGTTATGTGATGACTTTCAAAGAGAAAAGCAAGAGCACTCGGAATTAAGTATTATTTTATTATTTTAAAATGTTTTCCGGATTTCATATCATATAAACACCAAATCCCAGCATGCATTGCGGCTAAAACATCCAATAAGCGAGCTTAAAACCATATGAGGATCTGCCTACGTCTGTTTCCGGTTATTTTTATTTTGAAATTCAGTTCCTGACGGACGCCAAAAAAGCCCGAGATTATGGAATTAAACCAATAAATAAAAGCAAGGATAATTGTGTGTTATTGGTGAGTAAATAACAGTGTGTTATTTTGAAAAGAATAACAAATTAGAAGGAAAAAAAGATTTAAAAAATACAGATTTCAGTATTCTGAGGCTCTGAGCCCCATTTATTTTCCTCACAGACGGCAACAAAAGTCCGAAATGATACGATTTAAAATAAAAGCAATAACTGTGGCTTGATATTGAGTAAGAACATGTTTTTATGAACCACACAGCTTCCGGTCTTCCAAGACCCGACCGGAGAAAAAGACGTGCTGCAGGCAGTAGAAATACATTGCTTTTGAAATCGTGCTGTGCAACACGAAAAAAAGGGGCAAATCGTGTTGGTGAACACGAAATGCCGTGAGACTGGGTTGCATTATGAGACTGTTCTGAGCCCATAAAAAAATCACATCTGCTTACAGGAGCCTGTCATGCTCATGTTCATATCAGTATGTAGTGTCTCTACTTTAAAGAGTCCTCTCCTGCTGATGTTCAGGTGTATATCAGTATGTAGTGTCTCTACTTTAAAGAGTCCTCTCCTGCTGATGTTCAGGTGTATATCAGTATGTAGTGTCTCTACTTTAAAGAGTCCTCTCCTGCTGATGTTCAGGTGTATATCAGTATGTAGTGTCTCTACTTTAAAGAGTCCTCTCCTGCTGATGTCCAGGTGTATATCAGTATGTAGTGTCTCTACTTTAAAGAGTCCTCTCCTGCTGATGTTCAGGTGTATATCAGTATGTAGTGTCTCTACTTTAAAGAGTCCTCTCCTGCTGATGTTCAGGTGTGTATCAGTATGTAGTGTCTCTACTTTAAAGAGTCCTCTCCTGCTGATGTTCAGGTGTATATCAGTATGTAGTGTCTGTACTTTAAAGAGTCCTCTCCTGTTGATGTTCAGGTGTATATCAGTATGTAGTGTCTCTACTTTAAAGAGTCCTCTCCTGCTGATGTTCAGGTGTATATCAGTATGTAGTGTCTCTACTTTAAAGAGTCCTCTCCTGCTGATGTTCAGGTGTGTATCAGTATGTAGTGTCTCTACTTTAAAGAGTCCTCTCCTGCTGATGTTCAGGTGTATATCAGTATGTAGTGTCTCTACTTTAAAGAGTCCTCTCCTGCTGATGTTCAGGTGTATATCAGTATGTGGTGTCTCTACTTTAAAGAGTCCTCTCCTGCTGATGTTCAGGTGTATATCAGTATGTAGTGTCTCTACTTTAAAGAGTCCTCTCCTGCTGATGTTCAGGTGTATATCAGTATGTAGTGTCTCTACTTTAAAGAGTCCTCTCCTGCTGATGTTCAGGTGTGTATCAGTATGTAGTGTCTCTACTTTAAAGAGTCCTCTCCTGCTGATGTTCAGGTGTATATCAGTATGTAGTGTCTCTACTTTAAAGAGTCCTCTCCTGCTGATGTTCAGGTGTATATCAGTATGTGGTGTCTCTACTTTAAAGAGTCCTCTCCTGCTGATGTTCAGGTGTATATCAGTATGTAGTGTCTCTACTTTAAAGAGTCCTCTCCTGCTGATGTTCAGGTGTATATCAGTATGTAGTGTCTCTACTTTAAAGAGTCCTCTCCTGCTGATGTTCAGGTGTATATCAGTATGTAGTGTCTCTACATGTCTCCATGCTTTAATGTTCAAAAAGCTCTTTATTGTCCTCATACTGCCTGTGCTGCAGCACCTCTTTTCACCCTCTGTCTGAAACCAGAGCCCAGTCTGCTCTGATTGGTTAGCTGGCCGGCTCTGTTGTGATTGGTCAACCGCTTAGAGATGTGTCAGCAAGGTCCTGCCTCTTGGCCTACCAAACACTATGTGTTGGCAGCGCTAGCCAATAGAAGCGCAAGTGTTACATAGTGATGTCATTATGTTACACAAGTAAACAAAGGAGTATAATGGAGGCTTTCGGGCGGGTAGGGGGGGGGGGAGTGTGTGGGAGGGAACACAGGGATTTTAGCCTTTGCAGACCATTTACATGCACAGAAACCTATAGAACACTCTACAGGAAAGACAGAATAGAGCACAGAGATCTTGGCATGTGATTTTAGAGAAAATTGCTATGAATATTTCAGTGACAGTTTGTCAGGTTAGATGTCTCTGCTAAAGCAACAACTAATGAGGTTCAGATGTAGATATTGAAATGTTTGGGCACCTGAACACAGCCTTAGTGTTGAGATGTTGCTGTTTGGGGAGGGAAATTGTTTAGCCCAGTCTCAAGGTTCCAGGTTCAAGGCTTTTATTGGTCATACGTGCATAGCTACAGTGTAGTTATGCCGATGAAAATCCTCCAACAGTGCAAAACAATAAAACAGATACACAGAAAAAATAGTAAATAGTAAATACAAAAGGAAAAAGTGTAAAAGTGTAATAGTGAAATAGTGCAAGTGATTGGAATGATAGATAAATAATTCTTAAGTAGCAGCCAGATTTATGTTATGTTGTTGTTTCAAGTTCTAGTTGCTGTAAGGTTTCCATCCAGTCTAAATCTGAACATCTACTGTAAGTACACAACATAACAGTCTCCATTTGTCAAGGTCTTTAAAGTACTTCCATGTAGGCTTTGTGCTGGTAAGCATGTATATTTTAGGCCTAGCTTCATCAATAGTACTTGTGTCTGAGTTTTGGAGATGGTGACCGCCTCCTGATGTCAGCAGAGGTACGGAAAGTTTCCTCTGACACACGCTCTGCATGCTATTGATGTAATGGCACACAGCAGTAACTCTGTTTAGTATGAAAACTTGGAAGACGCGGAAAAAACGGAGGAGGAGGAGGAGGGTGTTGGTCACGTTGAAAGGTGTGTTTAGGATAGAGGCTGAATAAACCGTGTATACACGTGTTTGCATATTCATGTGTGTGTACATATCCTAAAAGAGAGCATCTTTTTTGCCTGTAGCATTAGCAAGGCAGGGACTCACAGAACCTGATTGAGAGAGAGCGGAGGGCGGGGGCGGGGGCGGGGGCTGTGCAGCTGAACAACGTGAGTGTTGTGAGAAATGTTCACTGGGAATATTTCCAGTGTGTGACACGGAGCAGGGCCCAGAGCTCCACCTGAATAACACAGCACTGCTACAATGTGCACAGTCACTGAGATTATTCACTGGCTCAAGACAGGACCACTGATCTTCAATTCTTCCCAGGTGATCTCACACACCAGAAGAGTCTGGCTAGTCTGGCCTCTGTTGTGTCAGTGTGGAACTGCATGCTGGGTAAAGCCATGTGGTCCTCTGAGCCTGGCTGTGGGGAGAGAGGAAGCCCGGCCCATGCTCTGCTGGCCTCACTCAGCTATTTGTGCTCCAAAGGTCTCCTTGAAATGGATTTAGTGTTATGTCATTTGTGTTTCCATAAAGGACCCCTGTGTGCATACTTTATGTACATTTATTTTTAAATAGGAACTGCAGTCTGGCCAATGAGAAACATATGTAAAAGTCCGGGGGCGTACACCTGAGGTTCAACCCTCCAATAGCAGGCCAGTATGCAAATGAGTTTCTTCAGCCGGGTTTCCTCGCTCATATTAATCTCTAACCCTAACCCAAAGGTTAGTGACAGAATTTAAGGCAACATTTCCTATATATGTATTTATGATAATGTGAGAATAAGTGTTTCCAGGTCTGCAGCCTTCAGGGGAGTGTTACCCCTAGATTCCACCAGGTCCGTCTGCGCCGCGTTACGGCCGCGGTGTTCACAGCGATCGCGGCCACTCTAGTCAATGGGTGCTATTCCACCAGACGAGCCGCGTTACGGCTAGAAGCGTCCCAGAAGCGTCCCAGAAGCGTCCCAGAAGCGTCCCAGAAGCGTCCCAGAAGCGTCCCAGAAGCGTCTCGGCGCTAGGCTCCGCTAAAAATAGGATGCAAGTCTATTTTCGACGCGAGGCGTTGCATAGCGCCGGGCAGGAAGTTGAACGGTCAGACCATCCAGTCAATCCCCAAAATAAACTAATTTTGCAGACCCTATCCCTCCGTAGTCTTTCAAGTAGGATTTGAATTGATTCATGTCGTTTATAACTGGAATATTACAATTATTATTAACTTTGTCTGTATAAAGTAGCCTGTCCAGGAAATATGCCCAAATCAATAAAAACTGCGAGCCGGCAGGCAAGACGCTCCGCTTCTGAAACGCGCACGGTGGGTTATGACGCTGGAGGAGGTTGGACCGAAACCGCGGCGCAGCCGTGACGCGGCGCAGCCGGGGTTAGTGTGTCAATCAAATACAATGCATCTGAAAGAAAAAATAAATAAATCTCTCAAATATCTTTGAATTAAATTCTGAGTCTGTGCTTTTTATAAAGTATTTTTCTGTCTTTCAAAGTGGGCCCGGGAATCCAACCACACACACACCTTGAGGTTATTCCACATCCAGCCCCTCAGGACAAACCAATGCATCGTTTCACTTCCTGTTCTGCTACTCATTTTGATAGTTACACAATACTGAGACGGCATACAACACACATGGTTCCAATCATTATGGACTTGCAGTCACATCAAAACCCTCTATGGTTTGAAGTCCTACTCACCGTAGTCGATCATGTTGTCTGTCAGCCTCCTCCTGGAGATGCAGCAGGGGATTCAAAGGATGGACACACTCCAGACAGAGGGAGAAGTCCACAGAGAACCTCAGAGCACTGTGGGCTAATGTGCCTGAACCTCTCCTCCTCCTCCTCCTCCTCCTCCTCCTCCTCCTCCCCCTCTGTCTGAGAACACAACGGTGTCTCAGTAAGGCTCGGCTCCCCAAAATCACTGCCCCTTCCTGTGAGCCAGCTCCAGAGCTGAGCCTGACCTCACAGCTACAGGCTCTTTACTAGCTCCTGTGTGTGTGTGTGTGTGTGTGCGTGTGTGTGTACGTATGTGTGTGTGTGTGCGTGTGTGTGTACGTATGTGTGCGTGCGTGCGTGTGTGTGTGCACGTGTGTGCGTGCATGTGTGTGTGCGCGATTGTGTGTGTGTGTGAGTGTGTGGACTTAGTAAGATGAATACATTCTCTGTGACCCACTCACATTAACACATAAACACACACTCATCGTATGAACCTGGTTTTCAGTCTGGATCAGTGTTGTTTGAACTGCAGCACCGGCCAGCTAATACGCACATCTGGGTTGATTTTGGAGGCTGTGGATGACAATACACTGGGTGAATCAAGTATGTTTTAGACCATTTTTGATTGGAGGTGAAGCCTTTACAGGGTTTTCTATTTAGTGAAGTATACGGGGAATCATTGAATGTGGAAAAATTGATGCAGGTTGGAGTGTTGGCTTGTTGTTTGAGGCAGCCACAACCTCGCTGGACACTGGTTCAAGACCCGATCGGACCAAAATACGGAGTGAGGACTGGTGTCTGCAGACCTTCCTGTTGGTTCATGCGAGTCATTTAATTATAAGGCAGATACTATTTCCGTACCATCATTTCTTGATTTTCTCTGCTCATAGAAAAAGATTGATAGTAGAACATACAGGACATTACCATTCAAATCAACATGACAGGTTAGAATGGCAGCCATTTTCATGTTTAGGCCTACTGTTGCCACTGCTCTTTGTAATGAGAGAACTCATGCAGGCTTTTCAGTAAAGACTAAACAAGCAGTGGAGTATTATGAAGCATGAAGACACGTCTCTATTGCATTGCTGCTGGAGAGGAATTAAGGACTCGTGAATTAAATTCCTTTATCTTTTTATTTGTTCCTGAAATTACAATCCTTAAATTATAATGTTCGTCATAAAAACTGACAATTGCCCTTTTCTTTTGAACGTGAAGCTCAGCTCACTGTGATAACACTGGTAAGCAACAGTATTCCCTCAAAGGTCAGGCAGGACTCAGGACAGTGTACCGGCCACTACCCCCACTCACACCTGTAAGGGAGTCCTTGATACAGATATGTTTGACTCCATTGATGCTGAGTCAGATGCCCTTCATGTGAGCCATGGGTTTTGCTGTGCCTCCCCCTAGTGGCCCAACTGTGTCAATGAGGTTGGCAGACAGAACCACAACAGTGAACAGGTGTCCTTCAGTTAGGTCAGGGGTTTGCAACCTTTTTGACCAAAAAAGCAATTTTTCCCCCTTTTCCAACAATCTTTTTTGTCTGGAGCCGCAAAACATATTTGATAGCTTGATAGATTTTAAAGTTGTATTTATTGTTATATCATAGACAAAAACTACAGTTTTTTTGCATTTATTATCTATTACATTATAGAAAACTGTTAACCTCTAATAAGAAACAAATAACTCTTATAAGGAGAATACAAAAAAATACACAGGCCTACTTTAAAATGAATTAAACACAGCACTTGGGGAGTCCTCTGCACAAAATACAATTAAAATTGACCCACTTTGAAATAAATAAAACATATAGCTGCACCCTAAAAAGAGTTAACTGATTGAATTATGACTGAAGATCGTCAGCTGTCTTCCTCCTCCGTGTTTTTCCTCGATACGTAAAGGCTGCAGCACCTTTGATAACTTCTCTCTACATTTAATTTAATTTCAAACCTTTATTTATGCAGGTGAATCCCATTCTCTCTACATATCAAACATACCGGTAAACCAGCCAGGCCCGGTTCCAGAACAAAATGACATGCATCTGAGATTAGAGAGGGTGCAGTGGTAAAGTGCTATTGGAGTGGACCTAACACCCTCTAGGGGGGTCCTCACCTCCTCTAGGGGGGTCCGGGGTGCACTTTGAGAGCAACGTTAAGAGATCTATGGATCTAAGTGCTCTTTGCTTGATTCATGCCTTCCCAGTCCCTTATCACGTAGCCTATAAGAGCATGGCGCCAGTTGGAGTAGCCAGTTGTGGTGAAGGCATCTGACTTACTTGAACCGAAATGACTACATGCTTAGCAGAAGATGGCATCTTTTTACATGAATATTCCAGCCAATCTCTGTTTTGAAACCATGAGCTGCAAAATGAGCGCCTTACCCCACTGTACAGGCGAGTTGGGTACTTGTACCTGGGCAGGCTCTGTTTTGCCGAGGTCCTCTGACACTTGCGGGCCGCCGAGGGGTGGCGGTGTTTGGGGCAACGAAGACGGCTGCGGCTGCTCCGCCTCCGTGGGCGAGGCGGGCAAAGCCGGCGAGTCGGGCGTTAGTGTCCACGACAGTGGCCGCGGGTAACGTAATTTCCCCATGATCTGAACTGTTATTACCTGCAGTAGATGCAGTGTAACTGCTGGCGATAAGGGCTGGTTGTTTTAACAATTTTCTGATGTCCATCATTGACTGCTGTGTAAGCACCTTGCAGATGATGAACGCGCAGCGGCACAGGTCACGCGCACCTGACATAATAACGTTACTTAACGTTTAAATCAGGGGTGGGGAACCTCCGGCCCCCGGGCCGTATACGGCCCGCGAGAGCATTTGGTATGGCCCTCGAGGTAATTTATAAACACACGCAAAAAAGAAAAAAATTAAAGAAATCTAGACTGCAAAATAATTAAACAAGCGAGTGCCTGTTTTTCCTGGCCAAGGTCATGGTCCTTGAACACAACACGAGCCTAACGTGTCATCACGTGGTATATGTCTCGTCTGACACGGGTGGAGTTCTGACGGAGAGCACCAGAACGCCGCTCCGGGACTTCAACAATGGCAGTACCCATAAGGAGCCGTACACATGCTGCAGTTTCTGCGTGACTGTGTCTTTAGTTGAAAGCCCAGTGGCGATCTGTTCATCTGTCATACTGATCATACAGTCAATAACTTTGTTGTTATTAGCATCTGGTTAGCTAGCTATGCTAACGAATATAAGAAGCTTTTTCTCCAACCAGTGAGGTAAAGGCACATCTTTATATGATCATTATAGTTATCAAAAAACAAGAGAATAAAGTAAACAGGTATAAAATACTATATGACAGTAAAAAAAAGTTGTTATTAATAAAAAAGAATACAGTTTGAAAGGAGAGTGATTTGTCAAATATTCATAAAGAAAAATAAATCTGCTTCCAGTTCTGTTTCATCTGGGTGTTGAGAGATGTATCCATAGATCTCTTCATGTTGCTCCCAAAGTGCACCAGATTGATGCTTTTAACTTCAACATTTAAAAAAAAAAATCTTCCCGGGGGAGCATGCCCCCAGGACCCCCCTAGAGGAGGTTAGGTCCACCCCCCCACTTAAATCATGTTCACATGGCTAGGAAACTAAATACATTTGCACACATCTTGTGTCCATATCTTTTTGTTTTGGTGGTCATGCCACACCGTGCACGTGCATGCATACGCGAGTCATGGTGAGATATCTGGATTAAGAGGTTGCTTTTTCTTTGCACAGAATGAAAGAAAGGCTGAATGAATGATGAAGATGAATGGGCTGTGATTTTTAAGCAGAGGTCAATAATTTGTACGGCCCTCGGAGGATGTTGAAAAAATTGAAATGGCCCTTGAGAGGAAAAAGGTTCCCCACCCCTGGTTTAAATTGACCAAATAAATGCAGCAGACAATGTTATTCAACCACAATTACAATTTATTTTTATTTCAACTATATTCTTCTTCTTATTATTATTACTACTATTATTATTATTATTATTATTATTGTTATTATTTATGTCATATTTTTCATTTCATTTTTTTCACTTTTCATTTTTCAAACGTAGAACCGGGCCTGAAGCCAGCATCGTTTGCTGTGAAAGCATAACTCTGTCCACGCAGAATTAAACCCTCTGTGTTCCTCCGATATATCCATAGTTCGCTCATGGAGCCGGGGGTCAGGTTATTCGCCTGTAAGAAAAGGCTCTGGCGCGGGACCGTAGCAGGATGAGACGCATATTTTAGTTGACCTAAGTAAAACCGTTTTGTTTTTTATTTATGTGTCACAGTGGGTGTTTATCAATGTCGAGGACGCTTCATTGGTAGGACATGTCTTCCGAGTCACTTCCTTCAGAAGCGAGGCAAGAATCCTTCCTAGCCTCGGAAAACGAAGAATGGTGGAACAGGTGTGCGTCATATGCGAGGCCACGCCTTAAATGGAGCGCGATTTCCGCCAACATTTTTGGAAATTGGTCCGTGCGCATTGTGGGGTGTTTAAGACCGCGGAGTCAACACTTGTGCAGCCTTGAAATTTCTCGCTACGAAGGACGCCGGCCTCGGTAGAATTCCAAGGAGCCTGGATATTGGAACAGTCCTTCGGCGGGACTCGATGACGTAGCTTGAAATAGTGGCTCTGGAGCATCCTTCCTTGACATTGAGAAACACCCAGTATCCTTCGTAGCGAGACATTTTGAGGCTGCACATGTGTATCCTCCGCGGTCTTAAAATCCCCACAATGCTTTGCGCACGGACCAATTTCCCAAATCTTTGGCGGAATTTGTTTATATTTCAGTTGAATTGCCATGGTTGTAATGCTGGTTACACTCCAGCCTGAACCTTGATTCATCAACTCTAAATCTAAACCTTTAATAAAACCCGATATAAAACAGTCTCTGAACAGTGGTCTGAAAACCTCTAAGCAACAGAAGCTTTCTAAGGTATGTTCAGAGCTTTGGCATTATGTGATGATTTCTATCTTAATAATGATTTGCTTTTATTTGCTGCCACCTCTCCCTGCTCCAGATGATAAGGCTTGAAACTCCAAATAGGCCTCTTTACTTCCCCAATACGTTGTAAATATTAGAGACAGTCCTGAATTCATTACTTCCATGCTGCTGGAAAATGAATGTGTAACACAAGGTTACTCTATTGTTTATTTTTATTCCACAACTATGTCTGTATATTGATTTAACCATAACTCAATGTGCTCACATCTGACATTAGTCTTGTGTGCATTACTGGTTTACAGTTTCTGCACCGTGCAGCTAACACTGCCCTCTCCAATGTCACCAGTTATTTTACCAGGGGTGTGGCCACATATTTGGCTGCACCTGCTTCCTGGGCATCACTCTGCACCTGAAGTGGCTCCTGATCCCCACTGACAGCAGCAGGTCATCCATGGGCCTCTGGGATTGACCAGTAGGCATGTGTGTTTCAGGGAGGAAGACAGGAGGCCAGAGAAACAAGGCAAGAACACAGGAGGCCAGAGAAACAAGGGAAGAAGACAGGAGGCCAGAGAAACAAGGGAAGAAGACAGGAGGCCAGAGAAACAAGGGAAGAAGACAGGAGGCCAGAGAAACAAGGGAAGAAGACAAGAGGCCAGAGAAACAAGGCAAGAACACAGGAGGCCAGAGAAACAAGGGAAGAAGACAGGAGGCCAGAGAAACAAGGCAAGAACACAGGAGGCCAGAGAAACAAGGAAATAACACAGGAGGCCAGAGAAACAAGGGAAGAAGACAGGAGGCCTTAGAAACAAGGGAAGAAGACAGGAGGCCAGAGAAACAAGGGAAGAAGACAGGAGGCCAGAGAAACAAGGGAAGAAGACAGGAGGCCAGAGAAACAAGGAAATAACACAGGAGGCCAGAGAAACAAGGGAAGAAGACAGGAGGCCTTAGAAACAAGGGAAGAAGACAGGAGGCCAGAGAAACAAGGGAAGAAGACAGGAGGCCAGAGAAACAAGGGAAGAAGACAGGAGGCCAGAGAAACAAGGGAAGAAGACAGGAGACACAGCTGAGCAATGCAGAAAGGAAATACCCAGAGGCAAACGACAGTCCAGTTGAGAGTGTGAACCAAAGACCTGATTTGCCCTTAAAAGACGAGTGACATGCAGTTTGTCTGTTTTTAGAGTGGGAGCCAAGCTGGAGGAGTGGACTGTGTGCCCAGAAGTGTTTTACCCCCCCCTCATCGAGTGCCTGGATTTGAAAACAAATACTTTTAAGCCCTTTTAGCTTGTGAAATTGTTTTATTGATTTACTTATTTTATTTGAAATGGGTTTTAGTTTTTAGTAAAGGTTATATATGTCCAATAATAATTTCTTTTAACGTTGTAAACTTGAGTAGTTTGGCTCCTGATTGCCCAGTTGCACTCTATACCCGATTTAGAAGAACCCTTTCCCTCTTCCTCCATTTCTCCCCCTCCCCCCTCCTTTACATGTACACTGTCAGTCATTTGGGAATTCTCAGACTCATAGTTGTCTTCATGACAGTCGGGTTGTAGAAGGCACTAACAACCAGTGGTGTAGTGGGTGTTGGACGCGGGGGTACGCCGTACCCCCACTTATTTGGAGCATGATCTTTTTTTTAATAGTCTAATAAATATAAAATCATTGCCAGTGTTATCAGTTGTAAGTGTGTATTTGTTGTAATAATGACAAAAACATAATACATTTCACAGTAATTATAATACAAAATATTATGGCGCCTGACGATTTTACGGCAGCTCTTTCCCTCAAGAACTCTAACGAAAAAAGCTCTATAATGGCAGGCAAACATTTTTTACTTGACTTCTTTTCTAAAAGAATATAATTCACAAGAAGAAAGAGGCTAGCAGCACCGAAGCTACAAGTGAAGCTGCTACTAGCACTACATCATCAGAAGAGCCGCCTAAAGACGTGGATAATGCTAGCACTAACGTTAACGTTAGCTGCGCTAGCAACGTTCTGCTGGCTAGCTCAAGCTCACCTTTCCCAGAGGTATGGACGGAGCAGATGTGGCGGAGGAAACAAGAGGCATACCCGTGGATAGACTGCAAAGCTGGGAAACTGGGCTGCAAAGTTTGTTCATCCATTTCGGATTTATCAGTCTTCAAAACGCAAGGTGTATGTGTGTGTGTGTGTGTGTGTGTGTGTGTGTGTGTGTGTGTGTGTGTGTGTGTGTGTGTGTGTGTGTGTGTGTGTGTGTGTGTGTGTGTGTGTGTGTGTGTGTGTGTGTGAAAAGCAGCGCTGTCTGCTTATTTGCAATGTAGGCTAGGCCTAATCAGAATAATTTCAAGTCCAGATGCAATGTTGTTTGCATAAGTAGGCTATATTTTTCGTTTCGTTTATTTAATAAGTTAATTTCAGGAGAACTTTGGGAATTTTGTTTGTTTATGAGAGAGAGAGAGAGAGAGAGAGAGAGAGAGAGAGAGAGAGAGAGAGAGAGAGAGAGAGAGAGAGAGAGAGAGAGAGAGAGAGAGAGAGATGCAGAGATGCAATACTGTAGTTTATGCAATTTAGGCCTATAAATTGTTTATGTAACTTGTGTGTCCATGGTTTTGAGTCTGTGTGTGTGTTGAGCGCCTAACTAAAGTAGGACTAAGCATACCGGTAGTTTCTGTGGACCTGTCTGCCCGTTTTGTGAGTGCACTGCTCGCTTGCGCACTTGTGTGGCATTGTTTGGGATTACCTAATTAAAATAGCGTCCCCCCCAGTAAAAAAATCCCCACTACACCACTGCTAACAACTGATACACTTACAACCGATAAGCAATGAGAAGAGTGCATCTTTAATGTCGGGTCTAGCCAGTTACCTATGTCTATGCAGTAAAAAGCTGGGACTAGAACCTAAGTATTCTTTGGAATCCATGACTCAGCACATGTCTGCTGAAGCGAGCAAGAATGTTGCTCATACGACCCAGTCCACATTTCTGCTGTATTACCCAGCAATGGCTGTCATTATAACAAAATTAAACATTTTTTTAAAGTAATAAAGTTAGGATGACATTCACTGTAATATATTACTCATCAAAAGCAGATCTGTGTGGCATTACTTTATTTTAAGGTGAAAATTATAATTCCATATACTGGTAAAAATAATGGGCTGCAACATACAAACATGGTTTCTTAAAACATATTTTTAAAAGTTAAGCCTGTGCACCAGAGTCAAATATTCCTTATATATGGAATAGGGCTCTCTACCAGGAACTATGTTACTCAGTTTTCCATTGGCGGGAATCAGTTTCCTGTCTGTTGTACTTGAAATGTAGTTGGATCTTCTGTGGTTATCTGTTGTTTTAAGTTTCAAGTCAAAAACATACCATGTGGCTTGTAAAGCTTTTGCTTTTATGATGTAAGGGTAGATGTATCTTGTTTCTTTCTGTGCTGGATGTCTCAGTGGAGGAATGAACTCACACCGATCAAAAATCTAATCCAACAGCTCTCAGCAGACAGGCTCTGCTTCTGTGCTGCACAGAGGAGGAAATGGACCACACCTCCGAGGGTAAAACACATCCTCAGTAAACAGCCTGAGGGCAGGAAACCTCTCTGTGCTCTCTGGGCTCTGACCTGACACTGATTCACTTCCAGCGCTGTGCTGAGCCTGCAGATACTAACAGGGATGGGCAGTGTCCAGCTTAACAATAAGACACGCCCCTCCCTCCTAAGATAAAACCCAGTTGATTCTCTGTTTTCTGTCTCTCCAAGGCTCAGAACTGCTTTCTAAATATTGTTCATTTAAGCAGATTGTGTCATGATCCTGGAGTTATGTTTTTCCTGTTTTATTTTGAAATGTATTTCGTTCTTGTGTCATCTTTTCTTTTACTTCCTGTCTTTTTGTATTTCCGCCTGTGGGATTGTTAGATTGTGTTCACCTGTTGCCCCGGTGATTCACCTGTCCTCTCCAGCTGTGTGTCTGTGGTTAGTCCTGTGTGTATATGCCTGTCTTCCTCAGTGTTTTTATTAGATCGTCGTCTAAGTTCCTGCCTGGTTCCCTAAGTTCCTGCGCTGGTGTCTTGTGCCTTCTGGTTTGTAGTTGTTTAGTTTTTTCTTAGTTTTTGTTGTTTTATTTTACCTGGTCAGATCCCCCTCTTTTATATCAGCTTTCTAATAAAGGTCTCTTTTATTTTGAACTTTTATACCAGCCTCCTGTCTTTTACTGCGTTTGGCTCCTCCTACCTGTTGCTAAATCCATCACAGATTGTTCTTCCCTGCCCCTCCTTTCAGCCAAATTCCCAGTTCCCCATGTCCCTGCATCCGTTAAAAAGCTGTATTGCCATTTTCACTCGTCCACCAGATCGCCTCCTCATCATGTCACCTGACTCCCACTTCCTCCTGCTCAACATGCGTCTCGTTTCCCAATCACACTGGACCGCTATACTGAATGCTTTTGGTGTAAACATGCTGCCAACCCTTTCACATGATGTTACCAACCAGCATCAGTCTGGAGCAGTGTTGGGTGTAACGTGTTACAAAAGTAACGGAGTTACAGTAATATATTACTTGTTGCTGTAACGAAGTAATGTAACACATTACTAATGAAATGTGGGTAATATATTACCCGTTACAATGCTCAGTAACGCAGTTACAACACATTTCAACCGAAATTAAATGGTGTTTTGTTTTTTAAGAATGTACTAACATAGCGAGACATTCGGACACCAGACAAATTGTGCGGGTAGATTAGTAAACCTGGTGTTTTCCCTTCAGGCTTCGCGTCGGGATCTTCGGGGCAGTTGAATGTTATGCACCCTCTATTCAAAAAAGAGAACGGAGCGAGAAATACAAACAACAAATTGTGTCAGGTGCGCGTGACCTGCTCCGCTGCGCGTGCATCATTTCCAAAGTGCTTCCACAACAGTGACACACATCTGTGGATAATCATTTATACGAGAATGGTTAAAGCAACCATCACTAAACGCCAGCAACACTGCATCTACTGCAGACAGTAGCAACAGGTCAGATGGGGACATCACGTGACCCTCCGTTGTGGACACTAGCTTACTCCCGCCTGACTCGCCGCCCTCGCCCCCGGAGCAGCAGTCTTCGTTGCCCGAAACACCGCCGCCCCTCTGCGGCCCGCAGGTGCCAGGATACCACGGCGAAACAGAGCCTGCCCAGGTATATCTAAACAAGTACCCGCCTGTACAGTGGAGTTAGGCGGTCATGTTGCAGTTCGTGGTATACAAATAGACAAGGGCTAGAATATTCATGTGAAAATAGTGCCATATTCTGCCATGCCTGTAGAAATGTTGGGTCAAACATAATGCATACAATAGCACAGATGCCTTCACCACGAATGGCTACAAAAAGATCTCATATCCCAAGCTTATCAACAAGCTAATGTTGCAGCTGAAATGTTCTCCAGGTCACAAAGTCAACCTCACATGATGATGTGATACCAGTTTTCAAGCACAGTAAATATTCTCTTCCCAGAGTATATGATGGGACCAAGGTGATGTTTAGTACATGGTTTTAATAATACTTTTGCTTTTCAATGTTTGCCATTTCAAACCATGAGCTGGTTTAAATAATATGTGCCTTGATTTACAATATGTTCTCATTTGTTTTATCAGTACAGCTTTGAAGCTTTTGTGCTTTTCTTTGCCACAGTCCACTTTGGACTGTATGAAATATTTCAGGATTGCACTTTTAACTCACTTGAAATGTTCTCACTTGCTTGGTTTCAAAACATAACAAATACCATAATCTGTTCATTGGGGACCATCAATGCTACTTTTCATTGCTGTTGCCGGCCACTATTGCTCATGTTAACCTACTACTGCTGCGCCCCCTGTAATCTCAGAGGCACCCTGAGTCATTTTGTTCTGGAACCGGGCCTGTACACGGCCATATACTAAACACACTACAGAGCCCATTCCGTGTCCTGTTATTATTCACTTCCTGTCTGCCTTCTTCTGGTGATTTATCTGACGGCCAGCGCTCCGTCTTTTAACCTCTTTTCCTTTCTCTTTCTGGATCCTCCTTAGCAACCTTCATTATAGTCCTTGACAGTGGTCTGTACTGCTGGATTAACAACGTGTCACATGTTAAGAATTTACAATCAGAATGGAGTATTCAACTAAGCCGTGTAATACAAGTTGTTAGTAGCCTTAAGGGCCTACACAGTTGTTATGCTACACCACATTGCCCTTCACTGGATGTATAATGAGCTGCACTAAACTACATGTTAGCATTAAAATAACTAGCCATTCTTTTGCGGTTATTTTGGTGAAAGTAACTCAAAAGTAACTAAAGTAGTGTAACTCATTATATTTCAGAGACAGTAATATTGTAATGTTACTTATTATTTTCAAAAGACAGTAATAAGTAATATATTACATTTTGGAAGTAACTTGCCCAACACTGGTCTGGAGTGAGTGATAATGACATTAGAGATGCCAACCTTTGCCCTCTGTGTTCACTGGGGGACATTACCAAGCCAAGCTGATTGGAGTTGGGTATTTTTGTCCTGCACCAATAGAGTGTTGAAGTAATGAGTACTCAAACCCAGAAATCAATTAGCATTTTACAAATTCCGGTTCCCTAGTCTCCAAAGTTAAAGTTAAGTTTTAGCGGCGTCTCAGAGGCAGCAGGGAGGCATGACGTCACACACTTTGAATGTTGCTGCTGGTTCACATTAGCTTGTGCACACACACACACACACACACACACACACACACACACACACACACACACACACACACCCCTAACCCCTTAAGCTCACCCCATGGACCGCTCTCATTGTTATTCATATTGCCTTTTTCGTGCTTATGTTGTGCTTATGTTGAGCTATACAGTAGAGAGGACTACTTCTAAAGGCAGATGCATTGGAATTTAGGGCCACAGTTAAAAAAAACTGATAAAAAAAAAAAAAAACTGTACAAATGTATGTTCTGCATAATGTTTCTGTTGATCTTGTTTTTTGTGTTTCATGTTTTGAGTTTGATTATTTTATACAGTGTATTTTCTCCTTTGTCATGTTTTACTTCATGCCTTTGTGTTTTCTCCCGCCTTTTTAATGTCATATAATTAGACCTGTTTGTGTTCTTTGTCAGTTTGTCATCATTGTACCTATCAATGTCAACTTTCCCCCTGAAATTAGCATATTCCAAGGGAAAGTAGCCCAAACTAAATGAGGGACAACCAGGATTACCAGGATTACCAGGAAACAAGTCGCAGGAACCCGATTTCTGGGTTCCTGCGACTTGTTTCCTGGTAATCCTGGTAATCCTGGTTGTCCCTCATTTTGTTTGGGCTACTTTCCCTTTGTGTTACCTAGCCTGCTCTTTAGTTTTGTATTTTTTTTGGAACCAATTTCTAACATTTAATAAAGCTTGCTTTTTGTCGGTAATACTTGCCTTCCTCTTATGGCGCTTTTTCCACTGCAGCACGTAGCACGCATCCAGCACGAGCACCACTAAGCTAAACTGCAAAACCTAATTCCACATCTCCGGTGTGGGAATATTTTGGATTTAAGCCAAATCAACGAGGCGAACCTACGGACTTGAATGAGCCGGTGTGTCACATTTGTTTTAAAAAGGTAGCAACAAAAGCTACCAATACGACCAACCTTAAACTGCACCTGAAACACAACCACCCCATTCCGTTTTCCAGCTGGGAGCAAACACGGCAGCTGGAGATGGAGAGCCCCCACCTTCCCGACTTACTTTATTTAAAACTACTGCATTTTCACAAATGCAACTGCGTGTTTTGGCCACAAGAGAGCTCTGTTTTCCAGCCTGAATCTATTTAATTTATTGTTTTGGTTGTGTGTGATTTATTTAATAAATGTTTTATAATTTAATGTATTTGTTTTATTTATAATTTATTTCATTTGCAATCAATCAATCAATCAATGTTTATTTATATAGCCCAATATCACAAATGTTACATTTGTCTCAGTGGACTTCACAGTTTGTACAAAATATCAGTATGACAATACGACACCCTCTGTCCTTAGACCCTCACATCGTACAAGGAAAAACTTCTGAAGAAAACCCACAGTTTAAAGGGAAAAATGGGAGAAACCTCAGGGAGAGCAACAGAGGAGGGATCCCTCTCCCAGGACGGACAGACGTGCAATAGATGCCGTGTGTAAATTGAAAAGATAATACATTTGCAACATAGGTAGTCCAAATGTTTGGAAATGCATGTGTGTATAATAGGAAGATGAATCCACGAGGATATCCATCCAGGACCTATGATCCATGAATGCAATGTTGAATGTTCAATAAAAAAGGATGTACTTGAATTATTATTATATATTATAATTATGTCAGTGGTCTAAAATGGTCTTACAATGGTGGTGACAATATTATTGTTTATCGCAATAATTCCCGGGAACATTTATCATCCAACAAAATTAATTATCGTGACAGGCCTAGTGCTGGTACGCAAGTCCAACGGGTCAATCCGGTTCTGTGTGGACTACCGCAGGGTTAATGAGGTGTCCAAATTCGATGCTTATCCAATGCCCCGGGTCGACGAATTCCTGGATCGGCTAGGCACTGCTCGCTTTTATACGACACTGGATTTAACCAAGGACTATCGGCAGATCCCCTTATCACAAGTGTCTAAGGGGAAAACGGCCTTCTCCACTCTGTATGGTTTGTACCAATTTGTCACACTTCCTTTTGGGTTGTTCGGGGCCACAGCCACCTTCCAGCGGCACATGGACCGGGTCCTACGTCCCCACTCTGCATATGCTGCTGCATACTTAGACGATGTCATCATCCACAGTGAGACGTGGGAGCAGCATATGCAGCAGTTGGGGGCAGTGCTCGAGGCCCTTTGGCAGGCGGGGCTCACGTCCAACCCGAAGAAGTGTGCGGTTGGACGGAGGAAGGTACGGTATCTGGGGTATCACTTGGGCGGCGGGAAGGTGTGGCCACAAATAGAAAAAACAGCCGCCATTTCCGCCTGTCCGGTGCCCAAGATGAAAAAAGAGGTCAGGAGGTTCATGGGGCTGGCCGACTACTTCAGGCGGTTCATCCCGTCCTTTTCTGAGTGGACCAGTCTCCTGACCGACCTGACCCGAAAGGGTGCTTCAGATCCGGTCCAGTGGACGGAGTGGTGTCAGCTGGTGTTTGAGAGGGTTAAGAAAGCCCTCTGTGGAAAGCCGCTCTTATACACCCCTAACTTGTCTCTCCCTTTCGTGTTGCAGACCGACACCTCGAATAGCGGGGTGGGGGCCGTTTTGTCCCAGCAGGTAGAGGGGGTCGACTGCCCCGTACTGTACATTAGCCGGAAGCTCACCTGGAGGGAGGTGAACTACAGTACGGTGAAAAAGGAGTGCCTCGCCATATGGTGGGTCAGCGCCCTGCGTTACTACCTCCTGGGGCGCCCTTTCACCTTCTGGTCGGACCATGCCCGCTCCAGTGGCTCCACCGCATGAAGGATGCCAACGCCCAGATTACTCGTTGGTATCCGGCGTGACAGCCGTTTAACTTCAAGGTGATCCACAGGCCGGGTAACCGGGTGGTCGTGGCTGATTTCCTCTCTCGCTCGGCAGAGGGGGGGGGGGGGGAGAGAGTCAGCTTTCGGCCGGGGTGCTGGGAGTGGCTCAGCCGGAGGCCAGACAGCTGATCAGAATCAGGTAATTAGGCTCTCAGTAAAAAGCATGCTGGTAACCTGGTTCTGGTCTCTCTTGCAGTAGACTGGGCCCTGAGAGGAGGACCGTCTATCACCCAGCCACCTCAACGAATAGAGGAGCCTATGTTTTGTGTTAACTCTATCCATTTTAACCCTATCATGAGCCCGAACGCTCACAAAGATGTACTGCATCATTATTTTTTATGTGAACTATAATATAATATATATATAGTATGATGATGTCAATACTTTTGTACTTTTACAAGAGTAAAATGTTGAATGCAGGGCTGTAGTAAGGCTACTTTTACTTAAAGTGGACCTATCATGCTATATTTGAATAATATATTGTAGGGCCATACCTATATAAAACATGTCTGTGAAGTTTTTTTTTCAAAATACCAAACAGATCCTGCATTTTAGCCATGCCTCATTTTGCTCTATTTTCTCTTTTCCAGCCCTGTTTTTGCAAGGGCTGATTCTGTGACGTAGCTTTAATGCAAATGAGCTGCAGCTGACCACGCCCTCCTGCAGGAGAGTGGAGGGTGCTTTGAGATCAGCTGCTGGGCTCTCAGAAGAGGGGGAGGAAAAGACAGGCTCCGTCCTCCGTGTATTATTCTTATATTATTATATTGAGTCGTTATTCATTTGTTTTAAAGCTCAATAAATAACAAAGAAGACCTTTGACCGGCACTTTTCTAATTTTGTCCGGAAGATTTAAACTTTAACGGACATGTTGAACGGCGAAAAAAACCTGAAACTCTGCCGCACGGTCCCCTCGTTCCTTGGAAGAGGCGGAGAGGTGGGTGTTTGTCATCTGCTGGTGGACTACCAGAGAGAATTACAGTGCTTGCCTCGACGGGGAGGGATTGCATTGAATTACAGCAGCGGGAGCAAACGCTTGCCTCGGGGAGGGAGAAAAAGAGCCACAGCGGAGAATAAACAGAAGGGCAACCATGGCAACCATGCACGGGAAGTCTTCTTCGCTGCTTTTGTGGCAGACTACTGCGCCACCTACAGGCCTGGCATATGTACTAAAGCGTCTCCAGCATTTTCGAGCGGCAATAGCCGGCGGTGGCCCAACCCCCCATTCCCCTGATAGGTGGAGAGTTGCACATATAGGCGGAGCACCCCTTTTCTGACGTCAGAAAAATTAACGTCTGTATCAGATCCGTAGCAGCCCCGTTTTTAGAGATTTGGGTATAGAGGAAAAGAGAGAGTGTTGTGTTTTCTGACACTTGGTGAGTTCCCTGACACACCGGGGACACATATTCATGTATAAAAGACGTACAAGAATGCATTTTGCATGATAGGTTAGACCCTCCAGAAAAACGTGATTCTGCGATCGCAGAATTTACCGCATAATCAGCAAAATGGCGCAGATTTTTAAAAGGCCGCATATTTATCAAAAGGGCGCATAATCCCCGCATTTTTCCACACAAAGTTGAGAAAAAAAAAAGTTAACTCGTCTTGACGTGAAGTAGTGATGATGATGATGACGCGGAGATCACAGAAGGTAAACAACACCGTAGAGTGAACGTGTGGAGCTCACACGAGAGAGAAAACACCAAGATGAAAAAATCTAATCCATCTCATTTACCGACGAACATTTCTGCTAAAGACCGGGCAAAACAGTACCCCGATGTCTTGCACGAAAGTAGGGGGAAACTATTCTGCACCCCGTGCAACTGTGTGTTGGAGCATAAGAGAACATCGACGGTGACGACCCACTTTGATTCATTCAAACATTCGAAAATGCTTTCTGCTGCTGCGGACAAGAAAGCCAAACAACTTACGCTCACCGAGGCATCGACCTCCAAAACCCTTTCGAGGGCTACAAGAAACGAGGTGAGAAGCCTACAAGATTGAAGCTGGTCAGATAACGAACAAGTAAATGAAAACAGAATGAGGCGGAGAAGTGTGTGTGTGTGTGTGTGTGTGTGTGTGTGTGTGTGTGTGTGTGTGTGTGTGTGTGTGTGTGTGTGTGTGTGTGTGTGTGTGTGTGTGTGTGTGTGTGTGTGTGTGTGTGATTAAAATAGCCCAATTGCTTTTACAATAAATAAACATTGAATGTGTTTAATTGAATAGTAAAGGGGTTTAACGTTAGTGGCAGGTTGTGTGTGAGAGAGAATAAATAAGACAGCCCAATATTTAAAAAAAATTATTTTTGCAACTTTCTGCATATTTCGCAACTTCCCGCAATTTCACCGCATAAAATCACATAAAAACCCTGCATGTTTAATCGCATAATCAAGGATTTTAGCCCGCGTTTTTCTGGAGGGTCTAATAGGTCCCCTTTAAGTAGAATATCTGAATACTTCTTCCAGCTTACTTAATGAACTGGACTCTGAAGCGCACAGAGTCAGATAACAGTGCTGGCCCTCATCAGGCACAGTTCTTTTGGTGCTCCACCTTGGAAAGGCTCATGGTGAAGGTTTAACGTAAAATTACGAAACATACTATGGCAAAGGCATGAAATGCCAAATTCTGCCTCTGATAGTCTAGGACTATGGCTGAAAACAGTGCTGTTTCAGAGCCAAGATTGATCATTTTCGCAATTGGACCTCAACTTATTTTACTACACTGAACAAAAATATAAATGCAACACTTTTGTTTTTGCTCCCATTTTTCATGAGATGAACTCAAAGATCTAAAACATTTTCTATATACACAAAATAACCATTTCTCTCAAATATTGTTCACAAATCTGAAAAAATCTGTGATAGTGAGCACTTCTCCTTTGCCGAGATAATCCATCCCACCTCACAGGTGTGGCATATCAAGATGCTGATTAGACAGCATGATTATTGCACAGGTGTGCCTTAGGCTGGCCACAATAAAAGGCCACCCTAAAATGTTCAGTTTTATCACACAGCACAATGCCACAGATGTCGCAAGTTTTGAGGGAGCGTGCAATTGGCATGCTGACAGCAGGAATGTCCACCAGAGCTGTTGCCCGTGAATTGAATGTTCATTTCTCTACCATAAGCCGCCTCCAAAGGCGTTTCAGAGAATTTGGCAGTACATCCAACCGGCCTCACAACCGCAGACCACGTGTAACCACACCAGCCCAGGACCTCCACATCTAGCATGTTCACCTCCAAGATCGTCTGAGACCAGCCACTCGGACAGCTGCTGCAACAATCGGTTTGCATAACCAAAGAATTTCTGCACAAACTGTCAGAAACCGTCTCAGGGAAGCTCATCTGCATGCTCGTCGTCCTCATCGGTGTCTCGACCTGACTCCGGTTCTTCGTCGTAACCGACTTGAGTGGGCAAATGCTCACATTCGATGGCGTCTGGCACGTTGGAGAGGTGTTCTCTTCACGGATGAATCCCGGTTTTCACTGTTCAGGGCAGATGGCAGACAGCGTGTGTGGCGTTGTGTGGGTGAGCGGTTTTCTGATGTCAATGTTGTGAATCGAGTGGCCCATGGTGATGGTGGGGTTATGGTATGGGCAGGCGTATGTTATGGACGACGAACACATGTGCATTTTATTGATGGCATTGTGAATGCACAGAGATACCATGACGAGATCCTGAGGCCCATTGTTGTGCCATTCATCCACGACCATCACCTCATGTTGCAGCATGATAATGCACGGCCCCATGTTGCAAGGATCTGTACACAATTCCTGGAGGCTGAACACATCCCAGTTCTTGCATGGCCAGCATACTCACCGGACATGTCACCCATTGAGCATGTTTGGGATGCTCTGGATCGGCGTATACGACAGCGTGTTCCAGTTCCTGCCAATATCCAGCAACTTGGCACAGCCATTGAAGAGGAGTGGACCAACATTCCACAGGCCACAATCAACAACCTGATCAACTCTATGCCAAGGAGATGTGTTGCACTGCGTGAGGCAAATGGTGGTCACACCAGATACTGCCTGGTTTTCGGACCCCCCCAGACCCCCCCAATAAAGCAAAACTGCACGTTTCAGAGTGGCCTTTTATTGTGGCCAGCCTAAGGCACACCTGTGCAATAATCATGCTGTCTAATCAGCATCTTGATATGCCACATCTGTGAGGTGGGATGGATTATCTCGGCAAAGGAGAAGTGCTCACTCTCACAGATTTTTTCAGATTTGTGAACAATATTTGAGAGAAATGGTTATTTTGTGTATATAAAAAATGTTTTAGATCTTTGAGTTCATCTCATGAAAAATGGGAGCAAAGAAAAAAGTGTTGCATTTATATTGTTGTTCAGTGTAGATAGGTTAGGTGTAAAACAACCGTATTTTAGCATCCTAACACACCAAACTCTGATGGGGAACATTGTCTTTGATCATTGTGAGTGTAAGCATGCTGACAGCAAGTTTTAAACACCACATACATCCTCAGTCACTATCTTTAGACCTTTAGTCTTCCACTTCACCCACCCTCTACCTGGCTTCAAGACAAGAGGAAGTGCCTGAACCAGGATATGTGAATGATGATCACATCACAGGGAAATGACACACACTTTCCCAAAGTATGTAGGGATGAGGTGATCCCCGGTAAAGTTGAAACGGTGACTTCAGAGGTTGAATGAGGAGCCAGTGTAAACATTGTGTGTGTGTGAGGACAATGGTGAGCAGGGTAGGGCTGGGACAGGATATTAATTGTGTATTGCTTGGTGTTAACAATGTGTACACCTTCCACTCATCACTGGGAAGCTTTCTAACTACTCTGAATACAAAAAGAGATCCTGAAACCATTGTGGCTCAAAGATCAAAGTGTGGGAGGAAACGCGTCCGTGGCAACCATACATGCACACCCTGAAAAGAAAAAGAGGGTCTCAACAAGGTGAATTCAGTCCTGTACTGCAGCGGGAGCCAAAGAAGGGCCGGGCCGGGAATCAAAAATGGAATTGACATACAGCCAAGTTTCCACACGGTGCAGCTGAGTGTGGACCAAGGGTGTTTTCAGTAAAACAGAGGCAGGGGAACCACGGTTTAGTTCCATCACCTGCAACAACCCAGGATCACCGCCCGCCACACAACCACATCTGCTGGGGAGTGCCATCTGGAAAGACCTACTGAGTGCATTATGGGAAAGATGTTCAGCCTATCAAAACAGCACAATGCATTGGCATATGATAAAGACCACTATTTATGAATCATTGAATATTTTAATAATAAAATGGGTCTGATGTGGTTGTCCCTAGTTCTTTAATAATAATACTAAATAATGTAAATTAAATCTACTCATTTTTTGCCAAATACAAATATATACGACATGTGTATAGCAAGTGACATGTAATGTAACAAGCCACTCTTTGCCTAGCAAAACCCCTAACCATGTTGTTTTATTTTATACACACTCGATTTTGGGAGTCAGAGGCCGTCAGAGGAAGTCGGGCATTCGCGGCGCCCTACTCAGGTTGGTGTGTCCCGCACCGTCGTCTCTTTACGGCACATTTTCACACCTCCCATGGCCGATTCAACATGCAGTCAGCCAAAGAAAGTCGGCCAAAGAAATCACTCTGATTGGCTGTTCAGCTTAGCGAGTCAGTGCATGAGAAGCGAAGCGGAAGTGAGGGACCAAAACAAACGATTAAGATGGCACACACAGACGGCTAATCTTTTTCATCTCACCCGGACGCAAGAGTTTCTTTTTTATGTTTACATGTTTTCAATCGACGAGAGAGAGTGAAAATGGAACCCAGACGCTATTTGTTGTTTGTTTATATCACGCAGCCTGTTCTTCTTCTCTCGATGTATAGTCTGTCTTTCGGTTGTTGCCTCTTTTGAATGACGAATACACACTACCGCTGCCTGCTGGTAAGGACAGTTATTGCCACTCGTCAACTGAAGTCTTTGCGGTGCATTCGTAGCCGGGCGGCGTAGCCGACGCAGGCGACGTAGCAGACGTAAAAGTCGGGACGCCATCGGTACGCGTTCTTTGGTCTCAGGTTGGTGTGTAGCGGCCTTTAGCTGTAATTAAATGAAATGTTCAGAAGAACTAGGAACGACTATGGAGCTCAATGTGTGTGAAAAACAACACTGAAACAAGGTATGCTTTCCAAAACAAAATATTTGTATTCCACACAAGATATTAACACGTTATCACATTTACATATTTTTTCTGGGGTTGTGCCCAGTAAAGGCAAAAGACAAAAAAAAGGTTCCCGGGGCAAAGTTAATTAATTTCCGTTTGTTACGTTGATTTCAGTTCAATCCTACCACATCATGTGGCAGGGAGGGTAGGTTTATTCCAATCTTAGCTCGCCATCAAGGTCCAGAAAAGGTCATCAGGTGCGGCAAGCACCTGGCAAACAAAACATATCCGCACAAAAAAACCTGACCTGTAAAAGGTCACAAGGAATAATTAGTATATTTCCTTTAAGCATTTAAATACAAATACATCTCTTAAAATAAATAAATATATCTCTTGTATAATAAATCTCTTAAATAAAACAAATACATCTTATAGAAATAAATCTCTTAAATAAAACTACATTTCTGGTTGTTCAACATTTCTATATCCATTTATATACAAAACATTAATCGGTTTAAATTCAGCCAGTAAACAGCAAAACAATACTTCAGGGCTGATATGGGACAGTGAAGACCCATGCATAGGATATTTCTAAATACTAATAGCATGCTAACCACTAGTTGCTAAGCTAACGGGAGCTATTTCAAAGTACATTCCCATTGAAAATGCTAACCACTAGCCTCTAAGCTAGCGGCTAACACAAGACCCACCGCTGATTGCAGCAATTGTAAACAAAACATGAATCGTTGAGGAATCGTGGAGGGATCACTGTGTGTAGCAACTAGCATCAATGTAGCAACTAGCATCACAAACGCAGACCAGCAAGGGAAGCGGAAGTGACATGACTGCTATTTATACTGAGCTACGGGAGCCTGCTAGGACTGACTGCGCAGTGTGTTTTTAACCTGGGTTACACAAGGCCTTCAACCACGGAGAACATGCACACTGTTACACCCTGAACTTCACCAAAGCACAACAAATAAATAAATGAAGACTATTTGTGATAAAATCACTCAAGCCGCAACGCCATATCAGTAGGGGTTTTTACTGGAGGTGTGATTGATGTACTCAGCCTTGATCTGAACTGGACACATTTCAAGTTTTATCTCTGCATTTGTGAGAGTTGAGTTCTAATGCTTTGACAAATCTGTCCATATTAAGACAGACACAAATATAAACACCTGTCAAAGTAATATTAGCCCATAAAGAATAACATTGGAAAAAAACATTTCTGTAGTGACTGAAAAAATGAGATACTAGCGGCCGGCATTAGTTTAATTAGTTGGGTGGCTGGACTAGGTCTCCGAGATACAGTGAGGGGCTCAGAAATCCAGAAGGAGCACTGGGTGGGGCCGCTGCTCCTTCATGTTGAAAGGGGCCACATGAAGCCCCCTGTCTGCCTCCCTTATGAGGCTTTCCTGGGCACGTTTTACTGGACAGACCACGCTCTGAGATAATGCATCTCCTCTGGCCTGGGAGTGCCTCGGGGTTCCAGGAGGAGCTGGAAAAAATTGCGAATGGGGGGGGGTGTCTGCTTTGACCTGGTTGGCCTTCTGCCCCCGCAACCCGGCCCCTAATAAGCGGGAAATAACGGATCAAAATATGTTCAACCACAGAAAGGTAGCCTGAATGATTTAGACCATGATGGGAAAGAAGAATCATTTCAAGAAATACCTTTGATGTCTGATCAGTTCTAGGGGCCAGGTACAGATGGGGGTCTTGGACTCATGTCCTCAGTATATTTGAGATATCGGCCCTGCTTTCATTGTGTTACAGTCATTACAGGTCTAAAGGTGATCTTTTACACTTGCTTTTTAAAAAGGTAATTGAGGATCATGAACATTTTGTTAGGCAATATGGTGCCACACATTCCAGAGAAAGTTAAGAAAACAATTCTCTTCTTGATGTCAGAAGTCATTTATTGCACACTTCAGCAGATCATTTTGGTTTTGAAAGAACAGGTTTTGTAGATCCTTGAATATTGAAGCATGATAAGAAAGCAGAAGAGTTGCATGATGTTGTGTCTTTCTTTTCAAATGCTTATCCCTATACTGTGTCATTCAATCAGCCAACATGAATAATGCAGCCTGGATCAGTTAGCCTCTCTCAGGTTACTACAACACACCTGGAAACCTAATATGATCTCCTGCCTGGCAAACAGGAAGGCCATCCACCAACACCTGAACACTGCTACAGTTTACCTGCATACCCCAGCAGAGCTGCTTCAAGGCAATTTCAGAATCAGAATCGGGATTCCTTTATTTGTCCCGCAAAGGCGAAATATACATTATTACAACAGCAGAAGTATAGTTCAGAAAAGGTAGATAGCATAGATTTACATATTGAGAAATATAAAATAAAGTAGGCACATGTTATTGATAATAAAAAACACAATAATTAAAAAAAGTAGCAGTATATTCTTGTAAATTACCATATACAATTATAAAAGTAGCTGGTACTGTTTACAGATTGTAAATAAATTGAAAGAAAATAAAGTTTTATTTTTACAGCCAGTGTTATTGAACATCAGGGGTATTACAGTGTGTGTGGTGGTCTACCCGCGCCGTGGTGGTTGTCAAAGAATGCTCACACCAACACAGATCAGGTTAGTGTGAGTGTGTGTGTGTGTGTGTGTGTGTGTGTGTGTGTGTGTGTGTGTGTGTGTGTGTGTGTGTGTGTGTGTGTGTGTGTGTGTCAGGGTTTCCGTTAGCCGGTATTTACCGGTTTTTAGCTGGTCAAATTGAATAAAAACCGGTAAATTCAAAATCTGCCGGTCAAAATGTCCGATGCTCCGATCGATTGGCCGTCGATCATTATCGGCCGTTATTCACTCTTAATAGTTTGATCAGTGCTCTCTATAAAGGCCGATCAGGAGAGCTGGATCTGATCGATATGGACATAAACGGCGAGTGAAGTGTAACCGGACGAGAGATAGATCAGATCAGCTGCTGAGTCTGACCTGAAGCCCCGCCCACTGTTTAGCGCGTTGCAGGAGAAACTGACGGGCTGTCAGGAGAGAGAGGGAGAGGAAAAGAGAGCATCTGTTTCTCCCGTGTTGTTATTCAAAGTTAATGTAAACTTTTGAATAATGTACTTTATCTACTACAAGTAGTTTCTTTGAATGTAATAATGATGTTGTTTGTTGTTTGTGGAATCATTTATTGAAAAATGAATCTGAATTTTTCAATAAATGTTGTTACGATTATAAACTGAAGCAATATAAAAACGAGCCCCATGAACTGAGTTTTAAACATCAGCATATCCGGTCCTAGTCCGGTAATTACCTGCTAACGGAAACTCTGCCACACAATTATTATTATTATTATTATTATTGAAACATGACCGGTAAGTTTCAAATGTGTCCGGTAAAATAAATTCTGTTCGGACATTTGACCGGCGAGAAAAAATCCTAGCGGAAACCCTGGTGTGTGTGTGTGTGTGTGTGTGTGTGTGTGTGTGTGTGAGAATCAGAATAAAAGCT
The DNA here is from genome assembly GCA_028583405.1 of Pogonophryne albipinna. Classification (NCBI taxonomy): domain Eukaryota; kingdom Metazoa; phylum Chordata; class Actinopteri; order Perciformes; family Artedidraconidae; genus Pogonophryne; species Pogonophryne albipinna. The sequence continues at coordinate 796,941 of JAPTMU010000027.1, read as the reverse complement.
CCATCAAAGCTCCATCTTCCTCTCGTCTCGTCCATTGGCAACTTCCTCCTCCTCAGAGAGGCTGTTGTCAGTGCCGCGGGGGTGATATTTCCCCCGGGACAGAGGATAGGCAAGTGTTTCCCTCCTGCAGCAGGAAATGGGCGAAGCCTTGCCCGGCACTATGACGGCAGCATGTTGTTGTGTGAAGGAAGCCACTCCTGATAGCACAGCTGGAGGCTTCCTGTTGAGGGCCTACAGTTTTGGCTTTTACCTAGTTCTGTCAGGGAGGCTAAGAGAAACTTTTTGTCAGGCCAGAGAGACTGACACACTAAAATGACAAGCTGTTATTAACAGTTTAACGCTGTTGTTAAATGTAGCGTATTAGGCCCTGTAATACAGTAACCTCATGCAGGAAGGTATCTGTAATTTGCAGTAAAATCTCCAGGTTTGGTCTGTTGATTATGAGTTTTATACACATTCATTGTTTTATGTAAATAATCCTTCTGGATAGGAGGATTGTTAGCAGTTTTGTCTTACATTACATTACATTACATTTAGCTGACGCTTTTATCCAAAGCGACTCACAATAAGTACATTCGACCAGGAAGACACAACCTTGAAGAAAACAGAATCATATAAGTACATCAGGTTTCATAGAGCCAAACATTTCAAGTGCTACTCAACTGGCTATAGATAAGCCAGTCCTTTATTAGTATATAAGTGCTCTGTTAGCAGTTCTTTGTTAGTAATTCTATCGCTCGAAGTGGAGTCGAAAGAGATGAGTTTTCAGTCTGGAAGGTGTGTAAGCTATCTGCTGTCCTGATGTCAATGGGGACCTCATTCCACCATTTTGGAGCCAGGATAGCAAACCCACGTGTTTCTGCTGATGGGAACTTGGGTCCCCTTCGCAGTGAGGGTGCAGCGAGTCGTTTGGCTGATGCAGAGCGGAGTGCACGTGCTGGGGTGTACAGTTTAACCATGTCCTGGATGTAGGAAGGGCCAGATCCATTCGCAGCATGGTACGCAAGTACCATTGTCTTGAAGTGGATTCTAGCAGTTACCGGAAGCCAGTGAAGGGAGCGGAGGAGCGGCGTGGTGTGGGAACATTTAGGAAGGTTGAAGACCAGACGAGCCGCTGCATTCTGGATGAGCTGCAGAGGTCGGATGGCACATGCAGGTAGACCAGCCAGGAGGGAGTTGCAGTAGTCTAGGCGTGAGATGACGAGAGCCTGGACCAGAACCTGCGTCGCTTTCTGGGTCAGGTGGGGACGTATCCTCCTGATGTTGTAAAGCGTGTATCTGCAGCAACGGGTTGTAGCAGCTATGTTTGCAGTGAAGGACAGGTTGTTATCTAGGATCACACCCAGATTCCTTGCAGTCTGAGTCGGGGAAACAACAGAGGTGCCGATGTTGATTGTTAGGTCAAGAGTGGGACACATATGTCGTTATTATCATTCCGCTGTCATTGGAGGCAGTCGCAATTTCTACAGGCTCGCACTACCTGTTAGCATCTGGCATCTGTTAGCATCTAGCGCTCCTGCTTACAAACTTTTAGCCATCCCTGCTTATACAAGTAGTAGTTTTAGTTGTCTGCGATCTGCCGAGGCCTACTCCCACCTGTCGAGTACGGCTGTACTGAGGTGTTTTTCCTCTGGAGACGTCGCAAAGAGACAGAGCGGCTCCACCTGTTGCTGTATGCGATCTGCGATTTTACGGAGGCCTGCTCGTCGCGAAGAGACGGAGCGGCTCCACCTGTTGCTGCCTGCGATCTGCGATCTGCGATCTATGGAGGCCTGCTCCCACCTGTAGAATACGGCTGTACTGGGGAGGTTTTTACCCCGGAGTCGTCGCGGAGAGACGGAGTGGATCCACGCTTCGGGCTTGGCCTGCTTCCACCGGGCGTGTGCTGCGGTACGGAGGAGGATTTTACCACCGCTGGGGCCTGCTTTCCACCTGTCCTGGTTCTGATGTTGCAGAGGCCTGCTTTCCACCTGTCCTGGTTCTGCTGTTGCAGAGGCCTGCTTTCACCCCGGGGATACCACGGAGGGACCGGAGCGCTTCCACGCTGCTGTTTTCGCCTGTCCTTTGCTGCTGTGCTGATTTTGCTCCAGGAACATCGCGGATACTGTGTGCTGGTCTGGGGAAATGGCCCATATCGGGATTCTGCTGTGCCTGTTAACTGTTTTGGACTATGAGAAGATCTCTAGTCATTCTGAGGAGTCTACTGGATTCAGGTCTGTTCTGCCACCCGCAGTGGGCATCCCCTGCAAAGGTTCGGATGTGTTGCTCAAACAATTACCGGTTGCCTTGTCACAGTCAATCTGCTCGACACAATATGTTTGTCTTTTTTTTTTTCCTGCGATGATGGTTCTCCAGGACTGCTTCTTAAGCTCAAATCACACTCTCGCAGACTTTTCCGGTGTTTCTAAATTAGATGACAATGTATGTGTGTCGTTTAAGAGGAAAACATGCCTGTTTTTTTTGTTGTTATTACTGTCAGGAAATGTACAACCTAACCCTGGTCCGCCCAGTAGTAGTAGTCAGATCGCTACTCCTGCTGATTTTAAAGCTAGGTCTGGGTTGGGTTTCATCCACTTGATTGTGCGCAGTCTGTTAGGTAAACTAGATGTTGTCCGCATCTGGGCGAGCTCAACTGACGCTGATGTCATTGTTTTATCAGAAACATGGCTAAATAAATCTATTTTGGCCTCTGACATTGCCTTAAATGGTTTTAATGTGTATCGTACCGACCGGCCTAATAAAGGTGGTGGCGTTGCCATTTATGTTAAGAATAAGTTCAGTGTAACCACATTAGTTTCCAAATCGATCAGTAAGCAATTTGAATTTTTAGCCATAAATATAGAAGTGGCAAAGGGTCAACAGGTCATGGTAGTGAGTTGTTCCAGACCCCCCTCAGCTGTCAAAGACTCCTTGTCTTCACTAGCAAATCTTTTATCACAACTAGACTACAAGGAAATAGTGCTACTTGGAGATTTCAACTGGGACTGGTTAACTGCAGTGTCAGAGGATTTTAAAAACCTTTGTATCTCTTTAAATGTTACTCAGATAGACAGTCCTACTCGCCCTAACATTAAGTCCCCTAATAAATCCTCCCTAATTGATCTCATTTTAACTAATGTTCCCCATAAATACTCATCTGTGGGAGTATTTGCAAATGATCTGAGTGATCACTGTGTTGTAGCCACAATTAGGGACACTAAGGTCCAAAAGGTTAAACCTCGGATTATTATTAAGAGAGACAAAAAACATTTTGTGGAGCAGGGTTTTGTTCATGATCTGTTTGGGTTTGATTGGGGTAACATCGATCTGTGTGCTGATGTAGAAACCGCATGGTCTTATTTTTATCTTGGTTTTATGGAGATCATTGATAGACATGCACCCCTGCGTAAATTTAGAGTAAAGGGACGAGACAATCCTTGGTTTTCTGCTAATCTGTCCAGTCTCCTTCATGAGGGAAACAAGGCCTGGGCAAAGGCTATGAAATCAGGCTCAGAGGTAGAATGGCTGCGTTTTAGGCAGCTAAGAAATAGCTTCACATCACATATCAAAAGTGCTAAATCAAAGTACTATCTGTCAGTTTCCACAAAGAATCTGAATAATCCTGGAACATTTTGGAAAGCCATTAAATCGTTATCCACCGGCGATATCCGTAATGAGCTACCTCCGTGCATTACCACATCATCTGGCTCTATATCGGACAGGGCTACTATGCTAAATTGCTTTAATGAGCATTTTGTGTCCTGTGGTTCTCTATTTGATTCTGTCACTAACTCTGCTTCTGTGAACACTACAGTATGTGACTCTGAAAAACGTGTGTTGGAAAACCCTTTTAGTTTTACCCCTTTTACTGTTGATGTTGTTCGTGAAGCTTTAACCAAGTTAGATCCTAAGAAACCGGCTGGCCCGGACAACGTAGAACCTTTCTTTTTAAAGATAGCTGCAGATTTTATTGCTCCACCTCTCACTACTCTTTTTAACCTCTCCCTCAGCACTAACACAATTCCAAAATTGTGGAAGTCAGCGTATGTCCTGCCTTTGCTAAAAGGAGGGGAGGCCACCTTATTAAATAACTATAGGCCAATCTCTAAGTTGTCTGTTCTGGCTAAGGTTCTTGAACGCTTAGTGAGTGAACAGGTAAAGGTGTTTTTATGTACAAATGACATCCTGTCTAAACATCAGTCAGGCTTCAGAAAGCAACATAGCACCATCACTGCCACAATGAAAGTGGTGAATGATGTGGCGAGTATTTTAGATAATAAGCAGAGTTGTGCAGCTCTATTTATTGACCTTTCCAAAGCGTTTGACACCGTTGATCATCGCATCTTGAAGCAGAGGCTAGCCAGTATAGGCATGTCCAGCCATGCAGTGGGGTGGTTTGTAAACTACCTCTCTGAAAGGTCCCAATGTGTTCATTTTGATGGGTTGTCTTCTGAGTGGTTGAACATTGCAAATGGTGTTCCCCAAGGTTCTGTTTTAGGTCCACTTTTATTCTCCATCTACATCAACAGTTTAGGTGAAAATGTGGATGAAGCTACTTTACATTTTTATGCGGATGATACCGTGATGTCCTGTGCAGGTCCCTCCATTAAGGAAGCTGGTGTTAAATTACAGGTTGTTTTTAACATTATTCAGACTCAGCTCTCTGAACTAAAGCTTCTTTTAAATGTTGAGAAAACCAAGGTAATGCTCTTTTCTAAAGCTAAAAGGACACCAGAGCCTGTTTTAGATATTGTAACTATGCAAGGAATAAAACTTGAAGTGGTTACCTGTTACAAATACCTTGGTATCTGGCTTGATGAATGTCTCACTTTTAAACTTCATGTCAATAACCTGCTTAAAAAGCTGAGGGTTAGGCTAGGTTTCTTCTACAGGAACAAGTCCTGTTTCTCGCTTGAGGCCAGGAAAAGGCTAGTCACTGTGACCTTTTTACCTGTGCTGGAATATGGTGATTTGATGTATATGAATGCACCTGCCAATTGCCTGAACAAGTTAGATGCCGCGTATCACAGTGCACTAAGATTTGTGACAAACTGTAAAGCATTAACCCATCACTGTACCCTGTATGCAAGGGCTTGTTTGCTTTCACTAACTGTACGGAGGCTCAGTCACTGGTACATTTTTATATACAAAGCCATGTTAGGGAAACTTCCATCTTATATCTGCTCCCTGATCTCACGGAAAATTGTAAGTGGCTACTGCCTGAGATCGAATGCTGTGGTTTTATTAAATGTGCCAACTGCTAGGACTGTCTTAGGGAAGACAGCTTTTAGATGCGCAGCTCCTCTGTCTTGGAATAGTCTGCAAATTAAATGGAAACTGAACAATCTGGTGCCACTAAATGTTTTTAAAGCTCGGTTGGATGCTAGTCAATCGGAAGCTATTGGTACCTGTTTATGTGGATAATTATGTAAATGATGCTGTATGATGTCCTTTTGTTGTTCTATTTATGTTTTTATGTTTCATGTGTAACTACTTGAGCAGGTCTCCCTTGAAAAAGAGATCAATGATCTCAATGGGATTTATCTGTATAAATAAAGGTTTGAAATGAAATGAAAAATCTTTTCCCGGAAGGAAAAGCAGTTCAGTCTTGTCAAGGTTGAGCTTGAGGTGGTGAGCAGACATCCACTGAGAGATGTTCGCTAGACAAGCAGAGATGCGTGCGACGACCTGGGTCTCTGAGCGGGGAAAGGACAGAATTAATTGAGTGTCGTCAGCGTAGCAGTGGTATGAAAAACCATGCGGGCTAATGACTGATCCGAGCGAGTTTGTGTACAAGGAGAAGAGGAGGGGACCAAGAACAGAGCCCTGAGGGACCTCTGTAGTTAATTGACAAGGGTCGGACTCGGACCCTCTCCAAGTTACCCTGTAGGTGCGGTCTTTGAGGTATGAGGTGAGGAGGGAAAGTGCAGAGCCTGAAACTCCAAGTTCTTGGAGAGTGCGAAGGAGGATCTGATGATGCACCGTGTCGAATGCAGCAGACAGGTCCAACAGGATGATGACAGAGGAGAGGGATGCTGCTTTGGCAGTGTGCAGTTCCTCAGAGACAGCAATGAGAGCAGTTTCTGTGGAGTGACCTGCCTTGAAACCAGACTGGTGCGGATCCAGAAGGTTGTTCTGATGGAGATAACAGGAGAGTTGTTTAAAGACGGCGCATTCAAGTGTTTTAGACAGGAACGGGAGTAGAGAGACAGGCCTGTAGTTTATAACATCAGACGGGTTGAGAGTGGGTTTCTTTAGGAGAGGGTTTACTCTTGCCTCTTTAAGACTATTTGGAAAGTGACCAGAAGTTAGAGAAGTGTTGATGAAATGGGTGAGGAACGGTAGAATATCAGGAGCGATAGTCTGAAGGAGGTTTGAAGGGATAGGGTCCAGAGGACAGGTGGTAGGGCGGGCAGAGGTAATGAGGGTAAGAACCTCACTTGGAGAGAGAGGGGAAAAGGAGGTTAGTGTGTGGGTGGATGGAGGGTCTGGTGACCCAGCGGTGAGTAAAGGTGAGTCAGAAAAAGAAGAGCGAATATCATCAACCTTTTTTTCAAAGTGGTTAACAAAGTCGCTTGACAGAAGTGAGGAGGGGGGAGGGGCTTTGGGAGGGTCCAAGAGGGAGGAGAAGATGGAAAATAGTTTTTTGGGATTGGAATAGGAAGATTGGATCTTATCTTGAAAGAAAGTGCTTTTTGCCTGAGAGATCGAAGCAGAGAAAGAGGAGAGGAGAGCCTGATAGGATAGGAGGTCGTCACGGTGTTTGGATTTCCACCGTTTCCGCTCTGCTGCCCTAAGGACGGTTCTATTAGCACGCAGTGCGTCATTTAGCCAGGGAGCAGGAGGGGACTGACGAGCCTGCCGAGATGTGAGAGGACAGAGAGAGTCCAGAGAGGATGAGAGAGTAGAGAGGAGAGTTTCTGCAGCAGAGTTTGGAGGCAGGAGTTGGAACGATTCTGTAAGTGAGCGGAGATTTGAACCTTTCATCCTTATAATTTATGTATGATAAATAATATTGTCAAAGTAAGCCAATTCCTCACTTATCTCCATAAGCAGCAGAATGTCTCTGAACCTGCTCCATAAACTGCACTATATTGGCTTCCATCTGAGTGTCCATGTTAGGTATGGGAAACGTATTCTTTATATAGAGCCATAAAGGAAAAACTAATGTTCATGGCATGTACACAGCTTTATGCCAACAATCCCAGAATGCAACTTAAATGTAAATTAAGAATTTACAGTCATGCGATATTACACCGGTTAGTGATTATGCCAAATTACAATGAATAATGGCAGTCTAAAATTGTTTTTCTATATATACTGTACATTGCTTGAATAAAAGCTAAAATAATTTAAAAAAGGCAAAAAAGTTTTTTGCCTTTTTTCATTATTTTAGCTTAACTGTTCCCCTGAGAATTTTCTTTTTAAAATAAATTCATTACTTTGACCTCATGTTGTCCAATTAGTTCTGGAAATCATATGGTTATAACATTTCTGCTTTGTTTTCTTATTGAACTCCTTTCTTTCATTCCATTTGTTTAGTTAGTTTAACAGTGTGAGGCTGCGTGCAAAACTAATTTCCTTACAAAACCCAGGATACCAAACTTGGAAATCTGTTTCGAGTCATATCAGGAAGACCTGCACTGTTATGAAAGATATTCAGTGAATACTTATAGGTGTTTTGGTTGTTAAATCAGCAACCAGAACAAACAGTGATGTAAATGTATGTAAATAGCCTGTGACACAATGAAGATGTGCGTTTCCATCGATCAGTGCATATGCACATTTTCAACGAGCGCATTACATCCTGAGTGTTAAAACCAAGAAACAAAACTAAAAAAATATCTGAAAATATGTTTTACTAAGGTGCTAGTTCAAATCAAATCAAGTTTTATTTATATAGCACATTTATAAACGATTTTTGGTCGAGCCAAAGTGCTGTACATATAATAAAAATAGCCTACAGTAGAGACACTTTACAGCAAATACAACAGCACAGATTGTTCAGAATATCAGTATGAGAAAAACGACACCCTCTATCCTTAGTTGTGTGCGAGTGATGAGGAATTATTGTTTGCAGAGTAGGGGGTCTGAATGGTGCTCTTTTAGATGTGTCAGCTGGTTGCGCCCTCTTGCTCTGCAATAGTAAATCAGTACCTGAGCGGAGAATTAGCGGCACTTACTGCTTATCCTGATGGACCAACTGCCATGCTGTCGGCTTGACAAAAATACAGAATAAGAGAGAAAATTACATAAGAGAACGTTTCCATGTAATAATAATAATAATAATAATAATAGATTTAATTGGTTAGCGCTTTTACAGGTGCTCAAAGACGCTTTACAGATATAGTGAAGGGAAAAGAAAAGGAAGGAACAACAAATAAATATATAGTTAAAGTTAAAGTTAAAGTCAAATAATACAAAAACAATCACACATTAAAAGCCAGGTTGAAGAGATGAGTTTTTGTGAGTTTTTTGAAGGTGGTGAGGTCAGTGCAGACTCTGATGGGTTGGGGGAGTGAGTTCCAGAGGGAGGGGGCAGCGACGGAGAAGGCTCTGTCCCCCCAGGTCCGGTGATTGGTGCGGGTGGGGATGGATAGGAGGTTGGCTTCTGATGAGCGGAGGCAGCGGGAAGGGGCGTGGTGGTGCAGCAGGTCTGTGAGGTAGGGGGGGGCCTGATTGTTGAGGGCTTTGTGAGTAATGAGGAGGACTTTGAAGTTGATTCTTTGACGGACGGGGAGCCAGTGAAGGTTCTGGAGGACGGGAGTGATGTGGTCTCGGGAGCGGGTGTGGGTGAGGAGGCGGGCAGCAGAGTTCTGGATATGTTGGAGTTTATTGATTAGGTTGGATGGTATGCCGTAGAGGATGCTATTGCAGTAGTCGAGTCGTGATGTGATGAATGCATGAATCAGGGTTTCAGCAGCAGAGGAGGAGAGTGATGGGCGGAGACGGGCAATGTTTTTGAGGTGGAAAAAGGCGGTCCTGGTGATGTGATTTATGTGGTGGTTGTATTTGAGCTGACTGTCGAAGATGACTCCGAGGTTGCGGATGTGAGGGGGGGGAGATAGAGTGTGGCTGTCAATGGTGAAGTTGAAATTCTGGATGTCTTTGATACGGGATGGGGGGCCGATGATGATGATGTCTGATTTGGCACTGTTCAGTTGGAGATAGTTTGTTTGCATCCATGCTTTTATTTCTGAGAGACAGTTGGTGAGAGTGGAGTGTGTTGTGGGGGTGATGGTTTTTGTTGAGATATAAAGTTGGATGTCATCGGCGTAGCAGTGAAATTGAAGGTTGTGGCGACAAATTATTTTGCCAAGGGGGAGCATGTAGAGGATGAAGAGGAGGGGGCCAAGCACCGAACCCTGGGGGACGCCTTGGGACAGAGGAGCAGTGGAGGAGGTGCAGTTGTTGATGTTGATAAACTGATGTCTGTCGGTGAGGTAGGATTTCAGCCAGGAGAGTGCAGTGTCGGTGATGTTGAGTGATGATTCGAGGAGGGACAGCAAGATGGCGTGGTTGATGGTGTCGAATGCTGCGGTGAGGTCGAGGAGGATGAGGATGTTAAGGTTGCCGGAGTCAGAGGAGAGGAGGAGGTCGTTTGTGATTTTGAGAAGAGCTGTTTCTGTGCTGTGTTTTGATCGGAAACCGGATTGAAATGGCTCAAAGAGATCATTGGAGCTGAGGTGGGCTTTAAGTTGTGAGGCAATGACACGTTCAAGTATTTTTGACAGAAAGGGGAGATTTGAGATGGGCCGGAAGTTGGACATGATGTCAGGTGTGAGTCCAGGTCTTTTGAGAATGGGTGTGACAGCAGCCAGTTTTAGAGAGGGGGGAACTGATCCAGATCTGAGGGAGGAGTTAATGATGGTGGCAATGAGTTGGGAGATGGCAGGGAGGCTCTCTTTAACACATTTGGAGGGCATTGGGTCAAGTGTGCAGGTGGAGTTAATTCCAGTCATGAAGTGGGACAGTTGCATGGGGGTCACAGGGGAGAAGTGGGACAGGGGCTGTGAGGTGAAGGGGGGGGAGCCAGGAGTGGAGGTGGGGGGTGCTGATGATGGTGTCAGATTGCTGTAAATGTTGCTGATTTTGGTTTGGAAAAACGAGAGGAAGGAGTTGCACCGTTCGGTGGTGAAGGATGAGGTGGCGTTGTCACAGGGTTTGAGAAGTTTGCTGATGGTGGAGAACAGACGCTTGGGGTTGCTGGAGCCAGACTGAATGAGTTGTGAGTAGTAATTAGACCGGGCTGCTTTGAGTGCATTACTGTACTGCTGGAGATAGTCTTTGTAGATTTGAAGATGGACTGTTAGTGTGGTTTTCTTGTGTTGGCGTTCAAGTTGACGTTTCCTTGATTTCATTTGGCGGAGTTCGGGGGTATACCAGGGGGCGGAGTGTATGAAAGAGACATTTTTTGTTTTTGTGGGGGCCAGTTCATTGAGACAGAAGGAGAGGGTGCTGTTATAATAGTCCACAAGTTCAGATGGGTTTTCAGAAAGTGGGGGGGGGGGAGACAGACATCTTGCAGGTAATGGAGGCAGTGATTGCTGAAGGTGAGATGGATTTGAGATTTCTGTAGGTTATTGTGCGTTTTTGCTTTTGGGCGGGGATGGGGATGTTGATGTCCATGATGATGGCCAGGTGATCAGAGATGTGGAGATTGAGGCTGGACAGATGATGGATGGTGAGACCAGTGGAGCAGACCAAGTCCAGGATGTGACCACGGCTGTGTGTTGGAAAGTTGATGTGTTGAGAGAAGTTGCAGCAGTGAAGGGTTTCCTTAAATTCAGAGGCATATTTGCAGGTCGGGTCGTCAACATGAATGTTAAAATCACCTAAGAGGAGAACAGATGGGGATATGGCAGAAAGCTGAGTGAGAATGTCAGAGAGGTCGGAGAGAAAGGAGGGGTTTGGCTTCGGGGGACGGTAGATGATGGCTGTGACCAGGGGAGTGGGACCAGAGAGTTTAAAGATCAGGTGTTCAAATGAAGAAACATCAGGGATTGGGATTATGGTAGCTTTTATTTCCTTTCTGATAATAGCAGCTATACCACCACCCCGCCCTTGTGGGCGAGGTTTGTATGTGAATCCTGCTGGGGTGATTTGATTTAAAGAAAAATAGTTTTTGCCATGTTTCGGTCAGATACAGAAAGTCCAGGTTATTGTCTTTAATGAATTCATTCAGAATGTGGCTTTTATTGTGGATGGAGCGTGTGTTGAGCAGGGCTGCTCTGAGGTGACGTTGCATTGGGGGGGGTTGTGTGGACCGGGGGAGTGGAAGGAGATTGGTCAGATTCACGTGTTGTTTGTTGTGATGGCGTAGTGTGGGCGTGTGACAGGACCGAATGGACGGGATGGAGTGTGGAGACGTGGAATGAAATAAAAACTTACGGCCAGAGCCTCTGTGTGGAGGACGGCGTTTGCGGAGTATTTCATTATCTGCGAGGATGTCCATGCAGTCCGGAGGCAGGCGGTTATTAAAGGAGTGGAGATCTGACAGGGAGTAGAGCGGCGGCATGATCCGGTGAAGTGGCGCTAGCACGGAGCTAGCTAATGCTGGGGACCCGGGCAGCAGAGACCAGGAGCCGGATGACCGTGGAAGAAGGAGCGGTGTGAGTCCAGATAAAATGAGAATTATAATCCACAGCATATCAGGAGAATAATTCCAGTGGTTTCCAGAGGAGAATCGTAGGAGGGGCTGACAGCCTGGTGCAGAGTGGGAGTCGGGTGACCAGCCTACTAGCTGGTTAGCTAGCTTGATAGCCACCGGCTGTAGGCGGCAGGGAGAGACGATGTCAGCGGGAAAGCCGGCTGATCGCAGCGGGATGGGAAGACCCACACGAGCCGCGGAGTTAGGGTGGAGTTAGGGTGGAGTTGGGGTGGAGACAGAAATGTTAGCTCAGCAGACTTCAGGGAGCCGAGGAGCATCTAGGTAGCAGCCTGCTAGGTCCGATAATGCTAGCTAGCTAGCTAGCGGGCTAGGGACCGGTGAGCAGGAAAGAGCCAGCAGGTAGGAGATGACAACATATATCGATTCGATATAGAGATGCTGCTATTTTTGCTGATGACTGACGTTTCAAAAGTAGAGAGCCAGACAGGAGAGGTTCTGATCTGGACTAAAGAACAATATTTGGGGCGGAGGAGCGGCGAACAAACAACGCCAGCACCCTCGGCGACCCGGGAAACTCTTTTAATGTAATGCTTCACTTATACATTTTCCCGCCTTCAGCAAGGAGGTCAAAGGTCAGGCTCACTGTTTGCTTACAGTGGAGCACATACACACACAGGCCCAGAGGCCTGTACTACGAAGCCGGATTTTCGCTTAGCGAGGTAACTCCAGGGTTAACTCTGGGTTTCCGGTCCTACGACGCTGGTTCTCCTCTTACCGGGGTAGATCTCCATGGTAACTTATGCTGAACGGCTAGCCTGGTCCGGAGCAGGTTTGGTTCCAGAATAATAGATCAACTCAGTGAAAGCACCGCCTGCTGACCAATCAGAGCTTTCGAGGCTGCACATGGTCTTAAAATCCCCACAATGCTTTGAGCACGGACCAATTTCCCCAAATCTGTGGCGGAAAATGTAAGGCGGGGCCTCTCATATGACGCACACTTGCTCGCCTGTTCCACTCTTCGTTTTCCGAATGCCAGGAAGTATTCTTGCCTCGCTTCTGAAGCAAGTGACTCGGAAGACATGTGCTACCAAGCAAGCGTCCTCGACATTGAGAAACACCCAGAGACACCCTGAGTGTTTCTCAATGTCGAGGATGCTTGCTTGGTAGCAAGCGTCCTCGATTGTTAAATTAAAGAGATGCTTTACATTTGTTGGTTTCAGACTTTCCCTGGAAATCTGGAAAATAGCAACAGGCCTTTTCTTACTATTTCATGAGAACAATCCACTGATTCATATATTTTAGATATTATTAGATAATAAAATAATTATTAGTTACAGCTTTAGTGTTCACAACGGGGAGGTAATGTTTTTCAGAGCCTAGGTAAAGACCAGAGGCCTGTACTACGAATCCCTATCATCTAGACCAGGGGTGTCAAACTCAAATACACAGTGGGCCAACATTTAAAAATGGGTACTAGTCGAGGGCCGGACTGGTTCAATGTTTATAGCAAAACTTATTGAAATGAACTTACTGCACATATTAAACCTGGAACTAACAAAGCTTTAATTATTGCCAATAAAAACAACATTAAATAATCAATTGCATTCATTTCTTATGGCTCTATCTGCAGCTTTTCCAGAGTCATTTTTTATGATTACATTTTTCCACAGGCCAACAACAGCTTCAAAAAAACAATTCCCCTCAAAGAAAAAACCAAACATGCCCTGTTGTCACAAGAAAGAAAGTGCTGACGGAAACATCCATTGAACTCAGTGTGCTGCTCTGTGATGCTAGTTCAGATACTTGGCATCTCATCTTGGGTGCAAGGTCATCAATGTTTGGGCTCAGGCTCTGAGCTGAGGAAATCCTCAGGAGTGCGTGCAATATACCGGCGGGCCAGATCTAATAGTAATTAGAAATGATCCTGCGGGCCGAAAATTAAATCCACCAAGGGCCTGATTTGGCCCCCGGGCCTTGAGTTTGACACATGTGATCTAGACCTTTTCTTCTTGATTGTGCGTCATATGCGAGGCCCCGCCTTAAATGGAGCGCGATTTTCGCCAAAGATTTGTAAATTGGTCTGTACGCAAAGCATTATGGGGATTTTAAGACCGCGGAGTCAACACATGTGCAGCCTCGAAATTTCTCGCTCCGAAGTACGCCGGCCTCGGTAGAATTCCAAGTATGCTGGACATTGGAACAGTCCTTCGGCGGCACTCAATGACGTAGTATGCTTGAAATAGAGGCTCTGGAGCAGCCTTCCTCGACATTGAGAAACACCCTCTGGCTTGAGTTACCGAGTTGATAACCGTCGTAGGACCGCTTAGCGAGATCGCGCTTGTTTTGGGTTAGTTAAGCCAGATAACTCAAACATATCCAGGTATGTTGAACTGGATTCGTAGTACAGGCCTCTGGTCTTTACCTAGGCTGTGAAATACATTACCTCCCCATTGTGAACACTAAAGCTGTAACTAATAATTATTTTATTATCTAATAATATCTAAAATATATGAATCAGTGGATTGTTCTCATGAAATGGTAAGAAAAGGCCTGTTGCTATTTCCAAGATCTCCAGGGAAAGTCTGAAACCAACAAATGTAAAGCATCTCTTTAATTTAACGATTATCAGAATGTCCATACATTTTCCTGCTGATTAACTAAATGAATGAACCACTAGTGTAGTTTAGCAATGTACTTAGTAGAATATCAATCAAGTTAAAGGTGGGGTATGTAATTAATTTCAGAAACACTTGTTATATTCCATGGAATGCTCTTAACATCCCGATAGCAATGAATATATTAAATGCTTTGACAATAAATACATAAGAGAACTTCATCTGTGGAAGCCGTAGTACTGTAACAAGCACGACCAATCATCTGAGCCGGCTAAAGTAACTGGATGGCCTACCTGCCTGTCAGCCTTCCATCTGTGCACAAACTTATCTCGTGCCCTCATTGGTCATGTGCGCGTTCGTGTTGGAGGAGGGGCTCTGTGAGGAAGTCTGAAGGAAGGGGAAGATTTTTTCTGGTTTTGTATTTTCAAATTCTAGCACCCTTTAAACTTATATTAAGGATTCCTATTTTTTGCATATTGCAATAATCCAATAATAATTGATTACAATGCTCACACATTTTCCAGCACAATTTTGTATTTCTGTTTCCCTGATATTTCTATACTTGTAGTTTTGGGGTCCCTGAGGTTATTGTTCCAATGACTGATTTCCCCATTCTATCATTAAATTAATTCAAAAGCATTTCCAGGTAAACAAGACCAAACTTTCATAAATCACTTTAAGGGTTGTAATAAATAAATAAATAATAATGAACTGGAAGTAAAACTGTGAACAGTTTTCACATCATTATGTATATGTTGTTATGTAGCTTAGGTTTGTAGGAAGCTTTTAACTATATCTGTGTAATGCATCAGATTTCATGTCAGTACTCAAATGAATGTAATAAAGTAGAGAAGCCCTTTACATATAACAACATATACAATCTTCCAGAATGAAGGAGCTTGTAAATGCTTCACACATCTGTTCAAATAAGCAAGGTCTGCCACGTTGTAATAGCAAAACAAAAAAAGCGGTACATGTTTTAAACCTTATAAAATATTTTTCAAAAAAGCTCGTCATTGATATGTAATTATTTCTTTTTAGTATATATTACAACTCTTATTAAAAGGTGGTGTTTCAAATGTCTTTTTTGTAGTGAATACCACATTATTTAGCTCAGACCTGCAAACTTTTCAAATCACTTAACCCAACAACAGCATATCAGAAACAACATTTTTAATAGTTGAAATAAATACTCCATTACATGCATGGTCAGAACACTTAAACATATTATGGGAAGTCTGGTAAATAGTGTAAAACCTATGGCACACACTCACAGCAGCTTTTTACCAATGAAGAATTCACACGTTGAACAAAACAAAAACAAGCGTTTAGACACTCAGATCACTTTTCCAATCTCACAAAGCACATGTACTCGTAGGTCAGCCAACCATAGGTTCACACAGCCAGGCTACATCCATCTTCTGGGCTGAAACTGAGGTAAACTTTTCAGGTTTGAAGCTGCTGTCTGTTGGTGAGAGCGGGCGGGACAAGGTCAGAGCCACATCCAGCGCGACACTAAACCCTCATCGCTCAGCACTCAACACACACTTCAGCCACATGGACAGACCCACAGAGAGCCTTCTGCTGATGTCACTCTAAACCTGATGAACAGGGATAACCCAGGTGAGTCTCTTTGGTACGTCAGAATAGGACAGAGATCACGTTGCCTCTGCCTAAACTAATTCACAGAATGAGAGTTTACTGGCGGCAGAGTCCTTGGAGAGGAGCGTTCTCTGAGAGCCTGAGTGAGCAGCGTGCAGCCGTCCGACACCGCGCACGCCGAGTTACGCAGACGCTCGCGGTAGTCCGCCATTTTGGAGCTGCTCTCAGGATGCTGTGCGACGTCCCTGAGGCCCTGAGTGAGGAGGACGCAGGCTGAAACCACACTCATGGCCCCCCCTAACACTGCAGTCTGTACCCCCTTCCCTTCAGTGGAGATACTCGCGGCTCTTCCGAGGAACTGGGGCTCTGTGGCGAAGCCCACAAGTGCGCTGACCGCCTGGACCAGAGCGGCGCTGAAGAGAACGCAGCGGCTCCGGGTCAGCTCGCTGGGCTGGCTCTTCACCTCTTTGACGCAGGCCAGGAATGCGGTGCCGCTCGTGCTCATGCTCTTCACGCTCAGCTTGAACTGCTCCTTCGCAAAGCGGTCCCTGGACCTCTCACTGGCGAGCGACGAGATGTCTGTCAGATTCTTCAGGTTGGTGGAGATGTTCTGGGAGAGCTCGAGGAGGAGCTGGGGGGTGAGGTCAGGCAGGGGCGTGACTCTGAGGACGCTGCAGCTCTGCTCCACCTCGTGCCGGCAGCGGGTCACCTTGTAGCGGTCCACCAGGCCCGGAAGGCAGGGTAGAGCGCCGGGGGTCTCCACGGCTGCCAGGTAAGCGGCGTGGGCCGAGCACTCCGTCAAAGACACCACCAGGTTGGCCATCTCCAGGAGGCGGTCCCCCACCTCGGTGAAGCGGCCCATGTTGAGCTGGCTCTGGATGTCGTGGGTGAGGATGGACAGCTCCTTGGTCCTGGCGATGACCGTGTCGCGGCACTGATCGAAGGTGTCGGCCACCGCCACGCCCTCGGAGGTCATCACCGGCCGGGTCTCGCTGGACAGCAGCAGCAGGTCGGCCACCAGCTGCATCTTGCCCTTACATGTGTCACAGATGGAAGAGAGACGCTTCCTCTGCTGCAAGCTGACACCGGGTGTGCTGGTTGATCCCTCGCTAGCCGATTTGCCGGATCCACCACTAGCCATAATAAGCAGGGGGGTGGAAGGAGGGGGTTTGGGGGGGGTCAAACTGCTCTTCTGGAGGGGTTCAGTTATTTATAGTTCTCTGCTGCACACTGCATTGTACTGTATTAGACATTTCTAAATGAACCTTAACTCCCTGCTTTTTAAATAACAACTGGCCAAACAGTCTTCCTTAAATTCCTTCAGAGTATGCAGACTAACAGGACATATATGTAATGTAAACGTGTAAAAAGAGCAAAACTTAATAACTGCATTTACTTATGATCCCCATTATTATAAACGTGTCTCTAAACTATACTACAACAAAGGTCTATGATCTAGCATATTCCCGGTTATTTGCTTCGGTTATTTGTAATTTTTCAAAGTTACACAGTCAATCAAAATCCCCACCA
This sequence comes from Pogonophryne albipinna, assembly GCA_028583405.1. NCBI lineage: Eukaryota > Metazoa > Chordata > Actinopteri > Perciformes > Artedidraconidae > Pogonophryne > Pogonophryne albipinna. The sequence continues at coordinate 779,604 of JAPTMU010000027.1, read as the reverse complement.
CTTCAGAGTTATCAGTGTAATAAGCTATATGCTCTAATCTTGACAAATTCATTTGAATGCCCTGAACAACATAATCCAAAAGTCATCGTAGTCCCAGGTTTTCATGAAACAGAATAATTCACAGGATGTAGAATTAAGAGAAGAAATACCACACAAACTGCAGTGCCACCAACGTGCCTGTTAAAAGGCAAAGTGCAGATTGAGAAAATAAAAGTATGTCAAAAACTCCTTATTGTTAGAAACAAGATTCCCAATTGGAATTACATCTGTTGAACTGACTAAGCTTTTTTAGATGCCTTTTCTTGGGATCTTTTTAGGACTATAGCCAAGAAAACATAACCTCAACATTTAGTAGACGGCTTTGCAGCCTTTAAACACACTATAATCAATAGGATATCATTTTGTGTCCTTTCGCATCTGAGCAAGTAGCCTGAAACAGCACCGAGATCCTGTCCGACTCGTTCCCGAGGAGTGTGTACTCATGCTGGACACACAGGGGGCTCCACCCGGGCAGCTCTTCTGGACAGCGGGAAGACTTGTGTTTCCCTCCAGCACCATCATTTCATAAGTCCTCCCAAGTAAAATCCACCAAGGGCAACTTTGCAAAACACAGACCCCTTTAATCCACTTTCAACCTCTTCTTCTTCAGACAGAGCCCGGGGTTACACACTAGCAGTAGCTCCGGTCGCTTGGACTCCATATGCATCGTCCGTCTGTCCGCCCTCCACCTCCTCCTCCGCGTCTTAACTCGGGACCAGAAACAGTGTAGCCCCGCATAACTCCCTTCTCATATCCATACCAGTCGGTGGTATTTGAACATTTAACTCACTTGTATTGGGAGGTCCCACAGTCACTAAAGCGTAACCGTAGCTGGAAGAAGTGGCCGTTATTCCCAGAGATTCAAAGACGTGCTGCGCGCTCCCGCTGCCGTACTATGAGGAAGCGGGGAGGGTGTGGTCGAGGCTCAGCGGCTGGACTGAGCAAAGTTGTAGCAACAGCACAAGTAGCCCTTCGCTTAGAATACACTTTCCACCCTGTCTGTGAACTGGCTGTTATTTTACGTTAACGTCGTAACGAGGGAATACTGTAGTCACACGGTAGCCACGAAGCTCCGAGGAGTTTTGCGACTGCTTTTACTTTCGGGACTGCCTGTTACTCTGCCATGAGACATCCCTGTTGAGTCAAGCTAACCGCTAGCCTAGCTAGCTAAAATGACACCGGAAGCGTGTATATTCAAAATAAAAGCGTAGCTTTTGTTTCCAAAGAGTAACAGCTTGCAGTCAGGACTTTTTACCAAGTTGTGTCCCTGACGCCATATGTTATACACCTTTCCGGTATAATGGAGGATTAAGGAGGAACCTGGAGGATATTTTTAGGAAACATAGTGCATAAGAAGTTAAATTGGTTGTAGTAGTTTTATAGCCCTCTTTGCATAATTTATGCAATTACCTGTGAATGATTGATTACTTAGTATTTGCCGAACAGAATGTTTTTCCTGGTAGTGTGGCACGTTTCTAAAGCAGCATCTAGACCTTTGATGTAGCGAAATATAAAAAAATAAGATAACAATTGAAACGTTAGCTTTTACTAGATGTTTTTTTTGTATTAAATAAAAATGAAAAATGTCAACAAGCTCAAAGGAAGGTTACTATAACTATTGCTAAGCTTGATTGACACATAATGTAAAAGGGTGCAAACAATAAATGGAGTCCAATTACACGACAATAACCCTGCAATATTAGGTAAATGCCCTGCAAATTGGTTTTTAAAGTATTTTCGGATATTACTCATCCCAATCAAGGGGGTCAACTCAAGGGTGTCATTTTACATGGTACAGCTGTACCATTTAAAACCGTGCCTAAAGACTGTTACAGGTGTAGGCTGTTTGATTATTTGAAACATTCTCCTTGTCCTCTGCTATTATAGAAGAGACTTTTTTCTATAGTACTGTCACTGTTGGTGCCCAGACTAGTCAAACATACTCAGTTAAACACCTCTATCTAGTGGGCAAGTGAAATCATTACATCTTCAGAAAGAGGGACATATTCTCCCGGAGTTTAATGCATTTTGAATGGCAACAGTTATTACCTCTATTCAAGTCAATCGTCATTTAATTATTGTTTGAGAAGCAGCACCATTAAAGTCTTTAAAATTACCACTATTGTGGATTAACATCTTTGTCCAGAAAAGTTTCTAATCAGATTTTGAGGTGAGATTATTCTATGGACTACTGTTTCCAATGGCAGCTGGTGGAAAATATTGTAGGTGGGGCTGTGGAAATGGTGAACAAACAATACTAGGGGGGCCCGGGGGGGATGCTCCCCCGGTAAAAAAAAATTGAGAAAAGACCCCTTAAATTATGACTTCTGGTGATGTTAAAATGATTTAATTCCCATTTATCCTGTTAAGGGGCTTCCCCCCCCCGTTTTTTTTCTCACAAAACTGTGTCTCAGGGCTTCTTAAAATGTAATAAACTATTCATGTGTCCTACTCATTTAACGGGAAGAAACTCAGGTAACTGATGATATGAACCATGTTTACGAAACAATACACAAGTCTCACAAGAAGCGTCTAAATGAGCCCTGAGCGAAAAAATGTGTATGACAGCTTCCTCCTTGTCTCCTTGGATACGAGTCAAAACAACCAGGCATTGTAACACCATTTTAAACGAGATTTTATTGTAGATTACACATTTTACTGATACCAATTATATAATATTTACCTTGTTTATTAAAAATAAAAAATAAAAATATATTTTTTAAATATATATTTTTTTTTTTGAATGTGGGAAGATGGGGGGCGGCGCCCCTAGCGCCCCTATGGGTCGGCCGCCACTGACTGTTTCTAAAAGTCAAGAATTAACATTGAACCAACACTTTTAAGCTTAAACAGACTAGGTGTCTTAAATATAAAAATAAAGGGAATAAAAGACCTATTCAAATATCCTTACTCCTATCTCTACGAACTCATTTCTGATGAAGAAATAATCCCTCCTCACGAATCCCATTTGAACCTTTACAGTTTGAACTGTACAATATTATAATGTTGCTTGTTTATTTGCTGTGATTCTGTTATTAGCCAGCAGACTATATTTCAACTCAAATTGAACTTGTTTCTCTTGTCCTCCTCTTCTCAGTCTCTTCTGGCATTTTCTCTCCTCACCTGCCATATGGAAGTTTGACGTCCTTTCACCTTAATTCTCCTGCTGTCTTTTCAGGTACGTTAGTGACATCAAATGTGGAGGCTCGTACTAATGTAACACAGCGTTTAAATGAAATGTGTTCAATCAACATAGGGCTTATCAGAGCAGATCGAGGGACTACTTTCTGTCGGATGTGTAGCTCATTAGACGTAAATTGCCAAAATGGCTAACTTGAATCACTCAGCAACATTGTCAGCTCGAAACCAACGTTTTAATGTTAAATATATTTCATTTCCATGTCCTCTCTTTAATGAGTTAAAACTATTGACATATGTTGACCGAGATTGAAATACTAATTGATATCCTTGCAATGTCAATCCAAAAAACAGGTGCATACATTGGGTCTGTACAATAAATGTATGTTTTTAAACGAGCAGGAAATATTTATTTCAATAAATAAATGGGAATGCAAATCCAATATATATATATAAATACTTTCCAATCAGTCATGTTACGTTGAGGCATGACGCAGGTTGCCATGGAGCTACGTATTATATACTTGAGAAGCTCGTTCCACAATCACTATTTCACTGAGACTTTGGAGGACAAAGCGGTTAGTCAACGCTTTCTACTGAAATGAACAAGGTATCAGTGAAAAAAAACGAGCCCACCTCAACCCAGTTCACTTTCACTAAAAAGTTATCGAGGAAAATGTCAGAGTTTAACGAGTTTAAATTAATTAAATAACTTTTTTCCTGGCCGTTTTTGGACAATTTGAGCGTCAGATCTCCATAGCTCCATGAACTGACTCGATTAGTCGAGCTAGTGCAGTCAAATATTGGAAAATATGAAATATATTTAATTACAGTAAAGTTGTTTCTGTAAATAACTAACATATGAGGACTGAAGGGACATTTTTTCCGAGTGTTAACTAGTTTAAACTCTTTGGAAAGATCCAATGTTGCATATTGCAACATAAGAAGTTACTTTTAGTAAATGTATGTGGCACTAGTGACTAGACAGAAAATTGTTGTTTTAAAGACACCATAGAGGTTTAACCTGACATTTTTCTTGATGTAGTTCATATTCAATGATTATTTTATGATTTAAAACTCAGACCTTTTCTCTCTCGCAGGTTTACCACAAGGTGTCGTATCTTTTTATTTCCTGCTTTCTCACACTCTCTCCAGTACAGGTTAGCTCTGAGTGTTCAAGGTTCAAGGTTCTTTATTTGTCATACGAACATAGCTACAGTAGTAGTACAGGAGTAGTTATGTCGATGAAAATCTTAGGTCACAGGCTCCTCCAACACAATAATACAGAAAAACAGAAAAATATAGTGCAAGTAAATATTAAAAAGTAAATACAAAAAGAAAAATAGTTTAAAAAAAGTGAAGTAGTGAAATAATAGTCTATATGCAAGCTATTGGAATGATATATTAGATAAATAATTACTAAGTAGCAGATGAATGTTATGGATGTTGTTTCAAAAGTTCAGGTGTTTAACAGTCTTATTGCCTGTGGGATGAAACTGTCCCTGAGTCTGGTGGTTTTAGTCCGGATGCTGCGGTACCGCCTGCCAGACGGCAGGAGACTGAACAGTTTGTGGCTGGGGTGATGGGGGTCTTTGATAATCCGGAGGGCTTTCTTCCTGAGCCGCTGGGAGTAGAGGTCCTCCATGGAGGGCAGCTCCGTCCTGGTGATGTTCTCTGCAGTTTTCATCACCCTCTGTAAAGTCTTACGGTTGAGGGCGGTGCAGCTGCCGTACCAGGCCGTGATGCAGCCAGTCAGGATGCTCTCTATGGTGCACCTGTAGAAGGTCAGGATGCTCTCTATGGTGCACCTGTAGAAGGTCAGGATCCTCTCTATGGTGCACCTGTAGAAGGTCAGGATACTCTCTATGGAGCACCTGTAGAAGGTCAGGATCCTCTCTATGGTGCACCTGTAGAAGGTCAGGATCCTCTCTATGGTGCACCTGTAGAAGGTCAGGATGCTCTCTATGGTGCACCTGTAGAAGGTCAGGATCCTCTCTATGGTGCACCTGTAGAAGGTCAGGATGCTCTCTATGGTGCACCTGTAGAAGGTCAGGATGCTCTCTATGGTGCACCTGTAGAAGGTCAGGATGCTCTCTATGGTGCACCTGTAGAAGGTCAGGATCCTCTCTATGGAACACCTGTAGAAGGTCAGGATCTTCTCTATGGTGCACCTGTAGAAGGTCAGGATCCTCTCTATGGTGCACCTGTAGATTAGAAGTTGCAGAGTATCCTGGAGTCCATGTTGAACCTCCTCAGCCTGCGGAGGAAGAAGAGCCGCTGTCGAGCTGTTTTGGTGATGGTGGTGGTGTGAAGAGTCCATGTCAGGTCCTCAGAGATGAGTCCATGTCAGGTCCTCAGAGATGAGTCCATGTCAGGTCCTCAGTGAAGAGTCCATGTCAGGTCCTCAGTGATAAGTCCATATCAGGTCCTCAGTGATGAGTCCATGTCTGGTCCTCAGTGATAAGTCCATGTCAGGTCCTCAGTGATGAGTCCATGTCTGGTCCTCAGTGATAAGTCCATGTCAGGTCCTCAGTGATGAGTCTATGTCAGGTCCTCAGTGATGAGTCTATGTCAGGTCCTCAGTGATGAGTCTATGTCAGGTCCTCAGTGATGTGGACACAGAGGAACCTGAAGCTGCTGATTCTCTCTACCGTAGTCCCATTGATGGCAATGGGGGCGTGGCCCGCTCTCTGCTGCTTCCTGTAATCCACAATCAGCTCCTTGGTTTTGCTGACGTTGAGATGGAGATTGTTATCCTGTCACCAAGATGTCAGGTTTTCGACCTCCTCTCTGTACGCCGTCTCGTCGCCGTCTGTGATCTGGCCGATGACGGTCGTGTCGTCAGCAAACTTCATGATGGTGTTGGAGCTGTGTGTGGCCACGCAGTCGAGTGAACAAGGAGTAGAGGAGAGGGCTGAGCACGCAGTCTTGAGGGGCTCCGACGTTTCTGATAGGGCGGGGGTACTCAAACTTTTTTATTAAAGGTCCACTTGTGAATTTCATACAAGGTCCCTGGTCCGGATCAATGCCAGTAAAGTCCACCCCCCATTAATGTAACAGGCGCTACAGTGGAATACGCACACACACAGTGTACCCGTGACTCTTACAATGAAGGCTCGATAGTCACTTCACATATAGGTGTAAGCAGGGGTAAAGTGCTATTTTTTCTAAGTGGGGGGTGGACCTAACATCCTGTAGGGGGGTTCGGGGGCATGCTCCCCCTGGATGATTATTTTTTTTAAATGTTGAAGTTAAATGCATCAATCTGGTGCACTTTGAGAGCAACATGAAGAGATCTATGAATACCTCTCAACACCCATATGAAACAGAACTGTAAACAGATACTAATCACTCCCCTTTTAAACTGTATTCTTGTTTTACTGTCATATAGTATTTCATAACTGTTTTTCATGTATTTTCATATTGTTTTATAACTATAATGATCATATGAAGGTGTGCCTCGGAAATAATTGTTTACATAAATGGTGACCAAACCGTTTGAGACCCACTGAGATAACAACAACAATGAGGAAAGGCATGTGTGGCGTTGGTGCGTGAGATATGTGTTAATTGCGTGACTCTCACGCTCAATGCGTGAGGGTTGGCAGCCCTGCTTGAACTAGTGCGAGAAATGGCACAGTTTGTCTGTAGCCAATGCCTTGAACCTCGGCAAAAAAGGCATTAGAAGCATTAGAAAGTCAAGGCTCGCTGTCACACTCGCGTACACAAGTAAATATATATGCACGTTCATTCTCACAACGCGTCAGACACATGAAAATATACATTAATTTACATCAGAATCCAAAAGGTTTTATTTTTTTATTTTGTATAATTACATTTTTTTATAAATGGGACACAGGGTTGGGTCCGGATTGATTTGCAGTTCGGTCCGGAGTTTGAGAAGCCCTGTGATAAGGGATGATAGGCCCGTGGGCGGGACGTTGCCAGGAGTTCAACGTAAAGCCAGCCATATTTGAGTAATGACGACGTGACCGCAGAAAATCTGGATCAGCTCCGTTGTACCCTGTTTTTAGAGATTGCTAGTACAATTATCAGGGACCTCATTATCTGCAGGTTAAATTAATTATATTTTAAATTAAATAATTTTACATTTGATATTATCTTTAGGCTGTAGTGCTTTGATACCTGATGATTGTAAATGTAACTGTTACCATCGGTGAATGTATTCAGGCTACATATTATAATTATTATAACATTTACAAAAAGATTTGCCACATTGTGAAAGTTTGATAACATGCACCTTTTCATCCTAAATGACCAAACAAAAGTGTCTCTTTAAAGAAATCCTGCCTGACTACTGTTTTTTTTGTAAATGTGAAGCAGAGCAATATTATAAAAGAGCAACGATTACGTACAAAACAATCCATCCTAAACAGACAAAAACAAAGATTATGATCATTAGAAAAGCAATACAATAATTTTTAATCATCAATTACTTAAGCCATACAATTATACGTAACAAAACCCTCTTTGACACTGTCATTGTCTCAAAATCTGTCAAAAAGGACAATCAACTAGAAACTGTTTAGTGGCATAGTTATCCTGGTAGAATCAAATAGCAAATGGGCTTTTCTGATTAAGAAACACAGATTTTCTGGCAATATAACAATGAAAACCACGAATTTGATATTGAATGCCCTTCCACCTCAAATGTTCTGATAGTTAGCTGTTGGGGATTTGAGAAACAAATACAATATTCCCTTTAATATCTACATGAAACAGCGTATTTGCAATTCATTTGGAAGTCAGTGAAGATATTTGAGCTCCTGCAGGTCTTCACACGCCGCCTGGATGAAGACGTAGCGTTCGGTGCGTTTTGGTTCCGCCTGAGTATGTGCTGAGTAATCTGAGAGAGCGGAGAGAGTGGTGCGAATGGTGGAGTGAAGAGAAGTGTGGAGTGGAGAGAAGTGTGGAGTGGAGAGAAGTGTGGAGTGAAAAGAAGTGTGGAGTGGAGAGAAGAGTGGAGTGGAGAGAAGAGTGGAGTGGAAGTGGGAAATCCTTTTCTTTAAATCCCATGTTTGAGTTAATAAAAGTATATTTTCATTACAAAATTGGGGTGATGTGTGGTCTGGGGCAGTGACGGATTTAGGATTGTAGGAGATCCGGGGCTTAGCCCAGGAGTTGTTGGGGGGGGGGGTGCAGGGGTACAGTGCTAGTTTTTATAAGTGGAGGGTGGACCGAACATCCTTTAGGGGGGTCATCGCCTCCTCTCGGGGGGTCCGGGGGCATGCTCCCCCGGGAAGATTTTTTTTAAAATATTGAAGTTGAAAGCATCAATCTGGTGCACTTTGAGAGCAACATTAACCCTACCTTAATAATACCTTAAAGCGGACAAAAGGCACTGGAGAACACTCATTAACACCCTTTAATGAAGCAAACTAATGCCTTAACTCACTCAAATAGTCGTTTACTTATTAAGGTGAAACGAATGTGCGTAGAGTTTTAAAGGATGCGGATAGTCTCACCTTGATTCTGGCGCATTGCTTATCGTTTTATAGATCTATTCTCATCCACCATCTTTGTTTGTGACGTAAAAAATGTGTAAGAGTCACGTTTCTGAATCGGACACTCTGAGTGGATGCAGTCACAGCCAATCGGAGTCTGATTCAGAGGGTTGCCTGTCAGTTCCGTTGTTATGTGTACTGAAACGAGAGCCGGTATAATTCCATACGCGAAAACAAAATAAAAAATGGAATACGTTATTTTAGTGTCTTAAAAGTAGACTGAGGTATGAAGGGTTAACGTTACATCTTAGGATAATTTTTAGTCATGTTCTGTATACATAGGCAAGGCAAGGCAAGTTTATTTATATAGCACTTTTCAACACAAGGCAATTCAAAGTGCTTTACAAAAAAAAAAAAGACATTAAGAAAATGGCATTTAATACATACTAACATAAAGGTATACTTAGTGTGGTTACTCCATGTTTACTAGCTATAACATTAACGTCACATCACTCTTTTTCACTTCTTACTCAGTCAGCCAGAGTGCAGATATCACCATTAGATTCACAAACCTGAAACATCATTTCTTCACTGCTGGTGATGTCAGCTGCTGATACTGCTGCTGCAGCTTGTGGCGCCTGCTTCAATGACAATAACTTTCTAATATCCATAACTGTATAGGCTATTAGCTTAAAACTCGTCAGGCACTAGGAAGGATCACTTCTACTTCAGGGCAGGCTACGCAGTACGCAGGCTAATGTCCCGCAGCGGATGCCTCTCTGGTGAACTCCGGTACTGCACATTACTCCCGAGACGTTTAAAAAAAAATAAAAAAAAATAAAAATAATTTAAGTGAAACATCCGGGGCTTTTCAGAAAACATCCGGGGCTTGAGCCCAAGTAGCCACCCCCTAGCTCCGCCACTGGTCTGGGGTCCTCGTTAAAACACGTGCAGTTTTTTGTATGTGGATGTGAATGCTGTACTGTCAGAGTGCAGCTGCACAGGGCACAGTGCCACTGGGTGGAGTCACCAGGAGAGGAAACGGCTCTACACTTTCTGATCTCTGAGCCATACAACTGCATGAACTCTGCTGACCTCACTCCAACAGTGTTTCACGTAATATAGCAACATGCTAACTGAGGATCACAAGGATTTATTCACATCCTGCTCAGGATTGTAGCAGCAAAGTTGCAGTAAGAAACATTTATTAGCCTTAAGAACCGGCCTCATGTTATCTTTTTCTGTTTCCTTCCTCTGAACACAACGGAGGATCCTGCCTGACTCTGGATATGTTCTATTATTATGCTTTTTGACCAGATTTGCATACTACTGGCTCTCGTTATCTCACGCCTAGACTACTGCAACTCCCTCCTGGCTGGTCTACCTGCATGTGCCATCCGACCTCTGCAGCTCATCCAGAATGCAGCGGCTCGTCTGGTCTTCAACCTTCCTAAATTCTCCCACACCACGACGCTCCTCCGCTTCCTTCACTGGCTTCCGGTAACTGCTAGAATCCACTTCAAGACAATGGTACTTGCGTACCATGCTGCGAATGGATCTGGCCCTTCCTACATCCAGGACATGGTTAAACTGTACACCCCAGCGCGTGCACTCTGCTCTGCATCAGCCAAACGACTCGCTGCACCCTCGCTGCGAGGGGGACCCAAGTTCCCATCAGCAGAAACACGTGGATTTGCTATCCTGGCTCCAAAATGGTGGAATGAGCTCCCCATTGAAATCAGGACAGCTTGCACATCTTCCGGCGCAGACTGAAAACTCATCTCTTTCGACTCCACTTTGAGCGATAGAATTACTAACAAAGAACTGCTAACAGAGCACTTATATACTAATAAAGGACTGGCTTATCTAAAGCCAGTTGAGTAGCACTTGAAATGTTTTGGCTCTATGAAACCTGATGTACTTATATGATTCTGTTTTCTTCTAGTTTGTATCTTGTTGGTCGAATGTACTTATTGTAAGTCGCTTTGCAATGTCATGCAATACAATGTCATTACATTTGCGTTTTTTTTGCAGTACATTACATTTAATGTACTGCAGAAAAAACGCAAATTCAAACACAACACAAAACCCATCAGCTATTTGCAGCGTGTCTGAACTATTGTAACTGAAACTATTGTAACATTTTGAATACATATTGTCCTTGGGCAAGACACTTGACCCCAAAATTGGTCCGGTGGGGATTTCCCACTTTATTGAATGTAATAAGTATAAGTATAATGTATATGTCGCTTTGGGTAAAAAAAAGTGTAATGTAATGTAATACAATTTAATGTATCATTCTGGTTAATTTCCATGTGTCTTTCTTATTATTAGCAACCCCAATCCAACAATGAATGTATACTACTAACAATGTAATGTGTGTTGATCCAAAGTGTGATGTATGTATCAAAATGTATATTGCATAGATTAGAACATTGATAAACTGTTGCTATCCTCATCATTTAAGTATTCACCTTTAATCTATTCATAGATATCTATTTTAAAAGGCTTCACGTTCTATAAAGGAATGAACAAGTTAAATAAACAAAACATTTGTGTTTAACAATCAATATAACATACATCAACAGAAAACGGGGCAAAGTGTGACGCATTGTGTTTCATTTTGCTTTATTTTGAAAATCCCTCACATGGTGAGAGCGCTGCCGGTCAGGCTTTTACAGCTGGGACACGCCCCTCCCGTCTTGTGACCGGCAGAGTGCAGCCAATGAGAACACTCCATCTGTAAACATGGCGTCTGACTTCAGGTGGAGATGTGTGGTGCTCCTTCTCTGCACATATATGCTTTGTATATTAGCGACAGACAGTCAAATTAAGGCCAAGAAAAAGAAGGATATCCGAGACTACAATGATGCAGATATGGCGCGGCTCCTGGAACAATGGGAGGTAACGTTATGTTAGCTTTTCACTCAGGCAAACATAAGCTAACAACTAGCCTAGCTGTTAGCTAGGCATGTAGCTAGCATCATTAATAAGAAACATCATCAGAAACATGTAACTGTGCAGAGGTGGAATGTTACTAAGTACATTTATTCAAGTATTGTACATACAAATTACTTTACTAGTAATATTTTCATGTAATGCTACTTTATACTTTTACTCCATTATATTTTGTAAGCAAATATTATACTTTCTACTCAACTACATGTATTTTACATATTTAGTTACTAATTACTTTATTGATTTAGGTTATAAATGCAAAATAGAAATCAACTAATACATTATCATATATTACCATAGGTTAAGCAACCCAGTATTTTAAAATGTAGTTCAAATATGCCCCACTTTTATTAGTACCTTTGCATTTTTGTACTGAAAGTATGATTTGATGCTAATACTTTTTTACTTTTACCTAAGTACAATTTTGAGTCTTTTTTACACTGCATTATTGCTACTTTTGCTGAAGTAAATAATCTGAATACTTCTTCTAACAGTCAGAATGGAGTATGTGCACATACATGTAATGATTTAAATCCGGGTTCTCAGTAGCTGTCAGTACTTCCACACAGAACTACTGAAGAACAGATAGACCGTTTACAGCTAACACAACACAAATCTAAACAAAGTTTTCTCAAAATGTTGGACATTACAATGTATATAAGCACTTAATGTACATGCACAAAGGTCATTAATAAAATACACATACATGTATGCAATATTTAAAAAAATAAGCATTCTGTCAGAGATGATTTTGACATGTGTATGAAGTGTTTTGAATTTTGGATGTGAACCATTCTGGGCTGTATGTTGGTAAACAGATGTAAAGACACATGAACACTTTGAGTAATGTATGAACTAGTATTAAAAAGACACAGCTATGATATTCAGATAATGTCATTCAAACGTTTTTGGACAATTCATTGATGACTCACCGTACAGGGCTGCTCCTCCTCATGTTCCGCAGGAGGACGATGACATTGAGGAAGGGGACCTCCCCGAGCACAAGAGGTCTCCTCCTCCCATCGACTTCTCCAAGATGGACCCCTCCAAGCCTCAGGAGCTGCTGAAGATGTCCAAGAAGGGGAAGACTCTGATGGTGTTTGCCACAGTGTCGGGGGAGCCCACTGAGAAGGAGACGGAGGAGCTCACTGGCCTGTGGCAGGGCAGCCTCTTCAACGCCAACTACGACATCCAGAGGTACCTACTGTCTGACCTCCTTAAACATCAAGTGACACTTTGCAGAGTCAATTTGGTCACCATGAAGGATTTTTTAAATGTGGACAATCAGATCATTAACTAATCATTTTAACAGCTACTAAGTGTTCAAAATAAAATTGGCAGACAGATGGAAGAAGTACTCAGAGCTTGTACTTAAGTCAAAATGCAAGTACCAGAGTGTAGGAATTCTCTGTTTCAAGTAAAAGTCCTGCATTGCAAATGTAAAGCTAAAGTACAAAAGTATTGAGTGGTGCAGTGATGACGTATTTTTGTAGGCCGACCCTGATTAGATTTATGATTCGAAAATAGGGCTGAACGATTAATCGATTTTAAATCGAAATCGCAATTTTAAATGATGCAATAAAAAAATCGCCAAGACTGCAAACTTTTTTTTGTTACTTTTTTCTTTTCTTTTTCTTGTGTGTCAGTCATCCACACCAATCAGAAGTGCTGTGCTCCACATATACCAGCCATTGTTAACCAATCAGAAGTGGCCCATGATAGAAGGTGATAGACAGATTGATCCAATCAGCTGCCAAGTGCTTTTGAAAGTGCCTGCCCTTTCCAAATGGCTTCCAATGGAGCTTTCCTAGATGCTTTCTGAGTCAGGTTAGTAATGTCCGTTTCATGTAAGTTTAGTTCTTTCACTCGTAGCTCGGGCTGCGGGGTGCTAGAGACGGGAGCACGTTGATACGACCTTCCTAGCCGGAGATATGGCCGCATGTTACAATAAACTTCCGTTGGGTCGCTTAAAAACAAATATCTTGTATCGCAATCGCAATATCTGTCAGAAAAATCGCAATTAGATTATTTCCCCAAATCGTGCAGACCTAATCGAAAATCAAAAATAACTTAAAGTACTCATATGTTTTATAATGATTGATCATGAAAGTGTTCTCAAAGCTGGTGAAGGTGCAGCTAGTCTGAATGACTTTGTAGACTGCAGGGTAGCTGGTGGATTTACTCCAGGTGGAACTAAAGTCTGATTTAACACTTGGTTATATTTCACATCATTCATCCACATCTGTGAAGTAACTAAAGGTATTAAGTACATGTAGTGGAGGAAAAGTACACCATGTACCTCTGAACTGTAGTGTGGTAGAAGTACACCATGTACCTCTGAACTGTAGTGTGGTAGAAGTACACCATGTACCTCTGAACTGTAGTGTGGTAGAAGTACACCATGTACCTCTGAACTGTAGTGTGGTAGAAGTACACCATGTACCTCTGAACTGTAGTGTGGTAGAAGTACACCATGTACCTCTGAACTGTAGTGGGGTAGAAGTACACCATGTACCTCTGAACTGTAGTGGGGTAGAAGTACACCATGTACCTCTGAACTGTAGTGTGGTAGAAGTACACCATGTACCTCTGAACTGTAGTGTGGTAGAAGTACACCATGTACCTCTGAACTGTAGTGGGGTAGAAGTACACCATGTACCTCTGAACTGTAGTGGGGTAGAAGTACACCATGTACCTCTGAACTGTAGTGTGGTAGAAGTACACCATGTACCTCTGAACTGTAGTGGGGTAGAAGTACACAGTAGCAAGACAAATTGAAATACTCATGCCTCATAATTGTACTTAAGTACAGTACTTGAGTAAATCTTCTTAGCCCTTGTTAGCCCCTGTTAAGCATTAGGGGAGAAGAAGCTCATCACAGTGAGCACAGCGACATCTGCTGGTTTCTAGAAATGATGTCAGCTGTTTATGACTGGAGCCAAAGCAGTGACAAATCTAGCTGCCCTTATGCGTTCACTGGAGGGTCGACACATTAGGTGCTGTTCCAAACTCACTAATGGGGACTGGGAGTCAGCAAACCCTCAAACAGAAGAAGATACACTTTATTAATCCCTTACAGCAGTGGTTCTCAAACAAGTTGTGAGCTACTTTTACTCCTCTTTTACAGTTTTTTTGCAGTGTATATATTTAGCACATTTTAACATTATTATATGCTTACCTTTAACCTTTGGGTCTGTGGGACCCGTTTGCAGTGAAAAGAAAATGTATGATTATTTTTTTTTATGTTGAAGTGAAATGCATCAATCTGGTGCACTTTGAGCACAACATGAATTGATGGATACAGCTCTCAACACTCAGATGGAAGGGAGCTGTATACTTTTCAATACTCCAAACATCTTTAGAATATGATCATAACCAATAACAAATCATTTCAACTTGTGTATTCTTATCTTATGTTACCTAGTTAGCATTCTTTCTTTTTATTTATGCATTACTAATCACTCCCCTTATAAACTGTTTACTGTCCTATAGTACACATTGGAATGATTTCTTACTTTATTTTGTACAACTAGGCTATTAAATAGATAAAGGTGTGTTTTCTCTCTCACTCTCTCGCTCGCTCACAGAGGCTGTGTGCTCCTCCGTGGCGATGACGGATTGTGTTAAAAGATAATAATAAACATAGGCCTATTTGTAAAGTGGGGGGACACAAACGGGATTTCGAAAAGTGTCACGGTTAACCTCCTTAGGCTTTGAAGTGGGGAGGTGCCACATTGCTTTTCTTCCCGACTGCAGTGTGTGTGTGTGTGTGTGTGTGTGTGTGTGTGTGTGTGTGTGTGTGTGTGTGTGTGTGTGTGTGTGTGTGTGTGTGTGTGTGTGTGTGTGTGTGTGTGTGTGTGTGTGTGTGTGTGTGTGTGTGTGTGTGTGTGTGTGTGTGTGTGTGTGTGTGTGTGTGTGTGTGTGTGTGTGTGTGTGTGTGTGTGTGTGTGTGTGTGTGTGTGTGTGACATATGTCTGCAAATGACTTTGGTTTCAATTGTGTGTGTGTGAGCAGGCTCGGATTGGCCATCAGGAGATTCTGGACTTTTCCTGTTGGGCCGCTGCCGTTGGTGGGCCGCTGGCTCTGGCATAGGTGGGCCGTGGACTTTCACAGCGCCGCTGCGCCGGTACCGCATCCGCCGTTGCGAGGCTCTGGCGGCTCCGCAGGTCCGGTGCAGCGGTGCTATGAAAGTCCACCGCCGTTGCGAGTCTCCGGCTGTAATAATCCACTACCGCCCGTGAGGACCCAGGTTCGAATCCGGCCTGAGGTCCAAAACATTTTATTTTTTAATTTAAAAAAAAAAATCTCGCATCCATTCGCGACCCACCTATCACATCTCTGCGCCCCACCAGTGGGGCGCGCCCCACACTTTGAGAAACGCTGGCTTACAGGGACATTTCTTTCCCCACTCTGTTGTGTTTACAGACACAGGGGAGGATATACATGCACACACAGAGGATATACATGCACACACACAGAGCATATACATGCACACACAGAGGATATACATGCACACACACAGAGCATATACATGCACACACAGAGGATATACATGCACACACAGAGGATATACATGCACACACACAGAGGATATACATGCACACACACAGAGGATATACATGCACACACAGAGGATATACATGCACACACACAGAGGATATACATGCACACACACAGAGGATATACATGCACACACACAGAGGATATACATGCACACACACAGGATATACATGCACACACACAGAGGATATACATGCACACACACAGAGGATATACATGCACACACACAGAGGATATACATGCACACCCACAGAGGATATACATGCACACACACAGAGGATATACATGCACACACACAGAGAGGATATACATGCACACACACAGAGGATATACATGCACACACACAGAGGATATACATGCACACACACAGAGGATATACATGCACACACACACAGAGCATATACATGCACACCCACAGAGCATATACATGCACACACACAGAGGATATACATTCACACACACACACACACAGAGCATATACATGCACACCCACAGAGCATATACATGCACACCCACAGAGGATATACATGCACACACACAGAGGATATACATGCACACACACAGAGGATATACATGCACACACACAGAGGATATACATGCACACACACAGAGGATATACATGCACACACAGAGAGGATATACATGCACACACAGAGAGGATATACATGCACACACAGAGAGGATATACATGCACACACACAGAGGATATACATGCACACACACAGAGGATATACATGCACACACACAGAGGATATACATGCACACACAGAGAGGATATACATGCACACACAGAGAGGATATACATGCACACACACACACACACACAGAGGATATACATGCACACACACAGAGGATATACATGCACACAAACACAGAGCATATACATGCACACACAGAGAGGATATACATGCACACACACACATAGAGGATATACATGCACACACACAGAGGATATACATGCACACACACAGAGCATATACATGCACACACACAGAGGATATACATGCACAGAGGATATACATGCACACACACAGAGCATATACATGCACAGAGGATATACATGCACACACACAGAGAGGATATACATGCACACACAGAGAGGATATACATGCACACACACAGAGAGGATATACATGCACACACACACAGAGGATATACATGCACACACATAGAGGATATACATGCACACACACACACAGAGCATATACATGCACACACACAGAGGATATACATGCACAGAGGATATACATGCACACACAGAGAGGATATACATGCACACACACAGAGGATATACATGCACACACACAGAGGATATACATGCACACACACAGAGGATATACATGCACACACAGAGAGGATATACATGCACACACAGAGAGGATATACATGCACACACACACACACACACAGAGGATATACATGCACACACACAGAGGATATACATGCACACAAACACAGAGCATATACATGCACACACAGAGAGGATATACATGCACACACACACATAGAGGATATACATGCACACACACAGAGGATATACATGCACACACACAGAGCATATACATGCACACACACAGAGGATATACATGCACAGAGGATATACATGCACACACACAGAGCATATACATGCACACACACAGAGCATATACATGCACAGAGGATATACATGCACACACACAGAGAGGATATACATGCACACACAGAGAGGATATACATGCACACACACACACACACAGAGGATATACATGCACACACACAGAGCATATACATGCACACACACAGAGCATATACATGCACACACACAGAGGATATACATGCACACAAACACAGAGCATATACATGCACACACAGAGAGGATATACATGCACACACACAGAGGATATACATGCACACACACACAGAGCATATACATGCACAGAGGATATACATGCACACACACAGAGAGGATATACATGCACACACAGAGAGGATATACATGCACACACACAGAGAGGATATACATGCACACACACACAGAGGATATACATGCACACACATAGAGGATATACATGCACACACACACATAGAGGATATACATGCACACACACAGAGGATATATGCACACACACAGAGGATATACATGCACACACACAGAGGATATACATGCACACACACACAGAGGATATACATGCACACACAAAGAGGATATACATGCACACACACACATAGAGGATATACATGCACACACACAGAGGATATATGCACACACACACAGAGGATATACATGCACACACACAGAGCATATACATGCACACACACAGAGGATATACATGCACAGAGGATATACATGCACACACACAGAGCATATACATGCACACACACAGAGCATATACATGCACAGAGGATATACATGCACACACACAGAGAGGATATACATGCACACACAGAGAGGATATACATGCACACACACACACACAGAGGATATACATGCACACACACAGAGCATATACATGCACACACACAGAGCATATACATGCACACACACAGAGGATATACATGCACACACACAGAGGATATACATGCACACACACACACACAGAGCATATACATGCACACACAGAGAGGATATACATGCACACACACAGAGGATATACATGCACACACAGAGAGGATATACATGCACACACACAGAGAGGATATACATGCACACACACACAGAGGATATACATGCACACACACAGAGGATATACATGCACACACACACAGAGGATATACATGCACACACACACAGAGGATATACATGCACACACAGAGGATATACATGCACACACAGAGGATATACATGCACACACAGAGGATATACATGCACACACACAGAGGATATACATGCACACACAGAGGATATACATGCACACACAGAGGATATACATGCACACACAGAGGATATACATGCACACACACAGAGGATATACATGCACACACACAGAGGATATACATGCACACACACACAGAGGATATACATGCACACACACACACACAGAGGATATACATGCACACACAGAGGATATACATGCACACACACAGAGGATATACATGCACACACAGAGAGGATATACATGCACACACAGAGAGGATATACATGCACACACACAGAGGATATACATGCACACACACAGAGGATATACATGCACACACACAGAGGATATACATGCACACACAGAGGATATACATGCACACACAGAGAGGATATACATGCACACACACAGAGGATATACATGCACACACACAGAGGATATACATGCACACAAACACAGAGCATATACATGCACACACAGAGGATATACATGCACACACACACATAGAGGATATACATGCACACACACACAGAGCATATACATGCACACACACAGAGGATATATGCACACACACAGAGGATATACATGCACACACACAGAGCATATACATGCACAGAGGATATATATGCACACACACAGAGGATATACATGCACACAAACACAGAGCATATACATGCACACACAGAGGATATACATGCACACACACACATAGAGGATATACATGCACACACACACAGAGCATATACATGCACACACACAGAGGATATACATGCACACACACAGAGCATATACATGCACACACACAGAGCATATACATGCACAGAGGATATACATGCACACACACAGAGAGGATATACATGCACACACAGAGAGGATATACATGCACACACACACACACAGAGGATATACATGCACACACACAGAGCATATACATGCACACACACAGAGGATATACATGCACACAAACACAGAGCATATACATGCACACACACACACACAGAGCATATACATGCACAGAGGATATACATGCACACACACAGAGAGGATATACATGCACACACAGAGAGGATATACATGCACACACACAGAGAGGATATACATGCACACACACACAGAGGATATACATGCACACACACAGAGGATATATGCACACACACAGAGGATATACATGCACACACAGAGAGGATATACATGCACACACACAGAGCATATACATGCACACACACAGAGCATATACATGCACAGAGGATATACATGCACACACACAGAGAGGATATACATGCACACACAGAGAGGATATACATGCACACACACAGAGGATATACATGCACACACACACACACAGAGGATATACATGCACACACACAGAGCATATACATGCACACACACAGAGCATATACATGCACACACACAGAGGATATACATGCACACACAGAGAGGATATACATGCACACACACAGAGGATATACATGCACACACACACACACAGAGCATATACATGCACAGAGGATCTACATGCACACACACAGAGAGGATATACATGCACACACAGAGAGGATATACATGCACACACACAGAGAGGATATACATGCACACACACAGAGGATATACATGCACACACACAGAGGATATACATGCACACACACACAGAGGATATACATGCACACACACACAGAGGATATACATGCACACACAGAGGATATACATGCACACACACAGAGGATATACATGCACACACACAGAGGATATACATGCACACACAGAGGATATACATGCACACACAGAGGATATACATGCACACACACACAGAGGATATACATGCACACACACAGAGGATATACATGCACACACACAGAGGATATACATGCACACACACACACAGAGGATATACATGCACACACAGAGAGGATATACATGCACACACACAGAGGATATACATGCACACACAGAGAGGATATACATGCACACACACAGAGGATATACATGCACACACAGAGAGGATATACATGCACACACAGAGGATATACATGCACACACACAGAGGATATACATGCACACACAGAGAGGATATACATGCACACACACAGAGGATATACATGCACACACACAGAGGATATACATGCACACACACAGAGGATATACATGCACACACAGAGAGGATATACATGCACACACACAGAGGATATACATGCACACACAGAGAGGATATACATGCACACACACACAGAGGATATACATGCACACACAGAGAGGATATACATGCACACACACAGAGGATATACATGCACACACACACAGAGGATATACATGCACACACACAGAGGATATACATGCACACACACAGAGGATATACATGCACACACACAGAGGATATACATGCACACACAGAGGATATACATGCACACACACAGAAGATATACATGCACACACACAGAGGATATACATGCACACACACAGAGGATATACATGCACACACAGAGGATATACATGCACACACACAGAGGATATACATGCACACACACAGAGGATATACATGCACACACACAGAGGATATACATGCACACACACAACCACATGCAGATGGGAGAGGTGGCAGAGCAGAGAGGCTGCCAGTTATCCGGCGCCAAGGGAGCAGTTTCGAGGTTAGGTGCCTTGCTCAAGGGCACCTCGGCAGTGGCCTTGGAGGTGAACCGGCACCTCTCCAGCTACCAGCTTTTTTTTTGTCCGATCGGGACGTGAACCGGTGTCCCTTCGGTTCCAAGACCAAGTCCCTACAGACTGAGCCACTGCTGCCTTTTTTAACTTATGATCTAATATAAAAACGGATATAACGGTAGACTCATTAAATTGTGAAGATTTGTATATTTACAGGGACTGTTGCAAAAACCAAGCAGCTCATCAGATTTAAAAACGAATAGAGGGTTACAAACAAGTAAATGCCACTTGTGAATGTTCTTACAGTTTGAGAGATGACGACACCAATACAGGCCTGGAGTTGATCTATTTGGGAATAATTACGAATTGGTTAAAAAAATGGAACATAAGTTGTTCAGCACTACACTCGAGTGATGCCACAATAACTGTGGTTAACAGATTCATGTAGTCTCTGTGGAGGGACATCTTCAGTCTTCAAACACTGATGAAGTAAAGGTAGTTTTGAAAGTCTTTGAAAAAAGATATACTTCAACCGTGTGGATGAGAAAGCCCAGTGAAACCCTGGCTCATATTTCTGCAAGCGTGTGGTTATAGATCGATACACTTTTTACAGTGTAATCAGATGAAATTCATACTAATTACACTCTAAAACAGGGGTGCCCAATACGTCCATCGCAAAGGTAGTGTGGGTGGGGGCCTCACCTCGTGGAGGGAGCCTCATCTGAAGTGCAAATGAGGCCCACCTTTATGCGCTTATGCGGCGCAATTGGTGTAAGCACAGTTTCTCCGCTGCTGCGAGGATCCGGCACTCGCAGTACACTAGCCCCCCCCCCCCCACCCCAACGACGACGATGCTCGCGGCACAGAGGGCCTCATGACTTTGCGTGGGGCCACAGATTGGGCAGGGGCGGCCCTGTAGGTAGATCTGCAGGTAGCTGCCACGGGGACTCCTTCAACCAAAAGCAATGGGATTTTTTCGGAATATAGCAGAAAATAAGACCTGTAGCAAACACACTGTTGACTATATATTTACATGCTTTGTTCAGCAGGATTATCATAATCTGACCATATTTACTGATTTTCTTTATTGAAATCTAGACGTAAAGATCTAATAATAAGGCTATAAACAAACTACATCACGGTCATGTTTATTACATGACATGTTGCTTGTTAGACGCTTTTATCCAAAGTGACTTACATACTCAGTACTGTGGACAATCCCCACAGGAGCACTTTGGGGTGAAGTGTCTCAGGGACACAACGACATGCTGACTGCAGTGGGACTCGAACTGGCTATCCTCTGATTCGAAGACCAGCGCACTAACCCACTGCGCCACATGCCTCCCTATAGTTTATCACCACCGCTAAGTTAAAGGTGGCTAATGTTCGACGTGATGATGTTTAGTAGTCTCATTTCGTCACTTACTAGCAACCAGGATAAAAGCTTCAGATATTCAAGAGTGTTGTACCTTACTGTTGTACTTTATGTCAGGAAACAGAACCTTGTCAGCTTGTGGAAACCACAGACCTTATTTTTGGTGTCTAACCCAAAACATGTACAAAAGACAGTTGACTTCGAGACAGGAAGTGCTAACTCATTTCACTTCTTATTCCAACATAGCATATCACAGGAGCATCATGTAAGTTCTGTGTTTCCTCCGTGTCCCCCTGCAGGTTCGTGGTGGGCTCCAACAGGGTGATCTTCATGCTGCGGGACGGCAGCTACGCCTGGGAGGTTAAAGACTTCCTGATCTCCCAGGAGCGCTGCGCAGACGTCACCGTGGAGGGACAAGTGTTCCCCGGGAAGGCCGGCAAAAAGGACGACGGCAAAGACAAGCAGCCCAATGAAGTCAACACTAAGAAGAAGGGCAAGAAGAAGTCTGAGAGCAAGAAGCCCGACCTGGAGGGAAACAGCGCCGGCCATCTGAAACAGGAGCTGTGATGGAAGGACTCACAGGGTCTTCTGTCCCGTGGTGATGGGCTCCAGGAGCATGTGACCATGCCTTTTCGGAAAACATTTTGGAAATCATTTTTCTGCCACAGAGTGAAATGCTCTTTAAAATCAGTGCTGTCTGGTTCCTTTAGTTACTTGTTGTTGTCCCAATATCGTCAGATGAAATCCATGACTTTTTATGTTGTTTTGAAAGGTACTCGTGGCAACAATTATAAACCTTTTTCATTTCTTTCTGTGCCAAGAGCCATGTTGAGTGAATGAAGTGTCATTCTAGTTATTGATCAGACCTGCAGCTCTTGGTGTGTGTTGTGTTTGTTCACATCCAGCAGCATTTCAATATTGCACACACAAGTAGCACCTGCATTTCTGTTTGATTTTTCACAGAATATGAGAATAAATTCGTTTTTTATACAATCACATGAGATGTCCTTCATTGTGTAGTCTAAAACTGAACATCTGGTTGGCTGTGTTCATCCTGGGCCAGCGCTAAGTTCTGAGTAAAGGAAATCTATTAGACAAAAAGGTGTGTGTTGTCTGGTAACTGTCATGGTTTTTCTGTTCAGTCAGGCCTGTGAAGAAACTTATTTTTCCAGTTTGATGGGAACGTTTTCGATACTAAGGTAATACAAAATATAGCTTTTGTACTGCTGTCCATATTCCCCATTGCAGTGTGTAAGTGAATTGCACTAAATATCACTTTAAGTACATACAAAAGACACATCACCTTATGCATCATGATGAATGATGTCAATCCATTAAATTCCATCTCATTATAAATGGCCCTCAGGCCCAGAGGCACTGACTAAACACCCCGGGCCAGCTGAACGTACCTTCCACTTGCCTGCTCGGGCCACTTACATTTTACTTCATATAACAGTAAGACAAAAATTCACATTGGCCTGTGGTATTGGTATTTTGACAAGCAGTTTTGTTAAATTGTTGTTACTGCTACAACATAGCGTTTTGTGAGGCAGACGTCGGTATTGGATGAAAGGCAGAGAGCTGTCACCGGAGGAGTTACAGGAGAGTGACAGGGAGTATGAGAGGGAGAGAAAGTTTCAGCCACGCTGGCTTGATAGGTGGAGTTGGCTTCAATATGATGCCAATATAAACAAGGTCTTCTTTCGGCTCTGTACATCAATGCTGACCTGCTGACAAGTCAGTGAAGAGTAGAACATAGAAAGGTATATTCGGTAGAGGGAAATGTCCCAGCAGTTTAGGATAATGAATGTTAGGCTACTATAACTCATTACTTAGCCATTATATGTCTACCTCCTGATAACCACAGGAAGGCAGAAAGCGCATTTTAAAAATAATAAAACTCATAGCAGAAATATCACCGTCAACAATGACCACAATATAATTATTTTAGGAAACCAAATATGAACAATTGCTTTATAGAAATATATAGTAGCTAGTTATAGTGGCTATATGCTTATCTACATATGATATTCAAGTAGCAGATCAGATGTGAGATTTGTGCTTGTTTAGGGACTCTCCACTGTTCCAGGGCCAGGTATCAGAGCGCTCCACATGCTCAGACAAGGTATGTTTAAGGACTGCTCCTGGGCCAGTGGTATTGAAAATCTACTGGCCAGTCGAATGTTAACCCTAATTTTATTTAGGTGGTAATGCAGGTATATTCACTTCATAAAAGCCAAACCAAGTACTATTGCATAAGTTTCAAATGGGCTAAACTCTTCAAGTTTTTTTTTGGTAGGATAGTACCAGTGACTTGAAGTGGATTCGGGCAGATAGTAAAGGTAGTCAAGTGTGTTGTGGGATAACTTATGGGTTGAAAACCATTGAGCTGCTGCTTTGTAATATAGCTGCAGAGGCCAGATGGTCACCTACAGGCAGATCAGCCAGGGAGACAAGCAGTGGGTCAGGACTGGACCTTTCCTCCGGGTGGTGTTGCGTCTCTGCAGGAGCAGATTGTAGCATGATGATTGCAGTGTCCACACAGCGTTGTGCTTGGGAACCATGCTCAGTGCTTTTTACCACAGGGGGGAAGTAACTAAGTACATTTACTCAAGTACTTAAGTAAAATGTTGAGATACTTTTACTAATTTCCATTTCTTGCTACTGTGTACTTCTACCCCACTACAGTTCAGAGGTACATGGTGTACTTTTCCTCCACTACAGGTATTTAATACCTTTAGTTACTTCACAGATGTGGATGAATGATGTGAAATATAATCAAGTGTTGAATCAGACTTTAGTTCCACCTGGAGTAAATCCACAAGCTACCCTGCAGTCTACAAAGTCATTCAAACTAGCTGCACCTTTACCAGCTTTGAGAACACTTTCATGATCAATCATTATAAAACATATCATATATATTATTCTGAAATGGACCAATCTGCACAATATCTACTTTTACTTTCGCTACTTTCACTATATTTTGATGAGAATACTTTTCTACTTTTACTTGAGTAACTTTTTGAATGTAGGACTTTTACTTTACACTCTGGGGCCTCATTTATAAAGGGATATACGCTCAAAAAATGGCGTTCGCCAGTTTCTACGCAATGTTTGCGATTTATAAAATACTAACTTGACGGGAAAACGTGCGGTCCTCCACGCAAACTCTAACCCATGCGTACGCACTAAGCACAACAACGGGAGAGACGAGAAACTGCGACACCGTTGGCAGAAGGAAGAATGGAGAGAAATATGTGGAAATAATACCATCAATAAAATGTTACCTCTCATTTATCAGATATGAAGAATTCATTTTCAAACATTGATTAAAGCTGATCTTAAAATGATGAAACAAACGCCTGTTTGAGACTCCTCAGTGCACACAACAACATAACTTGGAGAAATAAATAAATACGGATATGTTATTGAAAACCACCTCGAATATGTTGTGTTAATGTTATGAAATGTTTTCTCATAAATGATGCGGTAAGCAGAAAGACAGAATTACGTCAACATGACGCCCTTTTGCATTTCTATAGGTTGTAGATACGAGCATGGTTTCATATACTATCACGTTTAATCGTGTTTTATGCCGTTTGCCAAGACTTGATAAGTCGCTCGTAAAACACAGGAGGTATGGAAACTAAGAACACCATATGTGGTCAATTGTACAGCTGATATAACACAACACATTGGTTGTATTTCCTTTAACTGGTGGATATAGAGTTGCACTTATTTATTTATTTTGGTAACGATCCGACCTCCATGCTGCTACTCTGGTTCAAACTGCATCCACCAAACAATATGATTTATCTCCGACCTCCCCAAAAGAACCAAAATCTGACACGGTGTGAGATGTCTTTTTTAGCTGTTCTGTCGTCATTTCCTGCGATCTTCTTCATGCAGTCAGTCTGAATGAATGAATTAGTGATGTGTCGGTCGCGAACGAGCCGGCACAAAGAGCCGGCTCTTTTAAGTGAACGACGGGAGCCGGCTCTCGCCCGCGAACGAGCCGTTTTTTTTTGCGGAGGGATCTAGATCGGCTTGAAGGCACATTATGCAATGTGCAAATTATCCCGCTTATTACACATGGCCACATTCTCAACAAAGTAACGACATGACTCCCAATATTAATTGAAATGCTTTTATGGATTTAGAAAATGATTTTATTGATTTAAAAATAGTTTTATGTATTGATTTAAATTGACATGCATCCGCTAAGAAAAGTAGTCCGTTGTTACTGTTTGAACTAACGTAGCAACGGCAGGAACTGCTTCGATAGTGTTTTTGAGGAGCTTTTTGATTACAGATTTGAAAACATCGTTGCTTGCTTTAAAAGTAGCACAACTCATGATGTCAAACCTTGGAAAGTATCTAGATATCCCTGCCCTAATGCCAAAATAACTGCCAACTGAATATGTGTCGCCGTTTGATGTCTATGTCTGGGCCGCTGCGTAAAAAGGAGGGTTTCTGCCCCATTACTTCTCTTCTTACTTCTATAAGAATAAAACACGGAGGACGGAGATCTCTTTTTCTCCCCCTCTTCTGACAGCTCAGCAGCTGATCTCAGAGCACGCTCCCCTCTCCTGCAGGGGGGCGTGGTCAGCTGCAGCTCACAGAATCAGCCCCCTGCAAAAACAGCGCTGGAAAGAGCAAATGGAGCGAAATGAGGCATGGCTAAAATGCAGAATCTTTTTGGTATTTTGAAAAAATATATATATTTATATACTTTATATAGGTCGATACAGTAGCCCCTTTTAAAAAAAATAGTTTTTATAGGTGTTGCTATCTGTTTTGTGTAGCGTGGTTCTACAAGCTAGTCAATGCATTCATTGGGTGGTATCAGAGAGTTACACGGGTCTGTAAATGCAATGAAAACAATTGGCCACAGCAAATCATTTATATTAAACATGTAATTTTTACTTTTGAATACTTCAGTACAAAGGTTGTATTGAATAATTTAAGTGATATATGTGTACACATATAATTTGTCAAAACAGGGCTACATTTGATTTAATTAAAAGGTATAATATGTGGTAAACTGAAGAGCCGTTTGGGAGCCGGAAGAGCCGGCTCTTCTTGGTGAGCCGAGCCAAATGATCCGGCTCACCTAGAAGAGCCGAAATTCCCATCACTAGAATGAATGAATGGGCGTTTCTTTGACTATTTATAGGCAAATATGGGCGTTACGTGAAGTCCGCTAAAGCTGCACCGCATTTCGAGTCGATTGTGATTTATAAAGGGAAACCGGCGTAGGAAGTGCCGTACGCACTTTCCTCGCCGGTGCGCAATGTTTGGTGAATCGGAAAATGTCAGAACATTTCTGTACCTATTTTTTGGATTTCTACTACGTAAGCAGTGGCGTTTTTATATGTACAAAAGTGGTGGGGCACAACAAACTTAGATGTCTATATATAAGCTTCTGCAGTGAGGTTCATGGCTGGTGAGGCACTGGCTCTGACTCTTCAGGTTTACAAATATTATATTTTGACCTAAATCTAAATATATTATTTTCAAAAGCTTTTTTTGTCTGATGCTTCAATTAATTTTAAACAGACAGTTCAACAAAAGGATACCCAACAAATGTAATTTTATCATTTAAATATTGAATTGTTCTCTCTTAGTAAGATCCCATTTTCAATAAAATGGTGGTTTTACCTTGACTTGAAGATGAAGTCCATTTGCCTATCCTTCTGGACAAAAATCTCTATTACTTTTTTGTAAAAGTCCTCCTTCTCTTCTTGTAGTTTCAAAAGTCTATCATAAATCTAATTGTCAGAGTATATTTAAATCTGATCACTTGGTATATTGAGTTTCTCAGCGTTCCTGAGAACCTGTCTTAATTACAAACATATGCTTCCCATTAAGTTGCAATATCCCCTTGCTGCAACTTGAACTGGGTAACAGGTCAAAGGGTCATCTTCCTTCTTGTGGAGAATAAATATTGTAGACACAGAGGGGCCGTTGTTCCTGTATCTGGCATTGATTAGGCAGGTTTGCAAGTCCGTCCCTTTTTAGAATATAACAGACCCCTGATTCTTTTATTCTCTTCAGAGTTCCGCGTGGTGGCTTACACATAACACTGTGATAAACTATGCGGGGCTCTCCGGCCGTTATCTGTGAACTTTCAATAAACCTCAAAGTGTTTGATTAAACAATGATTCCAATCTCCATCTTTCCTGCGCCGCTCTGAAGTTTCCGTAACAAATTGGCGACACGAACAAGGATACCAAAAAGATCTTCAGAACTGGTAAGTGTAACTTCAAATCTATGTTTGGACATTGCCTTACCAGAATCTGTGATTGACGGTATCATAAAATTACCTGTGAAACTGAGCGGCTGCATTTTTTTTGGGTTTCTCTACTACATTTGAGGATGTAATAAATAACCTAGGAATATCGATTTTGACTGATTTCCTCTGTGTGTGCTTTTTGGAATTAAATCACCAGGCAATTACACACAGCAAATATTCGGAGACACCTTAAAAGAGAGCATCACTAAAGTGGACTTCTGCATTAGAAAAATGTCATGCATCTGTATTGAAACAGATCGCCAAATTCTGGAGATTTCAGCGGTTAACTGGTTAATTTAATAGCAGGCATCTCCTCGGATCTGCACGGCTGCTAAAAAAGTGTGTGTGTAATTTCACCCCCACCCCCCTGCGGCGTAGCAAGCAGAGAGGGTGAAACGCGGAATGACACAATATTCTCTTCCTCACACCATTTGTCGATTTTTGGAACTAAACAAAAACGATGAGAAAATGGGAAGGGTGGTATGCGGGAATATGTGACATCGAGCTGTGTTTCATAACAGATGAGTTGTTGAATTTGGCTGTTGTTGGAAGACAGGGTAAATTAAATAAAGTCTTTGTTCTCCAGATCGGGGGGGGCAAAAGCACCACTAAATTGGCATAGTGGTTGTTGATTGAGAATAAATTAATTATTGCTCTTCAACAGATTCCGTTCTTAGCACTTGTACAAGTATATATGGGTAAGAAGGCACTCATATTAAACAGATATTTCCCTACCCGCTGAGATCTCCCTAATTCGGATTAAATTAAGCTGGATGAGTTTTTGCAGTCACGCTGGTGTTTATTGCGAGTTCATGTTTGTTTGTCTAATTGTTTCTATTTTGGTTTGTCCCGCCGTCTTGTGTATGTTTTGTAACAACTAATGATGAATCAGTCCATAGCCAGGGTTAAATGAACTAAACTTTAGTTATCTCACCAAAAGTAAATGACTTGAGAAAAATAAATAATGTGAAGATGTAAAGCAAAATTATATATTATAGTATAAAGGTGCTGCAAAATGAAAATAAATAGCAAAAGAGTGTTTTTATGTCCTGCATCTGTCTCACACCATGAGACCCTCAGAGGCATGACTGCTGGTCATTAATACCGGCCTGAGGAGATCAGAGTTTAAAAAAAAATCTGTCTGCTCAATTGGGTTAATGTTGTATTATTTGTTTCATTTATTCTTAATCTATGTATTGTATGGTAATAGTGAATAAAAAATGTAATGTATTGAACACATTCCGAAACAAAGCAAGACAGAACTAGACTCAGACATAATACTAATTGTGGTTGAAACCTTTTTGTGCTGTTGCTGCAAAGTGGAAACTTATTGATTGCCTGTTCCAACTGGCCACTGGAATCAGATAATTAATATAAGTTGAAGTTCAATTACAGTTTTTTTAAATATAGTTTAACATTCTTTATTAAACTGTTTCAAATTATTTCTAGTACAATTGGTCTACAGACATTACTACAATTCTAATAGTTGTTAAACTACTGAGCTTATGAACAATAGAGTAAAGGTCGCTGGTTAAGCCAGGATCAATATATTTGTTGAGGTTTTTCTTATGTGCATAATAAATGTGTTAAATGAATTGAGCAATTTTTAAAGGAGTATAATGTTGCAATCTCTTTGGGATAAGTAATTGCAGTTCCAAGATAGATGTTGTTTTCCCTGGGCCTCTCCTTCACAGGCCCACAAATCATGAGACTTCCAAATCCGAACTGACGGAGATCAGTATCACAAATCCATGAAGGGGTTCTACTTGGCCCAATTTAAATACCATAAAGAGAGTATTCACCCAGCTGTTTTGATTTCTTAAAAAATTCCAGTCTAGTTTCCTTCGAGTTCAGTCTCAGCTACGAATTGTTTCTCATAAACATTCGCACTGCTGGTTTTAATCCTTGAGCAGACAAGCTGCTCACACACACACACACACACACACACACACACACACACACACACACACACACACACACACACACACACACACACACACACACACACACACACACACACACACACACACACACACACACACACACACACACACACACACACACACACACACACACACACACACACCCACACACACACATGCACACACACACACACCCAAGCACACACACCCAAGCACACACACACACATGCACACACCCCCACACACACACACACACACACACACACACACACATGCACACACATGCACACACCCCCACCCACCCACCCCCACCCACCCACCCACACACACACACACACATTTTGGATGAGTATTTGCCTTATCCACTTTTTGCCTCCTTTAGAGTTATTAGTAATTCAGGATTAATTGTTGAATTGAATGTGCTACATGAGATAAAATACTGAAGCTTTGACTTGATCATTTCGTTCACAACATTAGACCTTGTCCTCTCATCTCTACTAAAATAAGATACGTGTGCATGTTGGGTGTTTTAACACTCCTGTAATGTACCTAGTCTTGTCAGGGATGCAAACTCATCAGGTATGAAAAAAGGTGACAAGGATCCGAGCCCCCGACCCCCCGGAGTATCGGCTTTAAAATGAGGAATAACAGATGATTTTAGCAGTCAGAACAACTAAAGCAGCAGTGGTAATAATAACAGAAACACTACAGAGTCACATTTAATAGAAATATATAGAACCATTCATTTTAATTGTGTAGCAGTCAGTTTATAATTTTGGCAGCACTGTTGAGCATTTTGAGAGAAAATAAATGTATTTTCATGCCTCTGTGCAAGGCTTAGTCTTTCTATCTGTATAACCAGTGCTGTTAAGTAACTAAGTTCATAAACTCAACTAGTACTATACTTGGGTACAATTTTGAGATACTTGTACTTTATTTAAGTATTTAAATGTTTTGCTACGTATTCTTCTACTCCACTACAGTTCAGAGGTAGCCTACATGGTGTATTTCTACTCCACTACATGTATTTAATATCTTTAGTTACTTTACAGATCTGGATGAATGATGTGAAATCTAATCAAGTGTTGAATCAGACTTTAGTTCCACCTGGAGTAAATCCACCAGCTACCCTGCAGTATACAAAGTCATTCAGACTGGCTGCACCTTCACCAGCTTTGAGAACACTTTCATGATCAATCATTATAAAACGTATCTATATATATTATTCTGATGTGAACCAATCTGCACAATGATTTCTTTTATTGTCGCTATTTCCACTATATTTTGATGGGAATACTTTTATACTTTTACCTGAGTAACATTTTGAATGCAGTACTTTTACTGTAACATAGTATTCCTACGCTCTGGCACTTCTACTTTTACTCAAGTACAAGATCTGAGTACTAAAGCTAACGTTAGTAGATAGTGACAATGTATGCTAGTTAGCTAGCTCAACGATTCCTTAAATAATATTGCGACAGAAAAAAAAAACTTTTAAGTTCACATTACGCTCTGCCGCTCCGACAGGGAGCTCTGCTCTGAACACCTGAACGGCCCGTTCTAACAGCTGTTCACCAGCGGTCCAGTCTGTGCCACAGTGACTCCGGACCACACAGCTCATTTTAACGAACGCACCCATAGATAATGTAGCTGCTGAAGCTAGACCATCTTCGCGATAAAAGCAGAGCCTTATTATACATCCATGAGCAGAGCCGACAGGCAGGAGGACTCGAGCACACAGCTCGCGCTTCATTGTCATATATAAAAGAGCACCGTGCGTGTCATGATGGCACATAACAGCTCGCGGCTGCAGATTACTCCGGTTCCCAGACCCCCCATACCCCAATAATATATTTTTTTATTGCAGATCTACATGAATCACACAAACGACCTATTTTGGATTCAAAACTGCGAATTTCGCAGAAAGGTGACAAGGTTGCACCCCTGCTTGTTATCCTTTTTATTACAGAGCTGGGAAAATGGTGTATTGATTAGATTCTGATCCGTGCAAGTCCAATTTTAACTGACTTTAGTTCTAATGTTAATGTTAATTTGATTTCAACCCATACGTAATTATTTAAATTAACTCAACATTTCACATGATGGATTAGTGTTCCACATTTTTCCACTGATTTGTTTTATGATTACGCCAATGGTAAAGAGAGACATTGATGGCCCTGTGTCCTTTTTGTTAGTACGTGGTTCCATTTTGTCTGTGGCCTTGGACGGTTTCACTGAGAGTCACCCAGTTCTGCCCTGCTACAGTCCGGCTGAGTGCAGTCACAAAGATGCTATGGCTGCTCTACATGAAATGACATTAATGGTCTGATCCGAGAATGGACACCATTTCCTGCTCCCAGAGTGAATGACGCTCCTCAAACTGAACATTACAGCCGTTGATTGATACTGCCTCACATGGGTCTGCTCCCCCCCATGGAGCCATGAACTGAAAGCTTGACATGTGCTTTGAACACTTGGAAGCCTCATTGCCACGCCAGCACCAACCCTTGGGGCAGTCAGATGAGACTAACGGCTTCACTTAGGGCCTTTGGGTCAGGCACATGACTCTCGTTACCGCAGAGTGGGTTGTTTTAAGGCTATTCATACTGCTATGCAGAGGATGCCTGTAAGTTGGCAAGCTGTTAGAAACCCCTACTATGTTTAGTATAGGCCTCATGTCAGGGGCCTCTTACTGTCTACTTCTGCATGTATTCACATTATATGGACCATGTTTCCACCTGGTGAAACTAGAGGCTGCACGGAACTCAGGCTACAATACAACCATTTTGTTCTGCTCTAACGATTCAATTTATAGATTCTACATCTAAACAATTCGTTTTTTATTGTTTCCAATGATAACGTCACCTTAAGTGGAGGAATGCAAACCTGTTTTCAAACGTAAGGTTTTGAATTTGTTTAACATTTCTCAGTAATGACACCCTCGGACGCCCACTATCATTCATGCTATGCCTTCAGTGATAACTCAGATGTTAAGGGGGTTGAAGTTTTTCCTCCCGAATCGGCTATGCTTTGTTTTTTCAACAACGGTGTGCATTTCCTGCATAATATATGCTTCTCACAATTGTTTTTTGTTAGCTGCGCATAGGTGATACTGAGTCTTCTCGAGTAATGGATTATGATCTCTACCATGCTTACATGGACTCGTATGTTTTATTTCATATCTAACAGAAGTGAGAGACGAAAGACATGGGAAGATGTAAGAGAGATGAGGAAGAGAGAATAGAGAGGGATACGAAAGAGAGAAGAGATATTTGCGAGTTGCATACTGATACTGAGTCTTATCGATTGATAGCTTATAGACAATACCATGTTTAAATAGACTCCTACTTGTTCTTACACATGTGACATATGTAAGAAAAGGGAGGGGAGAGTCAATTATATTGAGTAATTGATTTCATATTGGAACATTTATTTCAAATGTATTTTTGATAAACTAATATGTTATCAAACGGTAAATGGTGAATTAATATAACATTTAGAATAATTGAGAAGGGGTTATATCCACAGGGACTAGCTCACATTTAACTTAAAATAACATTTCTCTGCTATGGACTGATGAAAATATGATTATTGCATGTTAAATGACTAACACAAACCTTACATTTATGCATGTGCATGTGTCAGGAAGGCTCCCAAATAATTCTGAGGGGCCTATCCTATTTTTGTAATTGAATGATAATGTGCTAATCCATTACCTTGAGTTGTCTTCACTCAGGAAAACATCCCTATCAAGTGTTAATAGTGACCAGAACAGCCCTGAGAGTACAAGGTAGAGCGGAGTGGATTCACGCTTCCAGATGTCGTCTCTCTCCTCTACTGGATGCTGGCGTGTGAAGGCAGTCATCATCGTCATCGTTCTGGGTCTACTGTACCTGGCCAAGGACGCCCTGCTAGATGAAGCTGTGAAAATCCCAACGACAGGAGGCGAGGGCTCTCGCCCCTCTGAGGGAGAAAATAAGGTGCCCTTATCTGAGAGCACAGACGATTTGACTACTCAGGGTCCAGACCCTGAGGGCAAAACAACACCAACGGGCAAATCAGTGCCTAGCGACAAGGACAGGTTGTATCAGATCACCACACAGACATTCAGTATGGTGCGAGAGACACAAAGAGAGAGAAAAGGAGGAAGAATAAGGAGGATTGTCTCCCTCCCTGAACATAAATCAGAGACTATTTCTTTTAACTGTCCAATTTCAATATGTGACTCATCTAACTGTATTATTGTGTTTCCTGTGTTTTTAGTTTACTCAACGTGGGAGATGTATCCAAAGAACCAGTACAATTGGTTCGGGGAGTCGTCAGAGGTGGTAAGAATAGCTCTCAACACAATTGACAATATGCCCCCAGAACTGTGGTGTAGCACTTTAGAACAGTTACAGACACTGATAAGGGATGAGGTAAAATGTACAATGAGGAAACCAGATTACCAGGTTCCCAATCCAGGTGTCACTGCATGCACATTTACTGGACCAAATAGCGAAACAAATGTTCTATCCACTCCACTTAAACAATCAGGAGGTGATGTAGATTCTTTACAAAAGGCCTTAATCACTCCTTCTAAACGAACCAAATCTAATTCTGCGATAAGTTTAATGTTAGACTACGCGCATGAACGCAATGTTAGCAACTGTTGGCTGTGCCAAAATATGCCAGAATCCATGCATTCTCCCATGTTTAGCCCAGTTCCTTTCACGAAAGCTGACTACGGTCTAGTGAGCTGGAATGATATAGCATCCCGAATTAGCGATGAGGCAGATGATTGTTACACTCCTTCCTACCCCATAGACTCTGAGCAACATTTACAGTACGAGGGCTTAGTCTCTCTTATTGTTGATACAGTAAATAAAGATTACCTGCCAGATGGTTTCAAACGATTAATGATGCTAAGACTTATATATGTCAAGAAATACATCCACCTAGCTTTTGAATACAGATTCCAATTAGCTCTAGTCCAGACTAATTGCTCAGCTAATTCTACGAGTCCAACATGTACTAAGCAACCACACACCCCATCTTTGTTGGTTGAAGCTTTGGTAACCGTTGTGCCCTGGTTTGGCTCCAGAACAGTGGACTCCGTTAAAGTTAAAATACATGACTGTACGCAGCCAATACCCTTAGGCAAGGCTCCTACACGGGATTGTTCAGTATATGTTTCCCCAGTTGTAGTACATGAGTGGAAAATGTGTCTATCTGTTTCCAGAATGAAGCAGGATCTCACACCTCTCCAGATGTGGGACACAGCGACTGTAATACCATAGTGAGGGTAAAATTAGCCAGAATTCCCCTCCCACAGAGAGTGTACTTAGTTTGCGGCGACCGGGCTTATGGCTGTGTGCCATATGACATTTTTGATGGCACCTGTTATCTAGCCTACCTAATCCCTTTAATCCGTAAAGTAGAGCCTAATGAGATTGCAGCGATACTTCCTTCTTTACACAGGAACAGCAGGTCCATTACACAAGGACAACAGATAGCTAGCCTATTTTTGCCTTGGTACGGTATTTATGTTACTCAGCAGGAAATAGTGGCACTGTCCAACGTAGTGGAACACCATCTAAATGTATCTAACACAGCGATGTTAGCTGAACACAAAGAATTGCAGGAAGTAAGGACAGTAGCATTACAGAATCGTATGGCGCTGGATCTTCTCCTAGCTGCTCAGGGGGGCACATGTAAGGTAATTGGGTCTGAGTGTTGTTCTTTCATCTCTGACGCTACACCGGAAGTAATGGACATGGAGCATGATACTGCTAGGTGTCAGAGAATATTTTAACCTGATTATGTTATTATATGGGGTTTCTCAGTAATCCTGAGAACCTGTCTTTATTACAACATCTGCTTCTCATCAAGTCGCAATATGCTCTTGCTCGCAACTTGACCGGGGCACAGGTCAAAAAGGTCCTCTGCCTTCCTGTGGGGAGAAGTTTGGTTCAGGGTAAGGATTGCAATACTGAGGGGTCTTTGTTCTGATTATCTGGCATTGATTAAGCAGAGTTAGAATCGGACCAACCCACTTTCTTATATATTCAGAATCCGTCCTTTGTGTGATTCAGAGTTACGCGTGGTGATCTGCAGTGAACAACTGTAATAATCATTAAGCGAAGCTCTCCGGCTGTATTTCTGTGAATCTCTAATAAACCTCAAGGTGTATGACTGTACAACTGAGTCCAGAGTGTCCATCTTTCCTGCGCCGCTTCAAAGTTTCCGTATCACTAGGGGAATAAAAGAATTGCATGAAACTCATGGATTTACATTAGGGGATTTAAGTGGAACCATTGGATCCTGGAGAGCGGGGTTGGTTAAATTTGTTGTTACTGTTTCAGTGTTTATCTTGGTTGTGCTAATCCTAGTGATCTGTTTGATAACTGTAGTTAAATTAGCCATACGCAGGGTTGCCAAGACCGCCCTCCAAGCCCCACAGAGGCTAGTCGGATATTCAACTGTAGGTGACACAATGTTAATGTACGACGCCGAGCTTCCAGATCCATGGGTCTCCATTGCGGTTTCTGCCACAGCGATTGATAAAATGATTACAGTTGACACTCGAAATAAAGAACAGATGTTTTGATTTTTCTCTTTTCAGGTTGTTATATAATAAATGTCTGACTTTTCCTTTTCAGATTTTTGAACAAATGTATTTGAATGAAATATATGTATTACTAAGTGCCTTACTCTTGAATAAAGCGTAATGAAGTAAACGTAAAGTAATGTTAAAGATTGAGGACACTGCAACTTTGCAGGTTACAGATTGATCTATTCATCACTGTGAATTTATACCTTAACTGTGAATTTTAGCTGGATCTCTCATGATTCTGATTTTATACCTCAATTGGATTTCTTATAATCCTAAATTCTAATTGTGTTTTAATAAGTAATTGCCTTGAAGTGAATCTTTGAAGATGTAAGCTGATTTAGAATTTGTGTTTGATGAATGAGATTAACTGAGTGATAAATGATAAAAGATCTTATTTTTGAAACATATATTTTGCTATTATATTTTTGTATTTCATGTATGTTTATTATTGTGCTTTTGACAAATGATGCCAAACACTGAGGAGAGATGATTTTTCTATTATGATTGACTGTGTTCAATCATTGTGATTGAAATGTTTTCAATCTTGTTCTACTTTTGATGTAATTGATGTATGTGAGCACACACAACTCTGAAGACGCTTATTGATTTAAGTAGTGACTGAAATATTCTTAGACTAATGTTAATTGGTTATCAATAGATTGATAAAAAGAATGGAACTGTCAGAGAATATTTTAATCTGATCACTTGGTATATTGAGTTTCTCAGCGTTCCTGAGAACCTGTCTTAATTACAAACATATGCTTCCCATTAAGTTGCAATATCCCCTTGCTGCAACTTGAACTGGGTAACAGGTCAAAGGGTCATCTTCCTTCTTGTGGAGAATAAATATTGTAGACACAGAGGGGCCGTTGTTCCTGTATCTGGCATTGATTAGGCAGGTTTGCAAGTCCGTCCCTTTTTAGAATATAACAGACCCCTGATTCTTTTATTCTCTTCAGAGTTCCGCGTGGTGGCTTACACATAACACTGTGATAAACTATGCGGGGCTCTCCTGCCGTTATCTGTGAACTTTCAATAAACCTCAAAGTGTTTGATTAAACAATGATTCCAGTCTCCATCTTTCCTGCGCCGCTCTGAAGTTTCCGTAACACTAATCGATAGATTTATGATTAAAAAATGATAAAAGTAGGGTAGACATGTGGATATTATCCGGCTGAACAAAACGTGTAACAGGTACGTTTCCCACAGATCTTATTTTGAGCTATTTTCTAAAATCCTATGGAGGAATCTCATTGCTTTTTTGTGGAGGGAAGCCATGCGCAGCTTACTTCCTGGTTTTAGGACGCGTCCCTCGTGTCCTCTTCACACACCACACTTTTCGCGGCACACGTACTTACAGCCAATCAGCTCTGAATGATGTGAGATGAGTATGGTGGGGATGGCAGCTCAGTGCCCCTATGGTCATTATTTTTTTGCCACACACATTAAATAGGAAAATACTCTGAGCATGCGCAGTGTAGTTTTTACAGTCACCATTCACTTAGACAGTGAGAGGGAGGGGCATGATCGGGTTTTGAACCACATGGCTCTAAACAGCTCAATAGGCACACTGTAGACACTAATTAGAAGAACACAGACTAAAACAGCAATGAGACGAATCAGATGATTAAACATGATCTTAAAATATATTTTATATATTTTCTTATTTATTTTTTGCATTTTTTTGTAATTGTTGCACTCAAGGACTCAGGCGGACATCACTTGTCTTTTCTCACTCGTGGCAACTTTATTATCATATTTCCAAAAACTCCGTCACAGTTTTCTCCACCACCGAGGAAGAAAAGCTCTTCCTCACCTTCACGCCCTCAGGCGGAGCCTTGTGGCGAAAACAGGCAACTACATGCACCAACTAAACCTGCTTCAACAATAAACGTAACATGTTGTGAACTATATCGTCACACACTCCCCCACTTACAAAATGTCGTCTCGACATTGTCCTTTACACCTACTAGACTTAAACAAGTACATGGGTAGTAAGACAAGAGAATGGGCCATTTTGAATAAAACACTTCTTAATGAGATACACAAGCTGCTGTTCACTGCAGTTGTGAATACTACTGATTTGATCAGTTTTTCTTTCTTTTTTTAACACCCAAACATTTGCATCTTTAATGCATATTACAAAACCATGAGTCCATACTGTTGAAAGGGGCATCATTTTCCTTTCTAAATCAATTCTGGAACCCAATTCACACAACACAAATTTCAGCCAACAATCACATTAACATAAGGCACTTTAGGTATACTTGCAAAGAGGCAAGGAGTGTGATTTACCTTTTCTTATTTATTTCCAAGCCCATTACCAGGGCCGCCAGTAGCCATTTAAAGCTATCTCTTTGGTGGAAATGGTTCTCTCTGCGAAACTAGGCTGGCCAAGTTTGTCATAAGTCAGAGTCTGTGGTTGCTTTCTTTGTCGTCTTGGATACATTGTCCTCTGCTCCGAGTCTTCCACTGCTTCCTCCTCTGAGCTCTCTGTAGCTGTTGTCACAACATCCTCCTCACCTTCGTCAGATGTCACTGTGTGAACCTGCTCCTCTTGTTCCTCCTCCCTGCTTTGCAGTGGCTCCCTCGTTCCCGAGATCATCTTTCCCTCTTGAGGATGGAACTTCTGAGCAGAGGGGTTAAGCGCAGGCATCCTTTGGTGTTCCGCTGAAGGCCAGGTGAATGTTACATCATTAAAGTCATCATCTGATTCCTCATCAACATTTGTTTGTTGTGTGTACTTGGTCACAGATGTGTGTCTGTTTGTGTAATTGTTTCTTTTCTTTGTTCGAGTTGGGATGGTAGCCTGATATCTGTCATCTGTGGCTGGGAGGAAGTCACATGGTAAAAGTAAATTCCTGTGGAGGATCCTTGTCCTGCCTCCACCACTTTCAGGCACTACCTCAAACACTGGACTGATGTCACCTTTCTGACTTTTGACAACATAAATGTTGTCTTCCCAGTGGGAGCGGATTTTACCTGGTCCTCCTCTCTCCCCCACATTTCTCACCAGGACACGACTGCCAACCTGCAGTGTGGGGCCATACACTTTCTTGTCATACTGTTTTTTTCCCCTATCAGCTGACTTGGAAGCATTTCTGGAGGCGATGTCATAAGCCTCAGTCATCCTCTTTCGCCACTTCTCCACATAGTCCTGGTAGGAGCCTGTGCAGTCCTGATTTTCAATTCCAAACAGCAGGTCAACAGGCAGTCGGGGTGGCCTACCAAGCAGGAGAAAGAATGGAGAA
Organism: Pogonophryne albipinna; assembly: GCA_028583405.1. Taxonomy (NCBI): domain Eukaryota; kingdom Metazoa; phylum Chordata; class Actinopteri; order Perciformes; family Artedidraconidae; genus Pogonophryne; species Pogonophryne albipinna. Next base: position 738,517 of record JAPTMU010000027.1, on the reverse strand, counting down.
TAGCCGGTGGCTTCATTAGCTGTGCAGTTGTAGGCATGTACGACTTTAGTGAGGTGATTTTTCCAGTCATGTTTCTGTTCTTCAGTAAGTGTTCTTAGCATTGACAGCAACGTCCTGTTAAATCTCTCTGTCTGTCCATTTCCTTGGGGATGATAAGGAGTAGTGTGAGACCCCCGAATGCCTGACAGTGTTTTCAGGTGGTGAAGCAGCTTGTTCTCAAATTCCCTCCCCAAATCATGATGCAGTCTTTCTGGGAAACCAAACTTGAGACAGAAATCATTAAACAGTTTGTCTGCAACAGTCTTGGCTGATTTGTTGGTAGTTGCATATGCTTATGCGAACCGAGTGTAATGGTCCATTATGACAAGTACATATTCATAACCCCCCCTACAGTCTTCCAAATGTAGAAAATCAACAGAGACCAGCTGGAATGGGTGAGTGGTTTTGATACTCATCATAGGTGCGAGTGCGTGTCTGTTAGGTTTTCTCTTCTTTAGACACTCACACACGTTTGTCACAAAATGTTCTATGTCTCTTTGCATTTTGGCCAAAAGAAACGTTCTCTTATCAAGTTTACTGTCCTTTCTGTTCCCAAGTGTCCCATTTCCTTGTGGAGCTCCTTCAGAACAAGTGGACGGTATACATCTGGGAGCAAAAGCTGACTTTTTGTGTGAGTTTTGCGGTGCATAGTTCCATCTTCTCTGATTTCAAGCCTACTCCACTCTCTGACTAGAGCTTTACATTCTGGGTCCTCATGTTTCAGTTGTTGTACATTGGGTCGCTTGTTTTTCTCTTTGTGTCCATACATTTTGCCCATCACCTGATCTTGTTGCTGTGCTGTCTTTATTTCTTCCCTGGAGAATGGCTGTATGGCACTGAATGTATTCTCTATGTCTATCTGTGTCTGTAGAGCGTTACAAGAGACTGAGTGTAGGAATGGGCTGTTTTCTTCCTGATGCACCAAAATGTCCTGCTATGGAGTCAGATTTGGGTCAATATTCTAGCGCGCAAAACAAGCTACTCACGAGCGGAAAAAGTGCTTTTACACGCGCATAAAATGACTCTCGCGCGCAGATGAAACCCCCGCGAGCGGCTATGCGCTCGCTCGCGAGAGAGACAGCCCTCTTGCTCCCTCGCGGGAGTGTCAGCCTCACTCGCTCGCGGAGTCTGTCTACGCGCGCGTGAAAAGTTTCTGACACTTTGGGGCGGAGCCACTGGACTTTGATTGACAGCTGCCAGGAATCCCGGAGTTGCCAGGTTTGATAAATGCCTGAACTACCAAGAGCCGAGGAGTGACAGCTGCAAGATCAGTTGGACGAGACTGAATGGTAAAGTTGTCCATAAAAAACTATTATATTTGTAAAGTGTACAGCTAATATATATATATATATATATATCTCAATTCATTTGATATAAAAAAATGACATTAACTCTAGGAGTGCAATACTTTTACAAACACTATAGTAATAATATGCATTCATTATGACAACATCATACTATTACTATATATTATACTATAGTAGTACTTTTTAAAATAATATAGTCTTAACACGGAAACACCAACAAAAACACTATAGTAATACTTTTACAAACACTATAGTAATAATATGCATTCATTATGACAACATCATACTATCACTATAGGAGTGTTCTATAGTGTGTTTAAAAAACAACTACAGAAACACTATATATTATACTATAGTTATACTATTTAAAATAATATAGGAATACTACAAAGATCTAGATACATAGTATTACTATTGAAATATTATAGGGCTACTATAGCTAATAAAATGGCACTACAGAAAAAACTATAGTAATACAATAGCTGGTGAAAAAGACTACAGAACACTACAAACTTACTATAGGACACTATACAACTCTTATAGTATACTATAGTAATACTATAATTCATTTATAGTTCATTTCGTAAGGGAGGTGCATACAGCAGACAGCAGACAGCAGTTTTCGACAGATACAGCCCACTCAAAAAAAAATATATAATATATAATATAATATATATATATATATATATTAGCTGTACACTTTACAAATGTAATAGTTTTTTATGGACAACTTTACCATTCAGTCTCATCCAACTGATCTTGCAGCTGTCACTCCTCGGCTCTTGGTAGTTCAGGCATTTATCAAACCTGGCAACTCCGGGCTTCCTTGCAGCTGTCAATCAAAGTCCAGTGGCTCCGCCCCAAAGTGTCAGAAACTTTTCACGCGCGCGTAGACAGGCTCCGCGAGCGAGTGAGGCTGACACTCCCGTGAGGGAGCAAGAGGGCTGTTTAATCTGCGTGCGAGGGTCATTTAATGCGCGTGTAAAAGCACATTTTCCGCTCGTGAGTAGCTTGTTTTGCGCGCTAGAATATTGACCCAAATCTGACTCCCTGTTGCACTTACTTCTTCCTGGCAAACAACCTGTGTGCATTGGTTCACATAACTTTCAAAATCAAGTGGCATTCTGGATAAGCCGTCTGCGTCTGCATTTGCTTTGCCTGGTCTGTACTTGATTTTGAAATAAAAATCTGCCAACTCTGCTACCCATCTTTGTCCCACGGCATTTAACTTTGCTGTTGTCAGTATGTATGTCAGTGGATTATTATCAGTATATACCACAAAAGAGGGAGCATGAAAAAGATAGTCTCTGAAACGCTCGCAGATGGCCCACTTCAGTGCGAGAAACTCCAGCTTACCAGAGTGCAGGTTGTAGTTTCTCTCTGGGGGGGTGAGCGTTCTGGGTCCATAAGCGATCACCTTCAGCACTGCACCAAGTCCTGCCTGTGAAGCATCAGTGTGCAAAACAAACGGTTCATTCAGGTCTGGGAAGCCTAGGATTGGAGGGTTAGAGAGTTTGTCCGCTAGGTGGCTCAGAACCTGATGATGCTCTTCAGTCCATGTGACTGGTGATGATGAGGTCAACTGCCCGTGTTTTGTTTTCTTTACTTTTCCCTTTTTAGCCACATTGTGGTTTTGTGGTGAGGCAGGAACAGGGGATTGGGCTGCCAACAGTTCATACAGGGGCTTTGCTATGACAGAAAAGTGTTGTATGTATGTCCTGTAGTTGGACAGGAAGCCTAAAATCTGTCTCACTTCTCCCACTGTGTTAGGGCGTCTTTCCTTCAGCGCCTGCACTGGAGCCACCTCTGCCGGGTCCACGCTATGCCCCTCTTTTGACACTATCCTGCCCAAGAACCTAACTTTGGATTTAAACAGTTCACATTTTTTTGGTGTGAGCTTCACTCCATGTTGCTGGTATCGGCGAAGAACTGTTCTTACATGCTCAACGTGGTCAATGAAGGACTTGCTGTGGACTAAATTGTCATCAAGGTAAGGCAGGCAAATATCATCACGCAAACCCCACAAACACTCCTCCATACTTCTTTGAAATTCAGCTGGAGCTGAACTCAGGCCAAAGGGGATCCTCACCCACTGATACAGGCCCCATGGTGTGATGAAGGCAGTGAGAGGCTGACTTTCTTCATCTACAAAGCCTTGGTGGTACGCCTTGCCTTGGTCAAGTACAGAAAACCATGAACTCCCAGTAAGACTGTCCAACATATCTTGTATGCGAGGAATGGGATGTCTATCTGGCACTGACTTCCTATTTAGCTCACGGTAGTCTACACACAGTCTCAGTTCCCCTGATTTTTTTCTTACACACACTATAGGTGACGAATAGGGTGACCTTGATTTAGTGATCCAGCCCTTATTAATCAAGTCCTGTAAATATTCCTTTACCTCCTGATGTAATGGCTTTGGAACACTGATATAAGTCTTCTGGACAGGTGTCTGGTCATTTAGGGTGATGTGCATACGCAGAGAGGGTATGGAGCCTACATCATTTTCATCCCTAGCAAATGCTTTACACTCCTCCCTTAACACTTCTCTTGCTAAGGTTTGCTGGACACTAGTCTAGGACTATGGTCCCCTCAGAAGTAGCTTGATGAGTGTGTATTAGCTGGATAAAAGTGTGTGCAGCATAAGAGTCAATTTCAAAAGCACCGCTCACAACTGCTGTAGTGCTGTCACTTCCTGCTGTGCCCTTCTGTTGCTTTAATTGTTCATTGATCACTTCCTCGATTACATTAAAGCCAACTATAGGGTCTTCTGCCCCATTTTGATCACTGGAAACTAGAACTGGCACTAGCAGACTTGCACTAGAAGTCTCTAACCCGCTCAGTTGGAACTCTACTGGTATCCATCCCATAAATGGGATTTCTGTTCTATTTGCAGCAAGTCCATTTAGTGGTTCTGGCCCTAAGAGTTCAGCTATAGGTCTGATAGTGCTGTGTGGAAGCTGTTCAGCTCGCCATTGTTCATTTATTACTGTTGCCTGAGCACCCGTATCCCACAATGCTGTCACCGGTACGTTATCAAAAGTACATTTTACCATTTTCCGTTTGCCAATAAGCTTAATAAGTCTTTTATCTTCTTTAGCTGAGAGGTAATTAACTTTGCATATGTCTGGAAAGTTGTTCTTATGTCTCTTGGTTTCTGCCAAGTGTTCTGCAACTAAACTTACTGCTTTACACAGAGGTTTGTGTTCTGGCCAATGATGCTTCTGACAGGACCTGGAGCAATAAGCTGTACTTGAACAACCTGCACATGTCACAAGTCTCCTGGTTGCATCCTCCTCCTGTAGACAGTTGTTGCAGTGGTGGGACCCTGACGGCTGTTGCTGGATTACTGCTGGTCCCCCTGCAGCAACCCTCCGAAGTTTCCCTGCGCCTGGCGTGGAGCTCTGCATCCTCTGGATATGTGTCCCAGCTGTCCACACTTGAAGCAGTGGCTACAGTTGACTTCCTCTCCTTTGTCCTGGCAGTCCCTGCACGCTCTTCTCCAGATGCTGTTGTTCCCTGTAGCTTGCCTGTAGTTCTGTGGCCTGCCAGTGCTCATGGAAGCTAACACCATACGTTTCATTTCAGCAACCTCAGTTTGAAGCTCTCTTACCAGAGTGTGCATCACAAGCTCTTGTGGAGGTTGGGCTGTCTTTGTCTTCTCCTTGTGGGTGCCTTTAGCATCCTCCTGCAGTGTTTTCTGCATGGAGGGGTCAGGTGACTTGTCCAACTTATTGTTAGTTGTCTGTAGTTCAGCCATTCTGGGTGTTTTGGTGTTACGTTTGAGCTTATTTATTCTTTCTGCCTCAAGGTTTCCTGCTTCATTTACTCTTTTAATCAGAGTTTCATCGGTCACCTCCATGTCATCAAGGTATGGCTTAATCTGGTATTTGATGTTGTCACTGAGCAGCCCTGTACCAACTGGCCGTAGAAACTTCTTCTTGACCAGGTCTGCACTGTAGTGCTCCTCCGAGTCTCTGTCCTTGGATGTAAACAGCAGTCTATCTTTTAGTTCAATAGCTCTGAACAAAAACTCTTGTGCCGATTCTTTCGGCTCCTGGGACATGCTGATCAATTTTTGGTACAGATCTGAAGTGTCATCTTCGTTGTAATGCCCCTTTAATATGATCTTTAGCTGAGGCAGAGTCAATTCAGTCTTTATTTCTAGCATGTCACACAGCTTTAAGCCAGGGCTAATGGCCCTTATCACAGCCTCGATTACTTCCGACTCACCATGACCCTTGCGAAGCCCGCTCTCTATCTGGTGTATTAGGTTGGTATATGACAGTTTGTCACGCTGCCCTCCTTCACCGATTTGGCCGCAGATGCGGAACTCTCGCCTGATAGTTACCTCTGGCACTTTAGCTGTGAATAGTGGCACGCTAGTGCTGCTGCTGACGCCATCTGATAGGTTTAGTTTTTCACCCAGCATTTTTATTTCGTCTTCCAAAGTCTTTCGGGACTCCTGCAGCTCCATATATTTATCTCTCATCTCAGTGTCATGGCGGCGCTCGCGCGCTTTTCTGTCCCCGTCTTCTGTCAGGCCCTCCATGAAAACTAGCAGCTCTTGGATTACTTTACATGCTTCCTCTGCATCTGTTTCTTCTTCAATTTCGTCAATTTTGTTTTCTGCTATTTTAAATAATGTTCGTCTGTTTTTATCAGCAAAAGTATCTTCTTCATCATCTTCTATACAATGCAGATATTTACAGACCTGCACCATCCGGTCCCGGTTTTGCTGACTCAGAGCAATGGTGGCGCGATCTAGGAGAATCTCCAAATCCATATTTTCCTCACGGTACAGTGTTATCTTTCTTTTCCTGGTTCGTCTCAGGATAAAAGCCCTCTTTTAATCCGTTTAGAGCTAATATCCTGGCTAGCTCGCCAATATATGTTGCACTCAAGGACTCAGGCGGACATCACTTGTCTTTTCTCACTCGTGGCAACTTTATTATCATATTTCCAAAAACTCCGTCACAGTTTTCTCCACCACCGAGGAAGAAAAGCTCTTCCTCACCTTCACACCCTCAGACGGAGCCTTGTGGCGAAAACAGGCAACTACATGCACCAACTAAACCTGCTTCAACAATAAACATAACATGTTGTGAACTATATCGTCACATAATCATTATTTTTAATACTTTCTGCTGACACTAGGTTGGGCACCTGCCCCTAATGACCCGTCACCACTGTACATAAGCAACCTTCCCATGTGAATCCTACGCACAGCGTTATAAATGAGGCCCGTCCTTCTACTTAAGTACAAGATCTGAGTACTTATACGACCTCTGCTTTTTTACTTGAAGTGGGGGCTGACATCAGTTTTTTAAATTGTTTAAATACAGCAGCCCACAGTACAGTTTACAACGTTCTCATTTTCTTGTTTGTTTTTGCTGTGTGCTTTGCAATATTATGTGTAATGCAGTGAGTAAATAGTCCCTGGTCCTTCTGATCTGTGATTTACCCCCACCTGCTGCTGAGAGTAGGAAACATGATACACATATTACACTTTTCTCAAGAAGACACTGTGGTATTTTGCTTTTGTTTTGGATAAATACATGTGCAGACACAGCGTCATTCAGACAAACATCATTTATTTCTGTACAAAAGTCCTGAAAGAAATTCAAATTCAAGCCACATATACAACACATCCAGGTGAACAGTGAGAAGAAGCCAAGTGTCATATTCCTGTATGCAGTACGAGTGTCTGCTACAAACCTTTAAATGGACCTATATGGTTTCTTACATACACTGTACATACAGGACAGTATGAAGTATCAAATGCAGGTATGTTCATCAAATAAAAGCTGGCCCTTGTATATTGGATACACTGTGTCTGTACAATAAATAAGTATAAAATATAACTCTTAGCAATCTGTGGATTTTTAAAAACACATTAAACATACAAAACACTAAATTACTGTGACGACATCCGAAAAAAGACCAGCTATTTCGGCATGGGGAGGGGATTTATTTTTACCGCCAAATTGAAAGAAAGATCTCTTTGTCATTTTGAAAAGAGGAAATTGCACATTTAAACATTCCTTGACTTAACATTTAATTGAATCTTTTATATTTTGATGGACTTCTTGCTGGTTCACTCCACAGATGGATGGATCACAAACACAGATATAGAAAAAACATTGGAGGAGAACATCACAATATCAAGTGCTCGGAATGAAACAGAGCAGGTAAACAACCACGGGTCTGGATGCAAAACACTTAACGTTTCTCTTTTGGTTTCTTCTTCTTCTCTTTTCTATCTTTTAACAGTTTTGTCAAACAAAGCAGGCAAAGAAACACTCCACACCACAGAGTCCCTGCATGGGAAGATGCTCGCTGAAGTACAAACTCTATACATGCGTTAGATTAGCTAGCTCACGCTCGTAGCATTGCTCCCTCTGCTCATATACAGGCTTGCAGTCGCATCATCAAAACGCCAAGCAACTGACGGTCTATTGGAGAATCAGCCAGTCATTAAACAAGTACCAAACAACCAGGCTGGAAACAGACTCTTGTAAATATTTGTTGTTAAATGATCAATATAAATGAATAACTGTGAATAATCGAATATTTTTGTTGTTGTTGATGTAGGTTATCTTCCTCTAATAAAACCTCAATTATACAACTATTTTTTTACGAGACATAATACTCAGCTCTTTTACTTCGGTAAAAGTAGTTATAGAAATACTCAAGTCAAAGTCCTGCATTTAAAGGCCTCACTTTGCGTTTGGTGTGTGCATGTAAAAGTACTCCAAAGGGAGTTTCTCTCCATCGAGGATCCCTCTTGGTTGTACGTAGCCTTCCCTATTCCATGTGCTTTGTCTGTTCATAGGTGTTCTTGAAATAAGTCAATTTAGCTAGTTGAGGCTTTTGATCTGGAGGTATTTCACCCAGAACATGATGTAGGGTTTATACATCAGGCCTGCTAAATCTTCTTGATTACCATGAAAAGCTGAAGGATGTGGTCGAGGAAGGGGCATCTGGCCGATTTTGCTCCTTTTAAATGGGTACAACACTCAATCTCTCGTTGAGCACTATACCCTATATCTGCCAATGTCTTCCCTTGTTTGGAGTGTAATAAACCCATCCAATCACTGTCATGTCTCTCAAGTTCTCTTTTTTTTCATTCTTCCCTCAATGACTTCTATCTTCTCACAGCATCGTATAACTGTGCCATCAGTATGGAGTAAAAAGGTTTGATGGTCACACCGTGTAAATCTCCCTACCTACACGCTGACTATGTTTGTGACTTTCCACAACCAACAATCACCTCCAATTCAACCAGTGATTGACTTGGTGTTCGCAGAGGTGTGAGACTTTATCATTTTTCACTCTGTTCTGTTCCAGGCAATAAATGCCTTTCAGAGGAGAATGGCCGAAAGTGTGTTTATCAACACTTTGAAAACTATCACATCTCGCCCTTCTGCAAAGTCTTCACCCTCCACTGAAAGGCTTCCATTTTGCATTTAGACAGGTTCGAAACAACACATTGTAGGAACTAGATCATTTCATGCAAAGCTCGACCATATACATCACCAAACAGCTCTTTCTAACAGTGACTATCACACCACAGGGTATCAACATGTGGCTGGAGATGTCAGACTGCTGGGGTGAATCAATAGTGAAGTCTTTTAGAGGACTGTCTATGTTTCTATATCAAAGCTTTACAAGGTACACCTTTATGTTGAACAAATATTTACTTTAGCTCACAAGCTAAAATAAGGTCAACAAAATACTTCTATTAGGGATGTCAATGGCAATAAAATGTTATGGAAAAAACAATCAGGCCTATTAATCCATGGATGTATGAAGAGACCTGGAAACACAGTCGGATTCAAGACCCTGTTCATTCCTGTTAAAGTTGCTCAGTGGCGCATTCAGCCCAAAATGGAGCAACTGGAGATTCAGAGAGTGACCGGCGACTTTGGCCGCTAGACTACTTGAGTTGTCTTTAAGGGCCGCCTCCGATTACCCGCTCTCGGCTCATTCAAATGAATAGAGGGAAAATAACTCTGGCTTCAGATTTTTGCGCATGTTATAACTTCTAGACTCAATGATGTAAATAATGACCATAAAAGTCGTTGTACTGGGTAGTTCAAGTCAATTGGAACACTTTTTTTTGGGTCAACGACGTCACGGACTGAAACGACAGATGTAGTACCACTGTTTGGACACTACAAAAAATGCCCTTCTACTGCCAACGCACTTCCTTGGTCTGTTCTGTGCCACTGTTAGCTTATCTGTTAGAATACAATATGGCCGCCAGAGAATGTGTTGAACCTTGACTCCCTCTACTGAATCTCTTACCCACTCTGACACACTTCATCGCTGGCCCTGGGACAGCTTAATCCCCTTTACATTACACCAAATCACATCATTCTTTCTCACTGCCAAACATAAAATAAAAACACACCACTGGTCCTGGACAATGGCTTGGAGCAACTGACTATGCAGTGCTGGTAGTGTGTATGTGTAAGTGAATGCATTTTTGGGGGGATAGGAGGTGGTGGTGGTGGTGGGGGTGGAATTGTGTTTAGTATCTCCTGGGGGCTACTTAGTCTCTTGGTTGTCCTCCCCACTCTCATAGCTTCATCTTGTGGACCACAGGGATGGGCAGCACCTGATGGATCTTGGCTCGCTCGGAGTTTACTTCCAAATGGATCCAGTCAGGGTGGAAGGAGCCCTTGAAGCCCACGAAAGCCATTTTATCTGCAGGAAAAACAAAAACAGCTAGTGAAGTCCTCAGGGCGCAAGGGTGTTTTAGCGTTGATCTATGAATGTCCTTCTGCTTGATCAGATATGAGTAGTCCTTCCTTTTGGTTCTGCAGTTTTTTGATGGATGTGTACTTGTAATTCAACAAAGACAGTTTTGGCGGCCAGGTTGTCTCCTTTTACAACTGTTGATGATTAATAATATTCAAATAGTAATATTTGGAGCTGGTTAAAATGCAACCAATAAAACAACAGGGCCATCAGCTGCGTTTCTGTTGAAAATGCTACATGTTTTTATCAATGTATTTAACGTACATTGTAGCCACTGGGCAAATGTATCTCCGTAGACCTTGTTAAAGTTATAGATACCTTTCAATTTGATACTTTTGTCTGCTCCAAGTCTTTCCAGGACTTTGGTCCAGGGTCCTCGGGTCAGCAGCCGGCCCTTGGATGTAATGAGGACGATGGAACTGAAGAAAGGGTTAGAGAGACAGAGAGGGTTTCTTTGAAATCCCATTGAGTTGTAGTGGAGTAAAGTGCAGGTTACTCTTTTTGCACTTACAATTTGTAAGTTACAAACAATACTTGAGTAAAGGTACTGTCCACCACTGAAAATGCTGCTGCGGAATGTATTGTAGTTGAACAGAAACTGGTGTTTACCCGTCTTTCAGTCCGCTGACGTAGTTGTCTATCTGTGCAGGGATGCCCTGTAGGATGGAGTTCCTGAAGCTTTTGTTCTCCACCAACTTCCCATCATGCCCGTCAATTACTGTCAGCTGCACCCCGTCTTCTGGTTGGTACATCTTCTTGCCGTTCACCTGTCACAACAAAGCCACTCGATTACACTACAGTGTGATCTATAAGGACAGAACTAAACATTGCATTCATGTTGAAGTGGCTACATGTCATGGGTGCACAAGGGAAATTGTGTCCCTCTATGATGCTCTCTAAATATTCTACATTGTCAGCATTTCTGTTCTGTAGCCCGTAACCATTGGTTGCAGTCTTCAACCAAAGTGTGTGTAACTCTACTGATGTGCTGTGTGTATGACAACAAAATGATACCTCAGTAAAGGCAAAGTCCTCCTTGATGTGGAAGAACCGAGTGCTGTAGGACTCCAGGATGACTTCCAGGAAGTGTTCTGGTGATTGCTGAGAGTAAACAGGCAAATAAACAGAGTTGGAATTAATGCACAACATTTGGCATTTCACAGAAGCAATTTAAACACTCACTCGCCACACTTTCAATCACAGAGCTAAGGGAATGATTTTACATTTCCAAGGACTGCTGTAGGGAAATTAAGATTTGAGTAGCAACACAAATAAACAAAAGCAAGAAAGTGGCTGGATGTAGAGTTGAAGAGGATGTAAATAAGGTTGCAAAAAATGGGCATTCATTACATTGTATTTCTACGGATATACATGCCTACAAAGTTTTAAACAATTGTTTGTTTCTTTTTTTTGTTATTTGTTTCTTTTGTTCAGAAAAAAATTGAGACAATACTACCATGCGAGTTAGTTAACCCTTAAATGGTTTCTGTATCCTGGGGGATACATTCATTTGACAGGCTGTGTCCATTTGTAATATGGTCGTAATAACAGTGTAATTACGGTGTAAGATGGGTACAATAGGGTGTAATATGGGTGTAAGATGGGTACAATAGGGTGTAAGATGGGTACCGTCCACCAGGCGCCTTGGGGGACTTCTTGGAGGAATTAGATAATCTCCTCTCACACATCCCTGAAACTGGCCCTCCCGCTGTACTTCTCGGAGACTTCAACCTCCAGACAGGGAAGATAGACGAACTAACATCTCTGTTAACCGCCTTTGCTTTCTCACTGTCTCCGTCCCCACCAACTCATAAAGCTGGCAATGTCCTTGATCTCATATTCTCAAGGAACTGCACTACTTCTAACCTCTCTGTAAACCCGCTCCACACATCCGATCACTTCTTCATTTCATTCTCTCTACCACTTTCCAAACATAACAAACTAATCTCTTCTCATCCTGCACCTGTCCGCCGTAACCTTCGTTCCCTCTCCCCCTCTACCTTTGCCTCATCTGTGCTCTCAGCCCTCCCTTCCTCTGACTCGTTCCAACTCCTGCCTCCAAACTCTGCTGCAGAAACTCTCCTCTCTACTCTCTCATCCTCTCTGGACTCTCTCTGTCCTCTCACATCTCGGCAGGCTCGTCAGTCCCCTCCTGCTCCCTGGCTAAATGATGCACTGCGTGCTAATAGAACCGTCCTTCGGGCAGCAGAGCGGAAATGGTGGAAATCCAAACACCGTGACGACCTCCTAACCTATCAGGCTCTCCTCTCCTCTTTCTCTGCTTCCATCTCTCAGGCAAAAAGCACTTTCTTTCAAGATAAGATCCAATCTTCCTATTCCAATCCCAAAAAACTATTTTCCATCTTCTCCTCCCTCCTGGACCCTCCCAAAGCCCCTCCCCCCTCCTCACTTCTGTCAAGCGACTTTGTTAACCACTTTGAAAAAAAGGTTGATGATATTCGCTCTTCTTTTTCTGACTCACCTCTACTCACCGCTGGGTCACCAGACCCTCCTTTCACCCACACACTGACCTCCTTTTCCCCTCTCTCTCCAAGTGAGGTTCTTACCCTCATTACCTCTGCCCGCCCTACCACCTGTCCTCTGGACCCTATCCCTTCAAACCTCCTTCAGACTATCGCTCCTGATATTCTACCGTTTCTCACCCATTTCATCAACACTTCTCTAACTTCTGGTCACTTTCCAAACAGTCTCAAGGAGGCAAGAGTAAACCCTCTCCTAAAGAAACCCACTCTCAACCCGTCTGATGTTATAAACTACAGGCCTGTCTCTCTCCTTCCGTTCCTGTCTAAAACACTTGAACGCGCTGTCTTTAAACAACTCTCCTGTTATCTCCATCAGAACAACCTTCTGGATCCGCACCAGTCTGGTTTCAAGGCAGGTCACTCCACAGAAACTGCCCTCCTTGCTGTCACTGAGGAACTGCACACTGCTAAAGCAGCCTCCCTCTCCTCTGTCATCATCCTGCTGGACCTGTCTGCTGCATTCGACACGGTGAATCATCAGATCCTCCTTCGCACTCTCCAAGAACTTGGAGTTTCAGGCTCTGCACTTTCCCTCCTCACCTCATACCTCAAAGACCGCACCTACAGGGTTACTTGGAGAGGGTCCGAGTCCGACCCTTGTCAATTAACTACAGGGGTCCCTCAGGGCTCTGTTCTTGGTCCCCTCCTCTTCTCCTTGTACACAAACTCGCTCGGATCAGTCATTAGCCCGCATGGTTTTTCATACCACTGCTTCGCTGACGACACCCAATTAATTCTGTCCTTTCCCCGCTCAGAGACCCAGGTCGTCGCACGCATCTCTGCTTGTCTAGCTGACATCTCTCAGTGGATGTCTGCTCATCACCTCAAGCTCAACCTTGACAAGACTGAACTGCTTTTCCTTCCGGGAAAAGATTGTCCCACTCTTGACCTAACAATCAACATCGGCACCTCTGTTGTTTCCCCGACTCAGACTGCAAGGAATCTGGGTGTGATCCTAGATAACAACCTGTCCTTCACTGCAAACATCGCTGCTACAACCCGTTGCTGCAGATACACGCTTTACAACATCAGGAGGATGCGTCCCCAGCTGACCCAGAAAGCGACGCAGATTCTGGTCCAGGCTCTCGTCATCTCACGCTTAGACTACTGCAACTCCCTCCTGGCTGGTCTACCTGCATGTGTCATCCGATCTCTGCAGCTCATCCAGAATGCAGCGGCTCGTCTGGTCTTCAACCTTCCTAAATTCTCCCACACCACGCCGCTCCTCCGCTGCCTTCACTGGCTTCCAGTAACTGCAAGAATCCACTTCAAGACAATGGTACTTGCGTACCATGCTGCGAATGGATCTGGCCCTTCCTACATCCAGGACATGGTTAAACCGTACACCCCAGCACGTGCACTCCGCTCTGCATCAACCAAACGGCTCGCTGCACCCTCGCTGCCAAGGGGACCCAGGTTCCCATCAGCAAAAACACGTGGGTTTGCTATCCTGGCTCCAAAATGGTGGAATGAGCTCCCCATTGAGATCAGGACAGCAGATAGCTTACACACCTTCCGGCGCAGACTGAAAACTCATCTCTTTCGACTCCACTTCGAGCGATAGAACTATTAACAAAGCACTTATATACTAATAAAGGACTGGCTTACCTAAAGCCAGTTGAGTAGCACTTGAAATGTTTTTGCTCTATGAAACCTGATGTACTTTTATGATTCTGTTTTCTTCAAGTTTCTATTTTGTTGGTCGAACGCACTTATTGTAAGTCGCTTTGGATAAAAGCGTCAGCTAAATGCAATGTAATGTACAATAGGGTGTAATATGGGTGTAAGATGGGTACAATAGGGTGTAATATGGGTGTAAGATGGGTACAATAGGGTGTAAGATGGGTGTAAGATGGGTACAATAGGGTGTAATATGGGTGTAATATTGATTTTGCATGCCTTTAAGGGTTGATGTTCTTCTGAAGGCATGAACACTACCACCACTACAACTGTCTTTATTTACAGCAATGTGAAATATATTCTCACCAGCCTGGCATTAGGTATCTTTCTGGGCATGGGCACATCCACAACGGGCATCTCAGCGTGTCGGGGGTAGGCCTGGGCCATGCAGTTGCTGGGGGGGCTGCCTTTGGGGATGACGGCGGTGATCTTCACCCTCTCACAGCCCTTTGCAGAGCAGAAGGCAAACTGCTCCCTCTCGTTGTGAGCCTTCACCTTCAGGAAGAGCAGGCTGCAACACACAGGAAAGCTTTGTTATAAACACATATCATCTTTTGAATAATCATAAAAACATATGTATCTCATAAATATAAATCTCCACACATCATTCTCAGCAAATATCTTATAGTTACATGAAAACTAAGTCTTCATTAGAAGACAATTCCCTAATACATAAAAACATGTAGATTCGTTTTTCATTAGCAACATCTTCCTTTATTATGGTTTAGAATGGTTTATAATGGTGTTATAAGTAATGTTTTCTTGTGTGAGGCAAACTAATGTAGTGTTGTGTGTTTGTATTTGTGTTTCTGTGTGTGTTTATTTGTATTTGATACTAAGTGAGGCCCGATAACAGGGAGCACACCAACTGCATGGGCCACCAACAGTTTTCGGGCCTGGTGTGTGTGTGTGTGTGTGTCTGACCCAGTGTCCTCCTCCCAGTAGTAGTATCCTCGGGCCAGCTGGGAGTGGTTGACCTTGTCCATCTGCGTGGTCCTCATGAAGACGCCGGTCTTGCGGGTCTGCTTGGTCAGGCGGTTGTGGATGTCGGCGATGACGGTGAAAGTGGTGCCTTGTGGGTAACAGAGGCCAACGTTGATCCAGTCATTCCTGAAACATCCCAAACAGAGCAATACAGTACGGATTTGATTTCACAGCAAATCCTCTTTTCACATCGAGCAAACAACACACACTGTTATTATTATTTCTACCTTTATTTAATCAGGGGAACAGAGCTGAACAAATTAGTTGATCAAAAACATATAAAGAAAATCATATTTTAATAAATATTTGTTTCAACAACTTATAATGAAAAAAAGATACTATGGCTTTAGCTTGTCTGCTAAATATATAGTTAACTGAATATATTTTGTGATTTTCTTACCATTGGCTTAACAAAAAGTAGATTGATGATCAAAATAACTGCTCAAGTAAGTGATAATGAAATATAGGGCACAGCTGGGGTGAAATGGCATTAAAATATGTGGTGTGAAAATATGGAAGCGTAACTTATGTTCATGTGAATGGGTGGCAAATTGCAAGTTGTTGTTATTTATAGGTTATAATCCTATTGTTTTACTGGTCCGGCCCACTTGAGATGTATGTGGCCCCTGAACTAAAAGGAGTTTGAGACCGCTGCTTTATAGAAACAGCCACTCATGCAGTTTTCCTCTGTGACCTGTAGATGGGGCCATTGGCCATTTCATCCACTGAAATAAACTGGCTCCACACTAAGGGGGTGGGGGGGGGACTCAGGCCACGGGGAATAGCTGCCATGCTTGAGATGACAACTGGCTTTCATGCAGTTAAAGTAGCTTCGGGCTTCTCTGTAAACACCCTCTGAAGGGAGGAGCGCATTCTGTGGGGACTCTTGATAAATAGCAGAGTGACAGGAATGAGCTGAGGGCCCTCATCTGTTTACTGCCCTCACCAAGAAGTCTCTGAGGGACATCAGGAGCATTTGCAGAAAGCATTTAGGAGGAACCATTGTCCAAAACCAAATGAATGTTGGCAGTTGACTTCCCATGTAATCTTTCACAATAACATGTATGTCTCCCTCTGTCTGTAGTCTTTCTGGATAATAATCTGTTTGGACACACCATACGTTGGGGGACATTTACTCGAGTACTGTTCTTAGATACGATTTTTAGTTGTCCACGTTATGCTATTTAAAACTGAATCTCATTCTATGATATTTGTTAGTTGCTATATTACGCATATTAATAACATCATTATATTTGTAAAGAAGATGAATGCCAGTATGTTGCTGTACTTTCATAACCGATCATTGAACAATGTATACAAAGGTTTCTATGACCCCCCTACTGGTTGCTGGTACCTCGTCTTGTTCTCTGCATCTTCTACCCTGTCTACCAAGATCAGTTGCATATAATAACAACTTAATAAACTTTGTTTTAATTGTATACTATTACGTTTTATGTCCTGATATTATATATATTTATTGGTTATTTTTGTTAACCCTCCCGTATCACTGTGGACGTTTTTGAATTTTTTTCACATTTAATTTGGCAATAACTTTGGTTGTGTTGGTGAAAATGGCCTGCTTTTTTATAACAAGGCTATTTTCTCGATCTATTTTGGAATTCCAATTAAACATTTTCAAATGGGACTTTAATTCACTGTGTAACAAATCGACTACGCTAATTGACCATTCGGGACAACAATGTCCACTGCAAAAGACTTTGATAAAAACATTATATTTAAATATTTTTTTCACCACTTTTTGGGGTTTAATCTTTAATGCAACTTCAGCCCTAATCAAAAATACCAAATATAAAATTATTTTCAGGATTTTAACCCTTTAACTGCCAGTTTGAAAACATGAATTTGCGTTTTCTATGAAAAACGTGCACAAAAAGGCAGTTATTTTCCATATAATAAATGTTGGGGGGGTCGGCTTTTTTTTTATCACAGTCTTGGATATGTCAAAGATTAGCTACAACATTGATTTTGGTGCATTATTAGTTTTTGCACAGAATCAGATTAAACAAAAAAAGTCACACATTAGCCACTCGCGGACAAAAATGTCCCATCCACTCGCATTATAACCACATCTTTTGATCTCTCCGCCATACCGGTATAAAATCATGCATTTTGTAATGTCAGGGTTTTATATTGGAGGAAAATAGTTACATTTGTCATTTTTACTGTATATTACCAGATGTGACATTTTACCATTGAATTACATGCTTGTCATTTCTTGGTTTCTTTGCCTGTTGTATGATGGGGCCCTGAGAGCCATTGGAATAGATGTATGCAACTATTATGATGTAGGTGTGTTGGTATGGATGTGGAAGAGTGGTATCAGCTGAGAAAATGTGTGTGTTTGTGTGTGTGTGTCTGTATGTACAGTGTGTGTGTACAGAGACAACAATATACAGTAGATTTGGTTTACTATGACGGGCCGTACAGGCCTTAATTCATACTGGTCCTCTCACGCACATACATTCCCCTTTTACATACATATATTTCCACTCTTACACACGTACATTCTCCTTTTACATACATAAATGTTCACTCTCACACACGTATATATTTCAATGCACACATTCATACATTTTGCTCTCATATTCATATTTTCATTTCATTTCAAACCTTTATTTAACCAGATTGGTCCCATTGAGATCATAGATCTCTTTTTCAAGGGAGACCTGCAAATATATTTTAATGCTCATATATATACATTTTGCTCTCATGCACATTCATTCAATGTTTGCATTTAATATTATAAATAATATATGCATGTCTGAAGACAATATATGTATGCAAGAGAAGAATGCATGTATGTCTGAAGACAATATATGTATGCAAGAGAAGAATGCATGTATGTCTGAAGACAATATATGTATGCAAGAGAAGAATGCATGTATGTCTGAAGACAATATATGTATGCAAGAGAAGAATGCATGTATGTCTGAAGACAATATATGTATGCAAGAGAAGAATGCATGTATGTCTGAAGACAATATATGTATGCAAGAGAAGAATGCATGTATGTCTGAAGACAATATATGTATGCAAGAGAAGAATGCATGTATGTGTGAGAGAAAGTATAGTGGAAACGGAAGGAGTATGGTTGAAACGGAAGGCAGGTCATTATCGCGCTGTGATTGGCTCAGAAGGTCGAGTGGGGCGGGGTCATGTTCAGAACTTCTGATTCAAATCAACATTATGGAGGGAGATGAATCCGTGTATCTTCGGAAACGGAAAAGCGTCTGAGAGGCGTTTTTGCTTTTTGTTTTTTACCTTACTAAATGGTCTAATGGTCATTGGAGCGAGGGGAGTGATAATATTATAAACAAGGTGAATTTAGCGATCACAACGAAAACGGCCAAGACACACATTGAGCCCAGAAAATGGACGTTATTAAGGGCTGTAAATATAATAAGCCTCTGTCTAAAATGGACAACATTGTTAGGAGATTTAAACTATACAGCGGTTCTGCACTGCGGTCACTCCGCCGTCTCTCGAGTTACTTTTTCAAATCAGCTGCTCTTCATTTTTTTCCCTGCTATATTTGACGAGTGATACAAATATTTTTTACCACAAGTTCTTAAGAAAACTGACACTGTTGGACTCGGTACTAGTTTGACTGCTAATAACAATACATTGAAGTACTTTTACTGTGTATCTTTTGAGAAATACTCTGTCAAAGTCCCCTCCTGAGAACAAAATCAAGCCACTTCTGCTAAGTTGGGAATTCTTTTTTGTTGCCATTAGTTCTTCGTGAGATTGATCCTGTTGGACTCAGTACTAGTGAAACTGCCCCCACAAGTACTATGAAGTACTTTTATAGTGTACTTACTTTATAAACTCTGAATCTTGTGGTGCTTGAAGAAATACAGATGGGTTAAGCCGGCCAGGTTATATGCCTTTTTTGGAGCCCTTTTTTGCAATATTTATTAAAATGTCACTAGTTATTTAAACAAACCACTATCTGAGGATAATACAAGCAACCATAAAACGCCCTTAATCTAGAGCCATTGAAGCCCATGAAGAATGTATCCTTCCACAAATATTTTCATCTGCTGTATTAATAAAGTTGCCACGTGTTTTCAAATTCAAGTTAAGGCACTATCTGTGCAGAACATTGAAAATATTCTTCATTTGCAGTATTTTATTTTAAAAGTGTTCAGAAAGACTGCATCAATGATATGCTATATATATATATTTAATATGAATATTTGTATTAACTTCAACCAAAGTCAATATAAATAGCGGGCAAAAATTGGTTAATTGCCATGGATGTGTGTTGTGTTTGATATAGTTTACGTTCAATTTCAACTATTTTAGGAAGAAAAACGTATTTAACTAAACCTTTTTTAATAATTTACTATTTAGAAAGGTTTTTGTGAGAAATCATTTCAAAAGTAAACTTTTTTTTCCTTTTGTATTTAAATTTGAAATGTTTGCACACAACATTATTAATGTATACATTTTCATCATTTTTTTAAAATTACGAATCCATTTATTTTATTGTATTTCCTTGAGGCTGGGGAAGATATCCAGCATGTAGTTCAACCAAGCGACAAACTAAGGGGAAGAGCCGGGACGCCAAATCGGAAGTGCCACAAACCGCAGTTCATCTATTGGCCGATAGGCGATGACTGCAGAAAGAAAAAAATGCCCAACTTTACAGCAGAAAAAAACATGTTTCTACCCCTGGATGCAATAAAAATTATTCAGGGTATAGTTAGATTCCACCTTCATGATTATGAATCTGTGAGTGAATTGTTTTATAACGCGACCCTTTTATTTATATTAGGTCTTAAAGTTTTTGCATAAATTAGGGCGTGGTCACTTTGATGGACACGTACATGCCTCACTGTCAGCTAACAGCAACTTGTCCACTCTGCTAGGCTACAACGTTAGCTAGTTGTAGTTACTGTACTTGACCCTTTAGCTGTGTTCGTGGTGATTGTGCCTTTTAGGGAATGTTGTTACAAATACCAGACAATTAAAACAAAACAACCCTAACCCCTAACCCTACCCCTACCCGTCAAACCAGATACTGCCTGGTTTTCGGACCCCCCCAGACCCCCCCAATAAAGCAACAATGCACGTTTCAGAGTGGCCTTTTATTGTGGCCAGCCTAAGGCACACCTGTGCAATAATCATGCTGTCTAATCAGCATCTTGATATGCCACACCTGTGAGGTGGGATGGATTATCTCGGCAAAGGAGAAGTGCTCACTATCACAGATTTTTTCAGATATGTGAACAATATTTGAGAGAAATGGTTATTTTGTGTATCTAGAAAATGTTTTAGATCTTTGAGTTCATCTCATGAAAAATGGGAGCAAAAACAAAAGTGTTGCGTTTATATTTTTGTTCAGTGTATATACCTACAGTTTAGTTTATGATTCAGCCTTGGGTAAGACTTTTATAGTCTATGGCTAACGCTAAACGGGAGAAAATGTTAAAAGGGGTTAGGGTTCATCTTGTTTTTGGCGTGAGAATAGTTTGGGCAGCGTGAGAGCGTGAGATTGAGAGTGAAAGCGTGTGTCACACGCCAGATGCGTGAGAGTTGGCAACCCTGTGGTAAGATGTTGTTTAATTGCTAATATATTTATGATCCACATCACGTTTTCGGTTCCTCATGTTTGTCTAGAAGTCTTCTCATCAGGGCTCTATAAATAGAGAACTACGGCAGATATGTAATGTTTAATGCAGCCAAACCGTGTATTACAATGCCGTTATGTGATGACTTTCAAAGAGAGAAGCAAGCACACTCGGAATAAAGTATTATTTATTTATTTATTTTTAAGTTTTCGGTCTGTTTCCGGTATTTGTTTATGACAGTGGCGAACCGTGTCTATCACAACTGGACCTTCTGTAGACACACACACCACCCGCAGCCGCCGCCGCCCCCCCTCCGCGGCATTATAATGTCCGTCTTTTCACTGAATTGTCGTCTTCAAAAGGGTACTCACAACAATTCCGCAACAACTTCATCTTCACCTGTTGCACTTGTCATTTCAACGTTAAAAACAATAAAATGGCATGAATTGCTTCGTCGCATTCATCTAGATCAGTGCTTCTCAAAGTGTGGTCCGCGGACCACTGGTGGTCCGTGAGTATAATGGTAACATTTCACATTTTAAATAAATAAGTTAATTTAACTCTTGCGGGAATATCTCCGCAATGGAGCGAGCTTAAGTTTCACTTTCGATTGCATGATACAGCCCAGCACAACACCTTCGTCACTTGTTTGTACCATTTTCAGGCGATTTGTAATCTGTTCTAGAAAAACGATGTGTTTTTGGATATTTGTGGAGTTAGGTGGTCCGCGAATGTGTTTTTTTATTGGCTAAGTGGTCCTTGGTATGAAAAAGTTTGAGATACACTGATCTAGATCCTCCGTCTCGAGCCAGTTAACTAGCGGGCCTTCTAGAATACCCTGGAACCGAGGGAAACTCTGAAAGAATACGCCCAAGGCTACAAATCGATATATGATTGGTTGATCAAACTGTCAGTCCAAACGTACGCTCTCATTCAGTGCAACGGCCAGGGCATTCTATCAAGGATGTAGAATACCTTGGTTGAAGGATGTTCTACCCAGAGACCCAGAACAAGATCTGATTGGTTGCTTTCTTTTCTAACACAAAACCACTGAAATGCGTAGTGCATGGTCCGAGAAGGACAAACAAATCAACGTAACACTGTAATATTACAGATCAACAACACAGATACCATTCTCATTTATTCATTGTATATACATTTTATTACATTTTATTTATATAATTAAATCGATTTTTTGTTTGTTTTATCTGAGTGTTCCAGGGTATTCTCTGAATACCTTGAAGGCCCTGACGGTTCGTCACTGGTTTATGACGATGTGAGATGTGAGACTGGGTTGGAGAATTGCACAGGGGAAAATAACATATGCCACAATTTTAGATGCGGATTTTGTTTGCTCTGTGGACCAACACTATACATTGACGGGGAAGGGGGTATTAATAAAGATAACACCATTAAACAGTTACACAACATAACAGAAATAATATCGATAGCAGCGTCCCTAGCAACCACCTTGGTAACAATGAAAACGCTGAATGGACACAATTTCCTGAAGTAATCTTCATAATAACTAGCAAACTAGATCATGTACATCCACTGCACACATAATCTGAAATAACAACTCATATTTCTCGCATCAAATGACATCAAAACGGATTTTAAAGCCAAACTAACTTTAAAATAGGCATTTTCCACCGAGAATAAAACGAAGGTCGGCCATGTTTTTTTTTCTGCAGGGAGAAATTTGAAGATCACGTGACATAGACGCCAGCCATTGGAAATGAATGGTGAAAAAAAACGTAGGGATCTTACAATTTCAGAGGCGTTTTTGTAGAAATACTACGTCCCAAGATGTGGACCAACGTAGTTATTACACGTTTAGATGTGAGACTGGGTTGGCAATTCGCAGTTTTCGCCTCATATCTCTTTCTCTCTCTGTCTCTTTTTCTCTCACTCCCTCATTCCCAAACTCATACACACTCTTACATATTAAACCTCGTTATACCTTGTATGCATAGTGAGTGTGTGTGAGAATGAGACAGGAGTAAGTGTGCTCTCATGGCATTTTGTTTTTCATTTGTGCTGTTTCGTGTGTCTTTGAGGTAAACAGATGTATGATCTTGACCCTGCTTGACCTCGATATTTTGAATTGTTACAAACTTCAAAGTCCTTTGATAATGTCTCTTTAGCAAACAGACATACACAGCCATACATGCACTCCTTCAAGTAAATAAAAACACCTGGCTGCAAAGCCAAAGCTTATGTGTAGTTTGGCTGGCTGGTCATTTAATTCCTGATACGCAACAAGCAGGTAAGATGAAGAGGCGCCTCTCTGTGAGACAAGAGGTATCTGCTCATGCAGCCCGTAACTTCAGCTGCAGGACTCATCCTCTGAAACAGAAACACCCTGAGAAGGAGAATCTGGTGTGGATCTGCCCGAACTGTGCTTGAAAGGAGTCAGCACAAAGATTAAACACTTTTTTGCCAAATAGTTTACCAAACAGTTCATTTATCAGATGGGGGCAGAGAAGAAGGAACAATTCTGCCCGAATCCCACGTTGATACAGAGGAATCGATGAGGTCCTTTGCTGAGGAGGTTGAGGAGCTGCTGAGGAACGGGTGTGATGAACAACAAGATGGCGATTGAGATGTATGAAGGACTACAAAACCTTTTAGATGGAAAAAGCCTGATGTTCACTAAATTGCTTAGCAGTGGCGGCGCTAGGGGGTGGCTACTTGGGCTCAAGCCCCGGATGTTTTCTGAAAAGCCCCGGATGTTTCACTTAAAATTTTTTTTTTTTTTTTTTTTTTATTTTTTTTAAACGTCTCGGGAGTAATGTGCAGTACCGGAGTTCACCAGAGAGGCATCCGCTGCGGGACATTAGCCTGCGTACTGCGTAGCCTGCCCTGAAGTAGAAGTGATCCTTCCTAGTGCCTGACGAGTTTTAAGCTAATAGCCTATACAGTTATGGATATTAGAAAGTTATTGTCATTGAAGCAGGCGCCACAAGCTGCAGCAGCAGTATCAGCAGCTGACATCACCAGCAGTGAAGAAATTATGTTTCAGGTTTGTGAATCTAATGGTGATATCTGCACTCTGGCTGACTGAGTAAGAAGTGAAAAAGAGTGATGTGACGTTAATGTTATAGCTAGTAAACATGGAGTAACCACACTAAGTATACCTTTATGTTAGTATGTATTAAATGCCATTTTCTTAATGTCTTTTTTTTTTTTGTAAAGCACTTTGAATTGCCTTGTGTTGAAAAGTGCTATATAAATAAACTTGCCTTGCCTTGCCTATGTATACAGAACATGACTAAAAATTATCCTAAGATGTAACGTTAACTCTTCATACCTCAGTCTACTTTTAAGACACTAAAATAACGTATTCCATTTTTTATTTTGTTTTCGCGTGTGGAATTATACCGGCTCTCGTTTCAGTACACATAACAACGGAACTGACAGGCAACCCTCTGAATCAGACTCCGATTGGCTGTGACTGCATCCACTCAGAGTGTCCGATTCAGAAACGTGACTCTTACACATTTTTTACGTCACAAACGAAGATGGTGGATGAGAATAGATCTATAAAACGATAAGCAATGCGCCAGAATCAAGGTGAGACTATCCGCATCCTTTAAAACTCTACGCACATTCGTTTCACCTTAATAAGTAAACGACTATTTGAGTGAGTTAAGGCATTAGTTTGCTTCATTAAAGGGTGTTAATGAGTGTTCTCCAGTGCCTTTTGTCCGCTTTAAGGTATTATTAAGGTAGGGTTAATGTTGCTCTCAAAGTGCACCAGATTGATGCTTTCAACTTCAATATTTAAAAAAAAATCTTCCCGGGGGAGCATGCCCCCGGACCCCCCGAGAGGAGGCGATGACCCCCCTAAAGGATGTTCGGTCCACCCTCCACTTATAAAAACTAGCACTGTACCCCTGCACCCCCCCCCCCCCCCCCAACAACTCCTGGGCTAAGCCCCGGATCTCCTACAATCCTAAATCTGTCACTGGTGCTTAGTGATCTCCTCCTCAATCACACCACAAAGGGGATGATAGCACCAGAGATTGCCACAGGAGTAACAACAATATTCGTTGCGCCGCCACGTGAAGCCATGCTTCAAGAAATAATCAGACCTTTGTGGTGGAGTCTGATCGTTCTTCGTCTGTCCCTTCCCCTGAAAGTTGAGAGGACACAGAGGATCCCATCCTGTAGCTGCGCTACATTCCTCTCCACAAATAATTAGCGACTAACTGTGGACAATCCCCACAGGAGCAATTTGGGGTGAAGTGTCTCAGGGACACAACGACATGCTGACTGCAGTGGGGTTTGTGCTCCTCTGATCCGAACACCAATGCACTAGTCCACTGCGCCACAGCCGCCCCAGATTAGATCAATGCAGACTGGTTTAGTGACTCTCCTGCTGTGCCAAATCTGGTTAAAGAGTGTTGATTGTCCCTGCAAAAATCATATTACTGAAACACTTCCAATTGATTTGGTTATTTGAGAAACAACAGTGGCTGCATGATAATTAAACATATTCTCAATCGGTCCTATATAGTGTTAATTTTGTCAGTTATTTTTTAATTTAGTCATAGTCATGCGTCAAATGTCCTTTTTAGTTTTAGTCATATTTATTCACCTTCATCCTGTTTTTATTTAGTCAAGTTTTAGTCGACTAAAAGTCTGAGCATTTTAGTCTTATTTTAGTCAAAGAAAACAGTAACTATTTTAGTCAAGATTTAGTCAATGAAAACTGTTGACATTTGAGTATTTTTTAGTCATCAGATTATATAGAACATTTCAGTCAAACTAGTCTAGCCAAAACCAATAATTTGTCATTTTAGTCAAACTTATTTCACAATAAGAATATATCTTGTCCTTATTTGATGAAAATCAGGTTGAATGATTAAGAAAGCAGCTTTAGTATCTGGTCAGGGTTGTGGTGTTTTTACCAGCTGTGTTATGGCCAGATTGCTTCCCTTCTGATGAAACAATGCATGCACTTTTTTTCTCCGCCTCATTGTAGCGAAAATGGTCTGTACACAACTCGTCACTCACACACACACACGTACGTACGTACGTACGTACGTGTGTGTGTGTGTGTGTGTGTGTGTGGACACTGACCTGTTGAAGTTGATGAGCCAGATGGTAACCTCAGAGGGCGCTGCCTGGTCCCAGTGGATGGTGTAGCCTTTGGCCAGCGTAACCACCGGCTGGAACTGCTGGTAGTGCTTCTTCTTGCCCAGAGCGCCCTCTAGAGTCAGGGGGCGGTCAGGGTACTCATCCTTCACCATGTGCATGTTCAGGTTGGCAGGGTTACGGGTCTGGACGTAGATCTGAAGGAAAAAAAACATGGAGATATAAGGTTGATTAAAATAGTAATTATTGTAATGTTCCCTCACCTCCCTTGGTAAGGGACAATCATTTCATGTTCATCAATAGATGAAGAAATGCTGTGAACTGGCTTTGAATTAGCAGACAGAAACAATATTCCTGTACCAAACAACTCAGGTTTTAACCTGAAAAAGTCTGTTGGTCAATTTGCCCACGGTGGATCAATTTACCCCTTGACGCGGATCAATTTACCCTTTGGATGAGGCAAGTTAAGCCATAAGAGAAGTCATATTTTCATGGCTCTTTGTGATAGATGCATTATTTTCATTTTGATTTACGGAATACATCCTGAAGTAAAGGTTGTTGTTTTCATTTGACTTCTATCTCATTTTTCCTTGCCTAGATGAAAACACAAGTACAAATTGGCTCATCTTACCCACTCTGTCCTAGAGAGATAGATAGAGAGATAGATGGATAGATAGATGGATGGATAGATGGATAGATAGATACTTTACTTATGCCAAGTTGGAAAATTGTTTAGTCACAGTAGCATTTTGAAGGTCAATGTACAAGAATAACAAGTTCCTCTCCATTCTTTCGACAGAGCTGAGAACGGCCGTGGCACTGCTAATTGGAGGCAGGGCTTAGAGAATGCAGTGTGTGCTCTATGGGTCCAGATCACAATCAGTTCTTGTCGTA
The DNA here is from genome assembly GCA_028583405.1 of Pogonophryne albipinna. Classification (NCBI taxonomy): domain Eukaryota; kingdom Metazoa; phylum Chordata; class Actinopteri; order Perciformes; family Artedidraconidae; genus Pogonophryne; species Pogonophryne albipinna. The sequence continues at coordinate 711,604 of JAPTMU010000027.1, read as the reverse complement.
AGGAGTCATGTAACATTGTGTTTGTGCTTGTCTTACTCTGTGTGAGAAGTGGTATTGTATATTATCTCATTTTACCATTGCTTCTTTCTTTTCTTCTTAAGCCACTGTCACACTGTCCCGAAATTGACACCAGATGGACACACGATAAAGGAAATGTTCAAATGTAGCTCTGATCGTAACAACATCGGGCCATTCGTGAGGGCATCTTCAGCCATCGTATGACCGCCGGTGGAGTTTCTCAGGCTCCGGCAGCAACTTGGTGAGCGGTGGCAAAATCTTTGGAATGCCAACAAATTGCAGAAGGACCATGCGAAGGTTCATTTTCGTGTTGAATTTTTGTGTCCATTTTGCCCTTCGTAAGGCACTCGTGAGGGCATCTTGTCAAATCGTGTCATCTTCGTCTGATCATCGGTGCCATCGGGCATTTTTCGCCTCACGAAGACAATACGATGGAAACAAGAAGCTGCCCGATTGTCTTAGGAAGGCAACACGACTACGTGAAGCCCTCGCAATGCCGTTGTGTAGCCATCGTATTATAGTGCGATGACATCGAGATTGCATTTATTGCACAACAGAATCATGTAAACATATTATGTAAACAACCCAATTTGTGTTCTATGAAACTGAAAAGAATATTACATTGTGTTTGTTACTTTCGTTGCAGTTGTATGTCTTAAATGTAATTTAGGTTAACTTCCTGTTTTATTTAGATGCTTTTATTTTGAAGGCGAGTTTACGCTGTTGATAGGAAGTTGTTGTTGCTATGGAAACAACATGACGGAGATAAGTAATATCTTCTAATCTACATATAAAGACGGAAAAGTAAAGAATAAAGTGTATGTTTAAATGTTAGCACCCCCCGAAGAGGCACAAGCTCTTACGTTGAGTCTGGATCATAGACTGTATATATGAATGGACGTAGTGTCCGTGACGTCACCCATAGGATTCTGCAGAGTTGCCGTGAAGCCCTTAGTAGGCGGAGTCGGCCACTAACGGCTCGACTGTGACGTCAGAGTCTAATCCCGCCTGCTCCAAATAAGGGCAAAGAGGCGGAGCCGAGGCGGGACCTGCTGCCTCCGAACTGGAAGTAAACAGAGGCTAAGAAGCTAAGCTAACATGAAATACATGCATACCAAGTTACTGCTAACAGTGTAGTTCCCCTATATAAACGTTACATTCATAATCAAATGAGACAATCTGCAAGAGAATTAGCTATATTTTGTTATTCTTAATGCTTGTCATTCACACGTTGAGAAAAGACGGACTCCACCGCCCGGACCTAACGGAGCCGCAGTGGACTAGCTCCGGGACGCCGGCTGGAGCTAGCCCCCTGCGGCTCCGTTAGCTCCGGCGGCCACCACTGGGATAATTGGGTCCCCTATTAACATTTGCTCCCGTTTAGCATTATGGGCGTCATAGCCATAGACTATAAAAGTCTTACCCAAGGCTGAATCATAAACTAAAATGTATATGTATGCATAAAGGGTTACGTCCTTAGCTGGCTAATAAGTAACAAGCTAAGCTACCAAGCACACAAACACCTGAGAACGGGGTTAACATGTATAATATTATCATTTTAGAATTCTTGGAAGTTCTGTTAGTACATTCAAGCGCACAGCACGACATTTTAATTGTCTGGTATTTGTAACAATATTCCCTAAAAGGCACAATCACCACGAACACGGCTAAAGCTAAAGGGTCAAGTACAGTACTATGACTAACTAACGTTGTAGCCTCTATGGTTGTAGCCTAGCAGAGTGGACAAGTTGCTGTTAGCTGACAGTGAGGCATGTACGTGTCCATCAAAGTGACCACGCCCTAATTTATGCAAAAACTTTAAGACCTAATATAAATAAAAGGGTCGTGTTAGAAAACAATTCACTCACAGATTCATAATCATGAAGGTGGAATCTAACTATATCGATAATAATATTTATTGCATCCATGGGTAGAAACATGTTTTTTTCTGCTGTAAAGTTGGGCATTTTAACATGGGGGTCTATGGAAATTGCTCCTTTCTGCAGCCTGTCCCTAGCGGCCCATGTATGAACTGCAGTGTGTGGCACTTCCGTATTGGCGTCCCGGCTGTTCCCCAGAGTTTGCCGCTTGGTCTGGATACATTCTAAATCATCAGTAAAGTCTACGACCATATTTTCGTGTGTGGTTCGGGTGCCATCGTGTGGCCTTCTGTAGGCATCGTACTTGCTTCGGCTGTTGCTTGGCTGTTGACCAACTTCGGGGCCATCTTCGTGCGAAATTCACAATTCCATATTCGTGTGTCCATCTGGTGTTAATTTCGGGACAGTGGCTTTAAGAACGTGTCCTTAGTTTGCCTTTAGTGCTGGCTGGTGTGTGTTTTTGAGTTATTGAACATATTTGGGTTTTACAATTCAGTTTCCTCTCTTATTTTGTTACCTCCGTGTTCCCTAAGAGTTTTGGAGAAAGTAGCTAACGGAAAAAATATGTTGAAGGGAAAATAAAACAAACTTTTTGTTACTATTGAAATGTTGAAATCATAAGCAATACAGCACCCTGGCCCAGTTTAAACTCAGTCTGTTATGACCAGACACTTGTTGTGGAAAATGGATATTGCTGACTTTATAAATGACATTACTGACACATTTGTGGAATTCATCATTCTTCTCACTCTTCAGTGGCTGAAGAAACAACTTTCTTGGGGGACTTTTTTAAAGTAGTTTGAGGGCGCTTTGAAAGAGATAAGCCAGATTTCCCCCCTTGGTTCCAGTATGTAAGCTAAACAAGACCTGTGTTGAACAAAGAGATACATTCTTAAAACTCTGGTTGAAAGTACATGCACATTTCCCAAAACACATTCAATACATTACATTTTAGAAAATCATAAATAAAACCTCACCTGTGTTTAAGAGTCCTTCTGGCATTGCTAATTTTCCTGATAACTGCCAACATCATTAATGTAATTACACACAACAAAAAGTAATGATCTAATTTCAACAAACAGGTATTATAACATATTCATGATTTTCTAAATACTTACATTGTTAATGAATGTATTAAACGACTGCTGAAAAGGGTGTAATAATAAGTAAATGTGTGTTTGTGAAGCGTGATTTGTGAGGATAAGTGTGTGTGTGTGTTTGTGTGTGTATGTGTGTGTGTGTGTGAGGCCGGCCCACCTGGGCGTAGCGGCCGCTGCAGATGGCAGCCTTCCAGTCGGGCACGTCGATGCAGTCGGGGTGTCGCAGCAGCCAGTTGTCCTCCTTCACCAGGAAGGCTCCGGGGTATTCGCTGACCGAGCCGTCCATGTCGTGGAAGATGGTGGTCTTGTCCCCGTCCATCTGCATCTTGCTGAACCAGGGGCCCGGCTCCCCAAAGAACACCCGAGACGTGATCTACAGAGGGCCGGAGTGACAGGAGTCATTAGGAGCTGCCCATACTGAGTATTCATGTGTTCATGACCATATCTATCCAATATAAAAGCCTGAACAAACTGACTCCACTCCACTTTATACTCTTACCGAGATGGAAAGGCTTAAAACACATCTATGGCTCCCTGTTTCAATTTTCACACACAACACTTAATCTGATTCTTACACATGTAATACATTGGATGGAAACTAGAGTTCAGAGTGCCTCAATTAATTTAATCAATTACATTAAAGGTGGGGTAGGTCATTTAGGAGAAACCAGCTCGAGTGCGCTAGAATTTGAAAATACACAGCCGGAACAAATCTGCCACTTCCTTACAGAGCCCCTCCTCCAACACACACGAACGCGCACATGACCAATGAGGGCACGAGATAAGTTTGTGCACAGATGGAAGGCTGACAGGCAGGTAGGCCATCCAGTTACTTTAGCCGGGCCGGCTCAGATGATTGGTCGTGCTTTTCACAGTACTACGGCTTCCACAGGGGACATTTTTTTATAGATTTTTTGTCAAAGCACTTGACAAAATGTAGAGTTTTTCACGATTTCAGATTTAACCTTTTTCGTATTTGTGAAATGATTTGACCCAGAATGGGATTAACAAGCTAAATCTATTTTGAATATGTGTTGCACTTGTACTGTAATGTGATTAGTTTCAATGTATCTCCATGCAGTTCATAATTTTGTTCTGTTTCTTACTTAAAAAAAAAAGTAGCCTTCCCATCAAATAATTAACCCCAAAAGTCTTAATGGTCCAGTTCCAACCAGAAATGAGCTGTCTGAAGGAGGAAAACATTTCCTAATGTGGACGGTATAGCAACAGTGTCAATTATTTTGGTCTAACCAGTGCCTGAAAGGGGACGACAGAGGGGAGGACACCTGCAAACGGTACCAGGTCCTCAGCATGGGGACCAAGCCCCAGGACATGGGCCAGCTCTACCAAGGATATATGGCGCTATACGGTGGCCCAACAGTAGATTTATATGTAGATGTTAGAAGACCGTAGAGCCTCGGATCAATAATTTCTGCTTCAACCCACTAACAGTGACATTTGCACAACAAAATATCTTAATGTTACATATCACATTTTAATTCCTTTAAAGGCGCCCTGTGGAGTTACTTGTAAACAAACAATAGTGTTAACATTCAGGGTCAACAAATTACCCCGAGGTCGGTGCTGAATGTATTTAATTTTTCATAAAGCATCTATGAATATTCATTTTTCTTTTTTAAATGTTCAATCCTTTCTTTTTTACACATGCATTCTTCTTCTTCTTCTTCTTCTTCTTCTTCCATGTCTGTGTGGACGCTATGTTTCTTAAACACTGCATCCAACTGTCGATAGGGAGGACAGCGTGAAATTGGTGGAAGTGATATGTTTAGGGTTGCCTCCGGTATGATCCATGCACATGCTTCATACAAATCAAAAGGACCCATAAAAACATCTGTGCCTCTCATTGACAGAAACTCCTCGGGGTACCTTTAGTGTGACTGGAGCCCAGCTGCCAAATTGAAGCTTGCTTCTCTAATATTAGCAAGATGTTTTTCTCTCTTCATTAATCTCAAAGCAACATCTGTGTTCCACTAATGTATCTGCTTTAATCAGCCAGATGTTTTCCCGCAGCAGGTGACTCACAGGTACGTGGTCAAAGATGATGTCAGTGACGTTGTTGTTGGGGCAGCTCTGCCACGAGTTGTTGAGCCGGAAGCCGAACGCGCTGGTGTGCCGTCCATCCAGAGCCACGTACTTCCGGAACGTACAGTTCTGAATGTTGATGGGCCCGTCGTAGATCTGCATGCCTCGGATTGGAAAATCACTGCGAGGAAACACACACACACAAAGTACATTTCATTCAAAAACGATTGTACGACACTTTGTAAGACGTACCTCCTCCCTTCATGTTGTGTCTGTTGTGCACATATTTACAATGTGAGCATTCTGCCAGAGAGGTTCAGATATCCAAAGTTGAGTGGTTGTACAGTAAGAAACTAATACAAACCAGAAAGACCACACTGTGTTGGATTTTGGACTGGGGAAGAGGAGTGTGACTTCCTGCCTGGGTGCTTAGGAAAGTATTTTATCCAGTGGCCTTCATCTAATGTTCAGCCCTGCACAGCGTGGGAGCACTTGGTGTGCCCAAGTTCAGCTCTTTGCCTCAAAAAACATCAGACCGAAGATGAAGCAGGGAGTTTTCTTTTTTCAACACAATAAAGGAGTCTCTGATATCACTGGAGGACATTCCCTCTGCTAAGTGGAAAGGGATGATGTCTAGCATGCCATGTCTGGCTCTCTTTTCAGCTGGTACTCCGCCTAATGTCTTTGGGGCATTAAATAATTTGGCTTTTAAAATGTAATTAAACTCAAATTAAATTGAATGCCATGTACTCTCACTGAAAATGACTAAGGAAACAATCATCGTATTTTTTACTTACTTAAAGGGGACCTATCATGCAAAATGCACTCTTGTACGTCTTTTATACATGAATATGTGTCCCCGGTGTGTCAGGGAACTCACCAAGTGTCAGAAAACACAACCCTCTCTCTTTTCCTCTATACCCAAATCTCTAAAAACGGGGCTGCAACGGATCTGATACAGACTGATCCAGATTTGAACACACTACGGCTATTGGTCAATTCTCCACCTATCAGGGGAATGAGAGGTTGGGCCACGGCCGGCCATTGCCGCTCGAAAGCGCTGGAGACACTGTAGTACACATGCCAGGCCTGTAAGTGGCGCTGTAGTCTGCCACAAAAGCAGCGAAGAAGACTTCCCGCGCATGGTTGCCCTTCTGTTTATTCTCCGCTGTGGCTCTTTTCTATGGGATTAGTTTTGTATGATAAAGATAAAGCAACACTTTCTCAGAATAAAGCAAAACTATGAGTTTAAAAGAAAAAAAACTGAGTCAAGCAAAAATAAAACTATAAATTGCAAACAAATCATTTGTGTAATCATGTAAACTATAAGTATTTTTTCTTTGTTTTAACATAGGTTTTTGTTTGCAGTTCTTGTTTCTTCTTTCTCAATGATCAGACTTTTGCTCTCGCTGCAGCTCTTCTCTTTTGCGCTCCCTCATTTTTTGATTGAGATTCTGACACAAACATCCCAGGTGGGCGGGACTTTCAGGGGTGTGTCCCCATTGGCTACTCAGTTTTTGAGTGACAGCCCACTACACCACAGATCATACATGCAGCAAATGCACTCATGCAGCAAACTCCGGAGTCCACTCGGCCACGTTACGGTACGTCCACAAAGCCGCGTTAAAAAAATCTTGGAGGTGGGCGTATCTGAAGCTTGGGGATTTTTTATTGGGTTCTTTTATTTGGGGTTAAGTACATTGTCAGAATAAGTGAGAAATGGATTTAACTTCTGTTGGACAGCTATATGCCATACATGTTTGCATACATTCACCGTAAATATGTATTCAGTATGATAGCTGTCTAACAGAAGTTAAATTCATTCCTCACTTATTCTGACAATGTACTTAACCCCAAATAAAAGAACCCAATAAAAAGAGTTGTTAAATAATGGTGAAGTCACGTTGTAATAACAATAACTCATCTCTCTCGAGTTTTATTTTTCAGCTTTGCCAAAAGCCACTGTGTCAAGTGTCCTTCCTGGGTTGCCGTCCGGAGTTGTCCAATATGGCGGACCATCTCGCACATGCGCACTGCAGATCGGGCAGGGGGACGGATCGGGTAGTGACAAGCGTGTAGAGTCTGCTAAGCTTAATGCGCTCCGCAGTACCTGAGTCCCATTAGCACCCCCCCCCCCCGGTCAGCAATTTCAAAGTTCTGGGCTATAAAATTCGCTGACCCTTGAAAGTGTCTATTGGATACAATTTGGCCCTTGGACAAATGTAGTTGGTGACCCCTGCTCTATATAATCATATGTAAGGGATAATGTGCAGCGACGCGGTCATTATGGGGAAAAGAACACAGACAGGCTGATCAGGAGCCCGACGCGAAGCGGAGGGATCTAGATCGGGCATTATCCCGACATTATCCCGCTTATTACATGGCCACATTCTCGACAAAGTAACGACATGACTCCCAATATGAATTTAAATGCTTTTATGGATTTAGAAAATGATTTTATTGATTAAAAAAATAGTTGTATTGATTTAAATTGACATGCATCCGCTAAGAAAAATAGTCCGTTGTTACTGTTTGAACTAACATAGCAACGGCAGGAACTGCTTCCATAGTGTTTTTGAGGAGCTTTTTGATTACAGCGCTGGAAAGAGCAAATAGAGTGAAATGAGGCATGGCTAAAATGCAGGATCTGTTTGGTATTTTGAAAAAAAAAACTATATTTATAAACTTTATATAGGTATGGCCCTACAATATATGTTTCAAATATAGCATGATATGTCCCCTTTAAGTATCTTTGCCTTCAAACAGTGATCAGAAATGGGCCTGAGGTGTTAACATGTGACAGAATCTGTTTCTGTGGGACTATTGCAGCTGGCATATCTATGATCCAATACACCAGGACCACGTCTCTGAAACCAGGAGCTGATGTTTACATGGACCAACACATTACCAAGAAAGCCTGACCATAAGACAAATACTGGTGCCTGTATACACCCAGCCCCCAGGAAGTGGGCCAGCTATTAAAGCCACTATCATAGTGGCCAAATGGTGGAATGACACTTCTGTTCTAGACCGTGACTTCATTCGGGCCCAAAAGGACTCTCCCCATTGACATACATTTGGAAAGAGACGTCTCTAAATCCGCGTATAATTTCATTGAGCTAAATAACTACCCAGAACTAAAAATGTGCCCTTATTCAAATAACATGGACTTTTTGAATCTACAGTCGCTCCATTTTGGCTTCCTGCGCCACTGAGCAGCTCTCATAGGAATGAACGGGGCCATTGTGTCCAGTTCTCTTTGCATATCCATGATATACACACCCAATACCCAATTTGGACATACTTTACATCATTTTAAGTCAATGGTTACATGTAACCTTAATGTCTATTGCGTTTTAAAGCTGCATTTGTGAATATTTTGGGTGTTTGAACAACAAGCTGAAAACCAACATTTGAAAATGTATCACCTTATAAATCAGGCTCGGCTTTTAGCCCTCTGATGTGGCTGCAAACTCTGCAAAGTTTGTGAGCATAAAACCTAAATAAGATATTCTGTGTGTCACTTACACGCCGCGAGGCAGCGTTCTGCCGCTGTGGTCGGCCCCCCCGGGTCCCCAGATCCTGTTGTCAGGGACGGGCATCCCGCGGTTCTCACTCTCACCCACAAACAGAGAGTTTATCACCTGCTGGCGAGAGCCGTCATCGTCTGGGAACGTCCCTCCACTGCACACAGAGAGGGGGGGTTAGAGTGTCCAGGTGTCCAGCAGCAGTGTGTGTAGTGATAGTAGCATTGGTAGTAGCAGTGATTTTGAGATGCTTATTCTGTAAGTGTTTCACTGGGTTGAAGATAGGTAGATAGAATGCATGCGCAGACACAAAGGACAACTTTATGGGCCTGGTTATAGCCTTAATGGTGGGGTAGGTAATTTTGGAGAAACCAGCTGGAGTGCGCTAGAATTTGAGAGCCCCTCCTCCAACACACACGAACGTGCACATGACCAATGAGGGCACGAGATAAGTTTGTGCACAGATGGAAGGCTGACAGGCAGGTAGGCCATCCAGTTACTTTAGCCGGCTCAGATGATTGGTCGTGCTTTTTACAGCGCCACGGCTTCCACAGATGAATTTTTTTTATGGATTTTTTGTCAAAGCATTTCAGATATTCATTGCTATCGGGATGTTAAGAGCATTCCATGGAATATAACACAAAGTGTATCTTGAGCCGGTTTCTCAAACTTACCTACCCCACCTTTAAGTCTAAAGTAAATGTCATAACCCAAAGGATCAGAGACAGCCTAAATGCTAGCCTCCGCCAGATGAGAGGGTCCTTTATTATTCAAACATCACGATGAAGACATTTTAAGCCTATTTGGGTGAAATTCTGCTGTTTGATTACTTTACTTATTCAGTTATTTTCTCTTACCAAGGTACTGTTGGATACACTTTTATTTATGAAAAACAGGGTGTTAAAAACTGTGAATGTGTTTCTTGTTGAGCACACCAATATATGTTTTAATTACAGCATGTAAGTTCATTGTGTCGTTTTCACAGCAAGCAAATATATATAAAGGCTGCTGAGAATAAAAATCTGTGCAAACGAGTTAACAGCAGCCGATGTGCTATCAACCAAGGAATGTAATTATAGTTATTACTGTGCTGCCAGGGTTTATGGGGACCGCACATATACAAAAACATCAGTGGACAGCCAACACAAGATTTCATTAACTGTGTTATTGTTTTTTGTGTGTGTGTGTTTTCTGTTCTTCTTTTCTAACACCAGTTAACAGCAAGCATCGATGGTCCTGGTAAAATAACCGATGATGCAATGAAAAACACTTCTGTAATATATAATTTAGGTGCACTTTACGCCTGCTGCAAGTGGCCATAATCTGTGTCTGTTTCTAAGAGCATCTTCAATTAAGATGTTTGGAAGACAACTGTTCATTTTATGAGCCAATAAAGCACACACATATTATTATTGACACTGCAGTAGATTAAATAATGTATTTTTGTAAGGGCAAACACATCTACAGTATGATGTATTTATTAAAAGTAAAACTATTATTTCATTAATCAAAAGTGCACTCTGACTATGGTTGATACACCCCTCACTGTATACTGGGAAGTGGTATTTCTAAATCCCAGCAGTTAGTGATGTAGTTGCTGATCTGTAAAATGAGAAACCTGAGAGCTGAAACCATTTTGAATAATGAACGAACATTACAGACCTCTGCAGTGTTCCCTTAAATTGGGGGCAAACTTTTATTAAATTGACAAAACGTCCATCTAACACCAGATGTCACTGCAGTTTGGCTGAAGGTTAAACTATGATCTATTAATTAGACCGTTTCAGGTTGATGTCCTATATACATCAGATATTTAACGTACGGGGGCAAACACTTAACAACGTCCCAAAACATTTCCATTTGGAGAAACATCTTCACCAACTTGACAACATGTGCAGCGTTTACTAAAAGCACTGCTAATAAAAAAAAACACCCCCTGTCACCGTTGGTCAAAGTTTTGATGCTGACGAGGTTAATGTCAATCGCCAAAGTAAATAGTTGTAATGTTAAAAGTCAAGTCATGTCGATGATGCATTAACATATAAAACACTGATAAGCCAGGGATAAACCAGTATAATTGTTGTTAACTGGCCAATGCCACCATTCTGACGCCGATCATCGATCTCTATGATACTGTTGGTTGACTAACCGTCGTATTTGGGCTCAATATTAAATATTGCCCAGTTTTCTTAATACTGATAAGATGGGCAAGCACCGCATAATCTGTATTTACCCCCAGTCCAATAGAGTGGCGAAGTCACGCCCATCTACTTCCGCCCCATGGGACCTTATTTCTGAAAAATAATGTATTGAAGTCAATGAAGAGAGAAAACGTATCTTTCGATCCCGTTTGAATTGTGCCCTGAATTACACATATGATGTTTGTCTTAAAAAATAATTTCCATGTCAAAAAAGTCACAGTTTGTCGTAAAACTGTTGAAATATAAGACTATGAAAAATACGCAACTAGAAAGACTACAAATCCCAGAGTCGCGTTACACATTACACAAGTGTGCACAAAAGAAACTGTGACATGTTGGACAGAGGAAAGCATTGCCACCTTACAAGCATGTTTGGACTGCACGGATTGGGATGTGTTTTATAGCTCATGCTCTGATCTCAATGAACTGACGTCAACTGTCTCATCCTACATATCATTTTGTGTGGAGTCTAACATTCCTTGTAAAGACATTACCGTCTTCCCTAATAATAAGCCGTGGGTCACGAAGGAACTAAAGAGTGTTATAAATAGAAAGAAACGTATATTTTATACTGGAAACAGTCAGGACAAAAAAGAAATTAACAGAGAATTAAGAAATGAGATAAGAAAAGCTAAAATAGCTTATAGGGATAAGGTGGAACTCAAATACAGCAGTGGAGATCTTCGGGAAGCCTGGAGGGGAATCAAATCAATGTCCTCCATCTCCCACGGTAACAACAATGACAGGGCTAGGAAGCCCATTAACATTGAGGGAACAAATGAGGCAGACCTCCCCAATGCTTTTAACATTTTTTATTCTCGATTCGAGGAAAATGATTTCTCCATAAACACCTCAACCCTTAGAGAGTCTCTCTTCCCTATCTCAGACATAGTCATTGAACAGGATGATGTAAGGAATCTCTTAAAACGAGTCAATATTAGGAAGGCCCCAGGTCCTGACCATATCTGTGGGCGTACACTCCAGTATTGTGCTAGCGAACTCTGTGGTGTTTTCCAGCATATCTTCCAACTGTGTCACTTGAGAATAGCCAAATTCCTGATATGTGGAAATCCTCAACTGTAATTCCCATCCCTAAGAAGCCTCATCCTAAAGTCCTAAATGACTTCAGACCGGTGGCTTTAACGTCATTGGTAATGAAAATGTTTGAGAAGATTTTTAAAGGCCTTGTCATGTCAGTAGTAGGAGGTGAACTTGATCCACTCCAATGTGCGTATCAGGCAGGGAGAGGCGTAGAGGAGGCAAAGCTTCTTATACTGCACACCCTCCACAAACACCTTGAAAAGCCACAAGCCCATGCCAGGCTTTTGTTTGCTGACTTTTCTTCAGCATTTAACACAATGCAGCCCCATCTCCTGGTGGAGAGCCTATTATGTCATTTTAAACTGCCCGATCAACTTGTTTTATGGATTTTAAACTTTGTAACTAATAGAGAGCAGAAGGTGTCTGTCAATGGACGCCTCTCTGACTCTGTCATCACTTCCACGGGCTCGCCTCAAGGATGCGTTCTTTCGCCCCTACTTTTTATAATGTACACTGATAAATGCAGGAGCATGCAAGACAACAGCTACTTGGTTAAATTCTCTGACGATACCGCCCTCTTGTCCCTCCTTAGCGGCTCAGAATCAGGCCACGAGGGTGCTCTTGCCGATTTTATTTCCTGGTGTGACGACAGTTTTCTGGATTTAAATGTCTCCAAAACCCAGGAATTGATCATTGATTTTAGACGTCACAAGGATGTTCCTAAGGAGTGCATCATACACAATGACAAGGTAGAAATTGTCACATCATACAAATTTACTTGGGCACCATTTTCGATAACCACCTCAAATTTGATGTGAATACTGAGTGTATTGTGAAGCGGGGTCCACAGAGAATGCACCTTCTTCGCAAACTGAACTCTTTCTCTGTCAGGCCTTTCATTCTTTGTCGTTTTTACAAAAGCATTCATTGAGAGCCGTATTTGTTTTTCTTTTATCTGCTGGTTCCATAGCCTTACACTGAAAGACAGGAACAGCCTGAACAGCATTGTTAAAACCTGCTCCAAGATTGATTGATTGTTACTCACCGAAACCTTGTAAAGCCGGTCCCGCATGCTGGAACCGACTAACTCCTCTTGTGTGTATGTACAGTTCTCAACATGGCCAGACTTGGAGTGATTTTCACCTCTTTTAATACTTTTCACTTCATTCTGAAAGAAAGAGGTGAAATGTGCCAACGTGACGGCCATCTTGCTGTTGGTGACGTATGCAAGACCAGAGTTGTATTTCATTGAGCGTTTCACACAAAAGAATGTGTTACTTCACAGTTTTACGACACATCTTTTTTTTTTTTGACTTGCAAAATTATCTTTTAAATTGACAAACATCATATGTGTAATTCGTTGCACAATTCAAACGGGATCGAAAGATAATCTTTCTCTCTCCATTGACTTCAATACATGTTTTTTCCGAAATAAGGTCCCATGGAGGTCCCCCGGAAAGGGAGGGACTTCGCCACTCTATTAAGCACGATATTTTCCCCCAGAAAGGGGCGGGGCCATGACATAGAGGGAAAGTTGCTCTCATGTATGTAGGCTCCCTGCTTTGTAAAGTCAGTCGGAAACTTCTCACCAACTCCATCTGCTGTGACCATCACACCCCTAAATTACTTTTCACACTGCATCAGAGCGCTCTGTTTCCCAGTGCACCCTAAACGCCTCCTTATAAGGTGTTTTCCAATTACTCTTACAGACAGACAGAGAGAGAGGATCCTGGAACGCCACAAATACAAACAGAAGCCCATTATTTCTATCCATATAAATATGAACCGTGGGGGGGGGGGGGTCTTACCTCGCCAGAGTGAGGCCGATGCCATTATCAGCAAATCTAAACAGGAAGGAGAGAATATTATCACTGCGACAGTCTGAGGTCTCGAGAGGAAAACACACACACACACACACACACACACACACAAACACAAACACACACACACACACACACACACACACACACACACACACACACACACAGTCTGTAGGCGATAGTTTTTATTAGATGGGGGGAATCTGTCATCAAATGTGCAAACAACAACCTGAGCTATATGAAACTAATAATGAGGATTCCCTGCAGAATTAAGCTAAATTGAAAGTTGACCACCTTCACTCAACAGACATTATTCACTCAGTTATTCATCAGTGTTAATATCACTATGTTAGACCCTCCAGAAAAACGCGATCATGTGATCGCAGAATTTACCGCATAATCAGCAAAATGGCGCAGATTTTTAAAAGGGCGCATATTTATTAAAAGGCCGCATAATCCCCGCATTTTTTCACACAAAGTTGAGAAAAAAAAGTGAACTCGTCTTGACGTGAAGTGATGATGATGACGCGACGTCATCAGCTCGCGCATCACAGAAGGTAAACAACACCGTAGAGTGAACGTGTGGAACTCACACGAGAGAGAAAACACCAAGATGAAAAAATGTAATCCATCTCATTTACCGACGAACATTTCTGCTAAAGACCGGGCAAAGCAGTACCCCGATGTCTTGCACGAAAGTAGGGGGAAACTATTCTGCACCCCGTGCAACTGTGTGTTGGAGCATAAGAGAACATCGACGGTGACGACCCACTTTGATTTATTCAAACATTCGAAAATGCTTTCTGCTGCTGCGGACAAGAAAGCCAAACAACTCAATTTAATTGAATAGTAAAGGGGTGTAACGTTAGTGGCAGGCTGTGTGTGAGAGAGAATAAATAAGACAGCCAAATATTAAAAAAAAATATTTTGCATATTTTGCAACTTTCCGCATATTTCGCAACTTCCCGCAATTTCACCGCATATAATCACATAAAAACCCTGCATGTTTAATTGCATAATCAAGGATTTTAGCCCGCATTTTTCTGGAGGGTCTACTATATGAATGCATTTATACTCACTGGCAGTCGTCCAGCCACACGTCGCCCCCCCTCAGCCAGGCTCCATGGTCCTGGTTCTTATAGGCCACAAAGTGGTGGATCAGAGCCGGGACCCTGGGTTTGAAGGGATCAGCATCCTGGTGGGGGCCGTACCTGAAAGATGTAACACATCACACTGAGTGGAGAAAGACAGCGTTCACTGATAGTTATTTTATTGTTTTTACCATGACCATGCCATGTCTTTGTATGCTGCTGCAACACAAACATTTCTCAAATTGGGATCAATAAAGTACTTCTTATCTTATTTTACATCTATTGTAAACGTATGTTAGTGCTGTAAATACGCAGGGCTGCAGAGAAACGACAAATAATCTTACTGTGCGTATGTCTGTCTACATTACATTATATTTAGCTTTTCTGCAAAGCAACTGACAATAGGTGCAATAAAACATAAAGATTAAAACGCAGAACAACAAGAAAAATGCAGATATATTCCCCACAAACCAGACAACCATTGTTAGTGCTGATGCAATTTTTTCAAATAGGCTAAACTCTTTAAGTGTGTTTTTGTGTGTGTTTGGTTTAATGACCAAGGTACAAGCAAAACTAGTGGGTTATGTAGACTTTTCAATTAGTTTTAATATTACAGGTCCCAGAGTCCAGCTTGAAACAACACATCGATCAACTCTTGGTCTCAGCTGCTGTCAGGGGACCAGATGTCCCGCTTTGTGCAGAATGCTACCCGCACTAA
Organism: Pogonophryne albipinna; assembly: GCA_028583405.1. Classification (NCBI taxonomy): domain Eukaryota; kingdom Metazoa; phylum Chordata; class Actinopteri; order Perciformes; family Artedidraconidae; genus Pogonophryne; species Pogonophryne albipinna. The sequence continues at coordinate 696,165 of JAPTMU010000027.1, read as the reverse complement.
AGGGCATAACGTAGGCACAAGTACAGCATGGAGTTTGTCACTGTACTCTTTTTCTACTAGGTGCATTATAAATAATGTTGCTTTAGATAAACAAAAGAAGAATGAAAAAAAATCTTCCATGAGTGGAGCAGAACTTTCCTACAACTGTGGTTCTTTGTTCCTAAGTGCATGAGTTCTCTTTCAGATCTTTCCTTGACCTAACGTTGTTTTTCTTCAAAGTTAGGAAAAGTGTTTAGGAAAAGACAATGAAAGTCATATTTTTGACTATTGGACCATGCTGTTAGTTTGTTATAGGATGAGAAGTCCTGACCTGGCTCCAATCAGAGACAGGAAGGGTCTCTTGTCCTTGTCGTTGGCCTCGGTGGTCTTTACTCCATTATCAAGGATCATTCCAGCCTGGAAAGAAAGAAGACAAACCACTTGGTCAGGCTTTACAAGAAACCCAACTAGGATGTTAAAGAATAAAACATTATGGAAAGGCTCGTCATTATGGAGGATATAAGCACAGGTGGAGCCCTCTACTGGACTCTATGGGTACTACCCCTTGATCATATCATGCAAGCATTCATCCACTGAGACTTCTATAACCGTAGCCGGCCCCGGGGCAGGCCTACCTGAATGCGCGCACATCCCTCCTGACTGTCATCCTACACTTCTCTTCAGCAAGCAGCATAAGACAGACAGTTATATCTCTCACAGGCTGATGTATACACGCGCTGTTGTCCAACAACACTGTTCCATCTCACTGTCTCTGACCGGCTTTCTGGTTAGCAGCCGCTGCGCCTCACTCAACTCTCGAGGGAGAGTTGAGTGAGGCGCAGCGGCTGATAACCCTCCTCGCTGTCTCTGAGGAACTGCACACGGCGAAAGCAGCCTCCCTCTCCTCTGTCATCATCCTTCTGGACCTGTCTGCTGCATTCGACACAGTGAACCATCAGATCCTCCTTCGCACTCTACAAGAATTTGGTGTTTCAGGCTCTGCACTTTCCCTCCTCACCTCATACCTCAAAGACCGCACCTACAGGGTAACTTGGAGAGGGTCCGAGTCCGACCCTAGTCAATTAACTACAGGGGTCCCTCAGGGCTCTGTTCTTGGTCCCCTCCTCTTCTCCTTGTGCACAAACTCGCTCGGATCAGTCATTAGCCCGCATGGTTTTTCATACCACTGCTACGCTGACGACACCCAATTCATTCTGTCCTTTCCCCGCTCAGAGACCCAGGTCGTCGCACGCATCTCTGCTTGTCTAGCGAACATCTCTCAGTGGATGTCTGCTCATCACCTCAAGCTCAACCTTGACAAGACTGAACTGCTTTTCCTTCCGGGAAAAGATTGTCCCACTCTTGACCAAACAATCAACATCGGCACCTCTGTTGTTTCCCCGACTCAGACTGCAAGGAATCTGGGTGTGATCCTAGATAACAACCTGTCCTTCACTGCAAACATCGCTGCTACAACCCGTTGCTGCAGATACACGCTTTACAACATCAGGAGGATACGTCCCCACCTGACCCAGAAAGCAATGCAGGTTCTGGCCCAGGCTCTCGTCATCTCATGCCTAGACTACTGCAACTCCATCCTGGCTGGTCTACCTGCATGTGCCATCCGACCTCTGCAGCTCATCCAGAATGCAGCGGCTCGTCTGGTCTTCAACCTTCCTAAATTCTCCCACACCACGCCGCTCCTCCGCTCCCTCCACTGGCTTCCAGTAACTGCTAGAATCCACTTCAAGACAATGGTACTTGCGCACCATGCTGTGAATGGATCGGGCCCTTCCTACATCCAGGACATGGTTAAACTGTACACCCCAGCGCGTGCACTCCGCTCTGCATCAACCAAACAGCTCGCTACACCCGCACTGCGAGGGGGACCCAAGTTCCCATCAGCAAAAACACGTGGGTTTGCTATCCTGGCTCCAAAATGGTGGAATGAGCTCCCCATTGACATCAGGACAGCAGATAGCCTGCACATCTTCCGGCTCAGAAAAACTCATCTCTTTCGACTCCACTTCGAGCGATAGAATTGCTAACAAAGCACTTATAACAAAGGACTGGCTTATCTAAAGCCAGTTGAGTAGCACTTGAAATGTTTTAGCTCTATGAAACCTGATGTACTTATATGATTCTGTTTTCTTCAAGTGTGTATCTTGTTGGTCGAATGTTGGTCGCTTTGGATAAAAGCGTCAGCTAAATGCAATGTAATGTAACCATGCAGAAGTCGGGGCAGCGGCTGACAGAGCACACTCTGACGCGCTTACCTCCACAGATATCTAGCAACTGTTCTTTGAAAGGTTGTTTATAGTGTTGCCTGGCAAGCTTTCAACATTTCTAAAAGCAACCAAAGATGCATTATACTCTCCAGGTAAATATTCTGACTGTATCAGAGGGTATGGCATATTTCTGAAACAAGCTCGAAATGTAACACTTGTCTGAGAACGGTTTTAGTTCGATATTTGAAGACTACATTAAAGGTGGGGTAGGTCATTTTTGGAGAAACCAGCTGAAGTGCGCTAGAATTTGAAAATACACAGCCGGAAAATATCTGCCACTTCCTTAGAGCCCCTCCTCCAACACACACGAACGCGCACATGACCAATGAGGGCACGAGATAAGTTTGTGCACAGATGGAAGGCTGACAGGCAGGTTGGCCATCCAGTTATTTTAGCCGGGCCGGCTAAAAGGATTGGTCGTGGTTTTTACAGTACTACGGCTTCCACAGATGAAATGTTTGTATGGATTTTTTGTCAAAGCACTTCAGATATTCATTGCTATTGGGATGTAAAGAGCATTCCATGGAATATAACAAAAAGTGTATCTCGAGCCAGTTTCTCAAACTTATACCCCACCTTTAAGGTAATTAGATATTCCAACTACTGTATAATATACTGTATATACCATTCTTGCTGACAACACACACCACAGAATCTTGAGCAACTGGGGACACAGTGCCAAGGAAGAGTAAAACACACCTTAATCGACCAAATGATGGTATGGTCCCCCCCGCCTATAGGCGGATGGAGAGAGTCCTCAGCCCTGTATGGGCTCACTATACACCACCTCTCCCGAGTCCCTAAGGAGCACGGGGAGAGCCCCATGTCCCACACTCAGACACGCTTACCTCGTGAAGAGCGTGTATGGACTATAATGTGGAGGGCTCCCCCCTCCTGCCCTAAAGCAGGGGGAAAGAGTCCTCCAGCCCCTTATGGGCCCAGTGCGCGCCACGTCCCCGGAACCGGGGCCCGGGAAAACGTAAGCACATTACGCCCGGGGAGGGGGTCAGATGCCAACTGACCCACAGTTCCCCCCCCCCCTCACCAGTCCTGTGTTGCCCCAGCAAGCACAGACGATGAAAAGGAGCCAGACATGTCCAAGAGATAAAACATTATGAAGGGGCCGGCGTTGACCAAGACGCCGCCGTGCATATGTCCTCCACACTCACGCCGTTAAATAAGGCTGTTGACACAGCCACAGCCCGTGTAGAGTGCACACGGACCCCCGTGGGGAAGGCTCTCCCCGCCTGTCCGTAGGCATGTGCAATGCACTCGCAGAGCCAGCCTGCCAGGCGTTTCTTGGACAGAGCTTTTCCAGTTACTCCTCCCCGAAGCACACAAACAGCTGTTCTGTGTGTCTAAGGCAGTGGTTCTCAAACTTTTTCTGTCAGGCCCCCCCTTTGGAGAAAAAAAAAAGTCAGGCCCCCCCAACACAAATAGTCAGGCTCAGTGGCGGCGCCAGAGATTTCTTTTGGGGGTGCTGTCGGGTAGCTTGACGTTTCATAGAGTGTGCTCAAACACTAAGGGTTTCCCATTAATGTACCAGGCGCTACAGTGGAACTTTCTACTGCAACACTCCCCACGCATATACACAGTGTACCCGCGACTGTTACAATGAAGGCTCGATAATCCGCATCACGGCATATAGGTGTAAGCAGGGGTAAAGTGCTATTTTTACAGGTGGTGTGTGGACCTCACATAGGGGGGTCCGGGGGCAAGCTCCCCCGGGAAGATTTATTTTTAAATATTGAAGTTAAAAGCATCAATCTGGTGCACTTTGAGAGCAAAATGAAGAGATCTATGGATACCTCTCTCAACACCCATATGAAACAGAACTGTAAGCAGATTTACTTTTTCTTTATGGATATTTTACAAATCACTCCCTTTTAAACTTTTTTTTTTTTTTACTGTCATATAGTATTTCATACCTGTTTTTCATTTATTCTCTTATTTTTTTATAACTATAATGATCATATAAACGTGTGCCTCGGAAATAATTGTTTACATTAATGGTGACCAAAACGTTTGAGACCCACTGAGATAACACTGAGAGTCCCTTAGCTCACTGAGTCTCTCAGTCTGACAGGAGAGGACTCTCCTCCACTTTGTTGTTGAAAAAACTCCTTATATCTGTTAGCGTAGCTCGCTAGCACCAGAAGCTAACAACAACGATCTCCAGTACCGGTGCGCTCTCTCTCTCGCGCACACACAAAATGGCTCGTCACACACACACACACACACACACACACACACACACACACACACACACACACACACACACACACACACACACACACACACACACACACACACACACACACACACACACACACACACACACACACACACACACACACACACACACACACACACACACACACACACACACACACACACACACACACACACACACACACACACACACACACACACACACACACACACACACACCATGCTAGCGCACGCACCGGGCAGAGGAGGTGCAATTTAGCTTCCCTGGCCCCACTATGGGGTGTAAGATTAAAGCCCCTCAACTGGATAGCCCTCGACCTGAACGCACTCCTTACGCTCTTGGGCACAAAGGAGGGGTTCGGTCTGAGTGTCGCGCCGCTCCGGTCACCCCGGATTATTAAACAGCTCGGGTGCACCGACAGAGCGGTTAACTCGGACACTCTTTTGGCTGACGTTAAGGCAAGAAGCAAAGCTGTCATCCAGAGCAGAGCCTCGAGCACCAGCGGCAAGTCCCACTGCGGGGTGGAAGCGTGCACTACTGGGCGCAGCCTCCTGACCCCCCGTAAAAACTGCGACATTAGTGGCTGACTAAACGCTGACCTACCGCTAAATCCCTCATGGCAGGACGAGATGGCTGCTGTGTGGAGCCTGTGAGAGATATAACAATAACACTTCCTCTTCACCAGCATAAATCTCCCTGTGCTCCAGTAGAACTGGTGTGAAGCCGCAGGCCTCCTCTCTCCTGTCCTCCATATTTAGCCTGTCCTCAACTCTCCAGCCTCTCCTCCATCTCATCCTCCTCCTTTGGCTCACTCTCTTCTGTTTATCTTGTATGCCCTTTTTTTGGTTTTTCTAGCTATTCACCTGTTGTCCTCTTTTTGTTAACAGGTCACATCCAGTGGTGGAAAGAAACTAAGTACATTTACTCAAGTAACATTTTGAGATACTTGTACTTTACATCAAGTATTATATATAAGTAAATGGTGTACGTTGACACTGTGGGAATATTTCTGTCTTTACTCCTTGATATTTAACCTTTTCTGTGTGTTGACGTTTACGACCAACCCTGGCTCTGTTATCTCTCTTAAGGAATGGGAGGCTCCATTAAGAGTCAGACGCAAGTGATTCAGGGTGCCCAGCTGTTTAGTCTATCTCCCCAAATATATTGTTACTCTCTCTGAATAGTTAAAAGGTCTATCGAGAGAGAGGCGCGGCAGAATTGATGTGGCAACCCACCCGGGCAGTCAGAACCTCTGGCTGCTCTGTGACTTGTGATGTGAATTTCTCCGGCCGTATACTTGTAATAAATATCAGTGTTTGACATCAAAGCTCCAACTCTCCTCATGTCTCTCTGAGTCCTGACTCTCCATTGCTGCAGAAGTTTCCCTTACAGACACCACTACATGTATTTAATGTAGATAAACATTCCCCTCAAACCAGACAACCATTGTTAGTGCTGGTTTGAGCACTAACTGGTTACTTTTGTTGTGTCTCGTCAGATCTGTTAGTATTATTTCTCTGTGAGTCTATATTGTCATGTCCGTGTCTGCCATTTCCTGTTTTACTTTGTCATTTCCCTTCTCATTTCAGGTAGTTCGACTCCTACCTTGCCTGTTTGTCCACTGACCTGATTACCTGCCCCGCCCTTATTGTTTGCACCTGTGGAGTCCCTTGCTTTTGTATATATTCTGTGTGTTCTCTGTGCCAAGTGCCAGATCGTTTTTGAACCTTGTGAATGGATTGACCTTGTGAATGGATTACCTTGTTTTATCACCACAGTAAAACCTTTTTTTTTTATCATCTTTTGTCTGGAGTCGTGCATTAGGGTCCTATCAGTTTTTGTGTGCTCCAGTCGTAACATTACGATCTGGCCAACAAATGGACTCAGCCGACTCTCAAACCCTGAGGGCAGCGCTTTTCTCTCAGGCTCAACGTCTGCGGCAGCAGGAGGAAGAAATGAAGGACATAAACCAGGGAGTAATGACCCTGACTAACAGCCAGAGTGAGTTTCGTGGCGCAGTTACAACGCAAATTAATCACCTGGCTGAACAGCTCCATAATGTACTCACACGGTTGGATAGTGTGCCTGCCGCTCCTTCCAACGTGGCTGCCCCAGCCCCAGAGCCTACAGCTGTTTTTTCCATGCCAGCTTCCATGATTCATCTTGCTCCTCCTGCGAAGTTTTCGGGCGAGTCTGGTAACTGCAGTCCTTTCCTAACGCAGTGTGACCTACATTTTACCTGCCAGCCTGCTGCTTTCCCCAGTGATCTAGCCAAGGTGGCGTTCATTGTGTCCCACCTCACGGGAAGAGCGGAAGCCTGGGCTACGGCGGAGTGGGCACGGAAGTCTCCGGTGTGTAATTCTCTCCAACTATTCACTGAGACTATAAAAAAAATCTTTGACCGAACCACACCGGGGAGAGAAGCTGCCAGAGCCCTGACACATATCTCCCAGCAGAATCAGAGTGTGTCTGATTACGCCATTGATTTTCGTACTTTGGCCACGGACAGTGGTTGGAATGAAGACGCACTATATGATATGTTTCTCAGCGGACTCAGTGACTGTGTGCGGGATCTTCTTGTTCCTCTGGATCTTCCGCCGGATTTGGACAGTATGATCGCCTTGGCTATACGCACAGACACTCGGCTGCAAGAGCGACGGAGGGAGAAAGCCAGAAAAGCGTCCCCTCCTGCACGATCTCCACTACGACCCGGATTTCGGACCCACAATCCCTCCTCTACCGTGAAACCTGCTTCGGGGAACACAGAAGAGGAACCCATGCAGCTCGGAAGGGCCAGGCTGTCTCCCGAGGAAAAGCAGCGGCGTCTCCGGGAGCGTTTATGTTTCTACTGTGGGAAGCAGGGACATTTCCTGGGAGCCTGCCCGTTAAAAGACGGGGCTCACCAGTAAGACGGAGGGTGCTGGTGAGCCGATTGACAACCGCAGATTTCCCTTCACGATCCATGACCCAGGTTGAGGTTAGTAACAATGAGCACAGCATAGCTTTGAAAGTACTTGTAGATTCAGGGGCTGACGCTAATCTAATGGACTGGGGATTAGCTAAATGTTTGAAAATTGCCTCCGTGCCATTGACTCAGACACTTGAAGCTAGCGCTCTGGACGGTACTCTCATGTGCAAAGTGACTCATAAAACCATGTCTCTTAAAATAACCATTGATCATGAACACACTGAGCATATGACTTTTCATCTGTTTGATTCTGCACAGCATGCATTAATTCTGGGCTATCCCTGGTTGTGCAAACATAACCCTCACATTGATTGGCGGACTGGTAAAGTTTTGGGGTGGGGAAGCGATTGCTCTCATTCGTGTTTCAGGGGCAAGACTGCTGAAATTGTCAGATAGCCCATGATAGATAATGACAGGGAAGATGAAAATAATCAAGACTCAGACTTCCCTGACCTTTCGAACGTACCCAGTTGCTACCGAGATCTCAAGGAGGTTCAATAAAACTAAAGCGACATCCCTTCCTCCTCATCGCACCTATGACTACGCCATCGATCTCCTGCCTGGGTCCCCCTTGCCCAAGGGAAGACTGTACTCTCTCTCAGCTCCAGAGAGAGAGTCTATGAGGGAGTACATAGACGGTAGGGCTGAACGATATACCGTGTCATGGCGATAACCGCGGTATGCGCATGCGCGGTATTCACACCGCAGGGACGTGCGGTTTTATTCATTTTTAAAAAAAATGCTAACGCACTTTAGCACAGAATTCAAAATAAAGATACCCTTATTACTTATCGAAACTGCACATACAATATATCCGATTAAAGCTGAGACTCCACAGATTATTTAAGTATAGTATCTAAGCGATCCGATCTCGCAACAGGGAAAGCAAACACAGACATCACAACACGTACCTTTTACGGAGCTTTTACTGGAGATCGTCTCACCGTAGCTGTCAATCTGATCAAAAGACGTGTTCAATGGCATTAAAACGAGAAAGAAAAAACGCGGCTGAATCGGTTGATCCATAGGTTGATAATGTATCTGTGGCTTTGAAGCAATTGTTTATAATCCATAATTCCATTTTTATGTAAAAATCGGAGCACAAAAGTTAGCTGCTAATGGTAGCCACCAGAGTGTATGCAGCTTCCGGTTTTGGCTACGCGTCACTCTCACTCCTTATTTGTTTATGTGTTGGTGTGTGTAGAACTTCCCCTGCATGCACAGCAAACTACCAATCACAATCATTCTTGATCAGATCACAGCAGGCCCCGCCCCGCTAGTTTGTAGACCATCAAAACACTGGTAAAAAATGAGCGAGGCACAGGAGGACAATACCGGAGAGAATGAAGATTTACTTCCAAGAAGCTTCCTATAGTTTAATGGGTCGTAACAAATACGTTTAATCTCTTGGATCCCTTACCACTCTTCTTCATTCACAGACGAACCCCCTTATTTGAGGGTAAGCAACATGCCAAGACCGGAAGCAGCAGCCACTCTGGTGGCTACCATTAGCAGCTAACTTTTGCTCTGCGATATTTACATAAAAATTGAATTATGGATTATAAATTAAATCATTTTTTTATACAGAGACGTTAAAAACCTATGGATTAACCGATTCAGCCGCGTTTTTTCTTTCTCGTTTTAATGCCATTGAACACTTCTTTTGATCAGATTGACAGCTACGGTGAGACATCTCCCCTAGAAGCTACGTAAAGGTACGTGTTGTGATGTCTGTGTTTGCTTCCCCTGTCCGAGTTCAGATCACTCAGTGATGATACTATATACCTAAATAATCTGTGGAACCTCAGCTTTAATCGGATATCTTGTATGTGCAGCTACGATAAGTAATAAGGGTATCTTTTATCTTGAGTTCTGTGCCAAAGTGCGTTAGCATTTTTCGCTCAGGGGTCATTTAGATGCTTCTTATGAGACTTGTGTTTTGTTTTGGTAAAAATGGTTTGTATCGTCAGTTAGCTGAGATTATTTCCGTTAATCTGGTATAACACATTAATAGGTTCTTAAATATTACGATCCCCTGAGACACTGTCGTGAAAAAAAAAAGTAAAGTACCCGCGTGGACTTTGGGGCTTAACAGGTTAAAAAAACCGCAATATATACCACAGGGGGGGGAAAAATTGCGATGTCAGTTTTTTTCAATACCGTGCAGCCCTAATAGACGGCTCTCTAAAAACGGGTCTTATCCGGCCCTCGTCATCTCCCGCCGGAGCTGGTTTTTTCTTCGTTGAGAAGAAAGATGGATCCCTGAGACCCTGCATCGACTATAGCCCCCTAAACGACATAACCATCAAGAACAGGTACCCCTCCCGCTTATGACCTCAGCGTTTGAACTGTTGAAAGGAGCTAGAGTTTTTTCAAAACTTGACCTGCGTAACGCTTACCACTTGGTGAGGATACGGGAGGGGGACGAGTGGAAGACTGGTTTTAACACTCCAAGCGGACATTATGAGTATCTGGTAATGCCTTTTGGTCTAACAAACGCACCTGCCGTTTTTCAGGCTCTCATTAATGATGTGTTGAGGGAGTTTTTGAATCATTTTGTTTTTGTCTATCTTGATGATATCCTGATTTTTTTTTTTCCCGTGATGAAGATTCACACGTTTCGCATGTTCGCCAGGTATTAAGAAAGTTGTTGGACAATCAACTTTATGTAAAGGCTGAAAAATGTGAGTTCCACGTCAGTTCCACTTCATTTCTGGGTTTCATCCTGGGTCCTGACCAGATAATGATGGATCCTGCTAAAGTGAGCGCTGTGGCTGATTGGCCCACACCCTCTTCCAGGAAAAAAGTCCAACAATTCCTTGGATTTGCAAACTTCTATAGAACATTTGTTAGGAATTGTAGTTCTATTGCCGCTCCTATGCATGTACTCACCTCTCCTTCTGTTCAGTTTGTGTGGACCCCAGAGGCAGACCAGGCTTTCCAGAAGTTAAAAAAAGTTTTCACAACAGCTCCAATACTTACCATCCCGGATTCCCAACGGCAGTTCACGGTGGAGGTGGATGCCTCCAACGAGGGCATCGGGGCGGTCCTCTCACAGAGGGCAGAGAAAGACAGTAAGCTCCATCCATGTGCCTACCTTTCACGTAAGTTGTCTGCTGCTGAAAGAAACTATGATGTAGGCAATAGAGAGTTATTAGCCGTGAAGGTAGCACTGGATGAGTGGAGGCACTGGCTAGAAGGGGCAAAACAGCCATTTATTGTGTGGACAGACCACAAAAATTTGGAGTACATACGCAAGGCTAAGAGGTTAAACTCCAGACAGGCACGATGGACCTTATTCTTCAATAGGTTTAACTTCACTCTCTCCTACCGTCCTGGCTCACAGAACGCCAAACCAGACGCGTTATCCAGGCTTTTTGACCCAGAGGCTCTTTCCAAGGAGACCGAGTCCATTTTACCGCCCACTCAGGTGATAGGAGGGGTGACATGGCCAATTGAGGCTAAGGTAAATCAAGCTTTAGAGGGAAAAACCGTAACCAGTGGTTGCCCCCCTAACCGCCTCTTTGTTCCCCCATCTGTCCGCTCTGACGTGATTCACTGGGCTCACACATCTGTATTAACATGTCATACAGGTATCAAACGAACTATGTACATGATAAAGCAAAGGTTTTGGTGGCCTAAAATGGAGAAGGAGGTTACTGAGTATGTGGCAGCCTGCTCTACCTGTGCTCGGAATAAGACCTCTACCCAGTCTCCTATGGGTCTACTGCAACCTTTGTCCAGTCCAAGCCGCCCATGGTCTGACATCTCGCTGGATTTTGTCACTGGACTGCCGCCCTCTGCAGGTAACACCACCATCTGCACTGTTGTTGACAGAGTCACCAAAATGACTCACTTTATCCCCATGCCCAAATCTCCCTCTGCTAAAGAGAGCTCTTGTCTCATGTTTTCAGGCTGCATGGATTTCCTCGAGATGTGGTGTCAGACCGTGGACCGCAGTTAGTTTCCCAGTTTTGGAAGGAATTCTGCAGCCTGATAGGAGCCACTCCCAGCCTCACATCTGGTTACCACCCACAGGCTAATGGTCAATCAGAGAGGATCAACCAGGAACTGGAGACGTGTTTACGGTGTCTGGTGTCCCAGAATCCCACAACTTGGAGCAAGCAGCTGATATGGGTGGAGTATGCCCACAACACCCAACCTACATCTGCCACGGGTCTCTCCCCTTTTCACTACGCCTATGGTTACCAACCTCCTCTGTTTCCAGAAGTAGAGAAGGAAGTGACTGTACCGTCAGCACATGCCCTGGTGAGGCAGTGTCGCAGAGTCTGGGCAGGAGCTCGCCAGGTTCTCCTGAAGAGTGCTGCTCGCATGAAAAAGACAGCAGATCGACATCGTCGTCCGGCACCTGCCTACAGACCCGGGCAGAAGGTTTGGCTATCTACAAGAGATCTGCCCTTGTGTGTGGCCTCCAGGAAGCTGGCTCCGAGGTTTGTGGGTCCGTTTCCCATAACAAAAGTTGTTAACCCGGTGGCTGTTCGCCTGCGGCTGCCCAGGTCCTTGAGAGTCCATCCTACCATTCATGTTGCCAAAGTCAAACCGGTTCGGGAGAGTCGTTTGGTTCCTCCATCCAAGCCCCCTCCTCCACCCCGGATGTTAGACGGCGGTCTGATATATGACGTCTGTTATGGTTATCTGAGAGGACCCAAACGCAGGACACGGCAGTGTGGTTACAAAGGTTTTATTTGGAGGAGAAGGAGCGTGGAGAGTAATCCGGCTGGAGAGTATCCACTGGAGAGTAATCCACTGGAGAGTAATCCACTGGAGAGTAATCCACTGGAGAGTAATCCACCGGAGAGTAATCCACTGGAGAGTAATCCTGGAGCACAAGAAGAACAGGTAAGAATAATATTCAGGTGTAGCGGAAATCGTAACTATTTCTAGGAAGGCTGAGAAGGCTGAGAGTTTTACCACTGGGGTTTAACAACGATCTGGCGCTGACAGGTTGTGGAGCCTCCGCTGATATGCCATTCGTAATGGCTGATGGAAATCAGGTGTGTCGCAGAGGAGGGTGCTCAACTGATTGCAGCAGGTGGAGATTTGAGCCGGGAGCCAGGAGTGACAGGCACCACGCCCACACAGACAGGGAAAGGGAAAACACACACAAGGGAGGTGGCTGGAGAATACAACCACCACAACGTCAAGACGCTAGCAGTCAGGAAGAGAGGACGCGGCCGACAGTTCCTTGTAGACTGGAAAGGATACGGTCCAGAACATCGGTCGTGGGTACCAGCAAGTTTTGTTGTGGATCAGAAACTGATAAAGGACTTTTTCAGACTTAATCCACAGGACTCTGGGCCGTCCGGAGTCGGCCGTAGAGGGGGGGGGATACTGTTGTGTCTCGTCAGATCTGTTAGTATTATTTCTCTGTGAGTCTATATTGTCAAGTCTGTGTCTGCCATTTCCTGTTTTACTTTGTCATTTCCCTTCTCATTTCAGGTAGTTCGACTCCTACCTTGCCGTTTGTCCACTGACCTGATTACCTGCCCCGCCCTTATTGTTTGCACCTGTGGAGTCCCTTGCTTTTGTATATATTCTCTGTGTTCCCTGTGCCAAGTGCCAGATCGTTTTTGAACCTTGTGAATGGATTACCTTGTTTTATCAACACAGTAAAACCTTTTTTTTTTAAATCATCTTTTGTCTGGAGTCATGCATTTGGGTCCTATCAGTTTTTGTGTGCTCCAGTCGTAACAACTTTACAGATCTGGATGAATGACGTGAAATATAATCAAGTGTTAAATCAGACTTTAGTTCCACCTGGAGTAAATCCACCAGCTACCCTGCAGTATACAAAGTCATTCAAACTAGCTGCACCTTGAGCAGCTTTGAGAACACTTTCATGATCAATCATTATAAAACATATCAGATATATTATTCTGAAATGGACCAATCTGCACAATCACTACATTTACTTTTGGTACTTTAAATATATTTTGATGCTGATACCAGTAGTGTAGGCAGAAATGTACTTTAGGGTGGGCCTGTAAAAAATAGGGTGGGCCAGATATTTCTTCTGCGCATCAGAAGCTAACAACAATCCCCGCCGGTACCGGTGGCAGATTACTTTTAGAATACTTTCTTTTTCCATAACAGATGGGTATGTTTTGGTGAACAGGAGACACGTATGTTACTGTTTTAATGGCTTATCAAGAACTCAAACACAACACCTTGGTGTCATTCTGGACAGCTCTCTCATCTGCACCACACATAAAAAACATCACCCGGACTGCATTCTTTGTACTGTCTTAAAACCTTTCCTTAGAATATGTTATGAATTGTAAGGTGTCCTTGGGTGCTTTGAAAGGCGCCCCTAAATAGAATGAATTATCATTATTATTTATTATCTGAAACGATGTAATAACTTTTAAAACTTTTTCCAGTCACTTGCCCCATGCATTCAGCAGCAGCAGGCCATTCACTTTGATTTGATCCCGTTATAAATGTCATAATTTCGACAATAAAGAAATTCTACATAAACGTTATCTTCCACATTTTATCTAACCATCTCCGTTTCTAACTTTCAATATATTTTGAAAAAGATCTCTCTCTCATCTGCGTGCGGGGGCGGGGCCTCACAGACACGCTGCATCTCTCTCTCGCTCACAGACATGCTGCAGCGCTGTGCAGTGTGCACCGTGTGCACACAGTTCTGCCGGTAATGAATATTACATTTTGTGAGGAAACTTTTCAATAATTCCAATAAGTATTCCAAAATGTATTTACTTCAGGTTTACGAAAGTAACTGTAATCAGATTACTCGTTTTTCAAATGTAACGCCAGCTGAATACACTTGATTTTTGTATTCTGATTACGTAACGCCGTTACATTCCGTTACATTCCGTTACAACCCAACCCTGTGTATATCTCTCCGGACTGTCCACCAGCAGATGAAAAACACCCACCTCTCCGCCTCTTCCAAGGGACGAGGGAACCGTGCGAGTTTCCGTTAACATTTTTTGTTCTTCTGACAGCCCAGCAGCAGGAGAGACGGGGCTATTTCATCGTTATCAGAAAATTATCGTATAGATCGCTGCTAGATGAGGGCAGTGGGGGCTCTTCTTGGAGTCTGGCTTTTTTTTTTAAAACCAAAGTTCATTAGTGAACTTTGAGCCATCATTTATTTTGCAGGCAGCTCTCTGCCTCTCTCACGTTATTATGGCGCGCGCCGGAACCAACAATCAGTTTTTACCGTAAATGAGTTTGGTTCAGAGGACAAAACACATACAACATTAATTAAACTCGATATTTGTTCACTTGAATTTCACTTTGAATTATTGGATATTCTCAATGGGTGAATACATTTTGGGTGAATACATTTTTTTTAAATGACACCGAAGCTTTCTCAGGGTGGGCCCATGAGTAAACTGGGTGGGCCTGGGCCCACCCTGGCCCTATGGTGGCTACGCCACTGGCTGATACTTTTGTACTTTTACTTGAGGAACTTTTTGATTGCAGGACTTTTACTGTAACAGAGTATTCCTACACTCTGGTTCTTCTGCTTTGACTTAAGTAAGAAATTTGAGTACTTCTTCCACCTCTGGTCACATCCAATTACTTTTGTTTTTCTTTCGTGAGGTTGTGTTTTTAATACTCAAAAAGTATGATAAAGTTTACATTTCTTTAAGTAGAAAAAAAGACTAATGAGTTCCAAATGTGTAAAGAGGCTGCATTAAATGCCAATGAACCAGGATATAGCACTTTTAGTTCAATGTAATCTATTGACTTGTATAATATCTAATAATAAAATAATAAAATCCAATAACGTGCTTTAACCACCAGGTGTCCCTTTCTATCAGCTGTGCACCGTTATGGTGTAAATACAGCCTATCTACCAATTGGATCAAATATAAAAGTCAGCCGAATTAGTGTTGATACTGCAAGGAGACGTATTGTGTGAAAAGAAATGTAACATGTTGTTTAATTGCTGATATATTTATGATCCACGTCACGTTTTCAGTTTTGGCAGCAGTTCCTCATGTTTGTCTAGAAGTCTTCTCATCAGGGCTCTAAGAATAGAGAACTACGGCAGATCTGTAATATTTAATGCAGCCGAACCGTGTATTACAATGCCATTATATGATGACTTTCAAAGAGAAAAGCAAGCACACTCAGAATAAAGTATTATTTTATTTTAAAAAAATGTTTTCGGATTTCACATGGCATAAACACCAAATCCCAGCGTGCATTGCGGCTAAACCATCCAATCATCAAGCTGAGGATCTTGCCTACGTCTGTTTCCGGTTTCGTTTATTTCGTTTTCGGATGTATTTTGTTATACACACATTCCTTCACATTTACATTTAAATTTACATTAAAGTATTTCGTGAGGCCTTCTAGCATGTTTTTAAATATACCTACGGTTGTAGTTGAAGAGTTTGTATATTAACATGAACCGAAGCTGTTGCCTGGTAACGCAATCGCACAACGTCATGTCCGTTAATTCCACATCCACACCATGGATGTATAATAAGAACTGGATACAGCGTGGGAGGCGGGGCCTCATTCATTCCTATGAGAGTTGCTCATTAGCGCATGATGATAAAATGGCCCAACTTTTGAGAGAGCGAAACGTCACAGATTACCCAGCATGCCTGAGAAGTACCCGTATGTGCGCTCATAGCGCATGCGCAACTTTAACCAAAATGCTCGTTCACATCAAGCACGTCAATTTGCGTACACGTAACAGCACCGCGCGTTCATGACAGCATGGTAATGATTTGTTATTATGATGGATTTGATATTAACGAGGCGGCAGTTAGCAGCTAGCGGCTAGCTAGTAATTATGCTAATGTAACATCAATCGTTATGTACTTATATTACGCTGTAACAGGATCTAGTGATATCCAACAGAGCTTCATTTAGCATGAAAGAATGATTGCACTGTATATATATATATAATATATATACTTATAATAATAAGTAATATTAACTTTATTTAATACAACATTTACGGTACAAGATTTAATCATACAGCCCATGTAGTATGATAATGAATTACAGCAAACATGTGCAATATATCCATTATTACAGCTCCGTGGCAGTAAGACGATATGGGTCCGTTCTTATTGTGCATCCATGGGTAAAGATAAACGCAACTCACATTGGTTTCTCAAACAGCATCTCTGTAAACTACGTGTATTCACTGAAATTCACTCTCTGCCTTTAACGGCTCGTTGTAGCTCCAATAGCTCCAGCCCCCACCCTCCCTGTGAGCACAGTGTGCTCTGATTGGTCGGGACACGTAACATGAACGTGCCGGGCGGCGCGGTCCCGTGGGTTAGATGCGCGTTCATAATGCAGAGGGAAATAACTCTCAGAATAATGTTATTAGCACATTATTACAACTTGAGGAACGAATGTTTTTAATAAGGGCAATACAAGTGTTCATACTGGGTAGTTTATTTAGTTTAAAAAAAATTATCCAACGATTTACAGACCTCTCTTTCCCAATGTAAGTCAATGGGAAAAAGTGTTTCCGGGCCTGGCAACCAAACGGAAGTGGAGTACCGCCGTTTGGCCAGCACGAATATTTTCATCTGAGGCCGGCGCACTTCCTGGGGGCTTGATCCACACGCATGGATTAACATCGATTTAATACATTAATGTAGCCTTTGTTTCTGCTAAAAGAGGTGTCGACCAGTTGGGGCAACAGGAAAATCGGCGAAATCGAGTGTGATTATTAGAAAATAAATCATTATTATATTATTATTATTATATATATATTAATATTGACAATAACAACCGACCGTCGGGGGTAGCATTTGCTTGGCATTTCCGGGTATTTCTCCATTGGTTAACATGGGTTAACAATACCGTGTCACATTTGAAGGGACGAAATCATAACATCTTCACGTCTCCCAGCATGGTAAATCGTCACATGTTCACGTCTTGCCGTGATACCGGGTTGTTTTAGGTTTCACTAACACTGTAATCCTGCTGGTTATCCCCAATGTTTTAAAAATGTTACAATAATCTGATTACGTCCTTTTTTCTGTAACTATGAGGGAATACAGTTACCTTATTTTTTGTATCCTGATAACATAATCCTGTTACATGTAATCCGTTACTCCCAAAGCTCAATGAGGAATGCAAAGAGTGTCCAAAACTTTAAGCAACCAAGTTGTATTGTACTGTATGTCCGAGTGTATTTCATGGCTATGCTTTTGCTGACTACAGGGTTCAGTGTTAGTCAAATGTAAATGTAGTTTTATATTGTAACATCTGGCTAGTGCTAAATACACAGGCTGGTCGCAGAGGCCACCCCTCCCCCCTCCCTCTCAGCACCAGTCGCTCAGACTCACCCTGTAGTTGGAGTGCGCTCTGTTGTTGGTGAACTGGCCCATGGGGGTGTGTTCGGTGCGTCCGGGGGAGTACAGGCCCTCTGAGGGGCCGGTGGGCACATGGTGGAAGATGAACCAGAAACCTGTTTCCTGAGGGGTCACACACAAACGTATAAGAAGAGACAGTCAAGAGCAGGCCTGTGCAAAGATAGACCTCCCAGGGGGCTCGAGCCCCTGCCCTGTGGGCCTCCTATTGGACAGTGGTGGAAGAAATATTCAGAGTAATCATTGTGCGGAAAAATGGGGTGTCAAACTCAAGGCCTGGGGGCCAAATCCGGCCCGTGACTTCATTTTCTGTGGCCCACAAGAGCTTGCAAAGAATAGATCAAGAAGTTGACTTTTTTTCTTCAAAATATGCTTTTTTTCTCAGAATTTGACTTTTTTTCTTCAAAATGTAATGTCCCCCCAAATGTCACTTTTTTCCAGAATTTGGCTTTACTTTTTAAATCATTTTGTGACATTCTTACTGAAGAGACTTGCAATTATTTGCCGTAGACTTCTGCTTTCAGACGTAGTTAATTATGAAGTTATTACCCTATCCGATAATAATCCAATGCAGAGAAAATAATGTAATATAATACATTATTTTATATATATTACATATTTATATAGTCTTAAAGTTACAACCGGCCCTTTGAGTGTCACCATAATTCCAATGTGGCCCGCGATGAAATTGAGTTTGACACCCCTGCCCTAGTGTGTTTATAATTATATTTATATATGTGACAATTCTAGATAATATTGTTGCATTGCATTTTACTGTTGCAGACACCAAAGTTCTGATTGAATTTGTGTAAAATCTTTAAATTATTTGGCTCTTTCGTGACTTAAAGAGTTAGTCCACTAGTTTAATGTTTAGAGATATTTTGTTAAAAGTAGCCACATTTAGTGGAGTAAAATTACATGTTTTCCTCTTTTAAATATAGTCGGGTAGAAGTATAAACTAGCACTTTTTTTTATTTACTTTCTTTGCAAATCAATAACATTATCTACATGAAGCAAAAAAATTATAATAAACCTCTTCTGTGTCTAATAAATGTTATCTAAAACTAATGTGTTGCTTTTTATAATTGTGTACCTTAGTATTTTATATGATATGTGAATAATTTCAACTAACTCTTTGGCACATAGTAGTAGTATCTCAGCTGTACAATATCAGCGTGCCTGAAGTCTTTATGGAGAAGGTGGTGAGAGGATTATGGAGAGGAAGTGTATCTGTCAGGAGAACTGAGCTTTTGTCTGTCAGAGAGTGAGAGTCGGGCTAGTTAACATGTGAGGAGAATTTACAGAAATATACTGAATGTCTTTGCATGTACCATTAAAGAACGGTCATGAATTAGTATTTGAACCAACCCCATTGGTATATTTTAAATAATAATAATAATAGATTTAATTTGTTAGCGCTTTTACAGGTGCTCAAAGACGCTTTACAGATATAGTGAAGAGAAAAGAAAAGAAAGGAACAACAAATAAATATATAGTTAAAGTAAAAAAACAAAAAAACAATCACACATTAAAAGCCAGATTGACACATAAAAATAAAATACATAAATTAAGTAAATAAATAAAAGTAAATAGATAACAAAAGTTTTACTGGGGACCCCACCACTTTGTATTAGGATCATTTGTAAAAAGAAATCTGAAAATAGTGTGCACAAAGATTGGTACACTTTGAGAATGTACATGTCCAATCTGTAGGACTGTTCACACTCTCTGGGTGTATATCTGGTAACCTGTGACACGTTTAATATTAGTAATAATTGTAATAAATGAATAGAAAATAGTAAAGCCATTGTCGCTCCCACTTTGCAGCACTTTGGCATACTTACTGCTCTAGTTGTCAAAAAAAGTAAGCGTGTGTATGTATGTACTGTATACTGTATATGTTTATATTGTTGGTGGGGGGCGATTCATGTAGATTTTAAAAACCACCACGGTTTTTAAAATCTGAAAAAAGTGTCCCTACCACTTTTTAACTAAACTTAAAGTTGTTATTCCATGCATATATTTATTAAAAGTAATACAAATTGCCACCTTGCCCTTTTAAGACTTTGGCAGCTGCCCCTTTACCATCCTCTGCACGTTCCTGGTCAAGACCCAGATTTAGCTATGAATGTAGAGCAGCATAGAACCTGTGCAAATGTGTGTAGATTCATGTGAGATATGTTGGTTCACACCCCCACACATTAGTACAGCTCCACCACATGTCAGCCTGTCTGTGTTTCTGTTGTTCTCCGCAGGTATGCAAATGAGAAAAGTGATTACATTGGCGAGGATAAATGAGAGTCCATTCCGCCCGACGTATCCTTGTAAAATCCCAGGAGTACGATCATAATTGGCACTCGATCATAGTGAAAGAGCGGCGGTGCCTGTGCCTGTTGTCTGCTTGATTCCAAAGTTAATAGGAATACACAGCCATTAATCTGACCTGGCAACGCAGTAATGTGACAGACCTCCACCTGGAGAGACGGGGATGGGGGGACGGGGTGTTGGGGACGGGGGGAGAGAATCTCACCTCGGAGCCTGCAGCAGCACAGTTGATGAGGTTGTTATTGGGGTTGGCGATCCAGAAAGTTGAAGTGGCGCTGTGTGGATGGAGAGTGGTGGAGAGGAGAAAAGAGTTTGTTATTGGATTTCACACAAACAGTCTGGAGCAGTGATGTAATGCTGAATAAAAACTGAGAAAAGGACTTCTGTTTTCTGTGGTTTTACTGACGACACTGCTGTCGGATCACAAATGAACGACGTTTCACTTAATAACAATTGGAGGAATGTTTTTATGATATCATATCTGTTTCATTTCAGTGTTTTTCCTATTAACTTTCATAAAACCATGATATCCATATGCCACATTGATGTTACCTGACAATACAATCAGAATCCAGTATATTGAAATATGTAGGTTTTCACATTCAAGGAATTTGCTTTTGTGTTTTGGAGCATAATGTGAGCTTGTGTATGGGAATAGTTGTAGCTCAACATTTAAAAAGTAAAGGTATGTTTCTAGATGATGATGATGATGATGATGATGATTAGTTATATATTTTCAGACAGACACACATTAACACACACACTCAATGTGTTG
Source organism: Pogonophryne albipinna (assembly GCA_028583405.1). Classification (NCBI taxonomy): domain Eukaryota; kingdom Metazoa; phylum Chordata; class Actinopteri; order Perciformes; family Artedidraconidae; genus Pogonophryne; species Pogonophryne albipinna. Next base: position 675,251 of record JAPTMU010000027.1, on the reverse strand, counting down.
CCAGTCTTTTAAAAGTTGTATATCAAACCTCAGGTAGTTAAGACTTTATTACACAGCACCACTTACATTTTTGCCAAAATATTTGTTGCGCTTGTGAATGGTAACGAGAAAGTCAATTCTGAATAAATTCCTACATTGTGTTAACTATTGACATGCAGCTGCTGACACATTATCCATTAAACATTAAGGAAAGGAAATGTCTTTGCGCTCAAAGACATTTATTTTCCTTAATGTTTCAATCTGCCCTGAAACTAGATTTTTATTTTGTTAATTAATGTGACATTTTTTTTTGTTAAATATTTGTAAGTTGCATTACCAATGTTTTCTGTGATTTATTTATATGAAACACACTTACAGCTGCTTTATGAGTGATGTGGTAACAGATGCTCTGTGGCTGTACTTTTTAATGACTGAATACATCAGGCATCGTGTTGCTATTTGTTGAGTTCTGCATCTACTATCCAATCATTCTGAAATCCTTCAACAATAATATGGTCATTTATTAAACTAATTATTAATCAGATTTCCAAATATGGTATACTTTATGAGACTATTGTATAAGACTCCATTACCTTGTAGTATTGTTTTTGTTTTCTGTTTTCTGAAGAACTATTGTGTATGAAAAGTGCAGTGTGAAAAAAGTTTGATTTGATCTAGTTTCATCAGTCTAGGAAGAGAGAGAACGCTTTACTCTTACTCTCTCTAATTCCCCTACTTTGACCTCTCAGTTAACTTCTCTTCTAAATTATGCAACCTTAATATATAGGATATACGCTCCCTCCCATCAGCCCCTTCAGCAGCTCAATTTAAATTAAACAATTTAGCTCTGGTGTAATCAAGCCCCCCCCCCCCCCCCGGCAACATCATGGCCCTTTCTCATTTCATCAAATCCCCCTCCTCGACTCCTCGACTCCTTGGTCCTCCGGTAGTGACCCGGAAATGAATTTCAGCACGCCATGTTGAAGGACATCTCATTTCTCTAAATGCACTTCGAGGACCGAGGATCGAGCATCGAGGAGGCTCTCTGGAGGAGCTATAACCGAGGATACACTGATGGGTCCTCCACGGTCCTCCACGGCTCCTTCCTGGATGCATTTCCGGGAACAGAGATGTTTCAAAGAGTCGTGACCATAGACTGTATATATAAATGGACGTAGTGTCCGTGACGTCACCCATAGGATTCTGCAGAGTTGCCGTGAAGCCCTTAGTAGGCGGAGTCGGCCACTAACGGCTCGACTGTGACGTCAGAGTCTAATCCCGCCTGCTCCAAATAAGGGCAAAGAGGCGGAGCCGAGGCGGGACCTGCTGCCTCCGAACTGGAAGTAAACAGAGCTACCTCAGGCTAAGAAGCTAAGCTAACATGAAATACATGCATACCAAGTTACTGCTAACAGTGTAGTTCCCCTATATAAACGTTACATTCATCTGCAAGATAATTAGCTATATTTTGTTATTCTTAATGCTTGTCATTCACACGTTGAGAAAAGACGGACTCCACCGCCCGGACCTAACGGAGCCGCAGTGGGCTAGCTCCGGGACGCCGGCTGGAGCTAGCCCCCTGCGGCTCCGTTAGCTCCGGTGGCCACCACTGGGATAATTGGGTCCCCTATTAACATTTGCTCCCGTTTAGCATTATGGGCGTCATAGCCATAGACTATAAAAGTCTTACCCAAGGCTGAATCATAAACTAAAATGTATATGTATGCATAAAGGGTTACGTCCTTAGCTGGCTAATAAGTAACAAGCTAAGCTACCAAGCACACAAACACCTGCGAACGGGGTTAACATGTATAATATTATCATTTTAGACTTCTTGGAAGTTCTGTTAGTACATTCAAGCGCACAGCACGACATTTTAATTGTCTGGTATTTGTAACAATATTCCCTAAAAGGCACAATCACCACGAACACGGCTAAAGCTAAAGGGTCAAGTACAGTACTATGACTAACTAACGTTGTAGCCTCTATGGTTGTAGCCTAGCAGAGTGGACAAGTTGCTGTTAGCTGACAGTGAGGCATGTACGTGTCCATCAAAGTGACCACGCCCTAATTTATGCAAAAACTTTAAGACCTAATATAAATAAAAGGGTCGTGTTAGAAAACAATTCACTCACAGATTCATAATCATGAAGGTGGAATCTAACTATATCGATAATAATATTTATTGCATCCATGGGTAGAAACATGTTTTTTTCTGCTGTAAAGTTGGGCATTTTAACATGGGGGTCTATGGAAATTGCTCCTTTCTGCAGCCAGTCCCTAGCGGCCCATGTATGAACTGCAGTGTGTGGCACCGTATTGGCGTCACGGCTGTTCCCCAGAGTTTGCCGCTTGGTCGTGACGCACGGCCGGACTGATCTCAGCCAATGACAGCTCTGCATGCATCCCCTGGATATTATTTTATGAACTGCTCTCATCGTGACGCGATGTTTACAGAGAGAACAGCTGTGAGGTCCGTGCAGAAAGCAGAGCAGTGTGTAAAATATATATCATAAGACCATTTAGTGCTTCACATAATAAAATACACAATGGCTGTGAGGCTGTTAGCTGTAAGTGCGTGTGTGTGTGTGTGTGTGTGTGTGTGTGTGTGTGTGTGTGTGTGTGTGTGTGTGTGTGTGTGTGTGTGTGTGTGGTAGCTACAGTGTGTGTGTAGATGCAGCGGACAGACAGGTCTCAGTTGGTTTGGTGTCCTCTGCTTACTTTTAATACTTGTAAATAAAACTTTTGGCCCGTAATTTATTTTCCTCATTGTAGCGACCAGAGAGGGGGGGGGGATATATCCAGTCTCTGATAGTGTTACGTTATTATGAGAGTGCTCTGTTTGATTCTGAAATTGTATATATTTATATAAATATATACATATATATATAAATATGTGTGTGTGTGTGTGTGTGTGTGTGTGTGTGTGTGTGTGTGTGTGTGTGTGTGTGTCCACATCTGTAGCCTGTTATTGTCTCATTATACCGCACTGTGAATGAATCAAAGTAAATATATATAAGTCATCATGAACACATCTGTCCATCAGACAGAGGGCTGCTGTGCTTCCTGTCATCATTAATGGACGTCTCTTTAAAATGACCGTTCAGAGGAGAGGAGTTCTCATTTCTCTAAGCGCCTGCTGCTTCCCCTCCTCTCTCCTCGGTTCCCCTCCTCAGTCCTCCGCTCGCATCTCCTATGGGCGGGACTAAGTCTTGAGGATAGGAGTCGAGGAGGGGAGTTAGAGAAATTAGAAAGGGCCCTTGTCTGCCTTGTTTACACCAGGTCTCACTAAAGCCTGCTAGCATGGCAGTCTGAATAACGGCTACCCCAACTGACATCTGGAGAAGGACACAGAGAATGCTGGGTAAACCGAAGAGCTGAGGAAGGAGAACTGGGTCCAGATTTATGGAGAAAAGGAGATGCAGTATGCCGTTTCTGCCCCCTCTCACCATGGCCAACGTTAGAACACTGGCTCATAATAGATGAGCTAATGGCGTTAGCTAGGAGATAATGTATATACTGTAGTGGAGAGTGGGGTAAAATGAGCCCGTGGGTAAGTTCACCCACCCCCTTTATCTAGGCAACTGTACACATGTGTTGTCATGTGACCTACATTCAGGAAGCACCCATCATTTATATCTGGCTGTGATGGAGAGAAGCACATGGTGAAGTGGTAAATGTGTTTTTTTCGCAATAAACCATGTTTTGCTTGTCAGGTATAATTACTGTTATGTCAAAGCTAAATTATCCAGGTCTGAAAATAGGTATCATGTCATTTAGCAAGTAGTAAAACCATGCGAATCATTTAGCTAAAGATGAGCATGAAAGCTAGACTCCTTACTTTACCCCTTAGATGGGGCAAGGGAAGCCACAAGACCACTTTCTTTTGAGAAGTCATATTTTCATAATCCCTTTGTGAGAGATGCATTGTTTTCATTTTCATTGACAGAAGACATCCTGAAGTAAAGGTTGTTGTCATTTGACTTTACAACAAGTAGAAATGGGCTCATCTTACCCCACCTCTATGTCAGAGGTTTGCCAGCAGCTCAGTATATATCAGGGTTTATGTCCCAAAACAACAAAGGGTTCGCAGTAAGCCACAACTGAACCTTGCAAACCATCTTTCAAGCACTAGCAGTTTGAACAGTTACAGTGATTGGACACTATCTGTCTATATGTACGTAGATATCATTTGGAACAGGCCTGTTCACTTAATCTTCAAAACGGTTCCATTTCTTGTATTTATCCTCATTTCTATCTCTCTCTCTCTTAAGTGTTGCGTTTGGTATCTCCACTTTTGGGGACTGTAAGTTATTATGGGACCTTTCCTTACAGCACAGACATCTCCTTTTGATTCATGCTTTCATAATATGCTTTCTTAAACGCCAAATTCATTTTGGCGTTTAAGAAAGCATATTCCACACATGCATCTGGCATAAAGAGAAAATGATTATAGTTCCATTTGTAAGGTATTTGAGAGAAAGCAGCTTAGTGTGATGAATATGAATGAATATGAAAAGAAATGGCAGATATGCAGTTTAGCTTGAAAGCAGATTAGCTTGAAGGCAGCGCCAGACTCCTCCACTTCTTCCGCGCTCCTCTTTTTTCCCTTAAATCTAGCTCTTTGTCTCCCTCCCTTCTAAACTCCTCTAAATGCTGAGACTGTTGTTGTAGATTTACCCACTTGAGAAACGTATATTTTATTTTAAAACCGATCAGTAAGTACCAAATAAAAATTATAGTCCCAACAAAATTCACATTCAAATCTGTCTTTCATAAAAAATATGTCCAATTGCAAAGAAATGACTGATGTTTTTTAACCACCCTTTTGATGTTGAATAATTATGTTTAGCAAATGTATTGCAAAAATCTATCCAATACTCAGCAAGACATTTCACTCTAAAATGTCACTCCTAAAGGTGGTGTTTGAGAAAATACAGTATGATGTATCCTCTGTGGACCATGCATGTCTGTACAAAATGTAACGGCAATCCATCCTATATTTGTTGAGATATTTCAGTCCTAACCCAAGTAGTGGGCCGACTGACAAACCAACTTTACTACTTTTAAAGCAACGCTGCTAGCATGGCTACACATGTTTCCATTGAAGATATGTGGGGGGGGATCCAAAATGAGTGTTCTGTGAGGTAACAGAATTTGTTTGTTCAGAAAATCCTACCCTCCTTTGGTACAGGGAAATATTCTCAATATCCTAAAATGTCAGGTGGAGGCAGATCCATGCCCACCCGACGTGCCAGATGGTTGGTTACAGAAAACCAGAAGCTGTCGTCGGAAACTGTTTGGAGTCTTTCCAAAAGTACTTTGTGTGCTTAGCTCCAGGTGACTGGGTGTTCCATCTGTCAATCCAACTCTTGAGAAGAGCAATAACACATTTCCCGCCAGAAAAACCTTCATTGGCGTTCTTTCCTCTTCTTACAATTAAGAAGTAGTCCCCAGTTTGATATAACTGATGTTACTGCAGCATCCACGCTAAATGGAGTGAAGCCTTCGAGTTTAGGCGGTCAATTCAAGCTTTAGTGATACAGTCGTATACATGTGAAAAGCCTGACACCCTATTACAACCAACCCAACACATTCTCCTTAATATGACGCTCTATTTAAGCTGCACGATGTGCCTTACGCCACCCATCATCCACTTGGAGGCTCTGGGGGAAACCTATTTAATCAAACCTCCTCAATGTTCGGTGTGAAAAAAAAAATTTTTAGGGAGTGATGAGGTCAGACACTAGATACCAAACTCAAACGTGAGTCGTCTGACTGAACTGCTTTTGTTATTTTCAATGAACATTGTCCTCTCTATTTCACAGGAAGTAGCTGCCAGTAGCTCCTGGACACTGATTGTTTGGAACCACTGCGGTTTGGGCAAAAACACTTGAATTGAAGCCTGATGAGATGGATTTTGCATTTGAACATATCATTTTGTGATCCTGCGATTTTAATCCTCTGAATTTGTGAGAATCCAGCTGCCATGCACTAAATGTTTGTTTTACTGCACCTCTAACTTTAGTGATACATGCCATGCTACCAAACCAATAACTGTGATGCAATCAATCAAAGATTGGATTGGGTATTTGTTCATTTTGCTGTGATCCATACTCTGCATTGGTTGGGTCAGGATAAAAAATAATAAAATAGACATATTTTGTATCCACTCACATGGACATGTTTCATTTAAACTGCTCTGCCATGGTCTGTGAAGTAAACATATCACAACAAAACAACCTGATTCCTCAGAAGAAGGGGTCTTAGAAGCATCATTAGTTTTGTCAGTAGAAGTCGGCCCCCCATTTCCCTCTATCCTGATCCTCATTTTGTTAGAGGCATTAGATTGAAATGACAAAGATGCATCTCAGAATATAAAGCAGTTGAATCCAGGTCACAGGTTGTTTCTGTATCCTCTCAGTAGTTCAGCAGCTTCAAGGCAAGGCAAGTTTATTTATATAGCACTTCAAGGATGCGTGATTTGGCTCTCACTGATACACAGTCATCCAACAGGAAGGATTTGCTGTTTCTAACGTTAGCTTCTACTTTCATTACATTTGATGTTTTCTCCTTTCCTCTGTCCTTCCAACAAATCAAATGATGAGCGCCTGGTAAAACACAATGAGGTACACTCCTAATGAGGCTCTTTGTCCGGTTTGTCTGGATCTTGGTATTCTGTAATGATTTCCAAATCTCACTGTATTTATTACCGTGGTTTAAAAATTCCACTTTAATAAAACATGATTGCACTAACCACGTTCCTCGATGTAAGATTTATGATGATTCATTTCTTGTCAGCTCTTTACACTCCCTTGTGGATCCTTCTGTCTCTCCCCCCGCCCCCACCCCCCGGACTGTTGGGTTGTGTACGTGTTGAATTTGCTCGGAACAGGAGACATGTGGGCTGCATGAGGAGGATGAAACTGTCATCTAATTAGAGCTAGATGAATGCGCCGGGCCTCAACTCTTTGCAGAAGTAAACTGCGTGTGCGTGCGTGTGTGTGTGTGTGTGTGTGTGTGTTAGAGAGATTTTGTTATAATGGTAAAGTCAAATGATGTTAGGTTTAAAGGCTATGGAATGTGTTATTTCAATGAGGGTCCTCACAAAAAGAAAAAGACAAATATATATATGTGTGTGTGTGTGTGTGTGTGTGTGTATGTGTGTGTGTGTGTGTGTGTGTGTGTGTGTGTGAGTGTGTGTGTGAGTGTGTGTGTGTGTGTGTGTGTGTGTGTGTGTGTGTGTGTGTGTGTGTGTGTGTGTGTGTGTGTGTGTGTGTGTGTGTGTGTGTGTGTGTGTGTGTGTGTGTGTGTGTGTGTGTGTGTGTGTGTGTGTGTGTGTGTGTGTGTGTGTGTGTGTGTGTGTGTTCTCTCAAGTTGCACAGCAATGTAACTTTTGGCTTTTTGATGACCATATGTTGCACTAAATCTTAATGCTTTTAATGTTGTTGAAATGAGCTATATGGATACACTTGCCTTTACCTCATGTTCATATATGCCATAAAATGTTCATTTCATATTCTTGCTTCCAATGCAGGTAACGGGGACTTAGCAGTCAGCTGGTTATCTTCCAGAGGTACAGGTACACAAACAGTTTGCCGTTACCTCACTTATTCTGCATGGTATTTTAGAACCAAATTCAGATCATACATGTGGGAGGAAAAAGACAGGTGGGAGGTTGAGGTAAGAATCTCTGTTCATGTTATGCAGCGCTGCACTATCCAAATATGATAAATATGAATCCTGAGGGGGCGACTTTCCATTTGTGGAGCTGTCGTCACATCCCTGTCAAAGAGTGTATTTATTATCATCACACTGTCTGATCTCTATATTTCACTTCACTAATCACAGTAGTGCCGTGTGTGATCCCTCCACTGCAGTTCAGCAGGACAACACCGTCTTATATCCTCTTTTAAGAAAGATAGAAGAAATATGATTGATATATTAATAACACTGTTTCAAGATGAATTGGTGCTCTGTGTAGTGTGCGTGGTATCAGAGGCATGTCAATGTATTGGATCCCGACTAATCACTCAAATGTATAGTGAACTTGATTAAGAGGCTGTGACTGGTGAATTGTCTTTGTGTGAAGTATAAGTGAAAATATTGAATTGCTACGATGTCGCTGTGACAGGTGCATTACTCTCTGCCACACAATACTGCTACGTTACACTAATGATCTCAGTTTGTAAAGAAATCATTTTAGTGGCATACTGGTACCTGTGCATAACTCCATGTGTTAGTCGTGGAACACGCTGTGCAGAATTAGTTCCATGCAAACCCTTTACTGGTGAAACTATATGATATAGTCACACAGCAACTTGACAGCTGCGTTGTATTGAAGTTCAACCTTTCTCTGATGTGTTCGATTCATTGTAAAGTGTTGCAAAACAGAGTTGCAAGGTTCCTTTACTAAAGCTCTATCACATCTCCAAAGGATTTCTTTAAAAATGAATACATATAATCAAACAATTCATATACATATAATATATAATATTATTAATGTATAAAGTGTTCGCTTAAGAAAACAAGCATTAAAGCACCTTTCCTTAGTATGTAGAGAATTTCGATTAGCTCTTTTCATGGCTGACTCTTACAGATGATGTCTTTACATTCTGAATCTTCCCAGGCAAAAGGATGGTTTGGTTTGTACATGAAGGGGCTGCGGGACATTCATGGTGACTTGCTGATTCCCTTAAAAAGGGTTAGGGTTAGGGTTAGGGGTTAGGGTTAGGGGTTAGGGTTAGGACTTTCAATAAGGGAGGCATGGCCTACCCCCCATTGTCTGAGAGATTCGATGAGTCAGCACCGCTCAGATTCAGCTCAACCAGGGAGTGACCACTTTCAAATGTGCTTTCGGGTCATTCAGAGCAGCACGATGACGGGAACAGGAGAACAAGTTGTTAAAGGTGCTGTCTCTGCGCTGCAGGTTGAACACTAAAGTAAAGTCTGCATTTTCTTACCTTGAGTATCACACATTTTCCTTGGCTCTAGGACGATATTAGTTGAGTTATTTTGAGTTTTACATCTGTCTTTTCTGAAAACCAATGTTTAAATGTTCCTTAAGAAGCTTCGATGTCAGAAAACATATGTATTCACTGGGCAGAGACCCTCCATGGGATAGAAGAGGTCAAGACGTGCATTCAGTTCTCGGTGTGTGTGGTACCTGCAGTCTTGCCGGGGGTTGGCTACATATCCTGGGTACGATCCTTCGGTGATGTGTCGGCACATTTTGCTGTCTCTGTCTGAAGGCAGCAGCATTCCGGCTCGCACCATCAGACCCAGGCAGTGGTCGAACGTGTTCCTCTCCTCTGGACCGTCCTCTGTGAAGAAACAGTGGCCCAGCGTGTCATAGCCCACCACGTCCTTCACCTGGGGGCAAAACAGATTTTTTAATGAAACACAGGATCATCACACTAGTGCAATGCCTTGGTCCTCAATTTGGAGAAATCCTTTCCAAAATTGACTGAAACTTTTCAGGGCTTAATTTAAGATGTTAAATGTAAAAATGTTCAACCTGGAGGAGGGGGTTGCTCTTTTGTTACTTAATGCATATCATACAATTTGACTGAAAATGACTGAATACTGCAAGAAGTGAGACTCTAAAACATCACTTCAGAGTATCTTTTCTTCTTGTCTCTGGGCACAGATGTATTGAGATATTGTGTTCTAAGATAGTGCCCCAAACATTCAGATGAAGGTTGCTCACTGAATGCATCTGTTATAAAAGGATGTGGATCGATGTCCTTGGCTGACTTCCTGCAGCCTCCCCACAGGCATTGATGGCATGAAATTATAACCTGAAAATTACCCTTCAGCTATTTCTGTCTGCTCTTTCAATTGGACCTACAGATCAAACTGTGATTATAAAAACGTTTAGTTATTCAGGCACTCTGAAGTTTCTTTAGCAGTTTCTTTAGTAATTGTTGTTTCTGGGAAAACTAGGGGATTTAACATGGGAACCAACAGGAAATGGAGGTGATGAGGAGCAACAACCTGCCTGATGAGCTATTTTTGTCAATTAAAAAACCCCAAAAGAAAGCTGAAAACTTTGACTGTACATACTGTCGTTTTTTAAAGAGGTCCTATTATGCTATTTACGGGGGTTTCCCTTTCCTGTAGTGTGTTATGTTATTGTGCATGTAAATGGTTTGCAAAGGCTAACCCCCCCTGCCTGAAACGCCTCCATTGGACTCCTTTGTTTACTTTTGTGACAAAGTGACATCACTATGTAACACTCACACTTCTATTGTCTAGCGCTTCAACACATTGTATGTGATAGGCTAAGGGGCGGGACATCTCTAAGCTGTTGACCAATCACAACAGAGCCGGCCAGCTAACCAATCAGAGCAGACTGGGCTCTGGTTTCAGACAGAGGGTGAAAAGAGGTGCTGCAGCACAGGCAGTATGAGAACAATAAAGAGCTTTCTGAACATTAAAGGTCCCATGTCATGGCCATTTCTACTGATCATAATTCCATTGTTGAGGTATACTAGAATAGATTTATATTGTTCAATGTTCCAAACTCACATTGGTTTCTCATACAGCATCTCTGTATAGTATGCAGAGATGGGGTCGTTACTAAAAAAAAGTAATATATTACACTACTTCGTTACTCTCTACATAAAGTAACTCGTTACTTTACTCGTTACTTTACTCGCAGGGCCGGCCCGCCCCTCCCTGCAGGCAGATCACGCAGACTGCTAAAGTTTCAAATGTTCTCTTTAGTTCAGTTTCCATTGATAAGACTGATCCAGATCCTGAATGTTCTCCTATCTGACCATGGCTGCCCTCTGTCTCCTGCTATCTGTATTTTGCGCAGTCTATCTCTGCTCACGCTGTTGCGTCGGCGTGTTCTCCTGCGTGTTGGCCATGTGTCGCACTGGAACCAGACTGGAGCACACCGCAGACTTCAGCCAAGCACGTACGAACTGCGCATGCGTGAGTGGCAATAACTCTCCTTACCAGCAGGCGGCGGTAGTGTGTATTCGTCATTCAAAACAGGCAACAACCGGAAAACAGAGCAGAAGAACAGACTACGTGATCTAAACAAACAACAAATAGCTGTGCGTTAGCTTCACCTTAGCATGTGTTCTTTGCAGGTGTTTGTTGAGGTTTGATTATGACTGATTTTAGTAAGTAACGAAGTAACGCGTGTCGGAGCAATGTTAGTAACTGTAGTGTGATTACTGAATTATAAAAGTAGCGCGTTACACTACTCCGTTACCGACAAAAGTAATATTATTACTCTGATAGTATGTGTATTCACTCTCTGTCCTACACGGCTTGTTGGAGCTCCTGCCCCCCCCCCCCCCTGTGAGCCCACTGTGCTCTGATGTGTATTTATGTGTTACAATGGTGTTTGTTAGCAACCGGAAAATGACACCAGACAAACAGATGAGAATGCTGCGTGGGGTCTGGGTGCCGTGTTGGCGGGACGTTGCGGGGCTCGCTGCTCCGCCCTTTGAGACTCGAGGAGCCGACAGTGTGAGCTGGATTACTGGTGTCGTTTCTTGGTTACTGCGAGACAGCAACCAGGAAACGTTTGAAACCGTTGGAAACAGTTTCTCGAGACTACGCGAAACTCAGCATGAACTCAGCCTGAGCACACACGTGAGTGTGTGGCGAACTGTGAGTGGAGATCCACGCAGCTGCGGCTGAGAAAAGATACGGCAGAGTGTGTGAGGAGCTCCACGGATTGGTCCATTTGGACCTGGGCATGTTCACGTCACTGTACCCAGGAAGAAAAAGAGAAATCTCCAACGAGGCGTTCTGGGGCAGCATAGACAGGTCTTCTCTGTGTTAGAGTTTTACTCCCTACAGGGTGTACTTTGAGGGTTTGTGACTCTGCAGACCTTTTACATGCATAAAAAGCTACATAACACACAAGGGGACGGGTGATAACCAGAAAAGCATGACATGGGACCTTTAAGGCATGGAGACATGTCCTAGTAGAGACACTAGATACTGATATACACCTGAAAATGAACATAATATGTCCTCTTTAATTTAGTTTAAATCCATTTCAAGTTCACATACACACAGGAATGTTCTTTTTGGTGTCATAAAGTGTTTTCAATGAAGTGTGTCATCAAGTGTGGGTGTTTTAAATGTGACCTGCCAATTGAAAATGTGCTCTGACCTAAATATAAAACAATTTAGGTCAATCAAATGGCAACTTTATACTAAATACAAGTTTACAATTGCAGGAATTGTGCTTATTCACAAGCGTTAGACACAAAGATAATACCTGAACAATAAGCATATTTCTAACTTTTTCTTAATTATGCTTACAAATAATCTAAATGTATTACAATTGAAAAATTAAACTTGAATAAATCTTCCTTACGTACCAGCAGTCCGTTGGAGCTGTGGATGGTGACGCAGCGGGAGAAGGAGTGGTGGATGGACAGGTCGGTGACAGCTGTGGGGGGGTCGTAGCCCCCCCTCTCGTCCACGTCTCCGTTCATATGGAAATGGACTGGGTAGTGTCCCATTGTTTGCTGGCCCATGTGCTGCAGCTCCACCCCCGATATATGAACCGCCCGGAAGCCCCGCTCCACCTGAAGAGGAGCGCAGTCACTTCAAATCAAATTGAGGTATTAAAAGACACAAAGGCTGTTTCAAGTCAATGAAAAATATCAAACTGAAAGAAGGGAAAGAGGGATAAGGGCAAAACGAGAGATACTGAAAAGGAAAGAGGGGCATGAAAGAGCAAACAAGCAGGAGTGAGCAGAGAGAAAGAAAGGAGGAGGGTTTCTTTCAATTGATCTACAATCTATAAACAGTACCTTTAATTGTATTAGTATGGTTTATGATTTGGCAGGGGGGTGATACGGGGGAGAGTCTATAGTTCACAAAGGAAGAACATGGGGAAAAAGGGAAACAATGTAGGGTTCAGTAGTGAGATGTAGAGAAGGCAGCATGAAGCAAGAGCGGTGTTGAGCAAAAAGGACTTGAAAGGACGGTTGAAGGAGGAAGGAATCACAGAAGAGGGCTGCAAATCTAGAATGGAGGGAGGTTATATTTAACACAGGCTCCGCCCTCTACTGGACTCTATGGGTACTACCCTTAACCATGCTATGCGAGCATTCACACACTGAGTTGCATAAACGTAGCCGGCCAATCGGGGCGAGCCTACCTGAATGCGTGCGCAGGCACACATATATAAGGCGGCTACGCCTCCTGACTGTCATCCTTTTCTCTTCAGCGAGCAACAACTGACAGAGAAAAGTAAAACGTTTGAAAGAAGAAGAAAGAAGTTATCATACCTTTATGGAGTCGCCACTTCTAGAGGCCCGGGCCTGTCCTTCGTGCCCTGGCTTAATAGCGGGCGCCGATCCCCACCACCTCTGCTTCGAGTGTTTGGGGGACCAGGCTATGGCCGAGGCGGTGCCATTCACGTTCGCCATTCCAGCGGGGCGGATGGCTCCGTTTCCCGGGGAGGAGGATGACGAGGACTTCTCGTTGTCGGGCACTTCGGGGTCCGGCGTCAAGTCCACCGCCCAGGTCTGTACTTCCCCCTGGTGATGACCAGCGGAGCCTGGCAGCCCATCTGCTCCCGGCAGGTAGCAGGCTGGGCGGAGAACCTCTGCCCCGCTGCCGCGTGACAGGGCGGATGCAAATAAACACGGGTGTGTTGGGCGTCTCGCTCATTGCTCTTCCGCAAGATGCCCCCACCGCGATTATTTGGCCGCAACATCGGCCAAATTAATAGCTTGGTCTACGGTGTGGCCGCCACTGCATGCCGTGTGATGTCCCTGGGGCATCATACCGCATGGCACTTTCCAAAAAGGCCGTGATGATCTCCTGGGAGCCCCTGTGTCTACGGAAGGGCTCTTTGGATCGATGTCCTTGGTCACGTGGATGAGGAGTAGTCGCAGCTTGGCGTATGCTGCTTCTTACGCTCATCCTCAGAGGACAGAACACTGTCCCACACTCGCCGCCCTGCTGTAAACTCCAGTAAAGGAAGCAGCAGGTGGGCGCGCGCACGTGAGTGGAATAAACCGCAGAAAGTGCTGTCAAAGCACTGTGCGGGTCCAAGAGACGCTATTGCCGGCGTGAAAGTTTTTCCTGAAACTGCAGTCTCCGACGCTGCAGCTTCATACTATTGGGCCCCATGAGAGCGTGCCGCGGTGCGTTCAAGGACCTCAGTAGAAAATCGGCCCTTTCTGTGTCAGCCCCCCATGGGCCAATCTTCCTTTTATGGAAGGTTTGGCGGTGGAGTAGGCCACCAGAGAGTGCTACAGCTTCTTAGCTGCGACTCCACAGCTGCTTGCAGGTCCCCTAACACAGTGTTATGGGGAATGGAAGCTCAGCTGTGTACTGACAGAGTGGATGGACAGGACACTGAAACTGGGGTACTCACTCCAGTTTTGCAGCGTCCCTCCTCCATTCAGGCAAATCTATCATCCAGGAGGAGATTACATAGTGATGTTTCCTTTGAACAGTGTGCACTCTCAGGACAGAGAAAAGGGCCTTTACTCCATGTACTTCCTGGTTCCCAAGAAGACAGGAGAATTCAGACCCATTCTGGATCTTCACAGCCTGAATCAGCACATTGCCTGCGAAAAGTTCCATTATGTAAACCAATTACTGGAACCACGGCAGCCGGGCGATTGGTTCACAACCATCGACCTGAAGGACGCTTACTTTCATGTCGAAAATATCTCCAAAGCAAAGAAAGTATTTGCATTTGCCTTCCAGGGGATAGCCTACGAGTACAACAGAGTACCGTTTGGCTACTCCCTATCCCCACGCACGTTTAGCTGGACAGGCTGAGATGGGAGGGACTGCCTGACAAAGTTATTCAGACTATCCAGGCAGCAAGAGCAGGATTGGGATTCCAGCGGTGGTGTGAAGAAAGGAGTCTAGAGCCTCTATCATGTACGTTGGGCTCTATTCTGTCCTATTTACAGATACTGGTGGACAGGGGGCTTGCTCATTCCACAATTAAGGTGTATGCAGCAGCCATCTCGTCCTGCAATGAGGGATTTGGCGGCAGGTCAGCCTTTAGTCTACCGCTTATGGCGCGGTTTTTGCAGGGGGTTAGGAGACTGCGCCCTGTGGTGCACGTCTCCACCCCGCATTGGGATCTGCCGTTGGTGCTCGAGGCTCTGGTCACATAACCATTTGAGCCTCTTGAGCTCTCCTCCCTGAAGGCTCTGTCATTGAAAACAGCTTTGCTGCTTGCCTTGACTTTGGCCAAGAGAGTGTGCGAGCTGACCACTCAGTCGGGGCACCCGAGTTGCCTTTTGATTCGGGGTGACCGTAGCGGGGCGACACTCAGACCGAACCCCTCCTTTGTTTCCAAAAACCTAAGGAGGCTTTAGTCTTCCACGCCATATTGGGGCCAGGGAGGCTAAATTGCACCTCCTCTGCCCGGTGCGTGCGCTGGCATGTTATGTAGGGCGCACAGCTTCCATTGGGCGCACTGAACAACTGTTAGTGTGCTTTGGGGATGGTGTTGCCGGTAAAGCTCTGTCCAAGAAACGCCTGAGAGGATGGCTCTGCGAGTGCATTTCACATGCCTATGGACAGGCGGGGAGAGCCTTCCCCACTGGGGTCCGTGCACACTCTGCACGGGGTATGGCCGTGTCAACAGCCTTGTTCAACGCGTGAGTGTGGAGGACATATGCACGGCGGCGTCTTGGTCTACGTCAGGCCCCTTCATAAGGTTTTATCTCTTGGACATGTCTGGCTCCTTTTCATCCTCGGTGCTTGCTGGAGCAACACATGACTGGTGAGAGGGGGGGCTCTGGGTCCAACACGTTCTCACTCCCAACCCGTCACATGTTGACGGTCGGTCAGGGCCCCTCCCTGTCACCCTATTACGGACAGGGTACCCCTTGCGCGTCAGTTTTCAACTATCAGGGAGTCCCATTGACTTGCATAGAGCTCCCTGAACGTTGGTAATAGACGAGTTGGGATCGCGGCGAAATGCTCTCTGCAGATCCATTCTCACAGCGTTTATCAACCTTTTTCTTACTCAATATCAAGCCACACTGATTGTTTTTACTTCTTTATTTTAATTGAATAATGTAGGACTTTTGTTGCCGTCAGTTCTGGGGAGAGTAGGGGCTCAGAATACTGAAATCTGTATGGTTTCATCGTTTTTTCCTTCTAATTTTGTATTCTTTTCAAAACCACACACTGTTATTTACTCAACAATAACACATAATTATCCTTGTGTTTATTTATTGGTTTGATTAATAAACACAAGTTGGAGTCCGTCAGGACCGAGGGTCGGAGCAGCTCAGTTGCTTTAGAGAATTTTACACCCGGAAGTAAGTATTCTCTCCACTTCGCTTGACAAACCCCGTGATAGTCCTCAAGCTCTGTGATTGGATGTTTGAGTGTGCTCCGAGGGTTACGCCGAGCGTCGAACAGCACTTGAAATGGGATGGAACCACGGCAGACTGTCCAAAACTGGATTTGAACGGGTCCACCCCCCCTCCCCGTCCCCAGAACTACACATGCTGGCTATTGTGTTTCACAACATGTTCTATGGCACGTCTCTACTGGGAATTGTAGTTTTAAAAGACGTTTTCGTATTTCCCATAATAAGGAGTTGCCAGTATTAAACTGTGTACATCCCTGGAGGTTTAGGGGATAGGAAACACTCACATTTAAAACATATAATTAATAAATGCGTGAAAATTGCTTGTGCCCATAATGGGCAGCATTAATATATATACCCACATGCCAGCTAAGGTCAGAAGAGCTTTATTTAACAGCTGGTCTTATGTTTGTGACCCCTCCTGTTGTTCATTGATAAGCCTGAAACATGCACTTGTCAAGGTTCAGAGGCACATTTTGCAAATATGGCAGTAGCCATCGATCAGCTTAAGATAAGATATACTTTATTGATCCCAAGTTGTACTTTGTCAGGCTTAATATTTATACCCCCAACGATTTTTTCTTATTCAAAATAAGACCTTAACCTAAAGTATTCTTTAATGTTTAAATAAAGCCTTATTAGTTTGTCTGTCTGTGTCTCCTATTAATATCTAATAATAAAAATAATACATTTCAATAACGTGCTTTAACCACCACTTTCTATCAGCTGTGCACCGTTATGGTGTACATATACCAATATACCGATTGGATCAAATATAAAAGTCAGCCGAATTAGTATTGATACTGCAAGGAGACTTATATTGTGAAGAGAAATTGAAGATTTTGTTTAATTGCTGATATATTTATGATCCACGTCACATATTCAGTTTCGGCGGCAGTTCTTCCTGTTTGTCTAGAAGTCTTCTCATCAGGGCTCTATAAATAGAGAACTACGGCAGCTATGTAATATGTAATGCAGCCGAACCGTGTATTACAATGCCGTTATGTGATGACTTTCAAAGAGAAAAGCAAGAACACTCGGAATAAAGTATTTAAAAAAAAAATTAAAAAAAATCGGATTTCACATCAACAGGAAGTCCGGTTAACTAAAATGTCCGTGCGGAACAATACCCCAACCCATAGATCTGTGGGTGAATAATGTCAATCACCACATTACACACATCCCTTCACATTTACATTTACATTAAAGTATTTCGAGGCCTTCTAAAATGTTTTTAAATATAATTAGGGTTGTAGTTGAAGAGTTTGTAACGGACAACGGCACGTCCATTAATTCCACAACCACACACATGGATTAACATCGATTTAATACATTAATGTAGCCTTTGTTTCTGCTAAAAGAGGTGTCGACCAGCTGGGGCAACAAGAAAATCGGCGAAATTGAGACTATTAAAAAATAAATAACAACCGACCGTCGGGGAGCGTCTATTATCAACGCCATGGGAGGTCTATGAAGGTCTATGGGACGCCCTGCGCATTGAAAACTGACTCACAAGGGGTACCCTGTCCGTAATAAAGTGACGGGGAGGGGCCCTGACCGACCGTCAACATGTGACGGGTTGGGAGTGAGAACGTGTTGCTGGGTCAGTAGGCATCTGACCCCCCCCCCCTGGGACATAGTGCGCTTATGTTTTCCCATGCGCCTTAGGGACCCAGGAAACGTAGTATGCTGTAAACCCCGTACAGGACTGGAGGACGCTCCTCGCCTTCCTCACTATTTTCCATGACTCTACATGAGGTAAGCGTGTGTGAGTGTGGAGACCAAACGCCAGTCAGGGGCAGTGTGGTGGGTCGATGTTGTTGAACGACAGGGCGTTTATCCATCAGGGCTCCACCCACTGTACCCATAGAGTCCAGTAGAGGGTGGAGCCTGTGTGAAATATAACTAGGGTTACGTATTGTAACCCTAGTTATATAAGCACAGGCGGAGCCCTCTACCTACGGGCCCTGTCTTTCCTATGCCGCTCGCTGAAGAGGTTGTAGGATGACAGGCAGGAGACGTACCTTCTATACTGTGGGCCTGCGCGCGCATTCAGGTAGGCTCGCCCAGATTGGCCGGCTAAGTTTATGCAACTCAGTATGTGAATGCTCGCATAGCATGGTTAAGGGTAGCACCCATAGAGTCCAGTAGAGGGCTCCGCCTGTGCTTATATAACCAGGGTTACAATACATAACCCCCCGTTACACTCCACAGGTGGAAAAGTCAGAAAGGAAGGATGGAATGTATGGAAGAGAGAAAGAAAGCAGGAAGGAAAAGAGATATGGAGGATTCAAAATGAATGGGGAAGAGGGAAGAAACAGGAAGTAGGGGATGGGATGGAAGAAGGATGTAACAAATATGAAGAGATTGAAAGATAGCCTGGAGGAAAAACTATAGGAGCAGAGTAAATAAAGAGAAGGAAAAATAAGAGGTCAGATAGAGGTGATGACAGTCCAAAATAAATCACAGTGACCCAGCTTCGCACGCATCACACTTCTGGGGATTTGAATTGTTATTTCAGTTTAGTAAAGATTACAACATTTAAAAACCTTTTGATGTTCACAAAGCAATTTTTTAAAATACAAGTGGAAACTAAGGCTGCTGCTCTGAGCTCCTGATATTGGTGGAGATACGAGGTCTTAGCACAACCAACTGTCAAGGGGTAAGTTTACCTGAGGCGTTTGGAAGGGCTTCACTTGAATCTCAGAGGCTTTCCTATGTGCATGCATGGTAATGTGTGACAGACTGTGATGGAAATGTTTAATAGGATGATATCTGCCCCGGGGCCACAGAGGCATGAAGGCAGCAGGAACACAGTCTCTCTATCATGGTTCTGAGTTCTCCTTTTTAACTTTTCATTCTTATTTTCTTTGCTTGTCTGTGTTCTGTCTCAGAGTGGTGCAGTGAAGACGTATTTTTGTTGGCCAACCCGGAAGTTAGCATTGGCAAAGGGCTCCGTCGACAAAAAGTACTAGGATTTTTCCTTTGGATTTCCGTATGTTGCAGAAAATAAGCTCTTTGGCAAACACACATTCATGATACTTAAAACGCTATGTTCAGCAGTATAATCTCCAAATATTAATGCCACTTCGTGCATAGTAAAAAGCTAACGCTATGCTATAAACAAACTATATCATGGTCACATGGCATAAGAAGGCTAATGTCAGCGTGGTGACGTTTCGTAGTTTATTTAGATACTTGTTAGCAACCTCCCTTTTTATGACACATAGCAACTTCTGACATTTACTAGTGAAGAAGAAGAAGAATTGGGGGGGATGAAACCTTCTCTAATGGTCACACATGCAGAGCACAGCACACACAGTGACATTTTGTCTCTGCTTTTAACCCATCCTAGGAGTAGTGGGCTATTGCACAGTGCCCGGGAGCAATGGGGGTGAAGGGGGGTCTCTGGTGCCTTGCTCAAGGGCACCACGGCAGGGCAGGAGGTGAACTGGGACCTCTCCAAGTAGCAGTCCACACTCCATATTTAGGTCTGGTCGGGGACTTGAACTGGCAACCCTACGGCTCCCAGTCCAAGCCCCTACTGACTGAGCCACTGCCGGGGTATTTCTGTGAGAAGAAAAATGTGAAAATCTCTTGGGTTTCAACCACAGACCTCACTTCAGGCTTCTAATCACAAACACGTAAAAAAGACCCCATTTACTAAAAGAAAAGGGAACTTGAAGTGGTAAAATGCCAACTTGTTTCCGGTTTTTAGGCCTTGTTTCTGCACCACTCTATTCCAGACCCGGCCCCCGTCAGTAGATGTCCTCCACCAACTCCTCAGTCCACTGCCAGATTGTCTTTGTGCCATGAGCCTTTCCAGCATTTCATTCCAAAGCCCTCCAGTCCCTGTCTTCTGCCTGAGTTTTAGACCTTTTACTGTTTTCCCCCGGACTATGATTTAGCTTAGCCCTTTACCTAGTTAGCCTGCCAGCATTTTTAGCATCTGTGCGCCTCTTTTTGTAAGTAAAGACTCTCTTCTTTGGGTTATTTTGTCCTTGTACTGACACTCTGGTCCTTTCCTCTCCTGTGTCTCTCTCCTGTCGCAGATTGTCAGGCTTGTACAGCATGGATTTAATCAACCGTATTAACCTTCCTTTACATTACTTTTACATTTTTAAACATCAGAACATTTCATTTTTTTATTTGAGCTTTCCACATTCAGGGACCATAAAATACTTTTTCTTAGTTTTGGAAAAGAAACATTCAGCTTAGTCTAATTTGTAGAAAAATATCCTTATTGAGCTTCTGGAGACAACACAGACGACCTTGCTAACTGACTCAGATTGTTTGGGCAACTCAATGAACGGTGCTTCATTGAAATGCTGCCTCAGATTGTGATGCGCTTTCAAAAAACCTTATCTGCTGGAGAGAAAGCATGAATAACCATGGCTGGCGGATTTTGAAGCCGCCCCAGCTCGGGAGCAGGTCTCTGCTTAGTGCTGGTTCTCAGGAAGCACACTTCCCCCCGGTGGGAACTGGTTCATAAGTTAGCCACCTGTTGTTTCGTTCTGTCAATTAAAAGGTTGAAACAGCAGCGTACC
Source organism: Pogonophryne albipinna (assembly GCA_028583405.1). Lineage (NCBI taxonomy): Eukaryota > Metazoa > Chordata > Actinopteri > Perciformes > Artedidraconidae > Pogonophryne > Pogonophryne albipinna. Next base: position 654,386 of record JAPTMU010000027.1, on the reverse strand, counting down.
TTCACGTGTCCACCGAACGTGTCGAAGTCGAAGAAGTTGCAGGCCTCGTTGCCGTAGCAGCCGGGCTCCATCTCTCCACGGACCAGGATGTTACGAGTCAGCAGGCCCACCTCCGCCCTCATGTCCACCCCATCTACTTCCTCACCCATGTGGATGAACTTGGCCTTACCTTCACACACAAACACACAAACACACCAATTGCAAAGGAGGAGGACATAATGCTGAGGCAAAAATCATACAGTATATGTGCAGCTAGCACTTATAATTATGTTGACAGACAGTAAAACCATGATTATTTTTCTACAGTTTGCAAAAATTAACCATCATAAGCTACTGGTCATAACCATACTAATGAGACTGTAGCATCACAATTCTTCAGTTATGTTAGGTATTGTAAATTCTTCTTTTAAATGTCTCATTCTAGCTGAGTATCTGAAAACATGTAGGTTCTGACAGCGAAGCTAACGCTAACTAGCATTAGCTCGAGCAGCTACAGCACAGAGCTGTTCACAGTACCGTTATCAAATTCACTCAGATATCCAAACTTTGTAACGCTTTACTTAAAATAGATGTATCAGTATTAGTATAAGCTGCACTTAACATAAACTAACATAAAAGACTAAAGTTCCTATCTGCATGTTAACATCATTTTAAATATTTCACTGATGACTCTTTGGTTAACTTTTTTAAATTAAATGTCTTATAGAATTCTAACATTCCTTAAATGTCCTTTCTAATATTAGCAATGGTTATTGCCTTTCAAAGAAAGGTTCAAAGAAAGAAAAGAAAACTTGATATTTCTTCTGGTATCATCAGATCTCAGACCTAAATCTCATGGTGAATCGCTTTGCTTTATAAAGCTAGGTAAATGTCAGGATATAAATAGAATAATGCTAAATCCTTTACTGCTTTAACCTGTTAAGCCCTAAGCCTGTTTTTCAGGTCTCAGGCTCGGAAATGACATTCCCACAACAAATGACTATATCTTCACTTCTAAAAGGGTTAAATTAATCATCTTTATTCTCAAAGCAATGATAAAAATAGATTTTTTTTATTTGAAAGTAAATTCAGATTGAACATAGTAAAACAATGTAAATTATAGTGTCCGTCCAAAAAAACAAACATTACTTATAGTGAAAACCACCCCTTGAATGATGGGATAGTAGACTAAAAGCTTTAGGAATCCAAACTATAATATATAATTAGTACCCTGTATCGAGATTGATGCAAAATAAGTGACATTTGACCTTTTTAGAGAGATTTAGAAGAAGAAAAACACTTGACACCTCTTTTAAACCGTTAGAGCCAATAGAATCGAGGGGAAGTTCCTAAAAATCCATCAAACCACTACCCATTGGTGAATGAGTAATGCGTAGCCAGAATGTCCGGAACCGGAAGCTGTCATACACTCTCGTACCTATCATAGCAGCTATATATGAAAACCCTGTTGTTGACATAAATATGATGATGGATTATCAGTAATCATTTAAAAGTGACAGAGACAGATTGGATTAACCATTGGATTACCTTCAGCAGCGTTTTTATCGTTTTAATGCCATTGAACACAACTTTTGATCAGAAAACAGCAAAGGTAAGATGTTTTTTGCCGTTTTGGCTGCGTAAAGCTAAGTTGTTTGTTGTCTGGTTTCACATTCGCTGCCCTGAGTTTTTCTTTCTAGAATCTGTGGAATCTCAGCTTTCATGTGATATTTTGTTTGTGCAGATCCGATAAGTAATACGGTATCTCTACCGTGAGTTCTGTGCTAAGTGCGTTAGCATTTTTTCGCTCAGGGCTAATTCAGAGGCTTGGTAGTTGGTATTACCCTTGTGTTTTGTTTAGCTAAAAATGGTTAATATTGCCTGATAGCTGAGTTTCTTCCCGTTAAGTGGGTATGACACATTCATAGTTTGTTAAATGTTGAGAAGCCCTCAGACGCTGTTTCTTGCAAGATGTTGCGTTTTGCTTAACTGGTTAAGCCATTGATTAACTTCAGAGCATTTATGTTCCTCACTCAGGCCCAAGTTGTAGCACAACAAACTGATAAATAGCCTTTGGCTATCTGTCTGTGTATCTCTCTCAACTATCTCTCAGCTCCCAGCTTCCAACAACAAAAGCAGCACACCTTCTCAGTTTGTGAATAACCTCAGGGAGTGGGGAACAGACTCCATTATCACTGCTTGTTAAAAGACTGCAGCAAAGTGGCACGCAGGCAGGGATTAATGAGACAGATTATAGTGAGGCGGAGATTGATAGGAGCTCTGAGGAGCTGCCTCAGGCTCATAACAACAGGATTTCCTCTGGTTGGCCAAACACTAGTGACATCTGCAAGAGGGGGGAAAAAAGAGAGAGGGGGGGGTTATGGACGGATTTTTTGATGCAGCTGGGCAGGACATTTGAAGATAAATGCTGAACTCCTAAATCCAAGGCAAAAGAAACACAAACTTCACTTCTCGGTGCGTGAATCAGTAGAAGGAAGCGACAGCTTTGAGAGGACGTGTCATCTCACATTATGCTGACGTGGGGCAAAGGGTGTTTCCAAGAGACACAGACAGAAAACATTTGAATCAAACAGGAGAACAGTGAGGGCGGAAGGCTGACCTCAGACTCTCTGCTGAATGAGTATTTGTATGGTTTCATACTAGCATAGGAGGGTTACTTTACAAATGTATTCCTTTTTAAGTTACCTGTAAAACAAAGTATTCAGTAACGTTATCTGAGTATCACAATACAAAAGTCATGTAACCTGATTACTTTACGTTACTCTTGGATTTCGTAAACATCAAATGCAATGCAAATAAATAAGTGTTTTTTACATAAAGAGCCTGTGACAGCATCCCAACAACTGTTGTGCAATGAAATATTGGGCTACTAGTCATCTCGAACCGTCAGTTTAAAAAAGAAGGTGCGATACCGTTCCGATAAATATCAATAATTTCGAACATCGCGGGGAAATTCCTTCGAGTCATTTTGAAGTTTTGGGGGAAGCCGGAAGTGACGTCAATGCGGGAACGCTTCACTGTGCGGCGAGAGAGCCAAACACGGACAAAGTGTGTTGTCATGCGTAGAAATGGTGAATTACTGAGTTTAGGCACGTTAATAACGTTTAAATGAAGTTGACTACAGTATATTCAAATTTGTCAGTGCTTTCATGTCAATTCGGCGAACATAAACATAAATGATCGTGGTGAAGATGATGATTAAATTAGGATTACAAATCGGTAGTGAGAGCTGCTGAATTTCCTCCTGTAGGATGTGATATAAAAACAAATCCATAATTTTTGTAGTTGTAAACTCAAGTGGATGAAACTACATTTATTAGTGATTTCATGTCAATTCGGCGAACATATGATACATTAAATGATTGTGAGGATGATGATTAAAAATCGTTTGTTTGAGCCGGTCTGCATTTCCTGATGAGAAAACAAACCGATGCTTTTTGTAGTTGTACACCAACGTGGATTAAACGTGTGTTTTTTTTACCACAATGTTGGGGAAATTAATGGATAAAATGCACGGATTATTATTATTATTATTCCCACTCCGATCGGGACACTAGGTCCACCGTGTCCCCGCAGCGAGGCTCCCCCCGTTGACAGTTTATGTGGGCTGGGTGCAGTGGCGGACTGGCCATCGGGACGAATCCCGATGGGCCGGTACCGAAGTGGGCCGGTCGGATAAGTCACTAGCACATCCCCCATAGGCGGCGCGTGAGGCTCAGGTTTGGGAAGGCTAAATCACTTCTTTTACCTGACGCTGCCCGCCTCCGGAGTCTATAGAAAAGAGATCAACTCAGTGTGCGGAGTTTAAATCTCTCAAGTCATATTACAGGATAAAGGAAATACAGTTTAAACTGCCGTATGCAGAGAAGACGCCGACGTGTCGCACTTATCATTCATATTACATCATCAATCAGATCATCGATCATATAATATCATATCATATATTTCCTTATCTGAGTCAGCTTCTCCAGCCGTATCTGGCCGTGCAACACTTACAGTGTCACATACTGTATGCAGAAGTATTATTTTAAGCAACACATTATGTTGACGAAACACTCGAGTCAAATGTAATTAAAGTCAGATCCACTCGTGTCTTAGATGGGGCAGTGATATCATAAAACTATACGCTTTCAAACACTCGGTAGTTTATTTATTTTTTAACCAGTTGTTCTGTATTCTCCTTGCAGGTGCAACTCTGTGGCTTGTATCCTGGATTATATGTTTAAGTCATGGATGTTTAAAACTCATATTTGTCTAATATTAGTTTACTTTTCATTAATGAAGTATGATGCTGCGCTGTCAGTACACTTGTCCCTGTTTGTGATTGGTCAAATGTAGCTAACCCCGCCCCTTTCACGTGAACGTGCTCTCAGCTGGTGAGAGAAACCCTGGCTTGATTTACCGAGTTGATAACCAGCGTCGTAGGACCGCTTAGCGAGATCTCGTTTGTTAGTTTGTTGTTGTTGGTTTGTTTGTTACTCAAACATATCCAGGGTATGTTGAACTGGCTTCGTAGTACAGGGCACAGGTGGCTAGCAGCGCTAATGTCAAAGACACAGACATTATACATTATATTTGTATTTTACCAGGATGCAGTGACACAAATATTTGAGAAGGCTTACGGTACGTCCACACAGCAGCTTTTCAAAAATCTTGAAAATCTTGGAGCTGGGCGTGTCTGAAAGCTTGGGGATTTTTTGCGAGCAATATATATATATATATAAACTCCCCAAACAGGCGAAAACCTACCAGTTTCACCCACTGTCTCTGCCTCCTCCCTCCATGCCTGGTTCCTCCGGTTTGTATCCCGTTAAATAGTTCTGGTCGTAAGGAACGGTTGATTTGCTACCGTAATTTCTCGTTTGAAATATGAGGAAAAGAACTGCGGTCTGGCTCTCCCAGCTTACACGTGGTTTGATTGGCTAGCGCTTCTACTGTCAGATTTGCATAAACGGGATTTGATTGGCTGACGCTTCCAGCTCAGCTTCAAAAGTTGAACATTGCTCAACTTTTGAATCCTGGAAATCCTGGAAATCTTCGCTTCGCTCCCCCACAATGCAGTTCGGCAAAAAGCGAGGCAAAGTGACGTCATCCCCATTCAAAGTCAATGGGCAGAGAAGCGTTGGAAGCAGTGGAAGATTCGTCTAAAGCTGCTGTGTGGACGTACCGTTAGCCTTCCCTAGCCTACAGCACCCGCCGCCCCTGACATCCCCCACTCCCCCCGTTGACAATTTACTAGCGGTACCGAAGTGGGCCGGTCGAGAGTCCCGGGATGATTTTTAGTCCCAGTCCACCACTGGCTACATGACCGTATGATCGCCCATATTGACGCACCTAATTCCTAAACTTCTAACAGATACAACATAAACCGATCCTTCAGCCTCATATGAGCTCTCAGACACGTTCAAAATTAAACTGTCATCACTGTCTGAGCTTGCTGCTGTGTGCGCCATCGTGCGTTTACATGCAGATGCTGGGATCCTGAACGGTGCAGCTGGAGCGCTGTGCCCGCAATGACGTCACACATAATTTGGCGGGACTTGAAGAATCCCCGAGAAGATCCAGAATATGGTCAACATTGAAGGGCAGATTAATGGTTATCAAAGTACAAATATCCAAAATCAGTTCAGTAACGGTTTTCAAGGGGACAATATTTACTCAAATTGATGGCTTTGGATGATGGGGGAAACTCGTGTCACAGGCTCTTTAAGTGTATTATGTAAGACAATAGAAATATGGGACCTAAGAAAAGAAGAAGGCTAATATAATGTGTCCTCTTATATTTTAGGCTAGGGTTACAGAATAGTCTAGTTTACAAATGCCGTTTAACACTAAGCCTGCATGCGTGTCATCCTGTGTGTGTGTGTGTGTGTGTGTGTGTGTGTGTGTGTGTGTGTGTGTGTGTGTGTGTGTGTGTGTGTGTGTGTGTGTGTGTGTGTGTGTGTGTGTGTGTGTGTGTGTGTGTGTGTGTGTGTGTGTGTGTGTGTGTGTGTGTAATCGCATCATTTCAAATCGCGATTTCGATTTAAAATCGATTAATCGTCCAGCCCTAACACACACACACACACACACACACACACACACACACACACACACACACACACACACACACACACACACACACACACACACACACACACACACACACACACACACACACACACACACACACACACACACACTAGGGCTTTTTGGGAACACATCTAGTTGCGAAGGGATCCTAGCAATAAAGATGGTTTCAGTGTGCGATGTTAATCTGTTTGGGCAGATTTTTTAAATGCCAATGTTAAACAGGAATTCCATTCCAAATAACTTTAGGCTGTATCTTCAAAAGAAACACATTATGTATTCAATAAATAAAGATGATCTCATTCTGAAAAAATGTCAGCAAAGATAGTAATAAAGCCAGTTATTATAAAAAGCCAGGGTCTGATCTTAAGAGGTTCTCAAATAAAAATTCACAGCATGAATTTAGCAGCAACTGTTTGGTATGTTGCAAATGCAGTTAAAGAAAAACACATGTCCACTCAAAAGTGTTATAGTGACTGCTGGGTGCTGCAAACACACCTGCAGCAGTGCATTATGGGTGAAACGGTTTACAGGAGTCACGGTTTGGTGCATCGGAAAAAGCACAAGGATACATTTCTTTATTTTATTTTGAACAGACACTAGTGCAAGTGTCAGAGACAGAACATGTGTTTTTGTAGTGGACAATAGCAGCATTTTGCCCACCGGTCACTCTGCTAAACAGTTTTCTGTATCAAATATAAGATAAGTTTGTATTACACTAAACAAACACTCTCCTGAAGGGAACAGGTCACAATAGGCTCTGAATAGCATCTCATGCTATGAAAGTGGAAACACATAATACAGGTTTCTGTTTCTGTGGACCGGGAAAAATGTTCACATCAAAATGCACCGTGAAGTTATAGTAAGAGGGAAAAGGCTCTTATTTTCGTAGCACTGGTCATTGGTCAAACTGAAAGTGAGTGCTCTGCTGCAAATAATGCCTCACTGAAAAACAACTGTTATCTTCTGTGACCGAGGTCATATTTCATTCTGTTCTTTTTGAGTGACTAGATTTCCTTTTTTTTTCACGCCATTTCTCCGAGATGGCACACAACTACAGAAAGAAATTATACAAATGTTAAAATAGAAAGAGAGGTATCTTCCCTGGTGGTCTGGTGCACTGAAGAAAGTCAGACTGTAGGGAGTTGGAAACCAAAGGGTTGCTGGTTCAAGTCCAGATGGGATAAGACTGGTAGTTGGAGACGTGCCAGTTTGCCTCCTGAACACTGCCAAGGAGTCCTGGAGCAAGGCACCTAACCACCACCTGCCCCTTTGCTATGACACCTCTCCATTAGTGTTTTTGCATGTGTTTATTTCTGGCCTATGATTGTAATTGTAAAATAACACCAGAGTGAGAAACTGAATTTCAATTGTGAGATTGATAAAGTGATCAATCTGCTTCACTTCATCAGAGGTCCTTCTTTCTGTGCCAGTGGCTCGGTCCAGATTGCAACAGCAATGCAGAATTGAAGTGCTGAGTTTTTCTTATTTCTGTTTTTCAGATATGTTTTTCAATTTCTTGATGGATAAGACAGGACAGTTTGGAATATTATATCATTATTGTTTCTGCTTCCAGAAGAGTATGACTTGCTGATAGTCTGAGCTCTACAAATAAAATAAACATGTGCTGTAGTTTGCCAAACTGCATCAGAGAGAGTTGTGTTTGAGACGAGGCGGTGTGTCCGTGTTTCTAATGCTGTGGAGGATGTGAATGGAAACACATCCAGCATCACCCAGACATGCCAATTACCGGGACAAAAGAGAAGTGGTACATTTGATTTCATAGCATAAGAGATGCTTTTCACTTGTATAGCCTATTGCGAGCTGTTGCCTTCAGGGAAAGTGTTTGTTCAGTGTTCATAACAAAGAATTCTTTGAAATGTCATGTTTTTATGACGACAATAGTTAATCTCAGTCCCCAGCAAGAGGACTCTTCCTGTCTTCAACACTTGAACTAAGATCTGTTCAAAATAAATGTATCCTTTGCATTTTCTTCTCCAACCTGCAAACTACTGGAACCAGACCGTGAGTCCTGATCCAGGATCAGATCAGAAGCATGGAAGCTGTGTCTTCTGTATGGCTTACAGTACCTGCATGCATTGTTTCTCACCAATTCTGCACTCTGTCAATGACCATTAAAACTACGAAATCGAAAATAATTATAAATTGGGAAAAAAAATTATGATAAGTTGAAATCGTAAGAATTGTACATTTGATGCAGGTTTGTTATTGTAATGATGTAAAGAGAATCACTTCATGAGATAGCCCCGGTTCTTTTGATGGAGCCTTAAGTCTGTCTCTGTGTCAGTGCTCTACTCGCTCTGATGACAGTAAACCCAGGCACACACTAAGTGAGATTAAGCTTTTATTATTCCAGCATCTCAACTGCTTTTGAAACCTGCTCTGGGTAAAAGGTTACCAGAATGCTTTGCCATTTTCAGAAATTAATTCAAGACACAGTTTGTGAGTGATGTGCTGCTTGTTTATGTACATGGTGTTTTTTCATTAGTCGAGCTTGTTTCTTGTTTTCTTCAACCTTGTGGCGCACTTTGCATCAAAGTGTTTTTTGTGCCATAAAGTTGACATTGCTTGACATTTCAATTTACTCTCCTTAAAATTAAGTCAAAATGTGTGTTTGCGAATATTGTTGCCTGAACTTCTCAAGGGTTTTGTAAGAAAACCTCACCAGTGACCTGAGATGTCCTAACAGCTCACTGTAGAGACCTACCTTGCAATCAAACATGTACAAATTGGTTTTTTTCCACAGCCGGTTTTTATTTTAATTTTAAATTAATAAATGTGTTTACCTTGGAAAGACAGGGGACTGAAATGTGGCCCAGAAGGAAATACAAGTGCTGTCGGACAATGAGAGGATCAAACACAGCAGCAGCCTTGGCAGTGTTTGTGTGTGAGCTGCTGTTCCTGTGAACACGCTGCATCTATATATTTTGATAATTCAACTTCTTCAAATACTGACTGTTGCACACACTACCCATTACTGTAACAACAGTGCTGTAAAATAACACCATGCAATACACATGTATACCTTTCTATTGCCATTACCTGGCTGCTACTTTATTACTTTCTATTTGTTCCACCTCATTTTTACAATGCTGTTACTTAAATGTATAACATAACATTTACCTAATACTGTTTCATTTATTTATTTTACTTATGTCTTTAACTGTCTCTTTCATATCAAATCAAGTTTTATTTATATAGCACATTTATAAACGATGTTTGGTGGAGCCAAAGTGCTGTACATATAATAAAAATAGCCTACAGTAGAGACACTTTACAGCAAATACAACAGCACAGATTGTTCAGAATATCAGTATGAGAAAAACGACACCCTCTATCCTTAGACCCTCTGTCCTTAGACCCTCTGTCCTTAGACCCTCACATCGTACAAGGAAACACTTCCAGAGAAAACCCACAGTTTAAAGGGAACATGGGAGAAACCTCAGGGAGAGCAACAGAGGAGGGATCCCTCTCCCAGGACGGACAGACGTGCAATAGATGCCGTGTGTAAATTGAAGAGATAATACATCTTTGCTCAAACAATGTATGTTATTCTGATTCTGTTCAAACAGGACCAAAATAATCTTCAAAGTTTGATTATCAATGACAAAAAAAAACACATGATATTATATAAATCAGGTCAGGTTGCCACTCTTTTTATCTATTTGATCTGCAACCGGCTCGATGTAGCTGAGAACTGATTAGAGTATGAAAGCAGCATGAACTTATCAGGTCAGTCTGATGTCATAGCCACATATTTAAAATAGGGGTGCAACAACTAATCGACTTAATCGATTAAAATCGATGACCAAATGAGTTGCCAACTAATTCAGTCGTCGATTAGTTGGTGACGTCATCACGTGTGTTTTACGCGCCGTTAAGCTCCAACGTTATTGGTCTTTTTATCCGGACTGGAGACATTTAAAAAATATATGTCATGTATTATTGCTACAAAAACATTATATCGCAGTCTTAGTGTCGTCAACTCGTTTCTAAAATGCAAAAAGACAAACAAATGCGTCTATGATGTATTTTCGATCTTTCAAATCCAGACAGTAGGCTTGTTTGAGACGCGTTGCGGCTCGCCTCGAAAGTAGACGAGAATAGCCGATCGCAGCCGGGGGAGGTCTCAAAAAGCTCGCCTGAAGTCGGACAGCTCCGAGTCGGCTTCTTCGTCTTCTTCTTCTCTCGGTTTTTTGGCGGATTGCAAACAACTTGAAGGTGCATACCGCCACCTCCGGAGTCGGCTTGACTCGGTTTGCATTTATAAAGAATGCACACATGTGTTTACTCGTTAATGTCAGATATGTACTAAGTAAATACATTTGTTCCTGCTCAAGATTAGATTCAACTTTCTTGTTATTGCACATATTACAGGTACTGAAATGCAGTTTAGCTTCTAACCAGGTGCAACAAGCAGTAAAGTGAAAAGTAATGTACACAATCTACAGAATAAAATATAGAATGAATTGAATGATGAATAAACAGTGAGGGGTATGAATACACTAGAGATACACAGCAGCCTGTGAGCAGTATGAACAGTGTGTATGAATACACTAGATATACACAGCAGCCTGTGAGCAGTATGAACAGTGTGTATGAATACACTAGATATACACAGCAGCCTGTGAGCAGTATGAACAGTGTGTATGAATACACTAGATATACACAGCAGCCTGTGAGCAGTATGAACAGTGTGTATGAATACACTAGATATACACAGCAGCCTGTGAGCAGTATGAACAGCGAGTCGTTTCCCATCAAGCATTTCGCTTCCGCAGCCCGTGGAGAGGAACTGCGCCGCCTCGCCGCGCCTCGCTCTCAAGGCTGCGGGCGTCTTTGTCCCGCGAGATTTCAACGTCTCATGTAGGCGAGCCTCCAGAGCAAGTCGGACAAAATGACTAACCATCATGCAACGCACTAGCAAGACGTTGATCGCAACTTTTATTGTCGCCTCACTCTCCCCAGGAGAGGGAGAATGAGACGCAGCGGTCGAAAGGCGTATAGCAGCTTCCTTGGCCATGGCTCGTGTGCAAACGCGTCCACCCCCAAGGGCGGGTCGTCGCCCAGGGCCATGGAGAACCACAGGGCACAGTGGTTGTTGCGCCAGCAGGCGAACAGATCCACTTCCGCTCTCCTGAACTGGGCCCAGATCTGCTTCACCACCTCCGGGTGAAGCGTCCATTCGCCTGGCAGGGGGCCGCCCCTCGACATGAGGTCGGTCCCCCTGTTCGCCAGTCCCGGGATATGGAGGGCTCTCAGAGATAACACCACCTCTGAAGCCCATAACCACAGCCTCTCCGCTGTGGTCAACAAGGTGGCGGAGCGGACTCCGCCCTGCCTGTTGATATAAGCCACTGTGGTGCTGTTGTCGCTCCTGACCAATACATGTCTCCCTTGAATTAGGGGCATGAAATGCTGGAGGACTAACACTACCGCCCGTAGCTCTAGGACAGGGGTGCCCAACCTTTTTTGAACGGAGAGCTACTTTTAAAGTTGCGAGTCTGCCGAGATCTACCAGTCCACATAGAGAGGCGTAGCCATTACTGACAGCCTACTACCAGGTAAATACACACTTCTACTTGTATAAAACTGACCTTTGTACGATTAATACTTCATAAAATACTGCAGATCCTTTATCTTACCTCTTTCTAATCTACACACATACAAGTATTTAACTGAAGTTACACAACAGTGTTGTTGTGGAGTTTATTCACACGTCACATACTACAGTGGGTAATGTTTTCAAGAAACATTGAACAGTGCTGCCACATATGACACAGGAAAAAAAGAAAAGACTCTGAACCCTTTCTTTGCCATTAAAATTAGGCTTACTAATAAGACAACTCAGATCTGAAGCTACACAGGAATCTGCTGCCAAAGTGCAATAAAAAAGACAACATTAATAGAATCAAACCCTTTTTTTGTTGTATTTTAGAAGAGTATAAAAAGAAATGCCTTTAAAATAGGATGCAAGCAACACTAGTTTCTTAACCTGAATTGATAATAGACTATAATCAATTTAAGTTTGCATTCTTATACCATTTTGTACAATAATTATAATGAATAAGTTCAAACAAACTAAAACTTACAGCTGATTAGTAACGGTATCCAACTTGAGTTTTTATTATATCAAAAACCTGTTGAAATGCTTCTGTTATTTTTACTATCCCCTAAAGCGCGTCGGCAGCCTCCAGGAATGCTTCTTTCACAACTTCGCCGTCTTTGAAAGACTTCATGTGTTTCGCAAGAACGTGACTGACACGATAAGATGCTCTGGTAGCAGCCTTGCTCTTGTTGTTGGGCCTGGTGAAAATGGACTGCTGTGCATTTAGCTGTCCTTTCAGGCCCCTCCCCTTTTGGGAGCGTAGGGCAGAATTAGGAGGGAATTCCGTCTCGTAGCGTTTGTGCACTGTTTTGAAATGCCGCTCCTAAATTACCCTTCTTCGATAAAGCCACGCTCGCATTGCAGATGAGACAGATGGACTTTGAATTGGAATAGATACAAAAATAATCATCCTCCCACTCGGAGTGAACATTATATATTTTGGGCTTTTTTGCTTCTGCCATAATTGTGGTCTTGTGTGTGTGCGGACTGTCACTCCTGTTGACACGGACAACGTCAGCGAACTAGTGCACTGCCCACTGCCCACCAGCCACGCCCCCACACATGGGGTCACGCCGGCCAATCACAAAGCTTTGGTGCGTTCAAGTGCATTATTCTGGCACGGGAAGATTATGTTATAGGACATTAACGATAAAACAGAATATTGTTGTTCTATTTTTAGACACATCTCGCGATCGACTGGGAATCTCCCCGTCGATCGCGATCGACTGGTTGGGCACCCCTGCTCTAGGAGGTTGCTGTGTCGAAACTCTGTTAGAGCCCAGCGCCCACCTATAGCCCTCTTCAGGCAGGTCCCTCCCCATCCTGTTCTGGATGCGTCCGTGAACACTGTGATGTAGGAGGTCACCCGTCCCAGTGGAGACCCCCTCCGGAGGTGATCCGGGGACCCCCAAAACCAGAGGTTTCCCTCCACTGAGGGGGTGGTGGTCACCAGCCGCCGTTTGTGCCTCTTGGGATCCAAACGCAGGCTGGAGAACCACCTCTGCAGGCGGCGCATATGCAGTAACCCCAGCGGGACCACAATGTGAGCAGCCGTCATGAAACTCAAAGTCTGCATGACAGTTAAAGCTGTCACTGTCGCCCCCTGTCGCAGCCTGTGAACCGCCCGGAGAAGGGACGCACTTCTGCTCTCTGACAGGGTGGCGCGTAGCGCGCCTTCATCGAGCACCACTCCCAACTACAACGCCTGTTGGCGAGGTATGGGGGTGCTCTTTTTTCAATTGATCGCAAAGCCTAATTTGGTTAGGTGTGTGATCAATTGTGCTGTGCAAAGCATTGCCTGTTCCCGGGACCCAGCCATGACTATGAGGTCGTCTAGTAAAAGAAAACTCATGCCGTGGGCGCGCAGCGGTTGAAGCACTGTGGCCACACATTTGCTGAATGTGCGTGGGGATAGGGAGTAGCCGAACGGCAGCCTGTTGTACTCGTAGGCTATCCCCTGGAAGGCAAAACGCAGACACTTTCTGTGCTCTGGAGCAATTTCTACATGAAGTACGCGTATTTCAGGTCGATGGTGGTGAACCAATCGGCTAGCTGCACAAGCCCCAGTAACTGTTTCATAGTTAACATGCGGAATTTCCTGGGAATGTGGCGATTCAGGCCGCGGAGATCTAGAATAGGTCTGAATTCCCCTGTCCTCCTGAGAACCAGGAAGTACATGGAATAAATACCATTTTCTCTGTGCTGAGGGTGCACAACAGACACAGCCTGTTTCTGCACCAGAGCCTGAATCTCTGCTGAGAGGAAACCAATCTCCTCCTGGGAGGACAGATTTACCTCTTGCATGCCCATAAAAAGAGGTGGGTGTGGGACACCCACAAGACAGTGGTCCATGTGATACAGTGGTACAGTGTATAGACATGTGGTACAGTGGGACGCTGCAAAACTGGAGTGAATAGCCCCGTTTCAGCGTCCTCCGTCCTGTCCCTCCACCTTGTTAGCACACAGCTGAGTTTCCATTCCCCAGAACGTTGTGTTAATGGACAAGCCCTCAGCCGTGTGGCCGCAGCTATGAAGCTGTGATACTCTCTGGTGACCCGTTCCGGCGCAAAAACTCCCCGCGAAGGGAAGATTTGCCCATGGAGGGTTGACACAGAAAGGGCTGATTATTTAATGAGGACCCTGAACGCACCGCCACGCGCTCTTGTGTGATGCAGCCTTTACCACTACGGGTAAACTGCATTGGAGTCTTTGCTCTAGGCGTAGTGTGTTCTCTGACAGCAATACGCCGGCCATAATGCCCCTGTACCCGCATAGCGCTCTCCTTTAGATAGCACTCCCTGCGGTTCATCCCTCTCATCTGCGCATGCCCACTAGCCACCTCCTTTACAGGAGCTACAGCTGGGGCAGCGAATGGGGAATTTGTATGGTTAACATTGTGTGTAGGCCTAAGTGTAGCCTTTGTGGAAACAAAAGACACTTAGATTTGGATACAGATCAACCTCATTCTTATTAGAGAACGTAGTGATCTGTGCATTATACAGGGAGGAGGCGGGTTTCGCCCCCTCGTCCCGGGCGGAGAGATTTTCTCCCCCCGCCAGTCAGATCCGTAAAGACGGAACGCCCGTCCCCGTGAGTGCCGGCACGCCGGTTCCACGGGGTGGGCCGAAGAGGTGGAGGGCGCCGCGGGCACGGGATCTCACCCTTCGTCTAACCTCTCTACTGAGGTCTTTGAACGCACCGTGGTCCGCCCTCGGGGGGGGCGCGCGCGCCGTCACAATGCCGTCTCTTTGAAACGGACATTATGGGGAAAAGTGGAATTGTGGAGAGAAATAACTCTTACTCTGGGATAAATGCAATAGTCTTTACTGAATGCATTTTTCCCACACACACACCTCACTAGAGTTTACAAACGTAAACCACCGTTCCCCTGCGGAGGTCCCTGAACGCACCGCGGCCACTTATTAACGCTGTATTTCCCATTCAACGGCGAAATGCATTAATCGGAGCTATTATACCAGGCAAGGTGTGTTTTCTGACAACAACACGCCGGCAATAGCGTCTCTTGAACCCGCACAGTGCTTTGACAGCACTCCGTTTATTCCACTCACGTGCACACGCCCACCTGCTGGCTCCCTATACTGGGGTTTACAGCAGGGGCGGGGAGTGTAGGACAGTGTTTCTTCCTCTGGGGATGGTCAAGAAGCAGCCTCGCTGCGACTACTCCTCATCCCGTGAGCAAGGAGATCGATCCAAAGAGCCCTTCCGTAAACACGGGGGCTCCCAGGAGATCAACACGATCCCATTTGGAAAGTGCCACGCGGCGTGATATCCCAGGGACATCACATGGCGGGCAGCGGCGGCGACCTGTGATGAAGTAGGGTCGACCCTATATCATGTGAAGCCACTGAGCACCGGTCCCCGGGGGAACCGGGCCTGGGGCAAGGCCCGTGGACCAAGCTACTTATTCGGCCTTGCGGCCCAATAATCGCTCTGACCTGGTGAGGCGGTTGCATCTCTAGCAATGAGTGAGTAGCCCACACACCCGCCGCCATGATCATCATCCAGGGAGAGTACAGCCCTGGGCGGTGGACTTCCATGGACGCCAGACCCGGAAGGAACGGCGAACGTGAAATGGCACCGCCTCGGCCATATCCTGGTCCCCCAAACACTCGAAGCAAAGGTGGTGGGGATCGACGCCCGCTATTTCAGCCAGGGCACGAAGGACAGGCCCGGGTCTCTAGCAGTGGCGACTCCCTGGAGGTATGATAACTCTTTCTTCTTCTTTCAAACGTCTCAGTCTCTCGTGGAATCACTTCCGCTGCTGAAGAGAAAAGGATGATAGTCAGGAGGCGAGGCCTCCTTTTATACGGTGTGATGCGCGCGCATTCAGGTAGGCCCGCCCAAGGCCGGCTACGTCTATAGAAGTCTCAGTGGGAGAATGCTTGCAGGGTAAGGTAGTACCCATAGAGTCCAGTAGAGGGCGGAGCCTGTGAGAGATATAACCACCAATGAGCGCTCAGCTCGAGATACCAGCGAGTCGTTTCCCATCAAGCATTTCGCTTCCGCAGCCCGTGGAGCGGAACTGCTCCGCCTCGCCTTGCCTCGCTCTCAAGGCTGCGGGCGTCTTTGTCCCGCGAGATTCCAACGTCTCATGTAGGCGAGCCTCCAGAGCAAGTCGGACAAAATGACTAACCATCATGCAACGCACTAGCAAGACGTTGATCGCAACTGCGCAGGTCTGCGCAGGTCTCGCTTGTCTCAAACAAGCCTGAGATCTCTCTCCCCCCCGTCTGTGTGCGTGGGAGCGGGGCAGTTACACGCAGCTGCTACATGCAGCAACACACACACGGAGGAGATGGCGGAGAGAACGCGCTCCGAGCATGGCTCCGAGGTGGTTAAACTTTACCCGTCTCGATGTGGAGAATGCTCGTTGCCAAAAGTGCAATAAGTGTTTAGCATGTAAGGGCGGTAACACGAGCAATTTGTCTAAACATTTATCAAAAGTGCTCCACATCCAGACGGAGGAATGCACCGGGTTCGACTGTCTTTCTAGTAGCTCTGTAGCCCCCTCCACGAGTAACGTTTCCACGTCAGGTGTTATGTATGCTAGCAGCAACACACAGAGTTAATATACATTATACAAACATGGGTTAATGATTAGAGGTAACTGAGTTATTTATTTAGTTAAAGTTTCAGCTATTCTGTTTACAGTTCTGTCATCACATTATTTAATACCATTTGTTAAAACATTGTTGTTTCTTTTGATGTGAAATATTATTTATTTAATTTAAATAAAAAGCAATGTTAGTTTTGTTCAAAATATGTTTAGTTAATTTAATAATATGTATTTTTGAATCAAGTATTCATCTTTATTGTCTTCATTGTTAGTTTCCACATGCCTAAAACAACCTCAAGCTAAATCTAAAAGCTGATGGCTAAATAAGAGCGTTTGAGAAATTGTGCAAGGCATACAGTAATAGTCCAAATAGTCGATTCATCGTTTCATTAATCGATAGATTAATCGATTATCAAATTAGTCGTTTGTTGCAGCCCTAAAAAATAGAGAGCATAAATATTACCACTCAGTGTCTCTACGATCAATGCAATAGTGCACACCAAAAACAAACCAATAACATACACAGTATTTCTCTATCAAGGATTTCATTTTGTTTCTCTTGACTTGTTAATTCGGGCATCAATGAAGAACCAAAGAAACTGTCCCACAGCAGGAACTGTCAAAGTAGTGGCAGGTGGAAAACACGTTTTCACACGTACAAAATGATTAGTGTATATATACAGATTGTGCGAGTAAACTGCACTCTGCATACTTTGTAACATGAGGTATTCTTAAAGCACCGAGAGCAGCTGGGCAGCCTGCTGACAAATACTTTCATGTTCTCAAAAAATGGAGAATTAAAAAAAATCTATTTGAAAATGAAATGTCAAATTCCTGGCTGAAGGGTAGCAGATGCAAACAGAAGACACTGAGCTGTTGAGAGTGAACCCACAGGAGCTGGAACAGAATGAAAACACCACAGCTCTATTTTAAGCCCAGGAAGCTTGCCTGTTTTATATGTTCAAAAAGAACCTGACGTCCGCTCCATTAAGATGAGAGGAGGATTCCGCAGGCTCTGCACTCACTTGAAGTCTCTCCTATCTCCCACACATGCACACTCTTGTTGCAGTGCACTCTACTGTAGCAAACAGATGTTCATGTATTGTATTAGGTCAGTCTTGCTGTGCTGCAAAACATCTATACAGGTGTCAACAAGCACTGTGGCATCCTCCATTACAAAAACACTCTCCCCTTTAGACTCTTATTGCACTGTGAAAAATGTAAGTAAAAGAAGAAAAGTAAAGTAAAAAAAACAAAACAAAGATATTCAGTTTAGAATTTGTAAAAAAGAAGAAAAAAAAGAAAATCCACACTTTTGAAAAGATGGGTCTTGGGTCCGATGATGTGATATCAAAAATGAATGCTTAGTTCCAAAAGATGAAAATCTTATTTTGCTAAAATCTTGCCAACCTATTATAAGATACACAATATTTTATCAGTGGCATCAGGGCCTTCAAGGTATTCAGAGAATACCCTGGAACACTCAGATAAAACAAACAACATTTTTATTTAATTATATAAATAAAATGTAATAAAATGTATATAAAATGAATAAATGAGAATGGTATCTGTGTTGTTGATCTGTAATATTACAGTGTTACGTTGATTTGTTTGTCCTTCTCGGACCATGCACTACGCATTTCAGTGGTTTTGTGTTAGAAAAGAAAGCAACCAATCAGATCTTGTTCTGGGTCTCTGGGTAGAACATCCTTCAACCAAGGTATTCTACATCCTTGATAGAATGCCCTGGCCGTTGCACTGACGGAGGCGGGGGGTGTGTGTCTACAGAAGGTCCAGTTGTGATAGACACGGTTCGCCACTGCATTTTATATATATATATATATATATATATATATATATACGTATATCATCTACAGCAATACTCTCCGCTTTCTTCCACACAAACCTCACACAGGTAAACACCTGATTATATTCAATAAGAGTGCCGCCGATATCCATGTGACCCAACTAACTAATTAACATGAAACCCCCTTGTTGTTATATCTGCTTGTGTATGAATGAAACAAACATATAGCCTTTTCCTGACAGGTCTAGTTGGCATACAGCTCTGATGGCAGATCCAGGATCAGCCCTGTATTCTCACACATTGCTGGTTCTCTTACCTTGGACCTTGACCTGGCTGGATGTGCAGGTTGAGCAGGGCATCAGGCTGAACTCCTCCGCCTGGTGCATGGAGTAGTCTGTGCTGGCGACCACCACCCGGTCCCCGGACCTCCAGCCCTGCGCTTCGTCCCCCAGCTCCAGGATGCTGCTGTTGGACAACATGTCGATGGAGACGGAGGCCTGAGGACGAACTGCAGGGGAGACAGTGAGAGTTAGAGACACACAACGCAGTTGACACACACACTGCTAAATACACACAGCCTACACAGACACACACAGCAACATCAGGCCATATTAAAAGATTGAATCCCATCTCAAAGTCCATGGCTCATTCCACATATACATCTCCTCACTGCTGACACAGCACTTAACTGCTGTCAATCAGGCGTCAATAAAATGAGTACTCCTGGACTACTGAAAAGCACACTTGGTAGAGGCTGGCAGCATATATATTGGGGCGCAGTCACCGTGTAAAATCAGCCTTTACTCACCTCATCTATAAACTATATATATGGTGGCCCAAAAAATATCTTTAAGACGAATTAACTATTCCTCTACTTTGACTAGAAATCCAGTAGTCATATAAAGAAGCACCATCATTCTGCCCACAATGTGTTAACCAAAGGTACAATAAGTAAGCAGCAACAAGCCCAAACTAAAAAAGTGGAACAAAAAAGAAACAAGGTTCAAGCGGGGCAGGATTGACTACTAAACTGACTACATTTGTAAGGTCAGCGGGGACAGTGTTATAAGTGAACAGCTGAAAAGGAACGGGAGAATTCATGCAAACATGCAGAGGGATACAAAGAACGCTTCCAATTCCAATGTGACATTTGCTCCGGCCACCTGCATCTTGACCTTTAGAGGACATAGTGAGATCCTGTAGTCGCCCACTATTTGGCACTTACTCAGTATAGTAAAACTCCTTTTACAACTGAAAGGTTCTGTTATGTCTGTTGACATGGACACCACCCAAGATACTTCCCAAAAAGAGCTGCTGAGCCAAGTGAAAGGATATCTGACTAAACAACCCAGTCTCACGGCATTTTGTGTTATAGTCACGACATTTAATCTATTGATTCGTGTTCACCAACACGATTTTCCCCTTTTTTTCGTGTCACACAGAACGATTTTAAAAGCAATGTATTTCTATTAGTAGTATGTTTCGTGCCTGCAGCACGTCTTTTTGTCCGTTCGGGTCTTGGAAGACCGGAAGCTGTGTGGTTCATAAAAACATGTTCTTACTCAATATCAAGCCACGATTATTGCTTTTATTTTAAATCGTATCATTTCGGACTTTTGTTGCCGTATGTGAGGAAAATAAATGGGGCTCAGAGCCTCAGGATACAGAAATCTGTATTTTTTTAATCTTTTTTTCCTTCTAATTTGTTATTCTTTTCTAAATAACACACTGTTATTTACTCACCAATAACACACAATTATCCTTGCTTTTATTTATTTGTTTGATTCTATAATCTCGGGCTTTTCTGCCGTCAGTCAGGAACTGAATTTCAAAATGCCACCGAAACTGAATACGTGACGTGGATCATACATATATCAGCAATTAAACAACATCTTCAATTTCTCTTCACACAATACGTCTCCTTGCAGTATCAACATTAATTCGGCTGACTTTTATATTTGATCTAATTGGTAGATAGGTAGCGGTGCACAGCTGATATTAAGATGTAAGATATATTAAGATATTACTGATTTTCTTTGAATATAATATAATAATATAATACTGAGTTGAGAGAATAGTCAGGGAATTTGGGTGATGGGAGACACATCTATGGAATCACAATTTCAATATCTTACCATTAAATGACGGATATACCTTTCTGTCTGTGATGTTTTACAAATCAGATATTAATGTGTAAAGTAAAACATGAGAAATAGTATAGCAATATCCTGTACAATTATGTGAAAACATGAATAAAACTACACATCTTCAGATGTTATACATACATAAGTGTCCTACACTAATAATAAAAAGTATAATTTGTTGTGTTAACACTTTAAACTTGACCGTTTTTTAACCCGCACCGCATATTTGTGAAAGCACGTTATTGAATTTTTTTGTTGAATAAGTTATATTTGATGAAAAAAATATTAAGAATACATACTTTCATAGGGGGAAAGTAGAAGGTCAATGATAGAAATATAGAATATAACAAATCAAGAAGATACTGTAAGTGATCTCTACAATAAAACAGTTTAGTACACGATGTACAAAGATATTAATAGGAGGATGTGCAAAACAGACAAACTAATGAACCTTTATTAACACATTAAAGAATACTTTAGGTTAAGGTCTTCTTTCAAATAAGAAAAAAACTTTGGGGGTATCTATCTACAGATAAATATTAAGCCTGACAAAGTACTTAACGTCTAATATATTGTTTTCCTGCAATGTTAACTCTGTTGAAGCACTTATTTTAACTGATATTATACACATTAATTATACTCTTATGTATGTAGATAGTATAAGAAATGTGCAGAATGACAGTTTAATGGTGGAGGTATACACACATATTGATAGATGTCTTGTAATGCACTGTTGAGGAACCTGTGACCCAAGTTTTTCATTCATTGCATAACTACACCGTAGTTGTGTATATGATATGTCAATAAACCTTAGAAAATCTTGAAATCTTGAAAGGGAGTGCAAACATAGCAATTATATACAGTTTTTAATGAACTATTAGTAGAGAATAACGAGTAATTAATATACTTTATAGAGATCTGCAGATAAATGTTTAGTCTTCTCAAGCACCAACTATCAAATATCTCTCCTGATTGTTGGCACTTGACAATCACCTTACCTGAATTTCACTCAGGTGTAACTAAAGTCTGCTTTAAGGGTTGTTTATATTTCACATCATTAATCAGAATCTGCAAAGTAACTCAAATAAATGTAGTGGAGTAAAAATACCAGGTCAACCTCTGCATTGTAGTGGAGTAGAATTACAAAGTAACAATGAGCTGTCATGTGGGTATATTAATGGCAATTTTCACCCATTTATTAATTATATGTTTCAAATTTGATAACACCAATGTGTTTCTTATCCCCTAAACCTCCAGAGTTGTACACAGTTTAATACTGGCAACTTCTAATTGTGGTAAACACGAAAACGTCTTTTAAAACTACAATTCCCAGTAGAGACGTGCCATAGTTGCGAAACACAATAGCCAGCATGTGTAGTTATGTGGGGGGGGGGGGGAGCTGGACGCGTTTGAGTCCAATTTTGGTTAGTCTGCCGTGGTTTCATTCCATTTCATAGAGCTGTTTGACGTAACCTTGGCGCATTGTCACTCCAACATCCAATCACAGAGCTTGAAGATTAATCACAGGGTTTGTCAAGCAAAGGGACTGTGGTCCCAAACGATAGCTGAGGATTATTCTGTTGATAGTTATTTCATATAGTGTCTTCGGCCATCCTAAACTCATTCTCCGAATCGAAGGGGGAAAACACAAAAGCATTGTACACAATTTAAACCAATCAATGTTGTGTAATTAACAAGGATAAACTGCATTACTATGCAAACTTTGAGACCCGAAATACTGTTTTCACCCCAAGCGGTTGCCTGGCACCGCAATTCTGTTGATAGTTATTTCATATCGCATTAACACCATATCCCAACGTGCATTGCGGCTAAAACATCCAATCACCGAGCTTCAACCAGTGCTGAGGATCTTGGGTAATCAGTTCAGTGGGTGTGTGGTGTGTAACCTACGTCTGTTTCCGGTGATTTTATTTTGAAATTCAGTTCCTGACGGACGGCAAAAAAGCCCGATATTATAGAATCAAACAAATAAATAAAAACAAGGATAATTGTGTGTTATTGTGGAGTAAATAACAGTGTGTTATTTAGAAAATAATAACAAATTAGAAGGAAAAATATATTTAAAAAATACATATTTCAGTATTCTGAGGCTCTGAGCCAATTATTTTCCTCACGGACGGCAAAAAAAGTCAGACATTATACGATTTAAAATAAAAACAATAATCGTGGCTTGATATTGAGTAAGAGCATGTTTTTATGAACCCCACAGCTTCCGGTCTTCCAAGACCCGACCGGACAAAAAGACGTGCTGCAGGCACGAAACACATTACCAATAGAAATACATTGCTTTTAAAATCGTTCTGTGTGACACGAAAAAAAGGGGGAAATCGTGTTGGTGAACACGAATCAATAGATTAAATGTTGTGACTATAACACGAAATGCCGTGAGACTGGGTTGGACTATACAGATGGAAAAAACAAGATCGCCAAAGATATCTTGATAGACTTTCGAGAAACAACTGTATAAAATCAAACAATGTTTTTCCTAGAAGTAGTAGGTGACTCATTCAATTCCCCGGCCTGATCCAGGGGGCGCCAGAGATATTTGTGGCTTCTCTTTTGGGGCGCTGTCATCTGGTCCATCTGTAGTGGTGCAGGGTTATTGTGGAGTGATGAATGTGTTGTACTCATTGACATGAACGATCACAGCACTCTCCACATAACACACACATACACACACAAGCATCTGGCCCATACAGAGGCCGGGTCTCTCAGTTGGTTTGGAACGGTGCCTGTGAACTCTGATCAGGCTGTGTGGCAACCAGAGCAGCCTCCACACACTCTCTGGAGGGCTCATGTCTGTATATTAATAAAACGTCGATCAGCTTAAGCTCTCTTTAAAAAAAAGTGTGCACAAAAAAAGGGCCCACCCCGAAACTTACATTTCCCGGGAAATCTCGAGATTTGTCAAGGGGGGGGGGGTTAGGTTGCCATAAGGCTGTTGACGGTCTTAGTATAGGCTACATCCATTGGTTGGTTTTGTGGCACATTTGTAACGCTGTGCCAGCTTGGGCAAGCGCAGGCAAACTTGAGGAGCGCACACAGGGTGGAGAGGTGGAGTAAGGTTGAGCGATGGAGAGAAAGGGAGAGAGAGAGAGATTGAGCGAGGCAGAGAGCATGTGCAGCGGTCTGCTTGCGCACAGAGCAGGAGTTTGTGAGAGAGCCGGCTTGAGTGTCAATTTCTCGTCAAAATATAATTGATTGCCAGCCTCCCTGGCTTGCTAGCTCGTTGGTAACGTATAACTGATGTCTTCTAATGTGCCTGCATCTGGCGCTGAGTTGCCATATTCCTTTCATGAACCACTTCCTGATATCCATTGTTGCAGATAAATATAAATGATAATAGCCAAACTAATAGCAAGAGTAAACTGACAGGCTGCTATGCCGCATCTCACTCAAAAACCCACACGACTCAACCCAGCGAAAAACCAGTCTCGCGCGCAGCCTTTCATTCAGAATTTCATAGCAAAATTTAAAAAATGATATTAAACTAATCTTTCAACATAGTTTAAAACAAAAATAAATATTAGGACAAAGCCCTACAAATAACAACAATAAACATAATCAGTGGCGGCTCCAGAGTATTTTTGTTGGGTAATCTATGGTAGGGCTAACCCATACAGTGGTGGGGCTCAAGTCAGTATTTGCAATGTAATTACATACACGCTCCCCTTGACAGTGAAACGCCACGCGTGAGGTTTAGATTATTTCCCTGTCTCAATCCAAATGGAACTGTATGAAATAAAAAGGCACATTTGTCTTGTAGTAAATAAAAAGGGCGACCTGGAGCCAATCCTGCTATTTCCCCACAGGTGAAAGAGTTGACATGCTGAAAACCCAACCCCTGCAGGGGGTCTGGGGGGATTCTCCCCCAGGAGATTTTTTGAAATACTAACATTAAATACACATTCTGGTACTCTCTTGAGAAGAACAATAAATACATCTATTACTACACGACATATTTTAAAAAATGAATGCCATTTTAGTTTTTTGTTACTTTGTTCTGAAAGCTGAACCTGCTGCTCCTCACAGAGAGAAGAGGGAAGAGGCTGTGAATTACTTTACATTGTGGATAAGGGCGGATAGCCCCCATTGTTCTGTGTGTCAACATGAAAGACAGCCCACACACCTATCAATCATCAAACCGTGGGGTCTTATTTCATTACGGGTTGATTTCTATCAACACGTAATGCTGTATCGATGTATATAGAGATTTACTACAGCAAGTATTCTCCGTCGGGACTTCCTGCAACAACACCACGTCGTTATCGTGATTCTGATTGGCCAGAAGACATTATCAAAGATGTTCTATTGAGAAGATGATCACTACGTGACAAAAGTTTTCAAACCGTTTCTAGTCTTCGGTATTTACTGCTGTCTGTGCAATTTACTCCGCGCGAGTTGGCGGACTTTATTTAGCTTACTTTAAAATCATTTTTCATGGTGGGGCTAAGCCATTTCTTGGTATGGCTGTAGCCTACCCCAGTATACCCTGGCGCCGCCACTGAACATAATAATAAAACAATTAAAATGTTGTATTCAGCCCTGGTTAAAACAGCGGCCCCAAATCCTGGATGGGCGGGCCCAAATCCTGGATGGGCGGGCCCGGCCCCATGGGGCCCGCCCATGACGCCGGGTCTGGCACCCGCCAACCATGAATGCAGCTTGTTGCAGTTGTTCTTGCTAGATTTGTACTATTTTAAACTTTGAACTTTCTCCTTTTAGGTTACTTAATTATAATTAGTTATTTTTCTATTAATAAGTTATATTAGTAACTTATTAAACTTTCATGCCATTGTTGTGCATTCACGCCACTGGCTGCCATGTTTACACCAGGGACAGCTAATCATGCTAAAGCCTGCTAGCATGGCAGTCTGTACAACGACTATTCCCACAGAAATCTGGAGAAGGACACAGAGGATGCTGGGTAAACCAAAGAGACGAATGAGGAGAGCTGGGTCCAGATTTATGGAGAAAAGACAGGAAATGTGTGTAAAAGCTCATGCAGACACAAACTGTACTCATACACACAGACAGTAAGTCATGAATGTACCCAGTTTTCCACAGAGGAAGCGGACTCTGTAGTTGCGACAGAGGCCATGAGTCTGGTCCTTGTTGAGGCAGACGAAGCCGTAGTCCTTATCATTCTTGTGGATCACATCTCCCGTTTGGTTGGCCGCTATGCCATCATGGGTCTCAGCCTGGACAAAGTAAAGATGAACCAAAGATTAATATAGATACTTCTGGCACGAAACAATAGATGATGTGACACACCAATGGTATTGTAAGTGAACGTGTTCCTTAAGATGACAGGAACAGCTCAGAATGTTGGGAAATAAACTTGTCTATAGCTCTAGGGTGGGACAGAGAGATGTCTGGCCACTTGGCTTCAGGACAAATCTTTTTTCAGACATCTGGTATTTGTCTAGTGTAAGGCTTATTTGTTGGGCAACAGCAGGAGTTTCACAAAGACCAGCACTGAAGGTTAGGGATCACGATCCATATGTATGGACACAAGAATCACTTTCAATCCTGCACGCAGAAGTTCTGCAACAAAGCCCAGCCATTTCCGCACAGTTGGCCCTCACTCACATTTGGTCATTATTTCAAACTACTACTGGGATTTAATGGCCAACTTTTTTGTAATTTTTGATGTGTTAGTATGTATTGTGATATATGTTTCCTGTTTTTACATAGCATATCATTTAACACTATTTGAAGATGGATGGTACAATTGTTAATATTAAGACAAAAAAATGGTCAGTTCCTTGAATATAAAATTAAAGATACATTTTGTTAAATTAATCCAAAAATACATGAAAAAAGGTTTATGGCTGTATAGTGCTTATTAAAAGCTGCTCAATGTTGGCACCCTTATCTTGTGAATTGAGGTTGAATGCTGTGGTGTTTCTGTTACGTCTGGATGGTTTTTGCTTGTTTTTGTTGGCCTGTGAGTCACAGTGGAAATGGTTTGTATGGTGCTGGCTAATGGCCTGCTTGCTCTTGTCTTGTGCTGAACACACTGTGTTTTTCCTCGGCTCCTTTGTTCTGGAGCCAACATTTGTGCAGAGCACAGCATGGCGTGATTGCTACTGTATATGTCAAATTAGCTAGCAAGCCCAAAGTTGTCTATCAATACCTGGCCTGTTGTCATAAAATTGTATAATTTTGTGGATGAGTGTCCTATATCCAATCCAATTTGCACAACATTTTCCCACTAGTGAATTTACATTCCAATTCAAAATTGCTCTTTTACAGGAAAATTGTGGCCTCATTGCAACCCAGCATAATGTCATCCATGTGTTACATACATGGATATGTTACAAAATACAGCATGGCACTATACAAAATATTGTTAAAGAGCAACTTGCAGGTTAGACACACCAGTGAATAAATGTATAGGAAAATGATGAATACACTAGATTTTTTTTTAAATATACAGAAATATACACTACAGTGACATCTGGCGTCGTTTTTGTAAGACATGTTTACTTCCGCATAAAAGAAGCCTCCCCACGTGACCTCCCGCGTGTGACGTAACATGGGGGAGAGCGGCCGGTCTAACTATGAATAAACATGGATCACAATGCTAGTTTTTACACAGAAGAGGTTGAAAATATATATTCGAATGCATATGATTATAATTATGAGCCTGCTAGGCGTCCAAGAGACCAGGAGCAGCCAAGGATTAAAAGAAATAACGGCCATCGGAGAGAAATGGAGCTTCGGTGTGAGGAGAACCAGTGGAGAACAGGGCAGCTGTCTTGGTGAGTGACCGGCGTTAGCTACAGTTAATGTTAGCTACAGTTAATGTTAGCTAACGTCAGTCACATCACAACATTGTAAAGTTAGCTATCATATATCAGGCTATAACTAAAGTAGTATTGATAATATAGTAACGTTACTGGCAGGACTGTTGATACTGATCCATAACAGAAACCAATGCGCAAGTATCAGCCGTATCTGATGGGGAGAGGAGCGAACCCCCCTTCGCTCCTCTCTCTCTCCCCCTTTGCTCCTCTCTCTCTCCCCCCTTTGCTCCTCTCTCTCTCACTCTTCGCTCCTCTCTCTCTCCCCTCCGGTACACAGCACCGTAAGACGTCGTGTGGAGTTGCATTAGGTAACGCGAGATACGGCTGATACTTGCGCATTATGGGCCTAATAAGGCCACAAGAATAATAATTCTCCCATAATAACACTTAACAAATATGATCTATTCGTATGTACAAGACATGAAACTATAAGGGTTAATTGTGTCTAAATAACTCAAAATTAAATATAAAATTTAAATAAATATATTACAGTAAATTACACAAGTGATGTCTGCCACACCCATGTAAATGAATAGGGAGGATTATACATTTGTATTATTATACTGTTGCACAGCCATAAGCAGCAGCAGCAGCAGCAGCTGGAGCTCAGCACAGTTTCCTGGAGGTATGGTGTGGGATGGGGGGCTGTGTGGGCAGACCTGGCCCAGCTGCTTATCTCCATGCAGGCTGCCAGCTGCTCCATGGTGCCAGCCTTGGTCTGGACCCTGCCATGGTGTCCAACAGCACAGGGATGGCGGCTGGCTCTGATGGTCAGCTGACCAGATGGACAGACCTACACCCAACTGAACCGGACTCAGGAGGAGCTGGAGCTTCTTGTTGCTACACGGATGAGATACACCACTTATTATATATAAGTAAGTACAGTGTTTGCCGTAGGTCAAACCACACTTGTTGTTACCTCGGCGTAGCACGTTAAAGAGGCCCTATTGTGCTTTTGGGGATTTCCCTCTCCTGTAGTGTGTTCGGTCAACACATCCTCACTCCCAGGTCGGCCTATGTTGACGTTATGTCAAGTCCCCTGTGTCGGCTTTTTCCAACGCAAGCGGGGGGGGCCTTAGCGTCCATTTTCAACGCAAGGGGGGGGCCCTTAGCATCCATTTTCAGCTTTCCGGGATGTCCATATGCTTCTATGGACGCTCATGGAAGCACGGCATTCGTTTGTGTCGACTGCCCCTAAAGGCAATGTGAGCGTCCATTCTCATTGGATAACGGAGAATTATACACCCGGAAGTAAGTATTCCCCTTACTGTCGATTGATTTTACAGTGATATCTGCACTACTCATCGACTAAAAAACACCAGATTATCCTTGTTAATTACACAACATTGATTGGTTTAAATTGTGTACAATGCTTTTGAATTTTTCCCCTTCGATTCGGAGAAACAAATATTTTTTCGGAGTAAAGGATGGCAGAAGACACTACACTACCCAGAATCCCCAGCTATCGTTTGGACTACACCATGTGCTCTGTTTGACAAACCCCGTGATAGTCCTCAAGCTCTGTGATTGGAGAGTGTGCTCCGAGGGTTACGCTGAGCCTCGAACAGCACTTGAAATGGGATGGAACCACGGCAGACTGTCCAAAACTGGATTTGAACGGGTCCACCGCGTCCCCCCCTCCCCCACCCCGTCCCCAGAACTACACATGCTGGCTATTCTGTTTCGCAACATGTTCTCTATCTATGGCACGTCTCTACTGGGAGTTGTAGTTTTAAAAGACGTTTTCGTATTTCCCATAATAAGAAGTTGCCAGTATTAAACTGTGTACATCCCTGGAGGTTTAGGGGATAGGAAACACTCACATTTAAAACATATAATTAATAAATGGGTGAAAATTGCTTGTGCCCATAATGGGCAGCATTAATATATATACACACATGCCAGCTAAGGTCAGAAGAGCTTTATTTAACAGCTGGTCTTATGTCTGTGACCCCTCCTGTTGTTCATTGATAAGCCTGAAACATGCACTTGTCAAGGTTCAGAGGCACATTTTGCAAATATGGCAGTAGCCATCGATCAGCTTAAGATAAGATATACTTTATTGATCCCAAGTTGGAACATTTGCGTTACATCAGCATGTGTAACAGTTGTAAATATGCAGTGGTGTTTATTTGTAAATCATTTAGTATAATCACACAAATTCTGTGTTTTATATTTAACAATTCTGTGTTCTTTATTTATTGATTGTTCAATACCTGACAAGGCCGGAGATGAAATATCTACATACATCTTATAAGAGTATAATACATTATGTATAATATCAGTTAAAATAGGTGCTTCAACATAGTTAACATTGCTGGAGGTATGCACACATATTGATAGATGTCTTGTAATGCACTATTGAGGAACCTGCGACCCAAGTTTTTCATTCAATGCATAACTACACCGTAGTTGTGTATGATATGTCAATAAACCTTAGAAAATCTTGAAATCTTGAAAGGGATGTGCAAAATAGTCATTATATACAGTCTTTAATTAACTATTAGTAGAGAATAACGAGTAATGAATATACTTTATAGGGATCCTATTAATATCTAATAATAAAAATAATGAAATTCAATAACATGCTTTAAGGTGTCCCTTTATATCAGCTGTGCACCTTTATGGTGTAAATACAGCCTATCTACCAATTGGATCAAATATAAAAGTCAGCCGAATTAGTGTTGATACTGCAAGGAGACGTATTGTGTGAAAAGAAATGTAAGATGTTGTTTAATTGCTGATATATTTATGATCCACGTCACGTTTTCAGTTCCTCATGTTTGTCTAGAAGTCTTCTCATCAGGGCTCTATAAATACAGAACTACGGCAGATATGTAATATTTAATGCAGCCGAACCGTGTATTACAATGCCGTTATGTGATGACTTTCAAAGAGAAAAGCAAGCACACTTGAAATAAAGTATTATTTTATTTTTAAAAAATGTTTTCGGTCTGTTTCCGGTATTTGTTTATGACGATGTGATGTGAGATGTGAGACTGGAATTGCACAGGGGAAAATAACGTATCTTTAGATGCGGATTTTGTTAAACTAATACGTTTGCGCTGTGGACCAACACTATACATTGACGGGGAAGGGGGTAGCAATAAAGATAACACCATTAAACAGTTACACAACATAACAGAAATAATATCGATAGCAGCGTCCCTAGCAACCACCTTGGTAACAATGAAAACGTTATGGACGCAATTTCCTGAAGTAATCTTCGTAATAACTAGCAAACTAAAGATCATGTACATCCACTGCACACATAATCTGAAATAACAACTCATATTTCTCGCATCAAATGACATCAAAACGCATTTTAATGGCCAAACTAACTTTAAAATAGGCATTTTCCACCGAGAATAAAACGAAGTTCGGCCATGTTTTTTTTTTCTGCAGGGAGAAATTTGAAGATCACGTGACGTAAAACAGAGCACATGGTGTAGTCCAAACGATAGCTGGGGATTCTGGGTAGTGGAGTGTCTTCTGCCATCCTTTACTCCGATAAAATATTTGTTTCCCGAATCGAAGGGGAAAAATACAAAAGCATTGCACACAATTTAAACCAATCAATGTTGTGTAATTAACAAGGATAATCTGGTGTTTTTTAGTCGATGAGTAGTGCAGATATCACTGTAAAATCAATCGACAGTAAGGGGAATACTTACTTCCGGGTGTACAATTCTCCGTTATCCAATGGGAATGGACGCTCACATTGCCTTTAAGGGCAGTCGACACAAACGAATGACATGCTTCCATGAGCGTCCATAGAAGCATATGGACATCCCGGAAAGCTGAAAATGGACACTAAGGGCCCCCCCCTTGCGTTGAAAATAGACGCTAAGGCCCCCCCCCTTGCGTTGGAAAAAGCCGACACAGGGGACTTGACATAACGTCAACATAGGCCGACCTGGGAGTGAGGATGTGTTGGTTCGGTGTTTAAGCATATAAATGGTCTGCAAAGGCTGAAATCCCTGTGTTCCATCCAGAGGGAGTCTTTTCTCCCACACACTCTTTCTTTGCTTCATTTGTTCTGTTAATTCAGCAGGTGAACCTATATGTTTATAAAATAGTGTGTGAGCTTAATTGTGTGTATTAAACTAAAACGGAGCATTTCCTGTCAGCTCAGATTTACATGGTCCTTATAAAACAATGACTTTGTCCCTGCTTTATAGCAGACCTTATTACCTACTTGCTGCATATATAATTATGTTAGCATTGCAATGGGTCCCCCGACAAA
Source organism: Pogonophryne albipinna (assembly GCA_028583405.1). Lineage (NCBI taxonomy): Eukaryota > Metazoa > Chordata > Actinopteri > Perciformes > Artedidraconidae > Pogonophryne > Pogonophryne albipinna. The sequence continues at coordinate 622,581 of JAPTMU010000027.1, read as the reverse complement.
AAGCGATGGTATTTCCCCATTGGATCTCGGTTTATTGCAGAAAATAAGCTTTGTGGCAAACATACCTTTATTGTACTCAACACGTTTTCTTTAACAGTTGAATCGCCAGGATTAAAAAGCTAACATCAGGCTATGAAGGAACGACATCACAGCTGCGCTGCTGTGCACCACCGCTAAGCTAAAGGCAGCTAATGTTCAGCGTGAGGACGTCTAGTAGTCTCCTTTAGCAATCACTGTTTTTATGACATGTAGAAGCTTCAGACAGTCACCAGTAGGGTAATAATAACTGAAGTACGTGAAAACCTCTTCAGCTTGTGACAGACATTCTTTTGCAGACCTCTATTGCAGCTGAACAATCTTTTTACCTTGTCAATGTCAGGGTTAGAACCTCATTCTTGCTAAGACTACCAACAGGCCCAAATATATGAGCAGGCAGTTGATTTTAAAATGTTACACACACACACATGTATATGTACTTGTAGTAGGGGATGTACCTGGATGTCGAGAGGATTGCTGCACAGTTTGTCTGGGTAAGCCTCGTGCAGGTCGGACACTTTCTCCCAGTCTCCAGATCCCCTCTCATCGTCCCTGTCAAACCACTCTGTCCACTCTGCCTCTGTGACACACGCACGTGCACACACACACGCACACACACACACACACACACACACGCAAACAAACACACAATGTAACATTAGAGTAATAAAATACTAAGATACAAGTAAATGTCCTGAATTCTTCAGCAACAGTGTTGGCATCACAAATATTTCAAGCACAAATTGATTATGCAGTATGGCCCTTTTCAAAATCGTACATATTAAATTATGACATTCAAAATATTGATTCTTTAATGTTGATGCCGCACTTGATAAATGTGGCCTTTATTTAAATTACTTTTAATAATGCTGGGTACTGTTAGAAATTAAAATCAATGTTTTGATGGAATATATGGAGCTTAAACATACCGTCAGTTAAATGCTGTTTTATTCTGAAAAACCAGACAATTCTTGTGCACAACCAGTTGTTAAGCTTTTACTCTGAAAATCCTTCATCTCCGGTTAGCAGTTAGCATGTGGCTAATTTACCATTTCTTATAGAGGTGAATTTAGTAGCGAAATGACATGGAGTGATGCACACCGAAACCTACTGATTTTAACACTACAACTATAGACGTATTATTATTGCTGAATATTAAATGAAGGTACAGTTTATTTGAATAAAGTTATTAGGCTTGTTTGAGACAAGCGAGACCTGCGCAGTTGCGATCAACGTCTTGCTAGTGCGTTGCATGCATGGATGTATAATAAGAACTGGATACAGCGTGGGAGGCGGGGCCTCATTCATTCCTATGAGAGTTGTTCATTAGCGCATGATGATAAAATGGCCCAACTTTTGAGAGAGTGAAACGTCACAGATTACCCAGCATGCCTGAGAAGTACCCGTATGTGCGCTCATAGCGCATGCGCAACTTTAACCAAAATGCTCGTTCACATCAAGCACGTCAATTTGCATACACGTAACAGCACCGCACGTTCATGACAGCATGGATGGATTTGATATTAACGAGGCGGCAGTTAGCAGCTAGCGGCTAGCTAGTAATTATGCTAATGTACACATCAATCGTTATGTACTTATATTACGCAGGATAACAGGATCTAGTGATATCCAAGCAACAGAGCTTCATTTAGCATGAAAGAATGATTGCACTGTATATATATATATATATATATATATATATATATATATATATATATATATATAGGCCTATATATACTTATAATAATAAGTAATATTAACTTTATTTAATACAACATTTACGGTACAAGATTTAATCATACAGCCCATGTAGTATGATAATGAATTACAGCAAACATGTGCAATATATCCATTATTACAGCTCCGTGGGATGGCAGTAAGACGATATGGGTCCGTTCTTATTGTGCATCCATGGGTAAAGATAAACGCAACTCACATTGGTTTCTCAAACAGCATCTCTGTAAACTACGTGTATTCACTGAATTTCACTCTCTGCCTTTAACGGCTCGTTGTAGCTCCAATAGCTCCAGCCCCCACCCTCCCTGTGAGCACAGTGTGCTCTGATTGGTCGGGACACGTAACATGAACGTGCCGGGTGGCGTGGTCCCGTGGGTTAGATGCGCGTTCATAATGCAGAGGGAAATAACTCTCAGAATAACGTTATTAGCACATTATTACAACTTGAGGAACGAATGTTTTTAATAAGGGCTATACAAGTGTTCATACTGGGTAGTTTATTTAGTTTAAAAAAAATTATCCAACGATTTACAGACCATTCTTTCCCCATGTAAGTCAATGGGAAAAAGTGTTTCCGGGCCTGGCAACCAAACGGAAGTGTAGTACCGCCGTTTGGCCAGCACGAATATTTTCATGTGAGTCCGGCGCACTTCCTGGGGGCTTGGTTGCATGATGGTTTGTCATTTTGTCCGACTTGCTCTGGAGTCCCGCCTACATGAGACGTTGAAATCTCGCGGGACAAAGACGCCCGCAGCCTTGAGAGCGAGGCAAGGCGAGGCGGCGCAGTTCCTCTCCACGGGCTGCGGAAGCGAAATGCTTGATGGGAAACGACTCGCTGGTATCTCGAGCTGAGCGCTCATTGGTGGTTTTTACCACGTGCTGCTGATGAAAATCTCCAATTGGCTCGGCAAAAGTTTGTTGTTGTTTTGTGTCAGTTTTACGTCGCCACATCCATTATCATTTTTCATCATTGTTCCACAATGTTTATCATCATGAAATTAATATCCATATATTTTATACTATACTTGCACTGCTTACCGTTTTCATACGTTATATATCTTAGCATATTCATACACACTGTTCATACTGCTCACAGGCTGCTGTGTATATCTAGTGTATTCATACACACTGTTCATACTGCTCACAGGCTGCTGTGTATATCTAGTGTATTCATACACACTGTTCATACTGCTCACAGGCTGCTGTGTATATCTAGTGTATTCATACACACTGTTCATACTGCTCACAGGCTGCTGTGTATATCTAGTGTATTCATACACACTGTTCATACTGCTCACAGGCTGCTGTGTATATCTAGTGCAGGGGTACTCAAATACAAATCTTAAAGGTCCTACATTTTTTTTTTCAATAAGACAAAGGTCCGTTTATTACGGTCATTCAAACTTTTAAACAATTGCAACAAGATTCTTAACACAAGGTTGCAAAAATAAAAATAATCTGTCTGCAGCAGTTTTCATTGTTATTGTGTCTGTGCTTGATCCCTCAGAGTCGCAGTGTAAGAGCTGCACAGTTATGAATAAAGGCAGCTGCACCCTCTTTCATTCAGCATTCCCATTATTACTTTATAAATGTCTTGCCCCCTTGTGTGTCCACTGAGGTTCGTCAGGCCCAACACATCTTCAACAAACTCCCCCTTTGCCTCATCATAAAAACTCACAAACACCAGCAACTGAGCACTGTCAGTGGTGTCAGTGGACTCATCCACAGCTAAGGAAATGCACTGTGCATTTTTTATTCCATCACAAAGCTGATTAATCAAATCACCAGCCAGTATTTATGTTCTTCTGGTTGCTGTGGAATCTGAGAGGGAGATTTGCTTGATTTGACCTGTTATTTCCTCTTTTTGTTTGCATTCAACATGGTCTCCATCACTTCAGTCATGCATTCTTTTATACTTCAGTTATTATCCAGTGGAAAGTCCTTACCTGCTGGCCTAGTTCAATCAAAGTGGTTACTTTTTTTTGGCTGGGCAGTGTAGTTTTACACACCGTCTTATTTGACTTTCTCAGGACTTACAACTGTTTTTCGGGGGCAGACCCCCACAAAGAAAAAAATATATTTACACCATGATTTACACACGTAAGGTCATCATCTTAACAGTTTTGTATGCTCATCCGTGAGCAGAGCATCAAGTTGACATGTCTATTACAGCTGAATGCGGCGATTACCATTTTGTTCAGCAAAACGCCTCACAAACGTATTAAGATCAACAGCTTTAGTGCGTTTTGATTCAATGCTGAGTACAGCCAAACTTGACAGTCTCTTCTCTGTCATTGTAGACCGCAAATACCTCATTCCTTCAGTACTTGAGTCCGAATGCTTCTCGTTTTGCGCCATCCAAATGAAATCGCCGCCAATCATATTTCCACGCTCGCGCCAGGGGTTACAAGACGTGCATCTTGTGCTGCATTCACTTGCACTCGGACATTAGAGACTTTCTCTCATAAATGTCCAATGAGCCACAACTTTTCTTTCAAACCACCCAGCTGGGGTGGCAAGGCCTATTTTTAGGGTGGCAGTTGCCACCCCATGCCACCCCGGTAGATGAAACTAGGCTACTAGTAGGCTACTAGCTACAGTACAGATGCAACTAGATGAGCTGTTAACTCTCGCTCTGACTTTTTTTTTTTTAAACACACACACATTTTTCCCACCCGCATTCCGCGAAGACCCGCCCTACTGTGCCTCTGATTCGCAGACTGTTGGTGGGGGGAAAAAACGCTGACGGGATACTGAATGTGATTGGACGAAAGCGTTGATAGACACACACAGACAGTGGAACAGTCGGACATGCAGAGCGCTGTTTGCAGTGGACATAGCGGAGAATTTTGACTTGTTGCGTTGCGGCGATGTCTCGCAGATAACACAGATAATACAGATAATACATATGAAAAGTATAATTAGCTGAGAGTCCAGAGACAGTCCGGAGTCCGGACTTTGAGGATGCCTGATCTAGTGTATTCATACCCCTCACTGTTTATTCATTATTCAATTCATTCTATATTTTATTCTGTCTATTGTGTACATTACTTTTCACTTTACTGCTTGTTGCACCTGGTTAGAAGCTAAACTGCATTTCGTTGTCTCAGTACCTGTAATATGTGCAATAACAATAAAGTTGAATCTAATCTTGAGCAGGAACAAATGTATTTACTTAGTACATATCTGACATTAACGATTAAACACATGTGTGCATTCTTTATAAATGCAAACTGAGTCAAGCCGACTCCGGAGGTGGCGGTATGCACCTTCAAGTTGTTTGCAATCCGCCAAAAAACCCAGAGAAGAAGAAGACGAAGCCGACTCCGAGCTGTCCGACTTCAGGCGAGCTTTTTGAGACCTCCCCCGGCTGCGATCGGCGATTCTCGTCTACTTTCGAGGCGAGCCGCAACGCGTCTCAAACAAGCCTATTGTTTACAGACGTGGGTAAGATGTGACAACATCCGGAATGACCGGAAACCAAACCAGCCGTGAAGTATTTTCTGTATTTTTTAGAGTATTGACTACAGCGTTTAGAATGTGTTAAAGGAAAAGTGATGAAAGACAATATGAGGAGAAGAGGCGTGTTTAAGTATATATTGAATGTACAATGTCTGAATCCTCTGTTTAACGTAACAACAGACATTAAAACGTGGAGAGCCGGCCCGCAGGGAGGAGCCAGCAGAGGTTATATAACAGCTGGACCAGAGCGGTTCGGGCTCTCTCTTCTTCCTTTCGCCCACGAGAGCAGATCACAGCTGTTTTTCTGTCTGGACAATATCCTGTTTGTAACATTACCGTGCCTTTTTTTAATTAATTAAAGTACCATTTGAACCTTCTCAGAGACTCCATTTAGTCTCCTTTTAAAGCTTCTCTCCTGGACGAGAATAACGATCACAGTTTACAGTACCTTAAAGGTGGGGTAGGTAAGTTTGAGAAACCGGCTCGAGATACACTTTGTGTTATATTCCATGGAATGCTCTTAACATCCCGATAGCAATGAATATCTGAAGTGCTTTGTGGAATCTGTGGAAGCCGTAGTACTGTAAAAAGCACGACCAATCATTGTAGCCGGCCCCGCTAAAATAACTGGATGGCCTACCTGCCTGTCAGCCTTCCATCTGTGCACAAACTCATCTCGTGCCCTCATTGGTCATGTGCGCGTTCGTGTGTGTTGGACGAGGGACTCTAAGGAAGTGGCAGATTTTTTCCGGCTGTGTATTTTCAAATTCTAGCGCACTCAAGCTGGTTTCTCCAAAATTACCTACCCCACCTTTAACCCCTCATTACACATATTAATTGATTTGTTGATTTATATTTTAAATCAGGATAATTATACATCTGCAAAGTAGCTATAACTAAAGTGAGGTAAAAGAAAGAAATTGGAGTATTGTAATGGAGTAAAAGTATGAAGTAGCATGAGATAAAAATAGGTAAAGTACATGTACCTAAAATGGTTCAAGTGCAGTACTTGAGTTAATGTACTTTGTAACATTCCACCACTGCTGCCACTTCAGTGGTCAGAGAGTGAAGTGCAACATATTAGACTAATGTGAGTGGAGGCTCTGACTTGTTGTCCATTGTAGCTGTCAGAGAGCATTTGTAGCACAGTAATTGAACGGCTTTCTCCTCCCATCATGCTCTCTGTCTGCTGCCACACCGGGAATGCATATTTGACTGGCTAGAATTTCAATCTGATGTTCACACACACACATACTATGTCTACATCTCCATACGTGCCCATATTTAGATACTGGCAGTTTAATGAAATCTCTGCTATCTGATGGGAGATGAGAAGAATCTAATTGGAATCAGCTTTGAGCCGCTGGTAAAGGAGGGGTCAATAACAGCATAGCGGGGTGTGAGGTAGACGTATTGATGCGAAAACGATTTGCCGATGATATCACCAAATGTGATCAACTACTGCTCAGTGAGAATTTATAGAGCCCCAGTGAGATGATGGAACAAGGGTTTAATTCTCCTGAGTCTGTGTACAGTTATTTAGATTCTGCATTTGAATCCCCATCTCTGAAAGGAAGCTACAGATGATTGATTATTATTTGTGTGATCCTCCCATGGGGCATATGTTATGAGACACATCCACCACACACTACAACACATGACTGGGGGAGTAATGGATTACAGGTAATGGGATTACGTAATCACGATACAGTTACGTAAATTAAATGCGTAATCAGATTACTGGTAATTTCTTTATAAAATGGGGATTTCTAGTATAAGCCTACAATGTTTTGAAATACAACACAATTGGAAATAAAGATCAATATTATTATTATTATAGTTAGAGATTCACTGCCCCAATAATTTTTGAGCAGAGTTTTAATTTACAGGCTGTTTTCAGTCTGTTTTATTTTAAACATATATATTTTTGAATTTGAACCGGTAGGTCGACACCTGCTTTATTAACCATTATTTATTTATTTTGCTTTTAATTCATGTATTAAACTAGAACAGCATTTGTTAACCTTATTATTCAGTAGGCCTATCGTATTTTTGATACTAAATATCTTTTTTTAAGGTCACATTGTTCTGTTGTTTTACATAATCCTCAGACAAGGGACTTGTCTCTATTCTTGTTTTGCTCGATCTCAGTGCTGCATTTGATACTATCGACCATGATATCGTATTGCAAAGACTAGAGCACTTAGTTGGCATACAGGGAACTGCTTTAGGCTGGTTTAGGTCCTATCTATCTGAACGCTCTCAGTTTGTACGTGTCAACGATGAATCTTCCACGTAAACCAAAGTTAGCCATGGAGTGCCACAGGGCTCAGTGCTCGGACCTATTTTGTTCACATTATATATGCTTCCGTTAGGCAATATTATAAGGAATCATTCTGTATATTTCCACTGTTATGCGGATGATACTCAACTATATTTATCAATCAAGCCTGATGAAATTAATTATCTAAATAAAATTCAAGACTGCCTCAAGGACTTCAAAACGTGGATGACCTTAACGTTTTTTATGTTAAACACGACCAAAACTGAAGTTATTGTACTTGGCCCAAATAATCTACGAAACAAATTATCTGAAGATATACTAACTATGGATGGCATTAATTTGGCCTCCAGTGAGACTGTAAGGAATCTTGGTGTTATATTTGATCAGGATTTATCCTTTAACGCCCACATAAAATCAATTTCAAGGACCGCCTACTTCCATCTACGTAACATTGCAAAAATCAGGCATATCTTGCCTCAAAACGATGCAGAGAAACTAGTCCATGCATTTGTTACTTCAAGGCTGGATTATTGTAACTCCTTATTATCAGGGTGTACCAAGAAGTCAGTCAAGTCGCTTCAGCTGATTCAAAATGCTGCAGCTCGTGTACTAACCAGAGTTAGGAAAAGGGACCACATTACTCCTGTTCTGGCTGCCTTACACTGGCTCCCTATAGAACACAGGATAGAATTTAAAATTCTTCTTCTCGCCTACAAAGCCCTTAATGGGCAGGCGCCATCTTACCTGAAAGAACTCATTATACCCTACTGTCCTACTAGGGCATTGCGTTCCAAGAATGCAGGGTTGTTGGTTGTTCCTAGAGTCTCTAAAAAATACAATGGGAGACAGAGCCTTTTCTTATCAAGCTCCACATTTATGGAATCAGCTTCCAGTTTGTGTTCGGGCGGCAGACACCCTATCCGTTTTTAAGAGTGCGCTTAAGACCTTCCTTTTTGATAAAGCTTATAGTTAGGGCTGATTAGATTCAGCCCCTAGTTTTGCTAATATAGGCTTAGTTTGTCGGGGGACATCTTACTTCTTCCTTCTCTCTGTTTATACCTGTGTACTCTCATGTTCCGATTAACCCAGCTTCCCCAAATTTCTTTCTTTTCGGTGTCTATATACGCCGGGATCCGGAGACATGGATGATCCTGCGGTCCTGTGTCCTGGATCGCGAGCCCTGGATCTTGAGTCGTGGCTGTGGTCCTGGATCATAGGTCCTGGATGGATATCCTCGTGGATTCATCTTCTTATTATAGACACATGCATTTCCTAACATCTGGTCTACCTATGTTGCAAATGTATTATCTCTTCGATTTACACACGGCATCTATTGCACGTCTGTACGTCCTGGGAGAGGGATCCCTCCTCTGTTGCTCTCCCTGAGGTTTCTCCCATTTTTCCCTTTAAACTGTGGGTTTTCTCCGGAAGTTTTTCCTTGTACGATGTGAGGGTCTAAGGACAGAGGGTGTCGTATTGTCATACTGATATTCTGTACAAACTGTGAAGTCCACTGAGACAAATGTAACATTTGTGATATTGGGCTATATAGATAAACATTGATTGATTGATTGATTGATAATACACTTTTATTGATTTGCATCGCATTTGATATTGAGGTAATCCAAATGTAACGGAAAGTAATCAAGTTACATTACTTTCATATTTTGATACTCAGATTAGGTAATTGATTACAATTTTCACAGGTAACCATCCCAACCCTGCAAAAGACAATGAACATTATCACTCCTGGGTGCACATCAGCACATGTTTCTGTTTTGTGGTGCATGTGACATACTGACTGTGGCCCTGAGAGACAAACTCACACATTTCACTGATTGGAGGACACCTGGAGTGTGTGTGTGTGTGTGTGTGTGTGTGTGTGTGTGTGTGTGTGTGTGTGTGTGTGTGTGTGTGTGTGTGTGTGTGCGCGCGCGCGTGCGTGCGTAGACTTACCTTGCACCCACTGGCTTCTGGTGGTAATAGTAAACTGCTCCCCATAACTCGACTTAAATACATGAGCGCTCTGAGCCTCTGATGAGGCCTTAGTTCCTGATAAAACACACACACACACACACACACACACACATCACTTAGAACACGCTTCCTTTTTTGCAGTTTTAGATACATCAGGTAAGTAGCAATACATTAAAAATGTATTCTTACCTTGATAGGAAGCGTGACCCTCGACAACAGAAGAAGGGTCTCCTTTTGTAACTATAAAGGTCCAAGGATGCCTGTAAATGAAGGAAGAGAGGAGAGATATATATTGTAGTAGACCTTGTGAATTGTTAATTTGCTACTGCCTAGTTGCACAGTAGGGTGCTGTTTACACTATTAAAACAGGATTTTTCTATGTTTCTATTATATTGAATTTGCAATATTATAAATAAGTAAAGCAGAATTCCAACATCCAACTTATCTGACACCAACAAAGTTTGGCTGGTACCAAAATAACATCCCACAACTTTCAACTTCATGTTCTTGTGTTGCTGTAATGCTGTGTGCTGCCACCACTGCAGAAGCTACAGTAAACAAATGTGAATCACATCACTCAGAATGTATTGCACTGCCTCATAAATTCCAGCTTATTCAAATGTCTCTGGGTGCACTGCAAATGACACAGCCTCTCTCTGATGATGACACCAGTGCTGGCCTGTTTGGCAGCAGTGTGAGGAGCAGGCAACAGGAGTCATTAGGCAGGAATCCCTGTGTCTCCTCAGCATCCCCCCCCCCTCCCTCTACTCTGTCCTCCGCAGCATCTACAGCCACGGAGTTCAAACAGGGAATCTTTATGTGAACTCGCGCTCTGTCTTCAAACCTGTCAGTTTCCTGTGGTCTCTTCAGCAGCATCACGTTTCATAATAATGCTGGGAGGCTAACACATTGCTAAGATTCACCAGCTTCACCCACAACAAAGGCGCTGTCCTTGTGGTTCACTGTGCAAATAAAACTGATGCACGCAACCTTGTGGTTGACTATTCAAAGATGTATATCCAACCACTTTATTACAAAAAAAACACGAGGGCACAGTCAAGTCTTTTTTGAGGAATGTGTCAGCGTACAAGTCTGCACATTTGTATCCTTAACCCGTACTGTATGTGAGACATCTCCAGGGCTTTGTTATCACGGCATGATTCAGTTTCCATTTCCCTTTGCATTGCTAGCATACTAACACACACACAAACACACACAGTTTCCCAGGCGGATAAAATACAAATGTTTTGGTTGTGTGTTAATTAAACAAATACAATTGTTCGCATACTGCCTGTGCTGCAGCACCTCTTTTCACCCTCTGTCTGAAACCAGAGCCCAGTCTGCTCTGGTTGGTTAGCTGGTCAGCTCTGTTGTGATTGGTCAACCACTTAGAGATGGCCCGCCCCCTTAGCCTATCATGTACAATGTGTTGGGGCGCTAGCCAATAGACACACCATTGTGACATAGTCATGTCACTATGTTCTGTTACTGTCTCTATGTTACTGTACAACAATCTGTAATAACTGTGCAATATACACTTTTACTTTCACTACTGTTATCTGGCAGCAATTACACTAATTCTACTTGCAAGACTTTAAAAAAGTGTGGGAGAGAAACTCTCCCCAGACCATGTACATGCACAAAAACCTATAGAACACACTACAGGAGAGGGAACACCCCATAAAGCATGATCGGGACTCTTTAATATTAAAATACCCTACAGTAGATTACTTGAGTGATGGCATTGTATTGGACTACATTATATTGAGAGGTGTTTCTAATTGTCTGGTCCCTTCATGTATACAAATAGGAAATATTAAATTATATATATAAATAACAGAGTCCAGTGCGACACCACCTTTAACTGCGACCTCAATTACTGCATTACATGACATGTCACTTGTTAGACGCTTTTATCCAAAGCGACTTACATACTCAATACTGTGGGCAATCCCCACAGGAGCAATTTGGGGTGAAGTGTCTCAGGGACACAACGACATGCTGACTGCAGTGGGGTTTGAACCTGTGCTCCACTTAGCCGAACACCAACGCGCTAACCCACAGCGCCACACGCCTCCTGTATAATTATCACACTAAATGTACACATTTTAAGGTAAAACTGATGGTAGAGCTGTTTTATGGAATTCAGGAGATGAAGATTTGAGATAGTGAATTTAAAACCATGAAGTACCGAAAGCTTCAGGGATTAATTAGAAAAATAAACTGTGACTCACCGGAGGTTGTAACATTTTCTCATTAATTCTCAGCAATCAATAAAATAATGCTTCAGAAGACATAGTGCTGGGAGCTTTAACAAAGGGCCATTTTCTTTCCTGACATGTTGTGAGCTGAATAAGAATGACAAGCAGAGATGTTGAGCTCATAGTCATGTTCAGCAATTAATGATAACATTTGTCATCGTGATTAATCTATATTTTATCTGTGAACATTACCTTTGTCTTTGTTTCAGAAAACCTTAACAATTTCCATCCCAATACTCCAGAAGCTAAAGTCCTAAAATTCAAAAATAATATTTGAAAAGCTCACCGAAATCCCAGAGTGTTGATGTGGTGGCTGCCCAGCCTGAAGAGGATCTTCTTGGCCGAGTCCTCCAAGTTGTTGGAACCCTCGTCATTGACCATCAACGCCAGAATAAGCCCCGCCCCCACACCATCCACATACTTAGCAAGGCGCCGACTCTCATCCTTACTGCGATACGTGTCAAACCTGTTGGAGTGAGGGGGGTAAAAGAGGAACACAGGAAACAAATAGAATTGTGATTGTGTCTTCAAACAACGTAAGTTATTATTAACAACTCAACCTCTAACATATTATATGCTCAATTTGTGTTGTAAGTCAAATAGTTTAAGGACAGTAAACTGTAAAAAAGGACTTGAACACACACTCATCTTCAGATTTTTAAAGGGCAAACAAAACAATGTTCTGTTATACCATGTTTCAGATAAGATATACAAAAATATATAAATATTTAAAAGCAAAGTTACCAATAAGATTTTAGAAAAGGAATTGCACTTAAAGTGTATAAAAAAAAAGTTTTTTATCTATTTTCTTTTTCATTATTCTTTTATTTCTACTCAATGTAAAAACTATAGGTTACTTACGTAACCCCAGTTCTCAGAGTAACATGAAGTGAGATGTCTCACTATGGGATGCGCCTCAACGCGTATGCAAACAGAAGCATCAATCTCATTACGCCATTCCTGATTGGCTGGTGATCTTGACGTCAACGTCAGGGAATCCACCCACCCTTTAAGTAGCTTGCGCTACGACGCAGCGTCATTCAAAATAAGCACCTCTTCTCGCTTCGCCTTAGCAAGAAGGGCCGTCTGGTGAGACATCTCACTTCATGTTACTCTGAGAACTGGGGTTACGTAAGTAACCTATAGTTTTCATTCATAACACTCCGTTCGATGTCTCACTATGGGATATTGAAACTCCCGTATTGCTAGACATGCTTATCTCGAAAATCACCAAAAACAACCAGAACTTAACAGGTAGAACCCTGTCTCAACACGGGGCCCAGCACTGCGCAGGCCACACTTGGAGCAGAGACATCTAGCCTGTAAAAGCGGACAAAAGTGAGCGGCGAGGACCAGCTCGCTGCTGCACAAATGTCTTGGATGGAAACACCCTTGAACAAAGCCCAGGATGTAGCCAGTCCACGAGTAGAATGAGCTCGCAGGCCCGTTGGTGCCTGCAAACCCTGACTCGTATAAGCCAGAGCAATCGCTTCCACAATCCAGTGGGAGAGCAGTTGCCTGGTAACGGGCTTGCCCTTCTGAGGGTTAGCCCAGGATACAAAGAGTTAGTCATTTCAACGAAACTCTTTTGACCTGTCCATATAGATGCGTAAAGCACGAACTGGACACAGCAAATTCGGCCGCTGTTCCTCAGAGGAACACAGCGGCGGAGGAAATGCCACAATGTCAATGGGGGTACATGAGCCAACCACCTTAGGTATAAAGGCAGGGTTGGGCTTCAGGAACACTCTCGTTTGCCCCGGGGCAAACTGAGTGCATGAAGGATGTACAGAGAGCGCATGAATGTCACTGACTCGCTTGGCAGATGCCAGAGCCAGTAACAGCACTGTCTTCAGTGACAGGTGTTTCATGTCAGCTTCTTCCAGGGGTTCAAATGGAGGTCGAGTGAGCCCATCTAAAACCACTGCCAAGTCCCATAAGGGCACCAGTGACCTGGAAACAGGGAGGAGCCTGCGAGCCCCTTTCATAAAACGGCAGACCAAAGGATGTTGGCTAGCCGTCTTTCCCTCAAAGCCCACATGGCATGCAGCAATAGCAGCCAGGTACACTTTGATCGTAGAGAAAGCTCTGTGTTTATCAATTAAGTCCTGTAGAAATGATAAAATCACCCTGACAGGACATTGAAAAGAGATGTGTCCTTTTTGAAGGCACCACTCCTCAAACACCCTCCACTTACAGTCATAGAGAGACCTGGTGGAGGAAGCTCTTGCACTCTGAATAGTGTTTATCACCTTCTGAGGGAGCCCCACTGTATTCAGATTGTACCACTCACGGGCCAGGCCCATAGTGCCAAGCGCTCTGGGTGTGGGTGAAAGATCGCCCCCCCCGCCTGAGACAGTATGTCCCTGCGTAGTGGGAGCTGCCACGGCTGCCCGCACAGCAGCTGATATATCTCCGCCAGCCAGTACATTGCAGGCCAGTGCGGAGCTATCAGGATAAGTGTGTGGCGTTGTTCTCTCACTATGGCCAGAGTTGGGGGTATCAGAGCCAGGGGTGGGAACGCGTACAGAAGGACCCGGGGCCAAACGTGCGCGAGCGCGTCCACGCCTAACGGTGCGTTTAAATCGCGCATTGAAAAGAACAGCTGACATTGAGCATTTTCTTTTGATGCGAACGGATCTACCGCGGCTCGGCCGTAACGCACCCACAGCTGACTCACAATCATTGGATGTAGAGTCCAGTCTGCATATAGTGGTGCACCTCTGGACAGCAGATCTGCTCCGAGGTTCATCACTCCTGGTACGTGGGTCGCTCTCAGAGAGAGGAGACGTCCGCAGCTCCATAAGATCAGTTTGCGTGCCAGCATGTGTAACTGCAGAGAACGCAAACCCCCTTGGCAGTTTGTATACGATATTGTGGTCGTGTTGTCTGTCCTCACGAGGACATGATGTCCTCTGAGAAAAGGCAGAAAGCGTTTCAGGGTGAGGAACACCGCTAAAAGCTCCAGATAATTTATGTGTGACCGTTGGAGGTCTCTGCTCCAGAGACCCCTCACAGGTCGACCTTCGTATATATACCCCCCCAGCCCATCAGACATGCGTCTGTGGTGACCACCTTCCGCGATAGGACAGCACCCATAGGCACGCCCCGTACTAGAAAAGTCGGGTGTAGCCAGTGGCGCAGTGCCATTACGCATTTCATAGTGACCATCACTCTCCGCTCGTGCTGAGGGCAGCTACCCAGCGCTGAAACTCCCTCATGTAAGAGTACAGTCTGGGCTGGGGACAACATGCTCTTTTCTGTGTTTATTACGAAAACCAGGTCGAGCAGGTGTTTTACGAGGACATTCGTCTGCGTAATAGCCTCTTGCTCCGATTGTGCGAGAAGGAGCCAATCGTCAGATAAGTTGCCAGGCGAATACCCTGTTGTCTTAACGGGTCTATCGCGGCTTCCGCACACCGTACAAACACTCGCGGGCTGAGAGACAGACCGAAGGGAAGTACTCTGTACTCGTAACAGACACCCTGAAAGGCGAACCTCAGATATTTCCTGTGTGGATAATATACTGGGATGTGGAAATACGCATCTTTCAGGTCGACTGATGTGAACCAGTCGTTTTGGCGCACGAGACGCAACAGAGATGTGTGAGTGAGCATTCTGAATTTGTATCTTTTGAGATATTTGTTCAGAGCTCTCAAATCTAGTATAGGCCGAATTCCGTTTCCTCCCCGTTTGGGAACGAGGAAATACTTGGAATAAAAGCCGCTCTGACTCTGTTCGGCGGGTATTATAGATATAGCCTTCTTTTCTAGTAGCGAGAAAATCTCTTGCTCTAGAATATGGGCCGACTCTCCCCGGGCCTGTGAATACAGAATGCCCGAGAAGTGAGGGGGGGGTGACAGCGAATTGGAGTCTGTAACCCTGTGTTATTGTCTTGAAAACCCAAGCAGAATCTGTGAGCATCCTCCACCTTTCGCTTCTCAAAGCGAGCGGAGATGTCACAGCTCTGTCGTCTGCCCTCTGTGTCTCTATTTGTTGTGTTATGGGGCCCTCTAGTGTCTGAACACGGTGGTACCCCAGGTTGACAACCCCGCCCGACACTGCGCATGCGCGTGGCGGTGGTGCCTTCACAATCCCGTCTATTGTCCGCCTTTTGAGAGAGGCCGTAGCCGCTCTCAAAAGAGGGGCAGACGACAGACTGTTTATTGTTTATATTGTTTTTCTTTTCATTTTTATTGACTGCGCCCTTGGCTTCAAGCCTGGAAACGACAGTGGAAAATGATTTATTTTGAAACAACAATGATGACATGTGTTTGTGTGACTTAAACAGGCAGCGGAACTTGCTGTCTTTGATGTTAAGTCCATTTCCCTGATGGCGCGAACTTGAGGATGACGTTCTGGCATCACTCGAGGCGGCGGGAAGATGGGGGCATGGTGGCACCCCGAAAACCCATGAGCATCCAACACTGGAACGTGCTCTGGAGCTGGGGAACAGGGAACTTCCAGCTCCTTCCTCGCGGAGAGGAGAGGAGGCGGTCAGGCCGCCCGCTTCTTCTTCCTCGCCTGGTGGCTGAAAACCTGGGTCGGCTGTGCCTGAGCGGCAGCTGCCGGGACCGGAGATTTTCTTGGCCAGCTCCCTCTTGCCTCGTGCCCGGGCTGGGGACCCGGGACGGGCTGCGGTCTCTGCTGCTTCGGTATTTTGAACCGGACAGGACGTGAGACAGCTTGGGTGAAGGCCTGCCGCGGGACCATTGGAGGTGGCGGCTGGACCCTTCGGGGGAGACAGAGCTGGAGAGCCTCGTCTCCCTTCCTTTTTGACTCGCACCTCAGCTGCATTGAAGCTAGAGCGGAGCCAAATATGCCCTCGGGAACAATAGGCATGTCCAGAACATCCTCTTTTTCCCGGTCTGGAAGGTTGGTCAGGTTGAGCCACCTGGCTCTCTCCTGTACCACCATCATTCCCAGCGCTTTGCCCGTGGCTTGGACTGCGCAGCGCTGCACACGGAGGCAAATGTCCGTGATCGCTGCGATCTCGTCCCACACGGCAGGCTCAGGTCTGCTCGACATGTCCTCGCAAAGCTCCGCCTGGTAGGCGGTCAGCAGCGAGGAGACGTTGAGAGCCCTGGCGGACAAAGCTGCGGCTTTATAGGCCCGTTCGGTCATCACTGACTGGAACCGGTCTGCCTTTGCCGGTAGCATGGGGTTCCTGCTTGGTGTCGAAGCCAGCCTCGGTTGGAGGTGGGCTGCCACCAGCGGTTCCATGGGCGGCATGCGGAGCAGGCCGAGCCTCTCCATACCGTCACAGTCCAGGGAGGAGGCACCCTGGATTGGGGCCTTGTTGCTGAAGGGACGGTCTCTCCACGAGACCGACACCTCGTCCAGCATCTCCGGAAAGACTGGAAGGAGCTGCCTCTTCGTCCTCGCTGCTTGGGGCAAGTTCTTCCCCTCGTAGCGAGATCCGGAGGTCTCCTTGGCCACTTCAGGCCATGGGATGTCCAGTCTGGACGCAGCGCGTTGACACACGGCCTGCAAGTCCATGCTTAGGACGGGCGAAGCTGGTGTGCTCTCGCCCGGGTGAGCGGACATCGCTCCCGGCTTTGCAGCCTGAGCCGATGAAACGAAGATGTCATCCCCATCCGAGTCAGACAGGAGGAACTCAGAGGCATCCTCTTCGTCCTCCATGTAGTCCAACTCCAGAACATCCTCCGCGGGTGGAACCATGGTGAGGTCCAATTGGGAGCCCCAGCTTGACACAGCGCGGGGCTCCGCTCTCGCGGCTCTTGCCGCCACCGGGTCCCAGCCTGAAACGGCGTGGGGCTCCGGTTCAGCGGCTGTCGCCGTTGTTGAGCCCCAGTCTGACACAGCGCGGGGCTCAATCTCTGCGGCAGACGTCACCATGTCTTGATTGCCGGACGGCGAATCAGCGGACATGAGGGGGTCCTGTCCCGACAAGCTAGCTTGGCGTGCTAACCGTCGGCGGAGGCTCTTCATGGTGAAGCGGGTACAATGCCCGCACGAGCCGGGGTTATCGATAGCCTCCCGGGCGTGTTCCAGCCCGAGCAGACCTGGTGTGAGTCTGTGCCTGAAATCTTAAACCCGCAGCGGCATAGCCGGGCCTCCGAGTCCCTGACTCCTCTGGTGTAAGGGAGAGAAGGGTCCATCTTCGATCGCCGGGGTGTCGGCGTGGAGTGGACACGTTAATAACAGGTACGTTACTCAGAAAAAAATCCAACCTTGCCGTTAGTCCGAAAGGAAAAAAAGGCGACAGGTGTAGATTTTATTGTTTAAAGAATATTAACTTGTGTGTTAATACCTTTTTTTTTTTTTTTATCTCCGTCTCCTCTGGTTTGAGAGAAAAAAGAGAACGTCCTCTTTACCGTGGTGTCGGTGTGGAGGGAAGAACAAACTAGCAACAGGTATGTTACTAGCTTGAAGAAAAAATCAAACCTTACCGTTATTTCGACAGAAAGAACGGCGAGGCAGATTACAATATTAACTGGTGTGTTAATATTGCTCAGTCTTCTTGCAAAGCAAAAAAGTAACCGGCAAGCGCCCGTCGACCGAATGTTAACTTTGGGTTCAGTCTGTGGACCGTTAAGCTAGCCCGGTTACTGATAAGTCGAGATGTGCTCTGAAGCGAGAAGAGGTGTTTGAATGACGCTGCGTCGTAGCGCAAGCTACTTAAAGGGTGGGTGGATTCCCTGACGTTGACGTCAAGATCACCAGCCAATCAGGATTGGCGTAATGAGATTGATGCTTCTGTTTGCATACGCGTTGAGGCGCATCCCATAGTGAGACATCGAACGGAGTGTTATGAATGAGAACACAAGATGTATAATGTGAGCGTAGTCTGTGGACATACTCCAGAAGTCAAGAAACAAAAAGTATTACAAAAAAATCTAAAAGCTGTATAGGCACGCATTTGCATTGAGGTGGAAAGCAATACAAAATATAAACACATTTTAATGTGTACATCTTTTAACCTCTTGTAAGTAGTGCACCAACCTCAAAAGTCAAAATTAAAATTTCATTTATTTCCACACTAAGTCTTTAAATTAAACGACTAAACAAGGCAACAATTTCACATTCTTTCGCAGAATCTGCACACTACTAGCATAGCGTAATGTGCTAACATTAAATCTGTGAAATGCAAAAAGGTACTGCAGGTACTGCAATAATGCAAATATGAAGGACAACTGCTCCAAATAATATTATCGGGTTTAAAAATGAAGGTGCCATATCCATAGAAAGAGCATTGATCGCATGTTATTTTAAATAACTAACAGATAGAGACAGTATTATTCAGGGCCTAATGCTTTGACATCGCTGACAAGCGTAGCTTTATGAATTATGGAAGCTAAATAACCTCCTATGAGCGCAAGAGCAGAAAACCAAGATCACATATTTGTAGGACAACCAAAATCCATTATAAAAACAATATACCACTTCAAAGCATTTTTTTCTATTGAATTGTTTTCCTCTCTCCCACTGTAGTTGACTCAGTGTGCAATGTGTTCTAATAACCATCTATTAAGTGCATTTGATGGCTGTAATCAGACAAAGTCTAATGACGGTTAAAGGAAACTGGATACTGTCCAATGCCTTACATCCTCCTCTGAAAATTACAACATTATATTTACAATAAAAGTTGTATAACTATTTATCTAAACTCCATTGCAGGTAATTTGTGTGATGGCTAATTAAGCGTGAAAAGGACATTAAGGGTGACATCAATTTCTACATTTAATATCCTTGTATGAAACAATGCCAGAGCCATTAAAGGAATATTTGTCTCCTTAATTTCAACCCTGTGGTTAGACAGATTATGAAATGTCAGCCACAAAATCATTTCGGCTCTAATTAAGAATATCATGGCCTTTGCTTCAGTGGGGCCATTACCTGTCATTGTGCAGCACCTCTCCGCTTTTAGGGTCAATGACATGGATGATGATGCCTCTGCTGCCCCAGCCTCTCTGGAACAGATAGTTGTTCTGGTTGCTCTCTCCAGGGTGCAGAGTCTTGTTGAGGAACGTCCACGACAGCTTCTTTTCTCCGTGGATCTCTAGTGTCCCCCCTGTCCCCACGCCAATGTACTTCCTTCCAAAGTAGCTGTGATCCTTATCACTGTCATCCAATCTAAGAACAAAAGGAGAGAATACGCGAAAATATGTTACCATTTTAGGAGGATTTATTAGTTAAGTAAGGGAAGGCAAGTTTATTTATATAGCACATTTCAACACAAGGCTATTAAAAGTGCTTTACAAAAAAATTGAAAACATTAAGAGCATTAAAATGTATTGAAACAGAAAAACATTATAAAACATTGACATTTAAATACATTTAAAAAACAGTCATTAAAAAACCAAGAGAATAAAATAAATATAAACAAGCTAAAATAGAACAAGACAGGGATGAAATGCAATAATAAAAGTTACAGTGCAATGTTTGAAATGGCAGAGAGTAATTATTTGATCTAATTAAAAGCAGTGTTCTATAATCTGAGCCATGCAGAGGTTAAAGAGAAGGGGCCCCAGGATGGAGCCTTGAGGAATTACGCACAGCATATGTGTCCCCTCGGAATGTGGAAACAAAGTGTTTCCTGAAGATCTATATCTTTAAACAGACTCATAGTCTAAAGTCATGTTAACAGCCCACAACTGTAAAGCTGCAGTGCCACAGAGGTGCTTTCAGCTAAGGCCTAATGTTAGCATGCTAATGGCTCACAGTGACTATGCTCACATGTTATATTTTGAAGCTATAAAGTTTATTATGATATGTTACGATAGTGATTTAAATCATGAAAATACAGCTAATGTTGATGGAAATGCCATTATTATACTACACCTAAGATTTACTGTCTGATCGACATCGGCTTAATAATAATTGACCACTAACATGTGATGGAGGGCGACAGTAGCTCAGTGCAGAGGGACCTGGCTTGGGAACCAGATGTTCACCTTATGGTCATTGGGGTGGACTGGCATCATGAGAGATTACTTCCTGGGCCCTGCCAAAGTGTCCTTGAGTATCGCACCAACCCAAACGCATTTGGTTGCTAAACCATGGCAGACCCCCTGCTTCGCATCCGCTCCATTAATGCATGTGTATGTGCATATGTACTGTATATGGAGTCCAAATGTGAGTAGGTCCTGTGCGTGTGTGCTCTGTGTTTCAGGTGCAATATGCATAACAACAGAGTGAACATTTTCCCTCGAGGGATTATTAAAGTATGTCTTCTTCTTCTTCTTCTCTATGTTTATAAGGTACATTTAATACAACTGTACCTTCCAAAAAGGGAGATGGTGAGGTTGCCTTTATAAGGACATTCTCGGCTTCCAATGTGCAGCTCCCCTTTGTTCCCAATCAGAATGTGTTTTGTTCGCAGCAGTATGGCCCGGTTGGTGTCAGCAATCACCAGCTTTCCTGAGAGCAGAGAGAGAGAGAGAGAGAGAGAGAGAGAGAGAGAGAGAGAGAGATAGAGAGAGAGAGAGAGAGAGCAGGGGGTGGAGGAAAAGTAAACCTATTGGCAGAACATTCATGACTCAGTGCCATCAGGCTTGTCTTCCTACCATTTAAAGCCCTGGGCTCAGGCTGCACACACACACACACACACACACACACACACACACACACACACACACACACACACACACACACACACACACACACACACACACACACACACACACACACACACACACACACACACACACACACACACACACACGCTGTAGCTGGTCAACCACCTGTGTTACCAGGTTTCAACAAGATTTAATGTATTTATTGAATTATTTTGAGTAAATGTAAATTAAAGTCAGAGTGAGTGAGAATGAAGACATAGATCATGTTGAGCGAGTGCTTCTACAGTTAATGTAGCAGAAAGCGCTCTGCTCTCTGAAAGCTGTAAAAGAATCTGAGCAGCACTGATGCCCATAATAAATGCTGTAATGAAAAGATACAGTAAAGCTGTAAATCGGCTTTAACATTAAATCTTAGTAACCCATCGATTTCAAACACCAAACTATGGTCCCTTAAAATATGATTGATTTACACACAAATAGAAAAGCAAAAACCAAAGTGCATTGTAAGGTGGCCAGAAAGCCTAACTTATAAGGGACCCTTGTTCTATCATTTAATAAACTGATGTAGTTACGTGACTTATTTTATTATATATTTCATTCTATATCCAATATATAACAACAACAACAACAACAACAACAGCGCAGAGCAACTGAGAGAAACATAAATGAAAAAGATTATTTTATGCGGTCTGTTGTTTCAGAGAGAGTACTTTTAATTAATGATGTCTCTGTAATGTGTCTGTTGTTTTTTTATTTTAGCAATCCTACATACTTAATAGACTTCTTACTTATTCAGTGTTTTATTATTTTAACTTGACCATCCTTTTAAAAGAGGAATAGCTGCTTTTTTTTAAAGGATTTGTAGGGTTTTGGAATAAATGTGTATATGTGTTACAGTGTTGAATTGTTCCTGTCCTTCGTGGGTAAATCACTATACCCACCAGACATACTCTGCTTCACTTAATATGTCACATTACATAAGATAAAGACAGCATTTCACTGTGAAAGTTTGACACCATATTGACTCTTCTGGCTTACCGCCACTGAGAATCTCAATGGAGTGGACCGTAGCTGAAGTTGTGAGGAGGACTTTCCTGCCGTAACCGATGGTAACACGGTGGTCCTCGCGGTGTCCCGGCATCCATGGCTGCAGTCCTGGCTCTTTATCAGGACACACTGCAGGAGACAGAAAACACACCAACATGTCACTTATAACGACACACATGGTGGTGGAAAATATCTAAGTAATTAGATTAAGTAGACTACTTAGTAGAGTTAAGTATTTCCATACATCCATCCAATACATTTCAAAGAGTAATAATGTACTTTTACCACTGAATTAAAAAAGGAGGGAGGCTGTGTGATGCAGTCAGGAGGAATGATATGATGGCAAGCTTTCTACCCAACCTTTGAGTGAGGTCATTTGTGACTTCAGAGGGCTGTACGACGAAGCTGGTTCAACCTAACCTGGATATGTTTGAGTTAGCCGGTTGGCCTAATCCAAAACATACGCGCTCTCGCTAAGCGGTCCTACGACGCGGGTTATCAAGTGGATCGCTCAAGCCAGCCGTGTCCTATCTAGTTAGGTGCACATTCACATGAAAGGGGTGGTATCTGGAGCATTTGACCAATCACAAACATGGAGAAGCGTACTGACAGCGCAGCGTCATACTTCCTGAATGAAAAGTCAACTATAATATTAGTCAAATATGAAGAAGTTAAACTTTAAACATCCATGACTTAAACACTGTATCCAGGATCAAAGCCACACCTGCAAGGTGAATACAGCTGGTAACAGAACAAGTGTTTGAATGCGTACATTAACAGGTTTATGATATCACTGCCCCGTCTAAGACACGATCTGACTTTCATTACATTTGACTCGAGTGTTTCGTCAACTTAATGTGTTGCTTAAAATAATACTTCTGCATACAGTATGTGACACTGTGAGTGTTGCACGGCCAGATACGGCTCAGCTGACTCAGATAAGGAAATATATGATACATTATGGGGGTGGTTTTGGCGCAGTGGTTAGAGCGTTGGTCATCAGATCAAGGGGCGTTGGTGAACTCCAGTTCAAATCCCGCCACTGCATCAGGCCATTGTGTCCTTGGGCAAGACACTTTACCCACATTTGCTCCTGTGGGTGATGTCCGCAGTAATCTTACATGTCTAATATGTGTAATGTGTACTTGTAAAGCGCTTTGAGCACCTGTAAAAGCGCTCTAATAAAAAATGTAATGCATTATTATTATTATTATTATTATTATGATGTGATGTGACTGTACTCTGATCCGATTACTTATGTTGTGGCAGATATTTAAGTAAGCTTTCTTAACGCTAATGTTATAATAGTCAGATTGCTCTGAAGATGGAGGTCATATTCTATTAATGTTCACGTTCGGTGATTTTTGCCGGCCGTCTTTCCTGCAACGGCAGTTTTTCTGTATTTCCTTTCTCCTGTAATATGACTTGATCGCTTTAAACTCCGCACACTGAGCTCTGATTGGTCAGCAGGCAGTGCTTTCACTGAGTTGATCTCTTAGCCTGCAACCTAACCTGCTCCGGAGCAGGTTAGCCGCACAGCATACGTTACCATGGAGATCTAGCCCGCTAAAAAGAGAACCAGCGTCGTAGGACCGGAAACCCCGAGTTTTCCCTGAAGTTAGCCGCTAAGCGAAAATCCTGCTTCGTAGTACAGGCCTCAGATGTGGTCAGAAAGAGTGTTGCACTTACCACCTGAATTATTTAGACATTTGTTACTACAAGTGAAATGGTCCTTTTCCTGCAATTCCCCTTCCTAATATCCTGACCTTTTTGTGGTGTGGGTTGGGAAATAGCTAATGGTTGGTTCTCCCAAAGCAAACACCATGCAATAGAAAAAGGGTCCACATTACATAAATCTAAATATAATATGATTCAGAAACAGTCCTTTTCAGAGCCATGGTGAGGGAGAATGAATTGCCGGTGCACGTTGTTCATGGAACTCAAAAGACTTTCAAACTTTTGCTTAATATCTTGGTGTCAGAGATTATAATTGAACTGTGCCTGTGACTAGGCCTATGTTCAACTTATTGTATTATAATAATAATAATAATAATAATAATAATAATAATAATAATGTTTGCCTTAATGATGGTTAAAAGGATGGCGTTTTTTATTTATTTAGTACTTGATTGCATGAGATGAAGAGCTGTTTTGTTTGATTTATGTTAGACTGTTTGTGTGCGGACCCCAGGAAGAATAGCCAATGTTAGTGCTAATTGGGATCCTTATAAGGAAATAAAGAAGATTGGCCCCAAAGAAGGAGCCAGACTAAGAATGATTGACAGTATGAATTGGCCAAGAGGGAGCTGCCACTCCTCTCCTCCAACAGGGAAACAGTCGCCCCTCACCAGTAGGGGGGGGGCCAGGGGGGGCCATGGCCACCCTGATATATTTGTTGGCCCCCCCACTGGCCCCCCCCTGCTGGCGCCACTGCACACACCACCTCGCCAGTCACGTATGCGTCGTAGTTTATCTGATATTTAACAACAAATACACAGCCAGTCGCTTGATTTGAGCTTCCAACGCTCATACTGCAGCCCCTCCCTCTCCCTCTGCTACCATGGTAACACTCTGATACTCGGCGCACCACTCTGATACTCGCGCGCACCACTCTGATACTCGCTAGTGATGGGAATTCCGATTCCCTTCGGGGACACAAATCTTTTGATTCAGTTCACTTGAAAGATTCGTTCACTGATTCGTTCACCGGTTCGCGAACGACTTCTGGTGATTTGCACGTTCGCGAACGATTCGTCTTTGTACTTAATTCGTTCAGTGAGTCTTCACTACTGCCGAAGTCCGTACAAGAAGTTTGCTGGCGTAACATGTATGATATTAAAACACATTTTACACCTCACCTTGTTGCCCCATGAATTATGCTCTGGGAATAGGCTACATATTATTTAAGAAATATAATTGGCCATTGTTAAATCTCTCATAAATGTGTGCCTGACTATACGATGTATTACAGCAGGCTAGCACGTTATACTTTCAAACCCATGCACGTACTATGTGGCCTAACTTAAATCCCAAAGCATTAAACTCCATTTGGCCGAGTTCAAAGTGAATAAAAAAATATATCCTCTACATCGGTGACGATTTATTCATATTCTATAGTATGTACCCATCTATGTTTACCTTTAGCTAGCGGCTAAGCTAGCTGGACGCTACGGAGCCCAGCTATCCGCCCTCTGAAGCTTTTAGGGCCGACAGGGAGAGGAGAATGTCCCGCTAACGCTGTGTGTGTGTGTTTGACATTAGCGGGACACTATGGAGCTCAGGTATCCGGCATCTGAAGCTTTTAGGGCCGACAGGGGGAGGAGAATACAACGCTGTGTGTATTTATCGCTAAGCTAGCTGCTAAGCTAGCTGGACGCTACGGAGCCCAGCTATCCGCCCTCTGAAGCTTTTAGGGCCGACAGGGAGAGGAGAATGTCCCGCTAACGCTGTGTGTGTGTATTTCACATTAGCGGGACGCTATGGAGCTCAGGTATCCGGCATCTGAAGCTTTTAGGGCCGACAGGGGGAGGAGAATACAACGCTGTGTGTATTTATCGCTAAGCTAGCTGCTAAGCTAGCTGGACGCTACGGAGCCCAGCTATCCGCCCTCTGAAGCTTTTAGGGCCGACAGGGAGAGGAGAATGTCCCGCTAACGCTGTGTGTGTGTATTTCACATTAGCGGGACGCTATGGAGCTCAGGTATCCACCATCTGAAGCTTTTAGGGCCGACAGGGGGAGGAGAATACAACGCTGTGTGTATTTATCGCTAAGCTAGCTGGGCGCTACGGAGCCCAGCTATCCGCCCTCTGAAGCTTTTAGTGCCGACAGGGGGAGGAGAATGTCCCGCTAACGCTGTGTGTGTGTGTTTCACATTAGCGGGACGCTATGGAGCTCAGGTATCCACCATCTGAAGCTTTTAGGGCCGACAGGGGGAGGAGAATACAACGATGTGTGGACGCTACGGTTCCGGTATCCGTCTTCTTTATTGCGGACAGGTTGAGGAGGGTGTGTGTGTGTGTGTGTGTGTGTGTGTGTGTGTGTGTGTGTGTGTGTGTGTGTGTGTGTGTGTGTGTGTGTGTGTGTGTGTCGGAGCTCAGGTGAGAGGGCTCTGATTACAGTACACTGTAGGAAACAGTTCTGAACTGTTTCCGCCAGTTCTTTAAGTTCGTCGTTCGCGAACAGCTTCTCTTTAGCTTTTGGCGGAAGGCGGCGACTCAAACAAACGAATCGTTTTGTGGGAGGAATCAGTTCATCTCGTTCACTTCAAAGATTTGTTCAAAAAGAACGAATCGTTCGCGAACGACCCATCACTAATACTCGCGCACATCACTCTTGAGATTCGCACAGACAGCAGCAGGTTGCAGCAAAACGTTTCTTTCTACTGACTTTTCTACTGACTTGACACAAATCCACCAGACTTCTAGAAGGTAAGTCATATACGTTCGTTGCCTGTTAAGCCCCACAACACTTTAGGCTTTAGTGTGTTAGCTTTAGGTAGCAAAAAACTGAGATATGCTTACCTTTAGCTGTTATTCTGATCAAAATGTGTGTTCAATCAAATCAAATCAAATCAAATCAAAGTTTATTTATATAGCACATTTCCAGTCAACTTTAGGTTGCGCCAAAGTGCTGTACACGGATACAAAAAAAAAGCACACTGCAACAATCGCAGGACAGGTCTAAACAACAAATATGAGGCAGACACACACAGTTAAAATACAGAAACAAAAACCGTCATGCTCTGCTCAAGTTTTAAAGGCCAGAGAGAAAAAGTGCGTCTTCAGGGAGGATTTAAAAGCACCTAGTGTTTGGGCCGACCTCACAGGCAAGGGCAGAGCGTTCCAGAGCCTGGGACCAGCTGCAGCGAAGGCTCGGTGCCCTCTGGTTTTTAACCTGGTTTTCGGCACTACCAGCAGCATTTGGTCTGCGGACCTTAGAGCTCTGGCTGGGGTGTATCGCTGGATGAGCTCAGCTATGTAGGCCGGTGCCAGCCCGTTTAGGGCCTTAAAAACAAATAAAAGGAGTTTAAAATCGATTCTGAACCGCACTGGAAGCCAGTGCAGTGAGGCCAGAATGGGGGTAATATGGTCACGCTTTTTGTGGCCGGTCAGGAGACGTGCAGCTGCGTTCTGCACTAGCTGTAGGCGTTTTATGGATGCCTGATCCATGCCCACATATAAAGCGTTGCAGTAGTCAAGTCGTGATGTCACGAAAGCGTTAATTACCCTTTCCAGGTCTTTAAAAGATAAAAACGACTTGGTCTTAGCCAATAGTCGTATTTTAAAAAAGCAGGTTTTGACTACGCTGCTGACCTGTTTATCGAATTTAAAAGTGCTATTGACGATCACTCCAAGATTCGTTACAGAGGGGAGGATGTTTTTACTCAGGGAGCCAAGAATGTCAACCTGGGAGGCCGGAGGTTGGGGTCCAAAAAAGATGACCTCGGTCTTGCTCTCGTTGAGGGTGAGGAAGTTTAGGCTCAGCCAAGATTTTAATTCAGCCAAGCACTCCATCAATTGCTGTATGGAGTTTGCATTAGCGAGAGGGAGATATATCTGAACATCATCAGCGTAGCAGTGGAAGGGGATGTTGTGCTTGGAGAGAATTGCACCTAGGGGCAGTATATATAATAAAAAGAGGATGGGGCCCAGAATGGAACCTTGGGGAACCCCACAGGTAAGAGGGGTTTTAGCGGAAGAGAAGGCACCTAGCTGCACTGAAAGGCTACGATCTGTTAGGTAGGACCTGAACCATGCCAGAGCAGAGCCTGTGATGCCTGCGGACTGTTTGAGCCGCGACAACAGAATGCTGTGGTCCACGGTGTCGAAAGCCGCTGACAGGTCCAGCAGCACCAGGACAGCTGGGCTACCTGAGTCGGCTGCTAGGAGGAGATCATTAAAAACCCTTAAAAGGGCTGTTTCCGTGCTGTGCATTGGTTTAAAACCAGACTGAAACTTCTCATGGATGCCATGCGTGGTTAAAAAAGACTGCAGCTGGGCGTAGATTACTCGCTCCAGGGCTTTGGATAAAAAAATGGCATTAAAACGAGAAAAACGCTGAAAGACCTGGAAAACAGGCTCGGGGCTCAGTAAAGGCTGGCTTGGCTTCAGGTATAATTTGTCTAAACGCACTTTGGCAGCTATCCTAGTTAGCGTTAGTTTAGCTTGCTAAGCTAACGTTAGCTGATGTCAGTATGCTGAGCTGGTGTAATGCGTAGGCTACTATTAATCACTGCTGTGTGTAATGTCAATTTGCAGAAAATGAAGAGAAATTCAACAGACATCTCTTCTTATTTTAAGAAGAAGATGAGTAAAGGAGAGACAGAGCTGGCAGGGCAGCAGCAGCATAGGGCTAGTGAGGAGGTGGCCATACATGCTAGAAAGTACATGTGGAACTCTTTTTAGTAAAAGTGAAACTAAAACGTAAGTACAGTTTTATTAATGTGATTGTGACCTTAGTAATCATTTAAGTCTTCTACACACTTTAGGTCTTTAGCTCCTTCAAAATGATGGCTCCTTCCCTGATGGCTTCCTCAGGATTGTAGCTGACATCCTCGTGGATTCATCTTCTTATTACAGACACATGCATTTCCTAACATTCGGTCTATATGCTGTAAAATGTATTATCTCTTCGATTTACACACGGCATCTATTGCACGTCTGTCCGTCCTGGGAGAGGGATCCCTCCTCTGTTGCTCTCCCTGAGGTTTCTCCCATGTTCCCTTTAAACTGTGGGTTTTCTCTGGAAGTTTTTCCTTGTACGATGTGAGGGTCTAAGGACAGAGGGTGTCGTATTTCTCACACTGATATTCTGAACAATCTGTGCTGTTGTATTTGCTGTAAAGTGTTTCGACTGTAGGCTAATTTTATTATATGTACAGCACTTTGGCTCCACCAAACATCGTTTATAAATGTGCTATATAAATAAAACTTGATTTGATTTGAAACGAGAATCTATGCAGTTTTTCCTCTTCTGTGTTCTGAGGTTATGAGCCGACCATTAGTCAAGTTTGTTTTCATAATGTTCTGTATGCTAATTTAAAAAAGGGTAACCAGTTTGTTTATAAAGTATAAATATACATGTTCAAAACAAATGGAATACAAGCTATATGTATTACTCTCACCACAGTGGCCTCATCTAAAGAAATAGAAATATGTCTCGTCACCTATTTTCTGTCTAATACTAAAAGGTGGTGTTTTGTATCATTTATAATGTTTTGAATTTGCTATAAAGGTCAATAATAGATGGTGTTTTTGTGTTCAATCACAGTATGTATTTACCATTTTATACCCCTTGTGTTTTTGGGTTCTGTTGAAATAAAATAGTCATGTTTTAAAACTTGATTTAATAAAGTCATGCCAATCATCTTTGATCCCAGTGTGACACAAACAGCTTTGTTCAGTCTAAAACTATTTATAACCTAGAGACATAATATAACTGAAGAACATGTTGTGTATTGTATGTGTTGAGAATGCTGAACATTTTGTGCCTTACAATAAAGGAACTTATTTAAATTAAGCTGTATTTGTCTTTTTAAAAGGAAAGAACAGCTATATAAAAAACAAAACAATAAATCACCAACACATGTATACAAGGTTCTTTTAAATGTTGTTTGAAGTAAAATGTTAACTATCCGTATTATATTCACTTCAGATGAATAGTATCAGAAAATGTAAAATAAGAAACCAAAGTATATCAGTAGGTGATTCTCTTTGCCATTGTTTTCATCTAGTCTATACTTTTACAACAATTAAATTCTTGGTTTTGGTGGGCCACCCCAAGATTTTCAGTGGCCCCATTTGGCCACCCCTATGATACATTTCTGGAGGCGCCACTGCTCACCAGAACTGGAAGTGGAGCATGTGTGGCTGGTGCCAAGCTCAGCCAGAAATAACTGCTGCGCTGCGGGCACACCACAGGGAGAGGCACTGGGGCTGGGTGCATTGTCAGCCAGGCAGCAGGCGACCCTGAACAAGGGGCTCAGCAGACCCTGGATGGTTGTACAGGCTCATTTCTCTGGTGGGGAGCAGGGCTTCACTCCTTGTCTACTCTATAACTTTTGCTTTTATTTGTAATTTTTTTAATTTGCGGTCATTTTGCTCAGCTAAAAGCTCAATATTTGTTAGTGACCCAAAAGTAACAAACACAACAACGTACAATAAATAGGTAAATAGTAAATACATGAGCAAAATAATAATAATAATAAGTAGAAGAACAAATAGAGCAGTATACATGGGTTGTTTGTGTTACGGCAAAAAGACAAACACAAAACCCAGCATGGATTATACAAAAGCACGATCAAACGATGGTCGTCCCTTAACAATTTCCAGGTTTCTTTAAATTGGTTTTCCTGAAGTTTCAGGGAAAAGGTGTTTCTTTCCATTGTAAATACTATATAAATACTATAACTTGTTCAGCTATTACCTAAATTGGGATAAGATAGCACACAAGGTTATTAGGCTGCTCATTTCAGAGTAAGAGTGATTGATGGACCCATTTGGTTTGTGTCTGTTATTGTCAGCACAGAACTGAGATGCTGTGTGTAACCATCCAGTGTGTCCAATGGAGGTTTCATCTCTTGCTCTCAGCTGTGTGTGGTTACCTCATCTCCCTCTCACCTAATGGATCCGTCAATGGCATTGAGTGGCCAGAGACCTGAATGGTGGGGCTGATTTCCCAGCGGGCTAACAGAGAGTGTTGGCTGCTGACGTGCAATCAAACGGAGTGACGGCTGTTTGGCTCTCCAGAACTCAGAATGTCTGTGGAGGGGTGACTGCTGTCCTGCAATGACTCGTATTCCTGTACATACTGACGGCTAGTCCACATGTACAGGTATTTGTAAACCAACAACATCATCTCTGACCCCAACCATGACCTGAACAGTAAGAATGAGTTTTTCCCATCAAATCGGAGATACAGGGTCCCACGATTTGATGAGGTTGTCCTGCAGCATTCTTTTGTGCACCAGTCAATCCTCAAAATAAATACTGATTTAAATCCCTGATCTAATGTACGATAGACGGTCTTGAGCATGTTTCTCTTCAGTGATCTTGATGCAATGCTAAATGTCTGTTTCCTTCTTTCTTGTCTTAAATATTTGTCCTTTTTAATGCTGGAAATGGAGATGCTGTGATGATGGAAAAATGTCAGACTCGATCTAAAAATGAAGTATTATCGCATCGTATCGTAGGCCCTATTCTGCTTTTTGGTTTCTTTTTCCTTTCCTGTAGTATGTGATATAGGTTAGTGTGCATGTAAATGGTCTGCAAAGGCTATAAAATGCAACTGACTCGCTGCCAAAAGCCAGGGAGCAACGTTGATCGGGAATGTGCTGAGGGAGTGTTGGATGTAGCGACATAGTGGAAGAATAACTATACAATCATGAAATATGTATTTGTACGGCTGTTGCACATTATGTTGCCTCATCAGCGAAGGTCACGGAGGAGGTAAAGGCCCACGATCCAAACACATTGTGCAGACTGGATCCCTATCATGCTTTAACCTGCTGTACAAATTACGTTTCTGCAGTGATTGTTGCAGTCAATTTACCTTCATTTGAAGCATGGATAGGGGAACACACCTATACAAACATAACATGAATACCAAAGGCATAAGATTTCATCCAGCCTATAAAAGTTACTCATCAGCAGATATTCTCATGCACAATTCTGTGTGAGTGTCTGAACTCAGTTCTTGGAGATCTGTGGCTGCAGGTTGCTGGAGTGTTTTACGATCACACAAAGAACTGAGCCTGAGCTTCATCAGAAACCATCAGCACAAGTACAGTGAGTCAGGGAGAATCATATTGCAAACAATACATTAAGAAAAGTAAAAACTTCAAAGCATTACACCTGTTTTTTCCGCTTTAATCACAGGCAATATAAGGATAATAA
Organism: Pogonophryne albipinna; assembly: GCA_028583405.1. NCBI lineage: Eukaryota > Metazoa > Chordata > Actinopteri > Perciformes > Artedidraconidae > Pogonophryne > Pogonophryne albipinna. Next base: position 590,342 of record JAPTMU010000027.1, on the reverse strand, counting down.
CTGAGCGTAACATAGCAAGTAAAACCAAAAGAAGTTGGGAACTGCCTAAAGTCATCATAAGTGGCTTCAGTAAGAGAAATTCAATATTATTGAATACAAATACATAACTTGAGAATCCATGAGAGGACAGCACTCAGGTAAACTGGTCACCAATATATTTAAATGTATTTATTGGTCGAACGCACTTATTGTAAGTCGCTTTGGATAAAAGCGTCAGCTAAATGCAATGTAATGTAATGTAATGTAATTTAATCTTCAGAGTCAATAAAAGGAGAGTTTGGAGAGAAACTCCCTCTGGAGGGAACACAGGGATTTTAGCCTCTGCAGAACATTTACATGCACACAGACCTATAGAACACACTACAGGAGAGGGAACACCCCGATGACATTATAGGGCCTCTTTAATGTCACTATAGGACTGTATCTATATTTTCTTTAAATCATCAGAATTTGATTTCTGATGTGACATTGATGTATTTTGGCTGTTTAACGTCCAAATATTTTTGAAATAAAGTACAAAATAAAGTAACTATAAAAGCACAAGCTGTGTTCTTCTGGTGGGAGGGGCTAAACGCAGAAGGGTGGAGAGCTGCAGGCTGTATTTTCCAATATTGGATTTTGTTTTCTTTTTCCAGAGAACTGCCTGCCCAGGGACACTCTTGAATTACACATTGCTGAAAGGTTATTATGGAACCTTGTCCCAGCTATAGAGAGCTGAAGTCCCTCCCCTTCCGGTGATCCACCATGGGACCTTATTTCGGAAACATTATGTATTGAAGTCAACGGCGAGAGAGAAATTATCTTTCGATCCCGTTTGAATTGTGCCATGAATTACACATATGATATTTGTCAATTTAAAAGATAATTTTCTAAGTCAAGAAAAAATAAGTTTGTCGTAAAACTGTGAAGTAACACTTATTTTTGTGTGAAACCGCTCAATGAACTACAACTCTGGTCTCGTACAACACACGTCACCATCACCAGAATGAGGCGGAAAGTATTAAACGAGGTGAAAATCATTACACGTCTGGGCATGTTGAGAGCTGCTATTACACAAAAGGGGAGTTAGTCGGTTCTGTATGGGCCAGCATGCGGGACCGGCTGTACAAGGTTTCGGTGAGTGTTAAACGAGTGTAATGTGTAACATTAATGTCAGCTAGATAACATTAGCTAACAAGGTACTCCCGTGTTTTGTTTTAGCAACTAGTTTTCTCGTTAAGAACTGCGTGATCGCTGTGTATGCTGTGGATAACATTGGTGTTGGCAAGGACAAGGTACACAGAAAACGAGTTGCTTTTTGTCAAGTGCTTTGACAAAAAATCCATAAAAAAATGTCATCTGTGGAAGCTGTAGTAAAAAGCACGACCAATCATCTGAGCCGGCCCGGCTAAAGTAACTGGATGGCCTACCTGCCTGTCAGCCTCCCATCTGTGCACAAATTTATCTCGTGCCTTCATTGGTCATGTGCGCGTTCGTGTGTGTTGGAGGAGGGGCTTTGTGAGGAAGTGGCAGATTTTTTCCGGCTGTGTATTTTCAAATTCTAGCGCACTCGAGCTGGTTTCTCCAAAATTACCTACAAGTAGTTTGTCAGGCTTAATATTTATCTGTAGATACCCCCCAAGGCTTTTTCTTATTTAAGGCGAGACACCCCAGGTGAATAGGGTATTTTTTTTTTACTTAAAGATATCAGCTAGACATTTCTCCAGTTAATTACTTACAATAAGGCAATTGTTTGTTGTATTACAAGTTTCCTGAAATAGCATGTTTAAATATGCAAATTAACCATTATCTCATTAAATATGCACATATTTTAACACATTTCAGGAATCGAAATCTGAACTTTGGATAAAGCCTGGTTCAAAATTCTCGTTTCATTTTGTAGTCATATTAGTATCTAAGGCTTTTACAGAAGGGATTTTGGATATCTCTTTTTATCACTCCATAAATCAGAAAATACTGTCAACAGGCCTAAAATATAAATTTTCGCCATGTTTTTAGGAATACAATCTTATATAATTCAGGCTATGAATGATATATGAACAAACCCTTCTGTAAAAGCCTTCATAATATTGATAGGAATATAACTGGAAGGTTTGGTGTCTCTACGTGCTACTGAAGTTGAAATGTCGGTCTCAGAGTAGGAGTAAAAACTAATTTTGAGAAAATGACCTTTAAAGATTGCAGTGAGGCGCTAGCTAAACCCTCCTGTTCTTTGGATGACAGCTTGCGCCTCGACGCACTCCGTGAAGGTATTTCATGTTCGGGGTCATTTGTCTTTTGTATAACCTTGCTTCGTGCAAGTGACAATTGTTGTTGTCTTCTCTGTGAACGTTTTTTTCGCCGTTCTTTTGTCATTTTGAGATTTAAATTTCTAGCGGAAAGTTAACCAGGAAGTGTTTTAGCACACCACGTGACACATCTAAACGAATCACGTTGTCAGAAATTGACACCAGCCAATGAGATTTAGTTTCTTGGTTTAAGACCCCTTTGTACTTTCACGATTGGTTGCTGATACAAAGGAAATGACCATATTTGGATCCAATGAGATTGTGCAGGAGTGACACAGCTTTTCAACTATATCTCTGTTGACATGGTGCACACAGTGTTAGTGTTAGTGTTGATACTGCAAGGAGACGTATTGTGTGAAGAGAAATTGAAGATTTTGTTTAATTGTTGATATAATTATGATCCACGTCAAGTATTCAGTTTCGGCGGCATTTCTTCCAGTTTTTCCAAAGGTCTTCTCATCAGGGCTCTATAAATAAAGAACTACGGCAGATCTGTAATATTTAATGCAGCCGAACCGTGTATTACAATGCCGTTATGTGATGACTTTCAAAGAGAAAAGCAAGAGCACTCGGAATTAAGTATTATTATTTTTTTGTAAATGTTTTTCGGATTTCATATAATATAAACACCAAATCCCAGCATGTGGCTAAAACATCCAATTACCGAGCTTCAACCATAGGACGGCAAAAAAAGTCCGACATTATACGATTTAAAATAAAAGCAATAATCGTGGCTTGATATTGAGTAAGAACATGTTTTTATGAACCCCACAGCTTCCGGTCTTCCACGACCCGACCGGAAAAAAAGACGTGCTGCAGGCACGAAACATACTACCAATAGAAATACATTGCTTTTAAAATCGTTCTGTGTGACACGAAAAAAAGGGGAACATCGTGTTGGTGAACACGAATCAATAGATTAAATGTTGTGACTATAACACGAAATGCCGTGAGACTGGGTTGGACTAACTCCCCTTTTTGTAATAGCAGCTCTCAACCAGACGTGTAATGATTTCCACCTTGTTTAATACTTTTCGCCTCATTCTGGTGTTGGTGACGTGTGTTGTGCGAGACCAGAGATGTAGTTCATTGAGCGGTTTCACACAAAAATAAGTGTTACTTCACAGTTTTACGACAAACTGTGACTTTTTTTACTGTTTAAGATTGACAAACATCATAGTGTAATTCATGGCACAATTCAAACGGGATCAAAAGATAATTTTTCTCTCTCTCTTGACTTCAATACATCATTTTTCCAAAATAAGGTCCCATGGTGGATCACCGGAAAGGGAGGGACTTCGGCTCTCTATGCCAAAAAGTAACAAGCTTCAAAATGGAAGAACCAAAACAAGCTGTTAAATGTGTTTTGAAGATGTTATGAGCAGAAAAGCTGAGACAATTTCCAAAACCAAAAAGGAAGCATGTAATCTAATTAATTTGAAGAGGTAAAAGTCACTGTTGTTTTATACCAGTTGTCCAGAGAGCAGCACATTCATTTATACCAAAATGTCTCACACGACAAGATAGAGCTCTTATTATTACCTCCACTCAAGTAACTGCAATCCTGCCTGAGTTCCTCATTAAGATGAAGCCCCTAGCTCTCCAATAAAAAGCCTTCTCAGATGGAGAGGCTTTTTTGATGGTAATTAACAAATATTTTCTTGGAGCGCTATAAGCCTCCGTGCAGTCAGAGTGAAACTACAACAACAACAAAAACAAAAACAGTGACAGAGAATTAAGATATTTGTGTTAAGTTTATAGGGAAATGCACACACACACACACACACACACACACACACACACACACACACACACACACACACACACACACACACACACACACACACACACACACACACACACACACACACACACACACACACACACACACACACAGCTTGATCAGTTCTCTCCTTGGCTGGATGCCTGTTCCCAAGAGAAAACATCTTATTTTTCCCACATATCATGCACACAAACAAGTCTGCACTGTGTTTTGTTTTTTATGTCCATGTTTGTGCGTAGTAGCAGGGACGTGCACAGGTACGGGCTAATGTTGCCCGGGCAACGGCCCTTTTGAACTTTTTGGCTGACCTCCCCCTCTGGAGAGAGCGAAAGTCTTTTTTTTCTGTTGTGGCCGAATAAACATGATAAGCCCACAATTAGTATTGTCGAGTCTCGCTGCGATAAAACACACCTTGTCAGCGCTGTCATCTGCCCCCGGTCACATGACTTTGTTTACAATCTGACAGCTGAAAAGCAAAGGAAAGCCCTCCGAGTCCTATCCGGCCTCAAATGGCTATGGTGATTGATCATGTGCCTGCCTGGCTTTGGTGGCCAATCCTCGGGTCAATCTGTCCCCAGAAATATCCCCGTTTTTAAATATGGTTTTATTGATTTTGAGTTTTTTCATGGCAGTTAGAGTATAGGGGACAAACCAGGGGACTTTACTTCCTCTTGACACCGTCGGTTATTTACAAAGAAAACACCTAAATCTACTTGTTATTGTGCTTCTGTCTTTCTGTGTTTTCATCTGTTCCGTAAACTCCCTCACCGCTCTCTCTCTTTTCTTGATCGCCCTCTCTCACATACGGGAGAACACTTCACTGTCCCGCTTCATTGTAGGATTTCTGCCATGTCGCAACTTAAGTTTGACCATCTCTGTTAAGTTATGGAATACTAAATAAATAATTGGATACCTTGCCGTTACTGTGCTCATAAAGAATGATAAGAATAATGCGTATTGAACTGGTTTAATCAATTAGTGAGTTTATTTAAGGCACAGCCGTTACAATGGTCAAACTACATTAAAACAGAATTGTCCACATTTTGTCTTTAATAGTTAACATTAGATATGTTAATGCCCTTTTTCTAGTTTAGAGCAATCGCCCCCCCAAATGTCTGTGCACGTCCCTGCGTAGTAGCATACATTAACATACTTTCACACGTGTTTGAATGTCATGTATGTACAGTACACTATGCAAAAGACTTGTTTATGAATTCTGAGTCCCGAAATGACCCGTCCTGATGTTCAGTTCAGTGAAAGCTAAACAGCAGCCTGCTCTCTCTCTCTCTGACGCGCGCACACACACACGCACACACGCGCGCACACCAGAGTTCCCGTTAGCCGGTAATTACCGGACTACGACCGGTAAAATATGCTGAAGACCGGCAAATCTAAATCTCTCCGGTCAAAGTGTCCATTCAAAATAATTTCCGTTTAGCGCAATACCGCATCAGTTGCGCAACTTGCGCCATTTATGTGACAGACAAAAGAGTATGTGACAGACAAGAAGAGTCAACTCTAATGTCTAACACTTAATGTGGAGAAAGAGATGTCCTGTATGGGTTGATTGTGCGTTGATCTGTTGGTAATGCCTCGGGGTTCTGGTGGGCATGTAAACAAATGCATAATGCTGCGCTATACTTTGTGGCCTCACCCGGTTGCATAGCGACGCTTATTGTTTAGGTGTCTTTTAATAAGCAGGTAGTCATATCATTAGCTAGAACTAGATATGATCGATATGGACATAAACGCGAGTCTAATCTGACGGGAGAGAGAGATCAGCTGCTACTGACGAGTCGACACGCAGCTCTACATGATCACATGCAGCGGTGAGCGGAACAAAACCCACACTTCAGGTTAGAATATCACACGTAGCTATTTTAATGACCTCTCAAACTACCGTAACTAGTTATAGATATGTTTAGTTTTACTGTCGGGTCACTCATTACTGAGCTGCATGATACTCAGACCCGGCGGCAGACATACATGTCTGGGCGGGCATTTGATTTACCAGGGCGGGCCCACCACCGTGTTAGATGCTCGCGATTTGTCAACGGGGGGGGGGGGGGGGAGGGAGGCGCTCGTGAATTGTTGAAAGAGAGGGGTTTTAGGTTGCGATAAGGCTGTTGACGGTCTTATGTATCCATTGGTTGGTTTTGTGGCACATTTGTAACGCTGTGCCAACTTGGGCAAGCACGCAGGCAAACTTGAGCGCACACAGGGTGGAGACTGGAGTGAGGTTGAGCGATGGAGAGAAAGGGAGAGAGAAAGGGAGAAAGAGAGAGAGAGAGAGAGAGAGAGAGAGAGAGAGAGAGAGAGAGAGAGCGAGAGAGAGAGCGAGAGAGAGAGAGAGAGAGAGAGAGAGAGAGATTGAGCGAGGCAGAGAGCCTGTGCAGCGGTCTGCTTGCGCACAGAGCAGGAGTTTGTGAGAGAGCCGGCTTGAGAGTAAATTTCTCTTCAAAATATAATTGATTGCCAGCTGACTTGCTTGCTCGTTGGTAACAGGCCTAACTGGTTTCTTCTAATGTGCCTGCCTGCATCTGGCGCTGAGTTGCCATATTCCTTTCGTGAACCACTAGCAAGAGTAAACTAACTGACAGGCTGCTGTGCCGCATCTCACTCAAAAACCCACACGACTCAACCCAGCGAAAAACCAGTCTTGCGCGCAGCCTTTCATTCAGAATTTCCTAGCAAAATAAAAAAATGATATTAAACTAATACAAAAATAAATATTAGGACAAAGCCCAACAAATAACAACAATAAACATAATAATAAAACAATAAAAATGTGGTATTCAGCCCTGATTAAAACAGCGGGCCCAAATCCTGGATGGGCGGGCCCGGCCCCATGGGGCCCGCCCATGACGCCGGGTCTGATGATACTGACGGGCTGTCAGGAGAGGGAGAGCACTCCGTTTATTATTCCCGTGTTATTGTAAGTTACTGTTCACTTTTGAATAATGGAGTTAATCTACTATAATTAGTTTGTTTAATATCGAATCATATCAATTTGTTTTAAAGCTCAATAAATAACAAAGAAGACCTTTGACCGGCACTTTTCTCATTTTGTCCGGAAGATTTAAACTTTAACGGACATGTTGACCGGCGAAAAAATATTCTAACGGGAACTCTGACACACACACACACACACACACACACACACACACACACACACACACACACACACACACACACACACACACACACACACACACACACACACACACACACCCTCTCTCTTCCTGAGAAATGGATTGGATGCAGGGATTGTCCTCTAACACCTGTTCAGCTGGATATCTGGAGGTGTTTGTGGTATTTTTGTGACACAGCAGGTGAATACTGCATCCCTAACACTTTAACTTTTTGAATAAAAAACAGTCAAACTATAGACATTTAATAAGCTATTTAAAGAAACAAATTATCCAAATTACACACCAAAATAACAAATATTAAGAATAATTTCCATCTTTCTCGTCATGTAAGTATATGCTTGATTCTACATTCTTTCATAATGTGTCTATCTCCTAATATAAAGATATATTTTTCCTTAAAGGGGCCTTATTCAGCTCATGTTCAGGTGTATATCAGTATGTAGTGTCTCTATTGGGACATGTCTCCATGCTTTAATGTTCAAAAAGCTCTTCATAGAGAACCGCAGTTTAGCGTCGTAAAACCCGGAAGTAAACTTCTTCCGGTTCCTTCGTGAAAAACCAATACAAATTCTCCATAGGATTTTGGAAAATAGCTCGAAATAAGGTCTGTGGTTGACACACATTTAAGAGAGGGATCACGTTTTGTTCAGCCGGATAATCTCCACATGTCAACCCTTCTTTTATAATTTTTGAATCAGAAATCTTGTCGCCAGAAGCAAAATGCTAACGTTATGCTATAAACGAACTACAAGCTAGTACAGCAGCAGGGTCGCACGACTTCAACGTCACGCCAACTTAAGATCGTTTCAACTGACTTGCACTGAAACTGCACTTTGAACACTTTAAATATATTCTTAACATTTTAAACTGTATACCCCGTTTATCTAGGCCCTTTTTGTTCGTTGTATGTATACCACGTTTATCTAGGCCCTTTTTGTTTGTTTAATGTATGTCACACTGTGGGAAACGATATTTCTGGATGTATAACACATGTAGAATTTTTGACAATAAAGCTGACTTTGACTTTCGCGCGCTTGCATATTTTAACAAAGCTTTTCATTTTAGCCTCACAGAATTTAACTAGAAGTCATGGCTGTGTCAATTACCAGTCTGATATCGTTTTACAAAGATGACAAGAAGAGTGTAGATAGAGAAGAGAACCACTACAAGTCAGGACACGTAAAACAGTGCAGCCGAGATGAAGGTGTGCTTACCGGTGTTGTCAGGGCTAGCATGAGGGACAAGGTTTATAGTGTCGGTGAGTAGTGATAGCAAGAGTACCGTTAACCTAGAGTTAATTTATTCACATTGATTCCCATCAACAAATCCATTTTATGTGTCACATGAAATCTTTATTACAAATATTACACACCAGAAAACACAGAAATATCCATGAAATAAACATACAGTAGGCTATAAACAATTAAAGGGATAATTGGGAAGGCATTACAAATGTAAATATATTTTAAATAATTAAACAATCCACCACCACAGGTATCTACAGGAGAAGAGGGAATTCTCTCCACAAAATGTGAATGCCCATGTGGAGAATGGAAATGCAGTCATGCGGCTGCATTAGCCATCTTTGCCATCCACAATTTCAGCTGCACTGACACCCCCTGTCAGTGGAAGAAGCCAAAGGCAGCTAAACGTACGCATTCAGTGGAGGAGCTATTTCCTCCAACCAATAAGTCATTCAACCCGCTGACAAGAGAGCCCACCTCCGAAGATCGTGACTGGCTGAGGGACAGACTCGGGGGCAGGTTCTCAGGAATGTCTTGGCTTCTCTCCCCCGAGCCAGAAGAGGAACACTACAGCTTGGAAACACATTGTCTGAGGAGCAACAGAGGGCAATTCAGGGGGCTACTACTGGTCAACAAACCAACCCAAACTGGCATTTGTTCAGGAAAGAAAGGTTGACTGCCAGCAACTTTGGAGCTGTCCTGAGGTCAAAGCGTGTGACTGCTTCCCTTATTGCCAGCGTGCTAGGGCAACAACAGGCCCTTGATGGTGTTTTGTCTGTACAGTGGGGGACTATGAATGAATGTGAGGGCGTCAGGGCATTCACCACTGCAACCCAGATGCAGGTCCATGAGTCATGTTTGTGGCTCTCCCAATCAGGATTGTTGGGGGCATCTCCAGATGGTCTGGTAGGGTCTTCCGCTGTGCTGGAGGTAAAGTGTCCCTACGGAGCCAGGGAAATGACAATTAGTGAAGCATTGCAAATCAAGGGCTTCTGTGTCAGTAAGGAAGGAGAAACATTCAGCCTGCGTGAGGAGCATCCTTACTGGCACCAAGTGCAAGGTCAGCTTCACCTCACTGCAAGAAAGAAGAAGAAATAAAAAAATTGTGAATCGTTTTTAATTTACATTTACTCGCCTTTGCAATGTTGTGGTTGTTAGAGTGTCAGCTCATCTGTTGGGAAGATATAAAATATTAGTTTCATGGAAGTCACACCGTCACATATAAGAGCATTAAGACATACAGTACATAGGCTAAAACAAAAACATCTAAAGATATAACCTTGCACTTTGTCTCGTGAACATTTTCACTATTTTGACATTTTTATAGATGAAAATTGAACTAAAGAAATAAATGGTAGATTAATCCATATTGAAAATAGGTGTCAGCTGCTACACTAATTATAATAGTTATATTTCTTAATTAATTAAGATAAGATATTACTGTATTGATCCCAATTTGGGAAATGTTTGTGTTGCAGCAGCATAACAAGAAAAACTAAATATAAGTTATTATATATACAAAAGTATGTGAGGGACGGAATATTAAATTGAATATAAATGTAAAATGTACATGTGATTTGACGTCCAAGAGAAGCTATGGAGCAGAGAGTTCTCTGCCAGCCAGAGGTGATTTGTTATTAGTTCAATATGTCAAACTGATTTCCCTGACTACAATCTTTAGTCACATGGTGAAACGTTATGCTGCTTGTACTAATTAGACTTATCACATAAGCCACACAGGTTTTAATAGGATGTATTCATTATCTTTACTTATGTTGCGGTCTTTTCAGCAGTGCCATCTCTTAAACTGCGATACAGTCACTACCCATCATTTACATTTCACCGTGACATGGACAAAAATGTAACGTCAGCTTACCTCATAGCACGAATCCAGACTCTCCTTTGGAAAACATTGGCCGGGAAACGATAGAACGAGCACGTTTCATGCGAAGACCTGTGGCTGCAACCCGGAGCAAAGCAACAAACCATTGCGTAGCTAACTAGTAGCGCTAGCTTTAGCTAACGTTAGCTAACGAAACGAACTGCAGAGTAAAATTGGAAAACACCGGTAATTAATTATTCTATAATTTGTAAAACTACGGTGTTAAAAACGACAATTTCAAAAATACAGATTCTAATGGTCAGATATAGATATACAGATACTAAAGATAGGCAGGTACTTGCTTTCAAGCAGAACACAGGGGAAAACAAACTTAGCGGGAGTGTTTACGTGTTCGGCGTAATGACGTACAACGGCCTCGACAATTTCTGTAGTCCTATTCAGCCACTCGGTAACAACCATCGTTTTTCAGACACGTAAACTCTTCAAAAATCACCAGTGGGGTCACTGCTGATGTATTTAATGTCATAGAACAAAACGTGATTTATCTCTTAAATTTGTGTCAACCACAGACCTTATTTCGAGCTATTTTCCAAAACCCTATGGAGAAAATGCATTGCTTTTTGACGAAGGAACCGGAAGTGCTAAAAATGCTAACTTACTTCCGGGTTTTACGACGCGTCACTGCGGTTCTCTATAGTTCTCATACTGCCTGTGCTGCAGCACCTCTTTTGGCCCAGTCTGCTCTGATTGGTTAGCTATGTTGAGATTGGTCAACCGCTTAGAGATGTCCTGCCCTTAAGGCAGTGGTTCTCAAAATGGGGGGCGCGCCCCCCCAGGGGGGCGCAGAGGCATGACAGGGGGTGGCGCAAGAGACCAGGGGGAAAAATGGTTTTAAAAAAATATATATCAAAAAATATATATATATATTTTGAAAAATTATTGATTGAAAATAATATGATGCAGTACTATTACGTCTGGGTCTCTGTGTTTCATTAAAGCTCGGCTCTGTGTGTGTGTGTGTGTGTGTGTGTGTGTGTGTGTGTGTGTGTGTGTGTGTGTGTGTGTGTGTGTGTGTGTGTGTGTGTGTGTGTGTGTGTGTGTGTGTGTGTGTGTGTGTGTGTGTGTGTGTGTGTGTGTGTGTGTGTGTGTGTGTGTGTGTGTGTGTGTGTGCGTGCGTGCGTGCGTGCGTGCGTGCGTGCGTGCGTGCGTGCGTGCGTGCGTGCGTGCGTGCGTGCGTGCGTGCGTGCGTGCGTGCGTGCGTGCGTGCGTGCGTGCGTGCGTGCGTGCGTGCGTGCGTGCGTGTGGAGTGGAGGAGAGTCCTCTCCTGTCAGACTGAGAGACTCAGTGAGCTAAAGGACTCTCTCAGTGTTATCTCAGTGGGTCTCAAATGTTTTGGTCACCATTAATGTAAACAATTATTTCCGAGGCACACGTTTATATGATCATTATAGTTATACAAAAATAAGAGAATAAATTAAAAACAGGTATGAAATACTATATGACAGTAAAACAAGAATAAAGTTTAAAAGGGAGTGATTTGTAAAATATCCATAAAGAAAAAGTAAATCTGTTTACAGTTCTGTGTCATATGGGTGTTGAGAGATGTATCCATAGATCTCTTCATGTTGCTCTCAAAGTGCACCAGATTGATGCTTTTAACTTCAATATTTAAAAATCTTCCCGGGAGAGCTTGCCCCCGGACCCCCCTATGTGAGGTCCACTCCCCACCTATAAAAATAGCACTTTACCCCTGCTTACACCTATATGCCGTGAGCTGATTATCGAGCCTTCATTGTAACAGTTGCGGGTACGTTGTGTATTTGCGTGGGGATTGTTGCAGTAGAACATTCCTCTGTAGCGCCTGGTACATTAATGGGAAACCCTTAATGTTTGAGCACACTCTATGAAACATCAAGCTACCCCACAGCACCCCCAAAAGAAGTCTCTGGCGCCGCCACTGAGCCTGACTATTTGTGTTGGGGGGGCCCGACTTTTTTTTTTCACCAAAGGGGGGGCCTGACAGAAAAAGTTTGAGAACCACTGCCTTAAGGCTATCACTAGAATGTGTTGGAGCGCTAGCCAATAGAAGCATCAGTGTTACATGGTGATGTCACTATGTTCAGGAAATAAACAAAGGAGTCAAATGAAGGCGTTTCAGGCAGGGGGGGGGTAGTGTGGGAGAGAAACTCCCTCTGGAGGGAACACAGGGGTTGGAGCCTTTGCAGGGGGATACTTAATAAGCATAATAGGGCCTCTTTCATACAGGTTCTGAAACAGTATAGGCTTCTTTAAAGGTCCCCTATTATACTTTTTTCATCAATATATTATAGGTCTCAGATATATACAAAACATGTCTCTGAAGTGTTTGACACATCATTGCAGTGTCCCATAATCCCCTCTGTTTCAGGCCTTTTTCTGTTACTTCAGATGAAAATAAGGAGCCCCTCCCCATGCCCCTCTGAGAGAGATTTGGTTACAAAGAACTCAATGGTGCTCGAGGAGGAGATTCAGGTTACCTTGGTTGCTGATTGGCTAATGGTTACCCTAGCCAAAACATCGTTATGACATCACAAAGTGGCCAAAATCTGATCAGCTCATTTTCAGACGGGTTTTTATAGAAATGGATCAGGACAAAAAGAGAGAGAATCTTTGTTCCTGAAACTTTCAGAGTCTCTTTCCACAGAGGGGACACATGTTAATGTAGAAGAGACATGAAGAAGAGGGGACACATGTTGATGTAGAAGAGACATGAAGAAGAGGGGACACATGTTGATGTAGAAGAGACATGAAGAAGAGGGGACACATGTTGATGTAGAAGAGACATGGAGAAGAGGGGACACATGTTGATGTAGAAGAGACATGAAGAAGAGGGGACACATGTTGATGTAGAAGAGACATGAAGAAGAGGGGACACATGTTGATGTAGAAGAGACATGAAGAAGAGGGGACACATGTTGATGTAGAGGAGACATGAAGAAGAGGGGACACATGTTGATGTAGAAGAGACATGAAGAAGAGGGGACACATGTTGATCTAGAGGAGACATGAAGAAGAGGGGACACATGTTGATGTAGAAGAGACATGAAGAAGAGGGGACACATGTTGATGTAGAAGAGACATGAAGAAGAGGGGACACATGTTGATGTAGAAGAGACATGAAGAAGAGGGGACACATGTTGATGTAGAAGAGACATGGAGAAGAGGGGACACATGTTGATGTAGAAGAGACATGGAGAAGAGGGGACACATGTTGATGTAGAAGAGACATGAAGAAGAGGGGACACATGTTGATGTAGAAGAGACATGAAGAAGAGGGGACACATGTTGATGTAGAAGAGACATGAAGAAGAGGGGACACATGTTGATGGAGAAGAGACATGGAGAAGAGGGGACACATGTTGATGTAGAAGAGACATGAAGAAGAGGAGACACATGTTGATGTAGAAGAGACATGAAGAAGAGGGGACACATGTTGATGTAGAAGAGACATGGAGAAGAGGGGACACATGCTGATGTAGAAGAGACATGAAGAAGAGGGGACACATGTTGATGTAGAAGAGACATGGAGAAGAGGGGACACATGTTGATGTAGAAGAGACATGGAGAAGAGGGGACACATGTTGATCTAGAGGAGACATGAAGAAGAGGGGACACATGTTGATGTAGAAGAGACATGAAGAAGAGGGGACACATGTTGGTGTAGAAGAGACATGAAGAGGGGACACATGTTGATGTAGAAGAGACATGGAGAAGAGGGGACACATGTTGATGTAGAAGAGACATGAAGAAGAGGGGACACATGTTGATGTAGAAGAGACATGGAGAAGAGGGGACACATGTTGATGTAGAAGAGACATGGAGAAGAGGGGACACATGTTGATGTAGAAGAGACATGAAGAAGAGGGGACACATGTTGATGTAGAAGAGACATGAAGAAGAGGGGACACATGTTGATGTAGAAGAGACATGAAGAAGAGGGGACACATGTTGATGTAGAAGAGACATGAAGAAGAGGGGACACATGTTGGTGTAGAAGAGACATGAAGAGGGGACACATGTTGATGTAGAAGAGACATGAAGAAGAGGGGACACATGTTGATCTAGAGGAGACATGAAGAAGAGGGGACACATGTTGATGTAGAAGAGACATGAAGAAGAGGGGACACATGTTGATGTAGAAGAGACATGAAGAAGAGGGGACACATGTTGATGTAGAAGAGACATGAAGAAGAGGGGACACATGTTGATGTAGAAGAGACATGAAGAAGAGGGGACACATGTTGATGTAGAAGAGACATGAAGAAGAGGGGACACATGTTGATGTAGAGGAGACATGAAGAAGAGGGGACACATGCTGATGTAGAAGAGACATGAAGAAGAGGGGACACATGTTGATGTAGAAGAGACATGGAGAAGAGGGGACACATGTTGATGTAGAAGAGACATGAAGAAGAGGGGACACATGTTGATGTAGAAGAGGCATGAAGAAGAGGGGACACATGTTGATCTAGAGGAGACATGAAGAAGAGGGGACACATGTTGATGTAGAAGAGACATGAAGAAGAGGGGACACATGTTGATCTAGAGGAGACATGAAGAAGAGGGGACACATGTTGATGTAGAAGAGACATGAAGAAGAGGGGACACATGTTGATGTAGAAGAGACATGAAGAAGAGGGGACACATGTTGATGTAGAAGAGACATGGAGAAGAGGGGACACATGTTGATGTAGAAGAGACATGAAGAAGAGGGGACACATGTTGATGTAGAAGAGACATGGAGAAGAGGGGACACATGTTGATGTAGAAGAGACATGGAGAAGAGGGGACACATGTTGATGTAGAAGAGACATGAAGAAGAGGGGACACATGTTGATGTAGAAGAGACATGAAGAAGAGGGGACACATGTTGATGTAGAAGAGACATGGAGAAGAGGGGACACATGTTGATGTAGAAGAGACATGGAGAAGAGGGGACACATGTTGATGTAGAAGAGACATGAAGAAGAGGGGACACATGTTGATCTAGAGGAGACATGAAGAAGAGGGGACACATGTTGATGTAGAAGAGACATGAAGAAGAGGGGACACATGTTGGTGTAGAAGAGACATGAAGAGGGGACACATGTTGATGTAGAAGAAACATGGAGAAGAGGGGACACATGTTGATGTAGAAGAGACATGGAGAAGAGGGGACACATGTTGATGTAGAAGAGACATGAAGAAGAGGGGACACATGTTGATGTAGAAGAGACATGAAGAAGAGGGGACACATGTTGATGTAGAAGAGACATGAAGAAGAGGGGACACATGTTGGTGTAGAAGAGACATGAAGAGGGGACACATGTTGATGTAGAAGAGACATGAAGAAGAGGGGACACATGTTGATCTAGAGGAGACATGAAGAAGAGGGGACACATGTTGATGTAGAAGAGACATGAAGAAGAGGGGACACATGTTGATGTAGAAGAGACATGGAGAAGAGGGGACACATGTTGATGTAGAAGAGACATGAAGAAGAGGAGACACATGTTGATGTGGAAGAGACTTGAAGAAGAGGGGACACATGTTGATGTAGAAGAGACATGAAGAAGAGGGGACACATGTTGATGTAGAAGAGACATGAAGAAGAGGGGACACATGTTGATGTAGAAGAGACATGAAGAAGAGGGGACACATGTTGATGTAGAAGAGACATGAAGAAGAGGGGACACATGTTGATGTAGAGGAGACATGAAGAAGAGGGGACACATGTTGATGTAGAAGAGACATGAAGAAGAGGGGACACATGTTGATCTAGAGGAGACATGAAGAAGAGGGGACACATGTTGATGTAGAAGAGACATGAAGAAGAGGGGACACATGTTGATGTAGAGGAGACATGAAGAAGAGGGGACACATGTTGATGTAGAAGAGACATGAAGAAGACGGGACACATGTTGATGTAGAAGAGACATGAAGAAGAGGGGACACATGTTGATGTAGAAGAGACATGAAGAAGAGGGGACACATGTTGATGTAGAAGAGACATGGAGAAGAGGGGACACATGTTGATGTAGAAGACACATGGAGAAGAGGGGACACATGTTGATGTAGAAGAGACATGGAGAAGAGGGGACACATGTTGATGTAGAAGAGACATGAAGAAGAGGGGACACATGTTGATCTAGAGGAGACATGAAGAAGAGGGGACACATGTTGATGTAGAAGAGACATGAAGAAGAGGGGACACATGTTGGTGTAGAAGAGACATGAAGAGGGGACACATGTTGATGTAGAAGAGACATGGAGAAGAGGGGCCACATGTTGATGTAGAAGAGACATGGAGAAGAGGGGACACATGTTGATGTAGAAGAGACATGAAGAAGAGGGGACACATGTTGATGTAGAAGAGACATGAAGAAGAGGGGACACATGTTGATGTAGAAGAGACATGAAGAAGAGGGGACACATGTTGATGTAGAAGAGACATGAAGAAGAGGGGACACATGTTGATCTAGAGGAGACATGAAGAAGAGGGGACACATGTTGATGTAGAAGAGACATGAAGAAGAGGGGACACATGTTGATGTAGAGGAGACATGAAGAAGAGGGGACACATGTTGATGTAGAAGAGACATGAAGAAGACGGGACACATGTTGATGTAGAAGAGACATGAAGAAGAGGGGACACATGTTGATGTAGAAGAGACATGAAGAAGAGGGGACACATGTTGATGTAGAAGAGACATGGAGAAGAGGGGACACATGTTGATGTAGAAGACACATGGAGAAGAGGGGACACATGTTGATGTAGAAGAGACATGGAGAAGAGGGGACACATGTTGATGTAGAAGAGACATGAAGAAGAGGGGACACATGTTGATCTAGAGGAGACATGAAGAAGAGGGGACACATGTTGATGTAGAAGAGACATGAAGAAGAGGGGACACATGTTGGTGTAGAAGAGACATGAAGAGGGGACACATGTTGATGTAGAAGAGACATGGAGAAGAGGGGACACATGTTGATGTAGAAGAGACATGGAGAAGAGGGGACACATGTTGATGTAGAAGAGACATGAAGAAGAGGGGACACATGTTGATGTAGAAGAGACATGAAGAAGAGGGGACACATGTTGATGTAGAAGAGACATGAAGAAGAGGGGACACATGTTGATGGAGAAGAGACATGGAGAAGAGGGGACACATGTTGATGTAGAAGAGACATGAAGAAGAGGAGACACATGTTGATGTAGAAGAGACATGAAGAAGAGGGGACACATGTTGATGTAGAAGAGACATGGAGAAGAGGGGACACATGCTGATGTAGAAGAGACATGAAGAAGAGGGGACACATGTTGATGTAGAAGAGACATGGAGAAGAGGGGACACATGTTGATGTAGAAGAGACATGGAGAAGAGGGGACACATGTTGATCTAGAGGAGACATGAAGAAGAGGGGACACATGTTGATGTAGAAGAGACATGAAGAAGAGGGGACACATGTTGGTGTAGAAGAGACATGAAGAGGGGACACATGTTGATGTAGAAGAGACATGGAGAAGAGGGGACACATGTTGATGTAGAAGAGACATGGAGAAGAGGGGACACATGTTGATGTAGAAGAGACATGAAGAAGAGGGGACACATGTTGATGTAGAAGAGACATGGAGAAGAGGGGACACATGTTGATGTAGAAGAGACATGGAGAAGAGGGGACACATGTTGATGTAGAAGAGACATGAAGAAGAGGGGACACATGTTGATGTAGAAGAGACATGAAGAAGAGGGGACACATGTTGATGTAGAAGAGACATGAAGAAGAGGGGACACATGTTGATGTAGAAGAGACATGAAGAAGAGGGGACACATGTTGGTGTAGAAGAGACATGAAGAGGGGACACATGTTGATGTAGAAGAGACATGAAGAAGAGGGGACACATGTTGATCTAGAGGAGACATGAAGAAGAGGGGACACATGTTGATGTAGAAGAGACATGAAGAAGAGGGGACACATGTTGATGTAGAAGAGACATGAAGAAGAGGGGACACATGTTGATGTAGAAGAGACATGAAGAAGAGGGGACACATGTTGATGTAGAAGAGACATGAAGAAGAGGGGACACATGTTGATGTAGAAGAGACATGAAGAAGAGGGGACACATGTTGATGTAGAGGAGACATGAAGAAGAGGGGACACATGCTGATGTAGAAGAGACATGAAGAAGAGGGGACACATGTTGATGTAGAAGAGACATGGAGAAGAGGGGACACATGTTGATGTAGAAGAGACATGAAGAAGAGGGGACACATGTTGATGTAGAAGAGGCATGAAGAAGAGGGGACACATGTTGATCTAGAGGAGACATGAAGAAGAGGGGACACATGTTGATGTAGAAGAGACATGAAGAAGAGGGGACACATGTTGATCTAGAGGAGACATGAAGAAGAGGGGACACATGTTGATGTAGAAGAGACATGAAGAAGAGGGGACACATGTTGATGTAGAAGAGACATGAAGAAGAGGGGACACATGTTGATGTAGAAGAGACATGGAGAAGAGGGGACACATGTTGATGTAGAAGAGACATGGAAGAAGAGGGGACACATGTTGATGTAGAAGAGACATGGAAGAAGAGGGGACACATGTTGATGTAGAAGAGACATGGAGAAGAGGGGACACATGTTGATGTAGAAGAGACATGAAGAAGAGGGGACACATGTTGATGTAGAAGAGACATGAAGAAGAGGGGACACATGTTGATGTAGAAGAGACATGGAAGAAGAGGGGACACATGTTGATGTAGAAGGAGACATGAAGAAGAGGGGACACATGTTGATGTAGAAGAGACATGAAGAAGAGGGGACACATGTTGATGCTAGAAGGAGACATGAAGAAGAGGGGACACATGTTGATGTAGAAGAAACATGGAGAAGAGGGGACACATGTTGATGTAGAAGAGACATGGAGAAGAGGGGACACATGTTGATGTAGAAGAGACATGAAGAAGAGGGGACACATGTTGATGTAGAAGAGACATGAAGAAGAGGGGACACATGTTGATGTAGAAGAGACATGAAGAAGAGGGGACACATGTTGGTGTAGAAGAGACATGAAGAGGGGACACATGTTGATGTAGAAGAGACATGAAGAAGAGGGGACACATGTTGATCTAGAGGAGACATGAAGAAGAGGGGACACATGTTGATGTAGAAGAGACATGAAGAAGAGGGGACACATGTTGATGTAGAAGAGACATGGAGAAGAGGGGACACATGTTGATGTAGAAGAGACATGAAGAAGAGGAGACACATGTTGATGTGGAAGAGACTTGAAGAAGAGGGGACACATGTTGATGTAGAAGAGACATGAAGAAGAGGGGACACATGTTGATGTAGAAGAGACATGAAGAAGAGGGGACACATGTTGATGTAGAAGAGACATGAAGAAGAGGGGACACATGTTGATGTAGAAGAGACATGAAGAAGAGGGGACACATGTTGATGTAGAGGAGACATGAAGAAGAGGGGACACATGTTGATGTAGAAGAGACATGAAGAAGAGGGGACACATGTTGATGTAGAGGAGACATGAAGAAGAGGGGACACATGTTGATGTAGAAGAGACATGAAGAAGAGGGGACACATGTTGATGTAGAAGAGACATGAAGAAGAGGGGACACATGTTGATGTAGAGGAGACATGAAGAAGAGGGGACACATGTTGATGTAGAAGAGACATGAAGAAGACGGGACACATGTTGATGTAGAAGAGACATGAAGAAGAGGGGACACATGTTGATGTAGAAGAGACATGAAGAAGAGGGGACACATGTTGATGTAGAAGAGACATGGAGAAGAGGGGACACATGTTGATGTAGAAGACACATGGAGAAGAGGGGACACATGTTGATGTAGAAGAGACATGGAGAAGAGGGGACACATGTTGATGTAGAAGAGACATGAAGAAGAGGGGACACATGTTGATCTAGAGGAGACATGAAGAAGAGGGGACACATGTTGATGTAGAAGAGACATGAAGAAGAGGGGACACATGTTGGTGTAGAAGAGACATGAAGAGGGGACACATGTTGATGTAGAAGAGACATGGAGAAGAGGGGCCACATGTTGATGTAGAAGAGACATGGAGAAGAGGGGACACATGTTGATGTAGAAGAGACATGAAGAAGAGGGGACACATGTTGATGTAGAAGAGACATGAAGAAGAGGGGACACATGTTGATGTAGAAGAGACATGAAGAAGAGGGGACACATGTTGATGTAGAAGAGACATGAAGAAGAGGGGACACATGTTGATCTAGAGGAGACATGAAGAAGAGGGGACACATGTTGATGTAGAAGAGACATGAAGAAGAGGGGACACATGTTGATGTAGAGGAGACATGAAGAAGAGGGGACACATGTTGATGTAGAAGAGACATGAAGAAGACGGGACACATGTTGATGTAGAAGAGACATGAAGAAGAGGGGACACATGTTGATGTAGAAGAGACATGAAGAAGAGGGGACACATGTTGATGTAGAAGAGACATGGAGAAGAGGGGACACATGTTGATGTAGAAGACACATGGAGAAGAGGGGACACATGTTGATGTAGAAGAGACATGGAGAAGAGGGGACACATGTTGATGTAGAAGAGACATGAAGAAGAGGGGACACATGTTGATCTAGAGGAGACATGAAGAAGAGGGGACACATGTTGATGTAGAAGAGACATGAAGAAGAGGGGACACATGTTGGTGTAGAAGAGACATGAAGAGGGGACACATGTTGATGTATAAGAGACATGGAGAAGAGGGGCCACATGTTGATGTAGAAGAGACATGGAGAAGAGGGGACACATGTTGATGTAGAAGAGACATGAAGAAGAGGGGACACATGTTGATGTAGAAGAGACATGAAGAAGAGGGGACACATGTTGATGTAGAAGAGACATGAAGAAGAGGGGACACATGTTGGTGTAGAAGAGACATGAAGAGGGGACACATGTTGATGTAGAAGAGACATGAAGAAGAGGGGACACATGTTGATCTAGAGGAGACATGAAGAAGAGGGGACACATGTTGATGTAGAAGAGACATGAAGAAGAGGGGACACATGTTGATGTAGAAGAGACATGGAGAAGAGGGGACACATGTTGATGTAGAAGAGACATGAAGAAGAGGAGACACATGTTGATGTGGAAGAGACTTGAAGAAGAGGGGACACATGTTGATGTAGAAGAGACATGAAGAAGAGGGGACACATGTTGATGTAGAAGAGACATGAAGAAGAGGGGACACATGTTGATGTAGAAAAGACATGAAGAAGAGGGGACACATGTTGATGTAGAAGAGACATGAAGAAGAGGGGACACATGTTGATGTAGAGGAGACATGAAGAAGAGGGGACACATGTTGATGTAGAAGAGACATGAAGAAGAGGGGACACATGTTGATCTAGAGGAGACATGAAGAAGAGGGGACACATGTTGATGTAGAAGAGACATGAAGAAGAGGGGACACATGTTGATGTAGAGGAGACATGAAGAAGAGGGGACACATGTTGATGTAGAAGAGACATGAAGAAGAGGGGACACATGTTGATGTAGAAGAGACATGAAGAAGAGGGGACACATGTTGATGTAGAAGAGACATGAAGAAGAGGGGACACATGTTGATGTAGAAGAGACATGAAGAAGAGGGGACACATGTTGATGTAGAAGAGACATGGAGAAGAGGGGACACATGTTGATGTAGAAGACACATGGAGAAGAGGGGACACATGTTGATGTAGAAAAGACATAAAAAAATGGCTTTTGCATAACAGGTGACCTTTAACATGTGCTCCTTAGGCTCATGCAGCCTTATTTGTACAAGACGTGTGTGAAGACATTCCATTTGAATAACACTCACTAATGTATGTGTCTCCTATACATATGTTTATGACAAAAAGGCTTGACCCAAAATACTTGTTTATGCACTCCAGAGTCCCCACATGACCTGTACTGCTGTTCAGTGAAGGCAACAGCAGCCTGCTCACATGACGGGCTCCTCTATATCTACATCATGTTGTGCTGCATTCAGGGTCTCTAATCCATCATAGTTCTCGACAGCTGCTCATGTTTACGCATAGAGCAGATGCTACAGCCGTTACCCCTGGGATACGATATACTTCACTGCACTGAAGCAATGTACAGGGATGAGTCCATAACAGCGACGTGCGGTCAGGGGAGGCAGGTGAGGCAGAGCCTCACTTGTCATTCTCCAATGTAACGGAAAAAAAGAATAATAATACAAATAATAATAATAATAAAATGTGTCCACTGATCTGTGTTGTAAATGTGATTTCTGTTTGATTCCAATCGCTTTTTATAGTAAAAATCGGCTAATTTGCCGAGCTCCGCTACAACTACGGGGAGCAATGAGATTGAGAAGTGAGGCAGGGACGAGCTCTGCCTCACAGAAGCCCACAGTAACTTGATGGAGCACGGGCACTAATTTAGCGCGGGCACTTATTTTGTGAGCGCGCTCAAGCCAGTTACTGTGTGGTGAGGTGAGGCACAGATGAGCTCTGCCTCACCTCAGAATGCGTCACCCCACAGAAACTGTCTGGAAAGCGGGCCCTAAGCGCATGCCTGCACCATCTCACTGTATGTCACCAATGTAATGTTTGTAGATCCCTTTATTACATTTATCCTCGCCATCCATAGTCTCTAAAGAACTTATTTCACGTATATATGATATTTAAGCTCGCTGGTCTCATCATACAACGGCAATGAAAAAAGCACCAGGGGAGGCAGCCACAACCTCTGCCGCACTGAAGGGGGCGCAA
This sequence comes from Pogonophryne albipinna, assembly GCA_028583405.1. Taxonomy (NCBI): domain Eukaryota; kingdom Metazoa; phylum Chordata; class Actinopteri; order Perciformes; family Artedidraconidae; genus Pogonophryne; species Pogonophryne albipinna. Next base: position 567,218 of record JAPTMU010000027.1, on the reverse strand, counting down.
GTGAGCCCACAGGTTCTTGTTGCTACTGTTATTCTACGCAGATGAAAACAACAAGCTAGACTTTAGAAACTAGAGGAAGATAAGGAGGACTTTTACAAAAAAGTAATAAAGATTGTTGTCCAGAAGGATAGCATGGACTTCATCTTCAAGTCAAGGTAAGACCACATTTGTAAAGAAAATCGGATCTTACTAAGAGAGAACAATCCAATATTTAGATTTTGGGTAGGCTATCCTTTTGTTGAACGGTCTGTTTAAAATGAATCGAAGCATCAGACTAAAAAAGCTTTTGAAAATAACAGAATATTTCGATTAAAGGTGGGGTAGGTAAGTTTGAGAAACCGGCACGATATACACTTTTTGTTATATTCCATGGAATGCTCTTAACATCACGATAGCAATGAATATCTGAAGTGCTTTGACAAAAAATACATAAAAACATTTCATCTGTGGAAGCCGTAGTACTGTAAAAAGCACGACCACTCATTTTAGCCGGCCCGGCTAAAATAACCTGCCTGTCAGCATTCCATCTGTGCACAAACTTATCTCGTGCCCTCATTGGTCATGTGCGTGTTCGTGTGTGTTGGAGGAGGGGCTGTGTATTTTCAAATTCTAGCGCACTCTAGCTGGTTTCTCCAAAATTACCTACCCCGCCACCTTTAAGGTCAAAATATATAATATTTGTAAATCTGACTCTGAAAGAGTCAGTGCCTCACCAGCCATGAACCTCACCGCACGTCACTGGTCCATAACAATGTAACAAGCTGGAGACTATGATAAAGAGAGCTGAGCGCAGGCAGAGAGACGTGCAGAACACAGAGAGAGCTTATCTATGAGGTCAACATTCACTGTGTCACACTGTATGTCTCACAGTGCTGTAAAGTAACAGGTTAGAAACACTTAAGTACTGTACTCAAGGACATTTGAGGTACTTGTACTTTATCTCCATTTGCTGCTACTGTGTACTTCTACCCCAGAACAATACAGAGGTACATGGTGTACTTTTCCTCCACTACATGTATTTAATACCTTTAGTTACTTCACAGATCTGGATGAATGATGTGAAATATAATCAAGTGTTGAATCAGACTTTAGTTCCACCTGGAGTAAATCCACCAGCTACCCTGCAGTCTACAAAGTCATTCAAACTAGCTGCACCTTTACCAGCTTTGAGAACACTTTAATGATCAATCATTATAAAACATATCATATATATTATTCTGAAATGGACCAATCTGCACAACGACTACTTTTACTGTCTTTCACTATATTTTGATGAGAATACTTTCCTACTTTTACTTGAGTAACATTTTGAATGCAGGACTTTTACTGTAACAGAGTATTCCTACACTCTGGTACTTCTACTTTTACTCAAGTACAAGATCTGAGTACTCCTCCCCCCTCTGGAAAGCAGAGATGAGACTCAGAAGATGTCCTGACTCACCTGCGTGGCTGCTGGGCAGCAGCAGAGCTGCCAGGATCAGGCAGCACGTCTTCATCTCTCCACCGCCGCTGACCTGAGGCCTTCAAAGGTTGCTGCAGACCTCCCAGTGAGCGTGGGGTCACAGTGGGTGTGTTGAAGTCACAGTGGGAGGACACCAAAGGCACCTGCAACATCACATTGAAATGCAGAAGACTCAGCATGGATAGGTGACTGTCTGGTGTACAGGCAAGCAGGAGGTCTGGTTCTTCAGAACAGAACCTCTAATTCCTGCTTTAAGCTTTATCTTCAAGGACATAATGACAGACTCCTACTGAAAGGGAGCAGGGTTGGGAGGATTACTTTAAAAAAGTAATTCCATTACAAGTGACGTGTAAAAAAAAGTAGTATAAAAATATAAACCTGATCACTTTACAATACAATTACACACATACGCCCCAAAATACACACACATTCTCAAACACGAGCTTTAGTGATGAAGAGGTGGTAGAGCCAAAGGGCTTCCACCACCAGGAGAAATGGTGAAAAAACAATATTTTTGGTCCTATCGAGACTGGAAGCAGTGAACCTTCGGTCGGCAAGCCAAGTCCCTACAGACTGAGCTACAGCAAACCCATATGTGTATTAAGACAACAGAACATTGTGACCTTAGAAAAACAGAAACCAGGATATTTAGGATCAGAAATGATATGATTGATATGAAGACCTGCCTTTCATTCAGCATATTCAGGCAGCAGCCACTGAAACACATGCCACCGTTTAAAAAATAAAAATAAGACATCAAATCTGAACTGACAGAAAATGCTCCGTTTCAGTTTAATACACACAGTTAAGCTCTCACACAAAATGTATGAACATACAGGTTCACCTGCTGAATTAAAAACAGAACAAATGAAGCAAAGAAAGTGAACACCATGAAGCAGATTCAGGCAGTAGAAGTATAGATTCACACTCAAAGTATTATCCTACAGAATCAACTGTACTGAAGCTCTAAGAGAAGAGATGCTTTACAACAAACACTATATGATCTTTTAGGTTTTAATAACACTGTTATCCTGCTAGTGATCCCAATGTTTAGAAATGTAACAGTAATCTGATTACATATCTTTTCATGTAACTGTAAGGGAATACGTTTTGTATCATATCCTGATTATGTAATCCTGTTACGTGTAATGTGTTTCTCCCCAAGGCTGTGTGACAGTGTGGTCTACAGAGCTGATTCTATCGTCAGTGACTTATCACCAGGCATAACAGTTATATTTGGTCTCAACCAAGCTGACTTTTCCTTTTCTGTCTCTCATGGCATTGGAGAGGTTGCTCTATTGCCCTTCAATATCCCATGCACAGTTCAGCATAGTTAATGCTTCAAAGTATTTTCAATGTACACAGTAATAATAAGTCTTCCTAATTTTAGATGTACCTGTTTGTGGAAAGATACACTTTTAAATGGAGTTTGTAACATTTTGCAATAGTATATTCAACCTTATTTTGTACGTCTTTTCGATACAATTTGAGAAAATAATGCAAGAGTTACAAGTATTATGGATGAAGTATATTGTATTGTTTGGTTTCAAGTCTTGGTGTGGCCTGCAGCCATCAGGTCCAGCACTGATAAGGACGAAGCTATCAGCCATGTCATGTGCTAAGTCTAAGAAACTTTAAGCACATTTTTGGACAGATAAAAAAAGTACAAATGTTTCCTGATCTGCAATTTACGAACAGCACACAATATTATGATCTGTTGTTTCAAAAATCCTCACCAACCCTGATCCACGAATGGCTGCTTTTAAAAACACACTCACAAGGAGTTTCCTGCCAAGCTGGCAGCGAGTGCTCCCTGACCGCAGCTACATTAAGAAAGTTAGTCAATCACGGCATGACATTAAGCATTTTGAATTACTCGTTTAATGACTGAACAATGTTTACTGCAGATGAATTAATGGAATGTAGTTGCGCCGTGTGAAGATTCCATGGCCTCCAGAAAATTGGCTGAATTGCTGCAAAGTGAGCGGCTTCCTGATGCACGCTTTGATTAGATTCAATTATCTCAAGCTGCCATGTGGAGAGCTCAGAGGAAGAAACGCTGTAATAATTAATCATCAGTTGTTTTATCATGCAATTAGCTTGCTGTGTGTACTGCTGGTGACAGAGAGGGGGTGGGGGGGGGGGGGTGCAGTCAGCTGTAGGGTGCTGGCCTGTTCACCATGCATGTTCTCTCCTAATGAGACACACAGCCTCATCTTTTACTCAGCTTGTTTGCTTGTCCCTCTATAATTCTGGCCAGCATACTTGACCTCTGTCCACACTACATTTCTCCCAGGTCAACTCCTCTGCATTTCAATATGAGTCATGCTCTTTTCTTCCCCAGCAGCAGATCCATCCCTGAGCTGCAAAAGAAAACTCATTTGTAAACAAAGCTACCTCTTTAAATATGTGCACAGCTTTCCACTTTTCATAACAATATTGCACATATTTGTTGTCATATTATACAGTACAAAGTATTTTGGTATCTATATTTCATGTTAATATTTCTCTATATTTTAATGTTATAATAGTTTTTATGAAATAGTTTTTGATAATAGGCAAGGAAAGGCAAGGCTGAAATGTGGGCTTTTGAAAGCAATAATATGACATTCAACCCATTTAAACTAAATAATGATTGCTTTCAACATACTTAATATAGTTATGTGAATTCTGTAGACATTTAATTAAAGTCCAGTTTTACACCAAGGCAAATTCCTTGTTTGTTTAATGGCAATAAACCTGATTCTGATTCTGAAAAGATTCATTCAATTGTCACTTCAGTCAATATGTGTCTTCTGGTCACAGCTACTGCAGATTGAATGAGCTAAACTGCTGTGTTTATTTCATCCGGTTTCTTATCTTCTGTTTTTTAAAATGAATCATGAAGAGTTGTTTTGGTCCTGTTCCACACAGTCGCTAAGAACAAGAGTATTTACATTTCACACCGCTTAGAGATGGTAGGAATATGATTGCTGTCATAACATGTTTTACACAGCGCTATCAGGACCCAATGCACCTGGACCACCCTCTCTACTAAGTCATCTTCACACAGTCCTTGAGATGAAATCAGAGTAAATCAAACTAAGATGGCTGTGGGCGCAGTGGCAGCATTTTACAATGAAAAATGGCTCCTTCTGCTTCACTGTATAGAAATGATAGTGAACGCCGCCCTCAGTTGCATTATTGGATTTTTGTATTAGCATAATCCTTAATTGAATGTAAGGAAAACTATGTGGATGTGTCTCTTTCTAATACATGTGTTACATTTGTTTGCCTGCTTATGTTCTACAAATTGTAAAAGTTTCCTTAAGTACATTTTCATACGACAGCTAAAGACATCTTTTTTAGATTCGATTTTTATTAGCGACATCCGCTTTTAATTGGTCTTTTAATCTTTATTATTGTTAGAATTCTTTTTCCTATTGTTCAAATAATGTATTTATTTGATAGGTCTTACTATTTTATTGTGTTTATTCATTTGATCTTATCTCTTGATTTACTCTACCAAGAGGATGTCATGAACATTTGGATCATTATTTGTCTTATTGTACTTTTGTTATTATCATACCTTTTGCCTCCTTGTGTCCCTTCAAATGTTAATGGATGTTTTTATCCTGCATACGTGCATAAAGGTTTGAACGTCTGACCTGAAATTCATTTCTTGTTTCTGTTATATTTTGTGAACGCACTTCAAGTTGCACCGGGTGTATGAAAAGTGCTATACAAATAAAGCTTTATAATTAAATATTGTGTTGGATAACATGTGTACAACTTAACCAACACCTTTGTAGTCAGTCAATATAAAGAATGCACTAGCTTGCTGTTCATTTGAAAACCATTTAAGAGATGGATCTGTGTTTACTCCATTGGATAACAGGGCTGCCTTACAGCATCTGCACACAGGGATGTGTTCAGTTCTCTAATGGATGAATAAAGCTAAACGTATGATCATGGCATATCTATCAGCACTGTCTGGCAACAAAAGAACCACATCCTGCAGGTGATGCTGACAGAAGAAGGACAATCCTTTAATCCTTTGAAAAGTTGTCCAAAGCATGGGGAGATTTTATACATTTATGAAGGTTTTGTTTATGGAACACTTCAAACTAAAAGGACAGTTAGACTGCATTTATTTATGTAAATGAGAGATCTGGATTAAACTAAATTCCTGCAGGAACAGGAGTGACCCACACATGTTGGGTGAATGTGAGAGTGATTACCAGTGTTGGGCAAGTTACTTCCAAAATGTAATATATTACTTATTACTGTCTTTTGAAAAGTAATAAGTAACATTACAATATTACTGTCTCTGAAATATAATGAGTTACACTACTTTAGTTACTTTTGAGTTACTTTCACCAAAATAACCGCAAAAGAATGGCTAGTTATTTTAATGCTAACATGTAGTTTAGTGCAGCTCATTATACATCCAGTGAAGGGCAATGTGGTGTAGCATAACAACTGTGTAGGCCCTTAAGGCTACTAACAACTTGTATTACACGGCTTAGTTGAATACTCCATTCTGATTGTAAATTCTTAACATGTGACACGTTGTTAATCCAGCAGTACAGACCAGTGTCAAGGACTATAATGAAGGTTGCTAAGGAGGATCCAGAAAGAGAAAGGAAAAGAGGTTAAAAGACGGAGCGCTGGCCGTCAGATAAATCACCAGAAGAAGGCAGACAGGAAGTGAACACTAACAGGACACGGAATGGGCTCTGTAGTGTGTTTAGTATATGGCCGTGTACAGGCCCGGTTCCAGAACAAAATGACTCAGGGTGCCTCTGAGATTACAGGGGGCGCAGCAGTAGCAGGTTTACATGAACAATAGTGGCCGGCAACAGCAATGAAAAGTAGCATTGATGGTCCCCAATGAACAGATTATGGTATTTGTTATGTTTTGAAACCAAGCAAGTGAGAACATTTCAAGTGAGTTAAAAGTGCAATCCTGAAATATTTCATATCGTCCAAAGTGGACTGTGGCAAAGAAAAGCACAAAAGCTTCAAAGCTGTACTGATAAAACAAATGAGAACATATTGTAAATCAAGGCACATATTATTTAAACCAGCTCATGGTTTGAAATGGCAAACATTGAAAAGCAAAAGTATTATTAAAACCATGTACTAAACATCACCTTGGTCCCATCATATACTCTGGGAAGAGAATATTTACTGTGCTTGAAAACTGGTATCACATCATCATGTGAGGTTGACTTTGTGACCTGGAGAACATTTCAGCTGCAACATCAGCTTGTTGATAAGCTTGGGATATGAGATCTTTCTGTAGCCATTCGTGGTGAAGGCATCTGTGCTATTGTATGCATTATGTTTGACCCAACATTTCTACAGGCATGGCAGAATATGGATCTATTTTCACATGAATATTCTAGCCCTTGTCTATTTGTATACCACGAGCTGCAACATGACCGCCTAACCCCACTGTACAGGCGGGTACTTGTTTAGATATACCTGGGCAGGCTCTGTTTTGCCGTGGTATCCTGGCACCTGCGGGCCGCAGAGGGGCGGCGTAGTTTCGGGCGACGAAGACTGCTGCTCCGGGGGCGAGGGCGGCGAGTCAGGCGGGAGTAAGCTATAGTGTCCACAACGGAGGGTAACGTGATGTCCCCATCTGACCTGTTGCTACTGTCTGCAGTAGATGCAGTGTTGCTGGCGTTTAGTGATGGTTGCTTTAACCATTTTCGTATAAATGATTATCCACAGATGTGTGTCACTGCTGTGGAAGCACTTTGGAAATGATGCACGCGCAGCGGAGCAGGTCACGCGCACCTGACACAATTTGTTGTTTGTATTTCTCGCTCCGTTCTCTTTTTTGAATAGAGGGTGCATAACATTCAACTGGCCGAAGATCCCGACGCGAAGCCTGAAGGGAAAACACCAGGTTTACTAATCTACCCGCACAATTTGTCTGGTGTCCGAATGTCTCGCTATGTTAGTACATTCTTAAAAAACAAAACACCATTTAATTTCGGGTTGAAATGTGTTGTAACTGCGTTACTGAGCATTGTAACGGGTAATATATTACCCACATTTCATTAGTAATGCGTTACATTACTTCGTTACAGCAAAAAGTAATATATTACTGTAACTCCGTTACTTTTGTAACGCGTTACACCCAACACTGGTGATTACAGGGCTGTACAAGGAAACACTGCCTGTGTTCCCATCGATGCATGATGTGAGAGTGTCTCATGAGATGGCAGATGTTTTCCTCTCAGGGCCAAAAGGCTCCTTACATCTAAGACCCATGGATGTATAATAAGAACTGGATACAGCGTGGGAGGCGGGGCCTCATTCATTCCTATGAGAGTTGCTCATTGGCGCATGATGATAAAATGGCCCAACTTTTGAAAGAGTGAAACTTCACAGATTACCCAGCATGCCTGAGAAGTAGCCGTATGTGATAGATAGAGCATGCGCAACTTTAACCAAAATGCTCGTTCACATCAAGCACGTCAATTTGCGTACACGTAACAGCACCACGCGTTCATGACAGCATGGTAATGGATTGTTATTATGATGGATTTGATATTAACGAGGTGGCAGTTAGCAGCTAGCGGCTAGCTAGTAATTATGCTAATGTAACATCAATCGTTATGTACTTATATTACGCTGTAACAGGATCTAGTGATATCCAACAGAGCTTCATTTAGCATGAAAGAATGATTGCACTGTGTATATATATATATATATATATATATATACAGTGCAATAAGCTTCCTAGTGCAATAAGAAGCTACAGGGACGTTAATCTAACGTCGGTAATAATAACTTTATTTAATACAACATTTACGGTACAAGATTTAATCATACAGCCCATGTAGTATGATAATGAATTACAGCAAACATGTGCAATATATCCATTATTACAGCTCCGTGGGATGGCAGTAAGACGATATGGGTCCGTTCTTATTGTGCATCCATGAGTAAAGATAAACGCAACTGACATTGGTTTCTCAAACAGCATCTCTGTAAACTACGTGTATTGTGTTCACTGAATTTCACTCTCTGCCTTTAACGGCTCGTTGTAGCTCCAGCCCCCACCCTCCCTGTGAGCACAGTGTGCTCTGATTGGTCGGGACCATGGTGAACACGTAACATGAACGTGCCGGGCGGCGCGGTCCCGTGGGTTAGATGCGCGTTCATAATGCAGAGGGAAATAACTCTCAGAATAACGTTATTAGCACATTTTTACAACTTGAGGAACGAATGTTTTTAATAAGGGCTATACAAACGTTCATACTGGGTTGTTTATTTAGTTTAAAAAAAATTATCCAACGATTTACAGACCACTCTTTCCCCATGTAAGTCAATGGGAAAAAGTGTTTCCGGGCCTGGCAACGAAACGGGTTGTATCTGCATAGTTTCTCTCACGTATAGCCCTTTCGTTCACACAAGGCCGCAACTCGATTTTGGCCGTGACTTCTAGAATTGTGTGAGTAACATTCTGTTTTTAGACTTCTCTGTTTCAGTGTGTGTACTCTGTATAAATGCTCTGTAGTTGATCTGACTGAAATTGTGATTTTAAATCACAAAACAGCTACAGTATCTGTCAGGCAGAAACTTGGGACAAGTAATTTGACTGAAACCTTAAAACTGAACTAACTGACTGCTAGGGTTAACTTTGATTTAAACATTTGTAGAATACTAAGAGCTTTATTGAGTAACTGTATTAAGGGTTAAACTCATAACTTTATAACTTAGGGTTTAATGTAATTGTAAAACCATTGGGCCACTGAAAAGACACAATAACAACTCAGGAGGGAGCCAGTCTCGATTGAGGCCCATCAGCTCTGATCTGCGGCCACTTCCCCCCCAGAAACTGTATTTAAATCTCATCCTGATCACTGACCTGCCAGTGTGCAACTCGATTTTCTGATATTCTACCGTTTCTCACCCATTTCATCAACACTTCTCTAACTTCTGGTCACTTTCCAAACAGTCTCAAGGAGGCAAGAGTAAACCCTCTCCTAAAGAAACCCACTCTCAACCCGTCTGATGTTATAAACTACAGGCCTGTCTCTCTCCTCCCGTTCCTGTCTAAAACACTTGAACGCGCTGTCTTTAAACAACTCTCCTGTTATCTCCATCAGAACAACCTTCTGGATCCACACCAGTCTGGTTTCAAGGCAGGTCACTCCACAGAAACTGCCCTCCTTGCTGTCACTGAGGAACTGCACACTGCTAAAGCAGCCTCCCTCTCCTCTGTCATCATCCTTTTGGACCTGTCTGCTGCATTCGACACGGTGAATCATCAGATCCTCCTTCGCACTCTCCAAGAACTTGGAGTTTCAGGCTCTGCTCTTTCCCTCATCACCTCATACCTCAAAGACCGCACCTACAGGGTTACTTGGAGAGGGTCGGAGTCCGACCCGTGTTAATTAACTACAGGGGTCCCTCAGGGCTCTGTTCTTGGTCCGCTCCTCTTCTCCTTGTACACAAACTCGCTCAAATCTGTCATTAGCCCGCATGGTTTTTCATACCACTGCTACGCTGACGACACCCAATTAATCCTGTCCTTTCCCCGCTCAGAGACCCAGGTCGTCGCACACATCTCGGCTTGTCTAGCTGACATCTCTCAGTGGATGTCTGCTCATCACCTCAAGCTCAACCTTGACAAGACTGAACTGCTTTTCCTTCCGGGAAAAGATTGTCCCACTCTTGACCTAACAATCAACATCGGCACCTCTATTGTTTCCCCGACTCAGACTGCAAGGAATCTGGGTGTGATCCTAGATAACAACCTGTCCTTCACTGCAAACATAGCTGCTACAACCCGCTGCTGCAGATACATGCTTTACAACATCAGGAGGATACGTCCCCACCTGACCCAGAAAGCGACGCAGGTTCTGGTCCAGGCTCTCGTCATCTCACGCCTAGACTACTGCAACTCCCTCCTGGCTGGTCTACCTGCATGTGCCATCCGACCTCTGCAGCTCATCCAGAATGCAGCGGCTCGTCTGGTCTTCAACCTTCCTAAATTCTCCCACACCACGCCGCTCCTCCGCTCCCTCCACTGGCTTCCGGTAACTGCTAGAATCCACTTCAAGACAATGGTACTTGCGTACCATGCTGCGAATGGATCTGGCCCTTCCTACATCCAGGACATGGTTAAACTGTACACCCCAGCACGTGCACTCCGCTCTGCATCAACCAAACGGCTCGCTGCACCCTCGCTGCGAAGGGGACCCAAGTTCCCATCAGCAAAAACACGTGGGTTTGCTATCCTGGCTCCAAAATTGTGGAATTGACATCAGGACAGCAGATAGCTTACACACCTTCCGGCGCAGACTGAAAACTCATCTCTTTCGACTCCACTTCGAGCAATAGAACTATTAACAAAGCACTTATATACTAATAAAGGACTGGCTTACCTAAAGCCAGTTGAGTAGCACTTGAAATGTTTTTGCTCTATGAAACCTGATGTACTTATATGATTCTGTTTTCTTCAAGTTTGTATTTTGTTGGTCGAACGCACTTATTGTAAGTCGCTTTGGATAAAAGCGTCAGCTAAATGCAATGTAATGTAATGTAATGGAACGGCGGAAACGGACCCCGCAAACGGTAACGCGTCCCAAGGTGGATAGATCTGCAAACGGAACGCTCTGGGGGGGCAAACGGCTCCGTGTGTACGCCCTATACGATCATTTCCCGATAGATGAAGCCATAGCCCCGCCTGCTCCCCACCTCTGCTGCTCATTGATGTAGCATGGTCAATAGCTACTGTCAGTAGCTACTGCTAGTGCTACTGCTACTGACCGTGCTACAGATGTTAGTGCAAAATCTACAGCTCCTCTACCACAACCATCAGCAACAAGTGGACATGGAGAATTACAGTGGGGCAAAAAAGTATTTAGTCAGCCACCAATTGTGCAAGTTCTCCCACTTAAAAAGATGAGAGAGGCCTGTAATTTTCATCCTAGGTACACTTCAACTATGAGAGACAGAATGGGGGGAACGAATCCAGGAACTCACATTGTAGGATTTTTAATGAATTAATTGGTAAATTCCTCGGTAAAATAAGTATTTGGTCACCTACAAACAAACAAGATTTCTGGCTCTCACAGACCTGTAACTTCTTCTTTAAGAGCCTCCTCTGTCCTCCACTTGTTAACTGTATTAATGGCACCTGTTTGAACTCGTTATCACTATAAAAGACACCTGTCCACAACCTCAAACAGTCACACTCCAATCTCCACTATGGCCAAGACCAAAGAGCTGTCAAAGGACACCAGAAACAAAATTGTAGACCTGCACCAGGCTGGGAAGACTGAATCTGCAATAGGTAAGCAGCTTGGTGTGAAGAAATCAACTGTGGGAGCAATTATTAGAAAATGGAAGACATACAAGACCACTGATAATCTCCCTCGATCTGGGGCTCCACGCAAGATCTCACCCCGTGGGGTCAAAATGATCACAAGAATGGTGAGCAAAAATCCCAGAACCACACGGGGGGACCTAGTCAATGACCTGCAGAGAGCTGGGACCAAAGTAACAAAGGCTACCATCAGTAACACACTACGCCGCCAGGGACTCAAATCCTGCAGTGCCAGACGTGTCCCCCTGCTTAAGCCAGTACATGTCCAGGCCCGTCTGAAGTTTGCTAGAGAGCATTTAGATGATCTAGAAGAGGATTGGGAGAATGTCATATGGTCAGATGAAACCAAAATATAACTTTTTGGTAAAAACTCAACTAGACGTGTTTGGAGGAGAAAGAATGCTGAGTTGCATCCAAAGAACACCATACCTACTGTGAAACATGGGGGTGGAAACATCATGCTTTGGGGCTGTTTTTCTGCAAAGGGACCAGGACGACTGATCCGTGTAAAGGAAAGACTGAATGGGGCCATGTATCGTGAGATTTTGAGTGACAACCTCCTTCCATCAGCAAGGGCATTGAAGATGAAACGTGGCTGGGTCTTTCAGCATGACAATGATCCCAAACACACCGCCCGGGCAACGAAGGAGTGGCTTCGTAAGAAGCATTTCAAGGTCCTGGAGTGGCCTAGCCAGTCTCCAGATCTCAACCCCATAGAAAATCTTTGGAGGGAGTTGAAAGTCTGTGTTGCCCAGCGACAGCCCCAAAACATCACTGCTCTAGAGGAGATCTGCATGGAGGAATGGGCCAAAATACCAGCAACAGTGTGTGAAAACCTTGTGAAGACTTACAGAAAACGTTTGACCTCTGTCATTGCCAACAAAGGGTATATAACAAAGTATTGAGATGAACTTTTGTGATTGACCAAATACTTATTTTCCACCATAATTTGCAAATAAATTCTTTAGAAATCAGACAATGTGATTTTCTGGATTTCTTTTTCTCATTTTGTCTCTCATAGTTGAGGTATACCTAGGATGACAATTACAGGCCTCTCTCATATTTTTAAGTGGGAGAACTTGCACAATTGGTGGCTGACTAAATACTTTTTTGCCCCACTGTACATGAACTACATGTTGCTAAAATGTATCCACCGCAGAGAATAACCAGAAGGGCAACCAGGCAATCATGGCAACCCTGCTCGGGGGTCTTCTTCGCTGTTTGTGGTGTATTTTGTGGCGGCAGCAGCGCCACTTACAGGCCCGGCATATGTACTACAGCGTTTCCAGCGGGTCGAGCGGTGTCGTATGAACGGACGAATCGAATGCGTGTTAACGGAATACTTTTTTGAAAACGCATATGGTGCGTAAACGGGATACTACACTTTAGATAACAGATGATATTGGTCTTTTTAATCATTACAACCTGAAAGAAACTGGACTGTGGCCCCACTACACACAGCTAACTCCATGTTTGCCGTATTCAAACACTCAAGCCAGCATATTGAAATGTATCAGGCTAACTTTTATTGTGGGTATTAAAAAAAATGGCTCAACAAATATGGCTCCCATCTTCGTAACTGCCACTTTGTGAACTTTATTTAATTCTACAAGCTACGAAGAAGAGTCTTATCATGGAGGGGGCCATATCTGACCAGCAGTTAACCCACCCAGACGGCCTTCTCATCGTCGCTGGGGACTTCAACCATGCAAACCTGAAAACCTTCATGCCGAAAATATACCAACAGGTTGATTTCCCTACAAGAGAACACAACACCCTGGATCTTGTTAACACCACAATTAAAGGAACATACAAGGCTTCTCCCCTCCCCCACATCAGCCTCTATGACCACATCACTGTTATGCTAAAACCGTGAAGGTCACCAAACCAGTTTCAAAAGAGGTACATGTTTGGTCAGAGGACAGCACAGCTGCGCTCAAAGACTGCTTTGAAACTACAGACTGGGACAGTGGGACATGTTTAAGCAGACAGCCACATACAACAACACCACCAACATCCAGGAATGTACAGAAACTGTTACGGGCTACATCACCAAATGCATTGAGGATGTGACCCACACCAGATCCATCACCATCAGGGCCAACCAGAAGCCATGGCTGACAGGAGAGGTCCACAGGCTGCTGAGGGCCCGCAACATCGCCTTCAGAGGGGGCAATCCAGCTGATCTCAGAGCAGCCAGGGCCGAACTATCCCGTGGCATCCGTAAAGCCAAACGACAGTACTCCCGGAAGATTATAGTTCACTTCAGTGACAGCAGAGACACACGGAGCCTGTGGCAGGGTATCAGGACCATCACGGACTACAAGCCACCCCCACAGACCTGTGACCAGTGCTTGAATTGGAATAAAAAAGGTGCCAGTACTCTAAATGTACCACAAATTCCACTTTCGAGAAACGAAAAATAATGTCAAGTCTCCACAAATTGAAGAACGCATCAGCAAAGTTCAAGTTAATAAGTGTGGCAAACGACCTCTCCAAAGAAGAACGGGAACAGAGGAACGACCTTGTCAAGAAAGCAAAAATCAAAATGGAAGAGGACGGAACGAACATGTGGCGGTTCAAAATACAAGGACCAGTGTGGGACATGAAAGTTGTTTGGCAAAAAATCAAACCAAATTAAAACATGACAGAACCCACAAATACATAAATAATAACAACTCAGAGAGTAGTAGAGGACTTTCTAAGGGCCTTCAATGTCTTTACACTAATGCAGATTCTGTTATTAATAAGAGAAATGAACTGGTAGCAAACATTGATAAATATGACCCAGATATTATAGCTATTAGTGAAGCACTTCCAAAAAACCCACAAGTACCAATCCAGTTATGTGAATTGAACATCAGTGGATATGACATTTTCAGCAATCTAGATGAGGGTAGAAGAGGTGTCTGTATCTACACGAAATCCTACCTCAGAGCAGTACCTAAGAACTTGAAGGGCTGTACATCTACAGAATCTGTGTGGTGTGAAATACAACTCCGCAATACGGACCGTCTTCTGGTTGGATGTGTCTACCGGTCACCAAACTGTCAAGATATTGGCAACTCTGAAACTAGAAGTTTAGTTGAAGAAGCTTCCTCACTAAACTGCAGCCACGTTTTAATTATGGGAGACTTTAACTATCCTGAAATTGGTTGGCAACCCATACGGTCACCAGAGAGTGAAAACCACCCTGCATCCATGTTCCTTGAATGCTTGAGAGACTGCTACGTATTTCAACATGTAACAAAACCAACTCATGCAAGAGGAAACCAAACCCCACACGTGCTAGACCTAATTATCACAAATGAGGAGGGAATGGTTGAGGATCTAAGCCATGAAGCACCACTAGGAAAAAGTCACCATGACTGCCTGTCTTTCAAATGTCTATGCTACCATGAGATATGCCATAATCCAAACCGCAAGTTCATCCTTGATAAAGGCAATTATGAAGGCCTGAAACAGGAAATGATTGGGACAGACTGGGCACAGACCTTTGAAAACAAATCAGCTTCAGCACAGTGGGAGGCCATGGAAGAAAAAATCCTAACAAGTTGCAAGAGGCACATCCCTATGTCATCGGGAAAAAGTAAGAAAAATCGCTCTACTCCGGAATGGATAAATGATAGAATCAAACATCAAATCAAATCAAAAAGTGCAGCTTACACCTTACAAAGGTTATCTGATACAGAGAGTGACCGTTGTTCCTATGCAAAATTGTGCAACCAAGTTAAATGGGAGTGTCGGAAAGCTAAAAGAGAGCATGAAAGAAAAATTGCAAAGGAAGCCTTCCGTTCCTCTCAAAAATTCTTGAGAAAGCTGTCGCAAAACAGTTGTGTGATTACTTAAAAAACAATGATTTATTTGAAGATTTTCAGTCTGGCTTTAGAACACATCATAGCACAGAGACAGCTCTGGTTAAAGTCACAAATGACATTCTAATAGCCTCTGACAAGGGACTTGTCTCTATTCTTGTTTTGCTCGATCTCAGTGCTGCATTTGATACTATCGATCATGATATCTTATTGCAAAGACTAGAGCACTTAGTTGGCATACAGGGAACTGCTTTAGGCTGGTTTAGGTCCTATCTATCTGAACGCTCTCAGTTTGTACGTGTCAATGATGAATCTTCCACGCAAACCAAAGTTAGCCATGGAGTGCCACAGGGCTCAGTGCTCGGACCTATTTTGTTCACATTATATATGCTTCCGTTAGGCAATATTATAAGGAATCATTCTGTAAACTTTCATTGTTATGCGGATGATACTCAACTATATCTATCAATCAAGCCTGATGAAATTAATCATCTAAATAAAATTCAAGTCTGCCTCAAGGACTTAATAACGTGGATGACCTTAAACTTTTTGATGTTAAACACGACCAAAACAGAAGTTATTGTACTTGGCGCGAAGAATCTACGAAACAAATTATCTAAAGGGAATGGAAGGCGCCATCTATGGATGGCATTAATTTGGCCTCCAGTGAGACTGTAAGGAATCTTGGTGTTATATTTGATCAGGATTTATCCTTTAACGCCCACATAAAATCAATTTCAAGGACCGCCTACTTCCATCTACGTAACATTGCAAAAATCAGGCATATCTTGCCTCAAAACGATGCAGAGAAACTAATCCATGCATTTGTTACTTCAAGGCTGGATTATTGTAACTCTTTATTATCAGGGTGTACCAAGAAGTCAGTCAAGTCGCTTCAGCTGATTCAAAATGCTGCAGCTCGTGTACTAACCAGAGTTAGGAAAAGGGACCACATTACTCCTGTTCTGGCTGCCTTACACTGGCTCCCTATAGAACACAGGATAGCATTTAAAATTCTTCTTCTCGCCTACAAAGCCCTTAATGGGCAGGCGCCATCTTACCTTAAAGAACTCATTATACCCTACTGTCCTACTAGGGCATTGCGTTCCAAGAATGCAGGGTTGTTGGTTGTTCCTAGAGTCTCTAAAAGTACAATGGGAGCCAGAGCCTTTTCTTATCAAGCTCCACATTTGTGGAATCAGCTTCCAGTTTGTGTTCGGGCGGCAGACACCCTATCCGTTTTTAAGAGTGCGCTTAAGACCTTCCTTTTTGATAAAGCTTATAGTTAGGGCTGATTAGATTCAGCCCCTAGTTTTGCTGATATAGGCTTAGTTTGTCGGGGGACATCTTACTTCTTCCTTCTCTCTGTCTATACCTGTGTACTCTCATGTTCCGATTTACCCAGCTTCCCCAAATTTCTTTCTTTTTGGTGTCTATATACGCCGGGATCCGGAGTCATGGATGATCCTCCGGTCCTGTGTCCTGGATTGCGAGCCCTGGATCTTTAGTCGTGGCTGTGGTCCTGGATCATAGGTCCTGGATTGATATCCTTGTGGATTCATCTTCCTATTATACACACATGCATTTCCAAACATTTGGACTACCTATGTTGCAAATGTATTATCTTTTCAATTTACACACGGCATCTATTGCACGTCTGTCCGTCCTGGGAGAGGGATCCCTCCTCTGTTGCTCTCCCTGAGGTTTCTCCCATTTTTCCCTTTAAAACTGTGGGTTTTCTTCGGAAGTTTTTCCTTGTATGATGTGAGGGTCTAAGGACAGAGGGTGTCGTATTGTCATACTGATATTTTGTACAAACTGTGAAGTCCACTGAGACAAATGTAACATTTGTGATATTGGGCTATATAAATAAACATTGATTGATTGACATTGATTGAAGCCAAAGAGAATCCGAAAGCTTTTTATAAATATGCCAGAAGCAAGCTAAAAGTCAATGCCACAGTCAGAGATCTGAAAAAGGCTAATGGCAGCCTGGCTCAAAATGACAAGGACATAGCCAATACACTAAATTCCTTCTTTGCTAGTGTGTTCACAAAGTAGGATACCTCATCAATACCAGACTTCCAGGACAGACCATTTAATACTACACTAAATAAATTGGACTTCACATCTAAGGACATCCATAAAACTTAGATGCCTCAAAAGCATCAGGACCGGATGGCATCTATCCCAGGTTTCTCAAAGAACTGTGTGACGAACTAGATAAACCCTTACTTACTATATTTAAAATATCGCTTGATGAAGGTGTGGTACCACAGCCTTGGAAGGATGGTCATGTAACTCCTATATTCAAAAAAGGTGACCGAAGCAATCCTGGAAACTATAGGCCTGTCAGCCTTACAGCAGTGGTATGCAAACTCCTTGAATCCTTGGTGCGTGATGCCGTCATAGAACATCTTGACTCAAACAACCTATTATCAGACCGCCAACACGGCTTCGTCCAGGGCAGATCCTGTTCAACCCAACTCCTGGCCTGCCTTGACATATGGTCTCGTACCCTTGACGAAAGAGGAAGTCTCGATGCCATTTATTTGGATTTCCAGAAAGCATTTCATACTGTACCTCACAAAAGATTACTGAATAAGCTCTATGGGTATGGTATCCGTGGAGACATACTCACCTGGATCTCAGACTTTCTCAAAAACAGGCGACAGAGAGTCTTTGTTAACGGGAAACCATCTGGATGGTGCCCAGTTCTCAGTGGAATTCCACAAGGTAGTGTCCTGGGTCCTGCACTGTTTGTCCTTTATATCAACGACCTACCCGATAATGTGAGCTCCAGGGTCCAGATGTTTGCAGATGATACTAAAGTCTTCAAGGAAATTAAGTGTAAAGAGGATGCAGAAAAACTCCAGTCAGATCTCAGAGAAATACAAAGATGGTCCGAGTGTTGGCAGCTCAAATTCAATGCAGCAAAGTGCAAAGTAATGCACTTAGGTTTTCTGAATAAAAAATATGAGTATAATATGGGTGATAATTCAAACACTATAAACCTATCCGAGACTCAGAATGAAAAGGACCTTGGTGTGAATGTTGACAATACCCTGACATTTAGTGGCCATATCCGTCGGGCAAGTAACAAAGCGAATGGTATCCTCGCAATGATCCGCAGATCATACACTTATTTGGACTCTGACGTAGTACGTAGTTTATACATCTCTCTTGTACGGCCACTCCTCGAGTATGGCAATGTTGCTTGGTCCCCATGTACAAAAAGGATGCGGAGCTCATCGAGAAAATACAGAGAAGGGCAACGAAGCTGGTTCCAGAACTAAAGGACCTACCATATCAAGAACGACTGCAAAGTCTTAAAATCCCGAGTATGTATTATAGAAGGGCGAGGGGAGATATGATCAAAGTTTTCAAATACCTCCACAACATCTACAAAACATCATGCCCACTACAACGGGATTATAACACCATAACTCGTGGACACTGCCTCAAGTTGAAGAAACAGTACTCAAGACTGGCTATCCGCCGCAACTTTTTCAGCCTGAGTGTGGTTGACTTGTGGAATGATCTGCCAGAAAGCGTTGTCACATCCAAGACGGTTAACTGTCTCAAATCCCGCCTCGACCACTACTGGTCAAACATCACCTTCACTTTGGACTATGTGACTGTTGCCAGCATCCATAGTAAATAAAGAATCAGTGATCTACTCATTTATTTATGAGCGAATAAAAGGCCTTAGGCCTATTACAGCCGTATCCTATTGATTGATTGATTGATTGATTGAAATGAGCAACTGTGCAAAGTACATTTATTTATACAGCCCAAAAACAAGTATTTGGCTCAAAGTCATAGTATATCCTAATGCTGGTGGGTTCGTCTCTTTACTGTATATTTTAGAAAGGCTCACTGTACTTAAACAAAATGACTCAGGGTGCATCTGAGATTAGAGGGGGTGCAGTGGTAAAGTGCTATTTTTACAAATGGGGAGTGGACCTGACACCCTCTAGGGTGGTGCACTTTGAGAGCAACATGAAGAGATATATGGATACCTCTCAACATCCATATGAAACAGAACTTTAAACAGATTTACTTTTTCTTTATGAATATAAAAGAAAGTAAAGCCTGACTATACTGGCGGCTGGTTAAATGACTCCTCGTCCCTGAGTACACTCACCATCTTTCAGCAGGAAAGGAGAGAGGGAATCAATGGATCTGCCAGGGAGGACACAGGGGAATCCAGACGGTGGTTTATGGGATGCAGAACTTGGAGCAGGAGGCTCGAGAAGGCTCCCCGTCAGACACAATTTCTAACACAGGCACAGCATTTTCTGTATTTGCAGTCGGCTCCTTGTCCGGCGACAACCGCTGTCTTTTCGGACAAATATGCCCAGCGTACCTAGATGCGTCATGAGACCTCATGGCGCATCTGAGTGTGACACTTCTCTGCTGAACAACCTCAATGGCTTCTTTGCACGCTTCGAAGCACAGAAAAGCACACCTGCGCAGAAAACAACGCCTCCACCTAACGACCAGGCTATCTGTCTGTTCCCAGGCAGTGCGAGGAGCACACTGTTAAGGATTAACAACCGGAAAGCCTCTGGGACCTTCCTGGTCGTGTGCTAAAGGACTGTGTAGCTGAGCTCACAGATGTCCTCACAGACATCTTCAACATCTCCCTGAGCCAGGCTGTTGTTCCCTCGTGCTTCAAGGTAACCACCATCATACCTGTACCAAAAAAGTCATTACCTTCCTGCTTCAATGACTACCGCCCCGTAGCGCTGACTTCTACCATCATGAAGTGCTTTGAGAGGCTAGTCATGAAGCAAATCAAATCTGACCTCCCCCCATCACTGGACCCGTTTTAGTTTGCATATCGAGCGAAGCGGTCCACTGAGGATGCAATCTCCTGTGCTCTCCAGCCAGCCCTCATCCACCTGGACACTAAACACTCTTATGTTCGGATGCTGTTCATAAACTTTAGCTCAGCGTTCAACACCATCATCCCCCAGCAGCTGGTTTGTAAACGAACAAACCTGGGCCTCAGCCCCTTTCTCTGCAACTGGCTGCTGGACTTCCTCACTGAGTATGGGGGCCCCCCAAGGATGTGTGCTCAGCCCCCTCCTCTTCACCCTGCTGACCCATGACTGCACACCCACCCACAGCTTCAACCACTTCATCAAGTTTGCAGATGACACAACCATGGTGGGTCTCATCAGCAACAACGACGAAACCCACTGCAGGATGGAGGTGAACCAGCTGGCCATGCTGTGCATAGACAACAATCTCTTCCTCAATGTGGAGAAAACAAAGGGGATTGTTGTCGACTTCTGGAGAACCGACACCCAACACCCCCACCCACTGACATCTCCATGCTGTAGAGCAGTTGAGCAGCACCAAATTCCTGGGGGTGCACATCACTGGAGACCTCTCCTGGAGCAACAACTCCACGTCACTCGCCAAGAAAGCCCAGCAGCGCCTGTACTTCGTCCGAAAACTGAAGAGAGCAGGAGCCCCCCCATCATGCTCTCCTTCTACTGAGGCGCCATCGAGAGCATCCTCAGCAGCTGAAACACGGTGTGGTTCGGAAGCTGCACAGCATCGAACCGCAGGACCCTACAGCGCATCGTGAACACTGCTGAGAGGATCATCGGTGCCTCACTCCCATCACTCCTGGGCCTCTACAACACTTGCATCACCCGCAGAGCACTCAGCATTGTGGGTTACCCCTTCCATCCCTCCACCTGCCTCTTCACCCTCCTGCCTTCAGGGAGGAGGTTCCGCAGCCTGAGGTCGAGCACCACCCGACTAAACCAGCAGGCTGTCAGGAGGCTGAACTCTCTCCCCTCCCTCCCCTCTCTCCCTCCCCTCTCTCTCCTCCCTCCCCTCTCTCCCCTCTCTCCCCTCCCTCCCCTCCCTCCCCTCTCTCCCCTCTCTCCCCTCTCTCTCCTCCCTCCCCTCTCTCCCCTCCCTCCCCTCTCTCCCCTCTCCCCCTCTCTCCCCTCCCTCCCCTCTCTCCCCTCTGAGAGGAGGTAAACTGCGGAGTATTTTCTGGGTTTTAGGTCTCACCCCGCACTACTCTATTTGCTGAATATGCCAGTTCCTTAATACATTACAGTACTTTTCAATCTAAAGCTGAGCTTTAAGTCACATGTGCTTCATTCAGCAAATCAGTTGTCTTGAGATCAAAATATGTATTCCGAAGAATTACATGCCACTCTAGAAATAGCCATTATTAAGGTACAAGCCTATGTTGAGAAACAGTGGAAAACACAAGTGAACATTTTACCAGCGAAACATGATTTGGCCAATGAATCCTCACGCGTGTTACTACAGCTGATCTTACTGCAGCTATGAGCAGACTGTCTTTGAAGTGTGGTGTTAACACAGGCTCCACCTTACTTGCATTAGTTACTTAATCGCATTATCACTGGATTACTGGTGTGCATTTAAACAAAACCACTGATGTTCCGTGAGAGGAATATGTTCCACACCAGGAGAGGATTACACAAAGCATTCATGACAAGAATCAGCACATTCATATTAAAGCAGGGCGGCAGAAACAAGCTTTGGGTGGTGGATAATCACATGCGTTTAATTTCAACACTAACAGCTTCCATGCCAAGAGCTTTTCAGCTGGGGACAATGTTTCTCTATTTCTGCCAAGGATTTTGAATATCATTGACCAGAACCACTCCTTTTCCACACTGTTTGAATTGGCCATAACAGATTCATGAATAAAGAGTTTTGTTTTTCATTTATTGTATGGCGGACTAGAGATGTTATGACAATTCGGAGAGTCAAAGATGTATATGTCAGTGGGGAGTTTTCATAAAGAATGTGAAGTATGTTATCCATCTATCCATCTTCAGACACGTATCCGGAGTCAGGACGGGAGGAAGAAGTTCCAGCAGGGGGATTATTTGATTTACTGATCAAATGCTTTCTTGCAGATCACACACATGTGAGCAAAGAAAGGCATGTGTTCATTAGTAATTCAAGCTTTCAAATAAAACCAGTTCCTAATCTATTAAAGTCAAGCACTGGTCAGCAAGTCCTGCGACCTCGTTCATGACTCCTCTGTAGGCCATTCAACAACATGCGAAGCAGCCAGGTGTGAAGTGAGAAAATCTGTAAGACTTTGTAACTTGCACCACATGTACAGTAGAGTGTGTCTGCCTGGTGGGACTGATATTCAAAATCAGTCTTTTTTTTGTGATTTGGTGAGTTGCGAATGATGGCTGGTTTTATTTTTAAACTGAATAATACAGTCATACAGTATTAGTATAATACAGAAAATACAAATGACGTTCATTCATAGTTTGTATTTTTTGTCTCAAATCTGATGGAAATGGAACCCATTCATGAAGGTTTGAATGCTTCAAATCCATCTCAGCTGCCCTCCTTGTGACAGTGCTCCCACAATTAATTTATTCTGAACGTTCTTGGCCAAAGAGGCAATTACAAAATCATCGGAAAAACTCCAATATTTCGCCACATTAGCACGAGTTGAGAACATTCTTCACCTCAGAGAACTGACTGATTATAACCAAATAATAGCTTACATCCGCAACCGTAAACAACCTGTCATCAGTTCAGTTGTGCGGGGGCTTTACCGGGAACATACACCTTTTCTGTTCCGTCATCAGCCCTCATGTCTTCAACAATGAACATGTTTGTTACAGCCGCTGATACCTTGTGCCCTTAATTCTGTTTGTGTGTGGGTGTATGCAAATGAACTGTGCAGTTCCTATGCTGTCAGTGGCCGTCTCGACCCCGCAACCTCCGGGATTGGACAGACGTCACCCACGCCCTGCCCGCTTCTGCCACGTCATCCGGGGGAGGAGTATAAAGGCTGGGCACGGATACCATTCGGAAGGCTCTGTATTGTGTGACAGACGCCTCAAGCCTCTCCGTGTGATTCTGCCTTCGTTCTGTGACTTCTGAGATTGTTTAGCCGTTTATTCTGTGTTAAGCTACTTTGATTAGCAGGGTATTCAGTAGGGTTCTGGGCGAGCACACTGATTAGCAGTGTGTCGTCGGGTTCTGTGTTAGTATAGGGTTTGTGTGTGTATATTGCTTAGATCCAGTTTGATTAGCACCTGTAGACCAGCATTCCCGTGTGTATATTGCTTAGATCCAGTTTGATTAGCACCTGTAGACCAGCATTCCCGTGTGTATATTGCGTAGATCCAGGTGATTAGCACCTGTAGACCCGCACCAGCTGTGTTTTCCCACAGCCTCGTTTTGATTATTGTTTTGTTTCCACTTTAGAAGTGAGGTATTTCCTTTCCTTTTGTGTAGTACTGGGCAACTCTCTTTTGGAGACCCTTTTGTGAGATAGTGACAGCTTGACCCGTTGTTGGGCCAAGCTGTTTGTGTACATCAATTTCACTCAGTTGCCGTTACAAATAAACCACCGGTAACATATACCAAATCCAATCTGGTCGTGTCGTTTCCCTTTTGTACCCCTAGCCAAGAGGGGTTTGTTTAAAATGTGTGCTCTTTTTTCTTTGTGCAGCATTATGTGTATTCAGTTCACATGCTGTTGCTTTTACATTTTCTTAAGCAACATTGTATGTACTAATATCTCTGTGATTTTGTGTGAATTACACAGTAGATGTGTCATCATTGAATTATATGTATGTTAGGGGGCGGTGTTGGCGAAGTTTATAGGGACTTGGCTTGGTAACTGGAAGGTCACCAGTTCAAGTCCCCGAAAGACCAAGTGCTACCGAGGTGTCCCTGAGCAAGGCACCGTTCCCTACACTGCTCCCCGGGCGCCATTCAAAATGGCAGCACACTGCTCCTAACACAGGATGGGTCAAATGCAGAGAAACAATTTCCCCACGGGGATTAGTAAAGTATATCAAATCATCATTAATACTGTTGTATGAATAAAATAAATTATCAAAAGCTCAATTCATCTTTACAGAAATACAATAAGCTTTGGTGAGCTTTTGGTATTTTTAAACCTTAATCAAATAAGTTACGTCCTCTGAAACCAGAACAGATTGATAACTGATGTCCACCTCTCAATGTGTTCCAGTTGTAATAACTAAAGAGTCAGAGATAACAGAATGGAGGTCCTGTTATCTCTGGTCAAGTCCATCCATTACAGCACACTCATCAATTTCTGTGGCATTTTGTTCTCCTGCTAACAGAGAGGAGGAGGAAGAAGACTCTTTTGTTCTGACTGGTGTTTCACTGATTGATCCTCAGTGACAGCAGGGGGGAGATCCTGTTTCACATGCAGGATTCCACATGAGTGGACATGAGCTTAGTGTGAAGGCAGAGGACATCAGAGTGTGATCCTGACTCAGGTCTCTGAGCTACGGGAGGCCAACTGCCAGCAGGGATAGATAACCTCCCATTCGGGAAAAGGGTGTCCCACTCTTGACCTAACAATCAAAATCGGCCCCTCTGTTGTTTCCCCGACTCAGACTGCAAGGAATCTGGGTGTGACCCTAGATAACAAACTGTCCTTCACTGCAAACATCGCTGCTACAACCCGCTGCTGCAGATACATAACATGGTGGAATGAGCTCCCCACTGAAATCAGGAAAGCAGATAGCTTGCACATCTTCCGGGGGAGACTGAAAACTCATCTCTTTCGACTCAACTTCGAGCGATAGAATTACTAACAAAGAACTGCTAACAGAGCACTTATATACTAATAAAGGACTGGCTTATCTAAAGCCAGTTGAGTAGCACTTGAAATGTTTTTGCTCTATGAAACCTGATGTACTTATATGATTCTGTTTTCTTCAAGTTTGTATCTTCTTGGTCGAACGCACTTATTGTAAGTCGCTTTGGATAAAAGCGTCAGCTAAATGCAATGTAATGTAATTCACTCACACTCACACTCACACACACACACACACACACACACACACACACACCTACACACACACACACACACACACACACACACACACACACACACACCTACACACACACACACACACACACACACACACACACACA
Source organism: Pogonophryne albipinna (assembly GCA_028583405.1). Lineage (NCBI taxonomy): Eukaryota > Metazoa > Chordata > Actinopteri > Perciformes > Artedidraconidae > Pogonophryne > Pogonophryne albipinna. The sequence goes on along the minus strand of JAPTMU010000027.1, from coordinate 541,648 downwards.
CACACACACACACACACACACACACACACACACACACACACACACACACCCACACACACATTACAGCTGGGTTGTCAAACATACGGGTCCAATCCCGAATTTACAAAGTGTAACAATTACAGACAAGACATTCAATGCATTGTTCACAACCTGTATGTATTTTGTATAAAAGTGTATATATTTACAAGGCAGGGGGATACGTGATGCTTCTTCCTTAATAGTTGTAAAAAATGCAATTGTTGAAATTGCACTTATTTTTCTCAAGAAATTTCATTTCTTTCTCTTTTAGAATGTACTTTTTGCACTAAAACAAAGTGGACAATTTGGAGTTGTTGTTATTTATAGGTTATTATGATATTATTTTACTCTTCCGGCACACTTCACAATCACACATCTAATTTGGCTGTATGTGGCCCCTGAACTAAAATGGGTTTGACACCCCTGCGGTAAAATGACATCTCTATTAGTGTCATACCGTTCAATTCTCCAGTACTTAAGAACTACATGGGGAAGAGTTCAGATTTCTGAGAGGCAACATGCAGAGCTGAGGCCAGACGGTAGGCCCTGCTGGTTATTGCTAACTTTATGAGGTCAGAGCGACTGTAAAACTTTGAACACAAGTTGGCACTGCTGACAACTCTCACACATACCTCTTTAAAAAATAACTTCAGAGAAAAATGTCAACTTTCCCTGCAGAACTGCTCTCAATGTAAACACTCAAAATCTAGCCAGGTACACTGTAACAACTGAACCGTTGACTTTAATTAAACGTATCATGTCAACAGATTTCATATAACTGTAGGTTACTTACTGGGTTTATGACTTCCACTGCAGTTATTCATGTCTTGCAAAGGCATGCATTACATCCATGAATAGTTGGTAATAATATATGTCTGTTGAGGAACAAAGTGTTAGGTGGGGCTGTGTTAGTTTATATTAGCAGCAGCTTGGTCTGAGGTCTTACCAAACTCCGGCCAAATGGAGGTGAAGAAGCTCTGCTGACACACACACACACACACACACACACACACACACACACACACACACACACACATACACACACACACACACACACACACACACACACACACACCACACACACACACACACACACACACACACACACACACACACACACACACTCACACACCCACACACACACACACACACACACACACACACACATCCACGCACACACTCACACTCCCACACACTCACACTCATACACACCTTTTCCGAACACATGTATTTCTGATAAATGTTTTGCAATCCCATTACAGCCTCAGGGATATCACGCCACTCTTGTATATTTTGATAATCTTAATACTGCATTCCATCTCAAGAGGGTGAGTCACATCTCCCAGCTGATGGGATGTAGTTTCCATGTCAGAAGACAAGACCAACATTAGTGAATGGAGGCTCAACATTATGCCCGTACATTACTCATCTTCTGGAACTGAAATGTGCTCCAGAGCTTGCAGCAGATGCCACATTTATGGATGATGCAAAGGCAGACTACATTTAGGTACACTGTTGAGTTTAAGACTTTACATTTTGCTATGGAACAATGTTTTTAGGATTACACATTTTAGTTTGTATCACTTACGTGGAGGTGGTTTACTTCACAAATCAACAGTGTGTCTGTAACCATTGCTAGGTCTGGGTTGGGTTTCATCCACTTGATTGTGCGCAGTCTGTTAGGTAAACTAGATTGTGTCCGCATCTGGGCGAGCTCAACTGACGCTGACGTCATTGTTTTATCAGAAACATGGCTAAATAAATCTATTTTGGCCTCTGACATTGCCTTAAATGGTTTTAATGTGTATCGTACCGACCGGCCTAATAAAGGTGGTGGCGTTGCCATTTATGTTAAGAATAAGTTCAGTGTAACCACATTAGTTTCCAAAACGATCAGTAAGCAATTTGAATTTTTAGCCATAAATATAGAAGTGGCAAAGGGTCAACAGGTCATGGTAGTGAGTTGTTACAGACCCCCCTCAGCTGTCAAAGACTCCTTGTCTTCGCTAGCAAATCTTTTATCACAACTAGACTACAAGGAAATAGTGCTACTTGGAGATTTTAACTGGGACTGGTTAACTGCAGTGTCAGAGGATTTTAAAAACCTTTGTATCTCTTTAAATGTTACTCAGATAGACAGTCCTACTCGCCCTAACATTAAGTCCCCTAATAAATCCTCCCTAATTGATCTCATTTTAACTAATGTTCCCCATAAATATTCATCTGTGGGAGTATTTGCGAATGATGTGAGTGATCACTGTGTTGTAGCCACAATTAGGGACACTAAGGTCCAAAAGGTTAAACCTCGTATTATCATCAAGAGAGACAAAAAACATTTTGTGGAGCAGGGTTTTGTTCATGATCTGTTTGGGTTTGATTGGGGTAACATCGATCTGTGTGCTGATGTAGAAACCGCATGGTCTTATTTTTATCTTGGTTTTATGGAGATCATTGATAGACATGCACCCCTGCGTACATTTAGAGTAAAGGGACGAGACAATCCTTGGTTTTCTGCTGAATTATCTAGTCTCCTTCATGAGAGAAACAAGGCCTGGGCAAAGGCTAGGAAATCAGGCTCAGAGGTAGAATGGCTGCGTTTTAGGCAGCTAAGAAATAGCTTCACATCACATATCAAAAGTGCTAAATCAAAGTACTATCTGTCAGTTTCCACAAAGAATCTGAATAATCCTGGAACATTTTTGAAAAGCCATTAAATCGTTATCCACCGGCGATATCCGTAATGAGCTACCTCCGTGCATTACCACATCATCTGGCTCTATATCGGACAGGGCTACTATGCTAAATTGCTTTAATGAGCATTTTGTGTCCTGTGGTTCTCTATTTGATTCTGTTTCTAACTCTGCTTCTGTGAACACTACAGTATGTGACTCTGAAAAACGTGTGTTGGAAAACCCTTTTAGTTTTACCCCTTTTACTGTTGATGTTGTTCGTGAAGCTTTAACCAAGTTAGATCCTAAGAAACCGGCTGGCCCGGACAACGTAGAACCTTTCTTTTTAAAGATAGCTGCAGATTTTATTGCTCCACCTCTCACTACTCTTTTTAACCTCTCCCTCAGCACTAACACAATTCCAAAATTGTGGAAGTCAGCGTATGTCCTGCCTTTGCTAAAAGGAGGGGAGGCCACCTTATTAAATAACTATAGGCCAATCTCTAAGTTGTCTGTTCTGGCTAAGGTTCTTGAACGCTTAGTGAGTGAACAGGTAAAGGTGTTTTTATGTACAAATGACATCCTGTCTAAACATCAGTCAGGCTTCAGAAAGCAACATAGCACCATCACTGCCACAATGAAAGTGGTGAATGATGTGGCAAGTATTTTAGATAATAAGCAGAGTTGTGCAGCTCTATTTATTGACCTTTCCAAAGCGTTTGACACCGTCGATCATCACATTTTAAAGCAGAGGCTAGCCAGTATAGGCATGTCCAGCCATGCAGTGGGGTGGTTTGTAAACTACCTCTCTGAAAGGTCCCAATGTGTTCATTTTGATGGGCTGTCTTCTGAGTGGTTGAACATTGCAAATGGTGTTCCCCAAGGTTCTGTTTTAGGTCCACTTTTATTCTCCATCTACATCAACAGTTTAGGTGAAAATGTGGATGAAGCTGCTTTACATTTTTATGCGGATGATACCGTGATGTACTGTGCAGGTCCCTCCATTAAGGAGGCTGGTGTTAAATTACAGGCTGTTTTTAACATTATTCAGACTCAGCTCTCTGAACTAAAGCTTCTTTTAAATGTTGAGAAAACCAAGGTAATGCTCTTTTCTAAAGCTAAAAAGACACCAGAGCCTGTTTTAGATATTGTAACTACGCAAGGAATAAAAATTGAAGTGGTTACCTGTTACAAATACCTTGGTATCTGGCTTGATGATTGTCTCACTTTTAAACTTCATGTCAATAACCTGCTTAAAAAGCTGAGGGTTAGGCTAGGTTTCTTCTACAGGAACAAGTCCTGTTTCTCGCTTGAGGCCAGGAAAAGGCTAGTCACTGTGACCTTTTTACCTGTGCTGGACTATGGTGATCTGATGTATATGAATGCACCTGCCTATTGCCTGGTCAAGTTAGATGCCGCGTATCACAGTGCACTGAGATTTGTGACAAACTGTAAAGCATTAACCCATCACTGTACCCTGTATGCAAGGGCTTGTTTGCTTTCGCTAACTGTACGGAGGCTCAGTCACTGGTACATTTTTATATACAAAGCCATGTTAGGGAAACTTCCATCTTCCATCTGCTCCCTGATCTCACGGAGAATTGTAAGTGGCTACTGCCTGAGATCGAATGCTGTGGTTTTATTAAATGTGCCAACTGCTAGGACTGTCTTAGGGAAGACAGCTTTTAGATGTGCAGCTCCTCTGTCTTGGAACAGTCTGCAAATTAAATGGAAACTGAACAATCTGATGCCACTAAATGTTTTTAAAGCTCGGTTGGATGCTAGTCAATCGGAAGCTATTGGTACCTGTTTATGTGGATAATTATGTAAATGATGTTGTATGATGTCCTTTTGTTGTTCTATTTATGTTTTTATGTTTCATGTGGAACCTACTTGAGCAGGTCTCCCTTGAAAAAGAGATCAATGATCTCAATGGGATTTATCTGTATAAATAAAGGTTTGAAATTAAATGAAATGAAATGCACCATCAGAGGGAAGGTGACGATGAGGAATGCAAAGAGCAAACATGATGCAAACAATGCAGGTCGTATTACATGTATAGGTGGATGGATTTAAATGCACTGGTGTTGTTTCCCCATGTTGACTCTGCTGCGACTCAGCAACAACTCATCCCCCACGGCATTATGTGTGGAAGGCACAAGCAGAATAACAGATAACAGGTCCAGGACCTGCCAATAACCAGACTGAACTAAAAGCATAGTAATTATAGCTATTGATGGACTGAGAGCATTTTTAAACACACAATTGCTTCTTGGAAGTCTCACTTTGGATAGTTACACAAAAAACCATGTTGGAGAACCATTGCCATGCTGCACCTCTGACTTGGAGCCATCTCCACAAACAAATGCCACATTCACTCCTCAGCCAGTTTAACAATGCGAGATGCATCCCTCCCCTGTGGGTGATCCAAGTGTGATAACGCTGGATGTATCAGGTGTGACTGACACATGAACAGAGACTGATCCAGGAAGATGGAGGTGTGACAGACACATGAACAGAGACTGATCCAGGATTACATTTGAACCTAGCAGGAAAATGCCGTCAGGTGCCGCTTATTAACCACAAATGGAGTAAAAACAGTTATCTCCACTGGGGGACATGCAGGCTTATATGAGCCTCAGGTTACATACAGGCTGCTCTATATGTTACATGTGCCTGCAGACTGTAGGCAGCATTAAGGGGTCTACAAAGTACTGATACTGCTTTTGTAAAGTAAAAAAACGTCATTTGTTAATAAAAATGTAATCAATGATAAGAAAGTTAAGTACAAAGCTCTTTAGGAAAAAGCAGGTCCAGACTGCAGAGAGCTCCTCTCCTCCTGCTGTAAACTCATTCTCCAATCTCCACCAGAAGTATAGTTTTCTGCCTTTTTCTAGCAAAATAGGACCAGAAATGTGCCATTCACCTCTCCCACTGTGCCGGAAATATGTATATCATTAGCAACATCCTGAGGCCTCAGTGACAACTGGAATAGGAACCACTCAGCTGCCAGTCAGCCAGCCTGACAACAGACCTGCCTTCACACACACGCTAACAGGCAGGAGGGCTGTGTGTGTGTGTGTGTGTGTGTGTGTGTGTGTGTGTGTGTGTGTGTGTGTGTGTGTGTGTGTGTGTGTGTGTGTGTGTGTGTGTGTGTGTGTGTGTGTGTGTGTGTGTGTGTGTGTGTGTGTGTGTGTGTGTGTGTGTCTTTCCTAAAAAAACAGTCTGGATTGGGTTAAAGGAAAATAACATTGGATCACATACTGAACATGCTGTCCTCAACCTGATGCAGGTACACATAACAAGGTTAGCGTGAGCATGAAAACATGGGGCGAGACACAAATGAATGTACTCTGTCACACAAGAATGCATGTGCACACACATACACACATACAGACATGTAAAGGGGAACCTCACTAGGGTCTGCTGTACACACAAAATACACATGTAATGTAACACAGATACAACACAGACAGAAAGAAAAAGTTCACATGTTTAACATGTACTGTATGTATGTTTAAGCAAGTGTGCTAGAAACGTTTTTCCTGCAAAGCTATTTAAATGATCCGTAAAAAAATAGAAAACATGATTGTATGAATTATTGCATGGGAAAATGTATCATGAAGTCATTACCATAACAAACCAGTTAAAGTTACATAACATGTTGACTAAGTAGCCCAGAAAATGGTTAGATTTAAATATCGTCTCCTAACTTGCAAAATATTTAATCAAAATCAGGATATTTATTTATTTAAAAAACTCTAAATTGTTAAGATACTCCATTACAAGTAAAAGTCCTGACTTTTAAAGTAAAAGAACAAAATTATTATCATCAAAATGTACTTTAAATACAAAAAATAAAAGTACGTATTCTGCACAAAGGCCAGATTTAGAATAATGTAAATAATGCATTGTAAGCTTAATATACTTAAAGCCTGAAAGAAAAATACTTGAGTACGGTACTTGAGTAAATGAACTTAGTAACAGTAAAGGGTTTGTTTGGCAGTGAGATAGCTACACTGTAAAATGTTTGGCTGTAAAATTACAGTAAATTACTGGCTACTAGTTGCATGGATTTCACAGTAATTGACTGTAAATATTTCACAGTAATTTACTGTAGATATTTTACAGTAAATTAGAATAAAAGTACAACTAAATAATGTGACTTTACAGTTGCCATGCCCATGGAATTACTGTGATATAGCAGTACAGAGCTGTGGTATTATGGTACCTTGCTGTACATAAATTACAGTAATTACTTGTATTATCACACTTTTACTGTAGAAGTAATGCATCACATCATCAGGATATGGCGTTCCACTAAACTTGAAGAATCTCGTTTAATTTGGCATATTACTCTCAATGAATATAAGAAAGCACTGCGTAAAGCGAGAGCAGCCTACTACTCTTCATTAATAGATGAGAATAGGAATAATGCAAGATTTCTTTTCAGCACTGTAGCCAGGCTGACAGAGAGCCACAGCTCGATTGAGCCTTCTATTCCCATAGCACTCAGTAGTAATGATTTTATGTGCTTTTTTAACGATAAAATTGTTACTCTTAGAAACAAAATTAATGACCTCTTGCCTTTGACCAGTATAGTGTTATCAACAGCTCCCGGAAACGTAAGTTCTAATATTACACTAGATAGTAAACTAGAATGCTTTTCAGCCATTAACCTTGAACAATTAAATTCAATGATTCTCTCTTCTAAACCATCAACGTGCATGTTAGACCCAATTCCAACTAAGCTGTTGAAGGAAGTTTTTCCATTAATTAGCACTTCTTTATTAAATATTATGAATATGTCTTTATTATCAGGCTATGTTCCACAATCATTCAAAGTAGCAGTGATAAAACCGCTTCTTAAAAAGCACAACCTCGATCCAGAGGTTTTAGCCAATTATAGACCTATTTCTAATCTTCCGTTCCTCTCAAAAATTATTGAGAAAGCAGTCGCAAAACAGTTGTGTGATTACTTAAAAAACAATGATTTATTTGAAGATTTTCAGTCTGGCTTTAGAACACATCATAGCACAGAGACAGCTCTGGTTAAAGTCACAAATGACATTCTAATAGCCTCTGACAAGGGACTTGTCTCTATTCTTGTTTTGCTCGATCTCAGTGCTGCATTTGATACTATCGATCATGATATCTTATTGCAAAGACTAGAGCACTTAGTTGGCATACAGGGAACTGCTTTAGGCTGGTTTAGGTCCTATCTATCTGAACGCTCTCAGTTTGTACGTGTCAATGATGAATCTTCCACGCAAACCAAAGTTAGCCATGGAGTGCCACAGGGCTCAGTGCTCGGACCTATTTTGTACACATTATATATGCTTCCGTTAGGCAATATTATAAGGAATCATTCTGTAAATTGTCATTGTTATGCAGATGATACTCAACTATATTTATCAATCAAGCCTGATGAAATTAATCATCTCAATAAAATTCAAGACTGCCTCAAGGACTTAAAAACGTGGATGACCTTAAACCTTTTGATGTTAAACACGACCAAAACTGAAGTTATTGTACTTGGCCCGAAGAATCTACGAAACAAATTATCTAAAGATATACTAACTATGGATGGCATTAATTTGGCCTCCAGTGAGACTGTAAGGAATCTTGGTGTTATATTTGATCAGGATTTATCCTTTAACGCCCACATAAAATCAATTTCAAGGACCGCCTACTTCCATCTACGTAACATTGCAAAAATCAGGCATATCTTGCCTCAAAACGATGCAGAGAAACTAGTCCATGCATTTGTTACTTCAAGGCTGGATTATTGTAACTCTTTATTATCAGGGAGTACCAAGAAGTCAGTCAAGTCGCTTCAGCTGATTCGAAATGTTGCAGCTCGTGTACTAACCAGAGTTAGGAAAAGGGACCACATTACTCCTGTTCTGGCTGCCTTACACTGGCTCCCTATAGAACACAGGATAGAATTTAAAATTCTTCTTCTCGCCTACAAAGCCCTTAATGGGCAGGCGCCATCTTACCTTAAAGAACTCATTATACCCTACTGTCCTACTAGGGCATTGCGTTCCAAGAATGCAGGGTTGTTGGTTGTTCCTAGAGTCTCTAAAAGTACAATGGGAGCCAGAGCCTTTTCTTATCAAGCTCCACATTTGTGGAATCAGCTTCCAGTTTGTGTTCGGGCGGCAGACACCCTATCCGTTTTTAAGAGTGCGCTTAAGACCTTCCTTTTTGATAAAGCTTATAGTTAGGGCTGATTAGATTCAGCCCCTAGTTTTGCTGATATAGGCTTAGTTTGTTGGGGGACATCTTACTTCTTCCTTCTCTCTGTCTATACCTGTGTACTCTCATGTTCCGATTAACCCAGCTTCCCCAAATTTCTTTCTTTTTGGTGTCTATATACGCTGGGATCCGGAGTCATGGATGATCCTGCGGTCCTGTGTCCTGCATCGCGAGCCCTGGATCTTGAGTCGTGGCTGTGGTCCTGGATCATAGGTCCTGGATGGATATCCTCGTGGATTCATCTTCCTATTATACACACATGCATTTCCAAACATTTGGACTACCTATGTTGCAAATGTATTATCTTTTCAATTTACACACGGCATCTATTGCACGTCTGTCCGTCCTGGGAGAGGGATCCCTCCTCTGTTGCTCTCCCTGAGGTTTCTCCCATTTTCCCTTTAAAACTGTGGGTTTTCTTCAGAAGTTTTTCCTTGTACGATGTGAGGGTCTAAGGACAGAGGGTGTCGTATTGTCATACTGATATTTTGTACAAACTGTGAAGTCCACTGAGACAAATGTAACATTTGTGATATTGGGCTATATAAATAAACATTGATTGATTGATTGATTGATTGATCACAGTGGCCAGTCATTTACTGTAAATATAAAAATATAAATAATACGATAATATATTGTAAATCTGACTAGTTAACTGGGATTTTACCATAGCTACACAATTCAATCAGCTCAATCAACAAAGGAAAACAAAGAAAATGCCCATTTTAACTTTGTATTACTCCATTGAAGTGCAAAGTACATTTCACAGTGTCTTGGACATGTTGTTACGGCCCCTACCTCCGACCTCTACTCCGCGGTAGTGGCTCGTGCTGAGACCCGCAACATGAAAGAATACACGCAATAACCGGTACTTGGTAACGAGCATTTATTGATATCAGCCGTTTGCTCACACAAGCGAAACGGGAAACAAAAAGAGGTCTGGAGTACTGGCCAAAAGGAACAAACAGAAGGAGGGAACCCGAGCCAGCCACACCACGGGCCGTAGGACCCAGAGCTTCCCCCCTAACCAGAAATCAATTATAAATCCTATGGGAAGCAAAATAAAGCCACGAAAACTGGACTACCAGGTCCTCCAGGCTAAACATAAACACATCTGCAAAAATATGGCCTACAGCTCAAAATGACGAAGAGGTATTCTAAGGAGTGTCTCCCGGCGTTAGGATAGGCGAGACATCCTTCTCCTCCAGCTTCTCTTTATATATACACGGCTGAGTGGAATTTGGAACACCTGGGCAGAGGCAGAGCCAGGGGCAGACCAGGTGCACCTGGGCAGAGGTGGAGCCAGGGGCAGACCAGGTGCACCTGGGCAGAGGCGGAGCCAGGGGCAGACCAGGTGCACTTGGGCAGCAGGGAGACAGAAAAGAAAACAAGGAGGGGACCACTTAACACATGTCTACACAGACATCCACTCGAAGTCAACAATTTTCTGAAGAATGTGCTGACATGGGGGTTTAAATTGCCATGCCTCTTTTTGGCTTTCGAGCCCGTCTCAGGGTTAATGCCCAGGAAGCACCTGAAAACAATAAGCCAAGACAACTATTTCAATTTTACATAGATTTATATGTTGCATCGTTTATTTTAAGGCACATGCAGCGGTGCCCCTTTCAATTTAAGTAAAACCTGCACCAAAGAAAGAGATTAAAGCCAAGGAAGAGCGATAAAAGCAAGAAAATCACTTAATTTGTTGTGTTATCACAGAGGATGGTCTGAATACATTATTTTACTGTGAAATAATACAGTAGCATGTTGTGAAATCCTGGTAATCATTGATCCTGTACATTCACAGTAATTAACTGTGCCTGCATTGATTTCACTGTGAAATTCAAAATGACAGTATTATATTGTGAACATTACAGGTAAAGACTGTAAAGTGGTAAAACAGTAATTTATTGTAAAATATTACAGCTAAATATTGTGAAATCATGGTAATATTTTACAGTGTATGTCTCAGTGGGGGCCGGTGGAATCTTCTCTAGTAGGGCTGTGCCACATGCAATCTATTTCAGCAAACATCCCAGTAAGACTTATTGCAAAAACACAGGAGTTTTCAGTGTTCATTAACCACTCTTAAATGTTAATGCCTCCATTAACAATTTAAGCATTTGAGACTGAGGACTATGTACAAAAACTTAAAACAATGTACATATGTATGTATATATATATATATATATATATATATATATATATATTACAGAACAACAGTATAATCAACAGTAATACAAAAAGCTGAAGATGATTAATAATGATTCTTATTCTTAAAATCAATGTGGTGTACGTCTTTGACGTGCCTTTAAAAACGGTGGCAGTCTTCAGGTGCTCCTCCAGCACAGTGTGCAGGGAGGAAACTAAATGTACCAATCCCCTGAAAATGCCAGGGTTGACTGAAGAGTCTCGTCATGCCCACGCAAAGCCAACTCAAAAGCCCCACAAAACCTCATTATTTTGGATAAAATATGCCTGTTTTTATCCACCTCCTCATTGTGTTTCCTCACCGCAATCCTGTGGCCGTCGTCCAGCTGCGTAGCAGTTGCTTACTTGGGGGAAATAAAATAATCACGCCTCTCGTATTAATTTTGAGGACGATGATTGGCTACATTTTATGACAAATGTTGATACCTTGATTCAGCAATTGGCTAACCTGCTACAGAGACCTGCCTCCATGAACTTCAGTCATACAGTGTACTAGGAAATGCATATATTTTGCGCAATTTGTAAAATCATATTTTACACATATTTCTGGGTGCATTCCATATTTTAAACACACAAATATTGACAATTTATACAATTAATTAGTATTATCGTAATTATTAATAATAATGTTTATGTGTGTGGTTTAGGGAGGGTGGCGCCCTATCGCCCCCTATGGGCCAGCCGCCACTGCTATGTCTGTGTAACACTTTTTATGTTCCTCCCCATGTGAGGTTTATTTATACGGTGGCAGACAGATGCAAACGGGCAACAACAAACTAAAACATTTCATTAGGAGAAACGTGCTACAACTTCAGTAGAGATGCAAATATACAAACACAAATGTGCCAAAACACACGAAGAGACATCTTCACCAACTTGACTTAAACTTACATTTCCATTAACAGTGAGGAGCTCTGGGGGGTCGAGGAGGGTGGAGAAGATAGAACATTTTTGGGTTTGGAATAAGAAGAATGGATCTTATCTTGAAAGAAAGTGCTTTTTGCCTGAGAGATTGAAGATGAGAACGAGGAGAGGAGAGATTGATAGTAGGAAGTTGTCAGGGTGTTTGGATTTCCACCATTTCCGCTCAGCTGCCCGAAGGATGGTTCTATCCTTGCCTGATGTTATTTGTTAGAAGATGTAGAACTTGACGTTATTTAAATACATTTGACAATTTTAAGCTTGGCCTACCATTGATAACACAATTGCATGGTAGGCCCTTTTTCTATATGTTTGGAACTCAGCCCATTTGAGGCAAGGATTGACACCATTGCACTATTATTTTCTCTATTTCTGAACTGTTATTTGTTATTGATTTTCTCTGTTTTTGAACTGATGTTATTTGTTATAGATATATTGTTATAATGTTATAGAACGATACATTTGACCATTTTAAGCTTGGCCTACCATTTTATTGGAGCGATGAGGGAGTTCAAAGTGGGGGAATGACAGAACAGGTTTGAGAACCACTGCTCTAATGGCTGTTTTCATGGACTCACTTGAATATTGTTCGGAAGATGACATTTTACCAAATGATCTTTTTTAGATTAACTGTTTAAATAATGAGCTGAAAAAAGGCGCACTATATGTTTTTTCCATCAAAATAGGGATTATAGCATTGAAATGAATGGAAATAAGCAGAGTTTCTAGTGATTGAAACACCACACGGGGGTTCATTTTGACACCTGCTGGCCACAGTGCGGATCAGAGGCAGCGAGGTGGTCTTATACTGAGTGACAGGCCAACATGCTCATTTCATCTCTCTGTCTCTTTAATCCCTGTGTCACGGAGATGAGATGATGACATCTCACTCCAGTTCAATTAAAGAGCAGGAAGGGTAGAAATAACCTCATTAAAGCTGGCGGTAACCTCAGTGAGAGCGTGCTTAGTGATTCTTGGGGAGTCCCCCAGTCACACTGTGTGATCCCTCTCTGCATTACAGCTACTGGAGGAGGGAGTGTGATGACATTGAAACAAAAAAAGCTACAATGATCAAACATATTTGATATCTTTGAAAGTACCTTCATTGACTTGTCTGTTTATGATGCTGAGTGGGGAAAAGAATAGTGTAAGAAGATCAAAAGCAATCCAGAACTGTTTATGAGGGAAGTGTATTTGATATAGTTAAGGAAGTGAAATGATCACCAAAAAAGATGAAACAAAGAATGATGATTGGCTAAAATTGGTGTTAATCTACTTAAATCGATAAAATGCCAACATCAAAAGATGCTTTATTTGCTGTGTGCACTCCAATGTTATCAATATAATGGTTTTACTTTGCATGAACTTTACTTTTACTTTGCATGTAGGGTTCATGCAAGCAGCTCTTGCTATGCGTAAGCTAGGGAAACTGTGGGACATCAGGGCGATCATTCACACATGAGAGCCTGTTCCTCTCACCAGACTTGATGTTTGAAGAAACCCAATAACACATTCAATGTGTTTCCTTTAAGATTCAAGCAGCCAAGTGCTGTAATTGTTGTGGAAATCACCAGCATATTCTCAAATAATAAATATTCTCTAAATAAAAAACGATATCTCTCATTATTATATATATCAGCTGAACATCAAAGTAATCACTCAAAGGTGTAATTATATTGAAGGTATTTGTTGTACATTTATGTCTTTATACTTCAAGTACTTACATTTCTAGCATTAATCATCATTAGGATTCCCTAAAGCTGAATATTTGGTTCAGAGGTTTTTATTGGAGATATGTTTTGTTCCCCTGGTTTGTGATTTGAATGCACACCTGCCGACCAATAAGAGCTCCTGACATGCTGTATCTAAATCATGGCCTCTATACTGGCTGATACAACCCATGCTGACAGGGTCTGAATAGAAGGTTCCAGTGCCTGCAGCCTCAGATGTGTTCCCACTTCTAAAGTTCTGTCCTCCGTGACAGAGCACACAGCCAGCAGGGTCCCACTGACGCCCTGAATAAAAAAAGACACTTGTTTTAATAACTTCTTCTAATTAAAAGTGTCCTCCTGGTGAGGCGCAGCAGCCATGCTGAGAAGAGGCAGACAGTCATTGGTTCAAAGACAGAGACCTGCTGTGTGCTTCAGATATACAACCTCTGCTCCTCCATCAACATAACCCCCCCATCAACATAACGCTGCATCCAGGCCGCAGCCTCCCTTTGAACAGCTATGAATTATAACACATTCTCACATGGCACATAGAAAACAAGTGCTGATTTATAGACTCATTATATACAAACCTAAATACTGTTTATCTGTCTTCTGTATGCTTTTATCAAATAGCCATTCAATGTGTTTGCAACAAAACAAGGTATCACTTGCTGTTCCCATCATTAACCAGAGCTGTGGCCAAATCAACCAGTCCAGTCCTACATGATAAGGAGGAGAACATTCTGTATGTCTCCTGCTGTCAACAAATAGAATGAACAGATCCAAACCAGAGTCCATATCTCCATATGTGTTGACTTCCCCACCGTGTCTGTGGCTCTCAGCCAAAAGCCCAATGGTTCCTTTCAAAACTAACAAGGAAAAAAAAAGCCATATTACAAAAACATATCACCGCCGTTGTATGAAAGACTATAGTCACCGTGACAGAGCACACAGCCAGCAGGGTCCCACATGGCCACAGCTCTGGTTAATGATTGGCCCATGTTCTTGGGCTGCTATCTATTTGTTTAAAACTGATATGAATACTTCAATCTGGAAGAAACTGATAGTATCTGCAAATTATAATAAAGTCTTATCCAGTCCATTTTAGCCTTTAGTTTGATATATTTCAAGGCAATAACACTTTTTTCAACATTGTTGAAGTAAGTGTCACACAGCCACTTTCTTCTCAACAAAACAACTTTTTTTAAGGAATCTTCTCAAAATGATGCATTAAAACTATTCAATTACTAATCAGCTCAATAAACAAAATACTAAATAATAAAACAGTCATCATCTACATACTGGGAGTCAGGGATATTTACTTGTTACTGTTGATATAAAAAGAAACATTTGAAAATGGAGTAATGGATCTCCTGCCCTGCCCTCTGCCACAATGCCCCCGGACCACCTGACCTGGCACGCCTATTTTTATCCTGACACAATACACCAGGAATGTTCCCCAACCCTGTCTGTCTGTCTGTCTGTGTGTGTGTGTGTGTGTGTGTGTGTGTGTGTGTGTGTGTGTGTGTGTGTGTGTGTGTGTGTGTGTGTGTGTGTGTGTGTGTGTGTGTGTGTGTGTGTGTGTGTGTGTGTGTGTGTGTGTGTGTGTGTGTGTGTGTGTGTGTGTCTGTCTGTCTGTCTGTCTGTCTGTCTGTCTGTCTGTCTGTCTGTCTGTCTGTCTGTCTGTCTGTCTGTCTGTCTGTCTGTCTGTCTGTCTGTCTGTCTGTCTGTCTGTCTGTCTGTCTGTCTGTCTGTCTGTCTGTCTGTCTGTCTGTCTGTCTGTCTGTCTGTCTGTCTGTGTGTGTGTGTGTGTGTGTGTGTGTGCAGTGTTTCCCCTAGGATGGAGTCATAGCAGCGGTGCTAAGGCACGTGGGCCATAATGTGAGCGTGGAGCGCGTGGAATTTGTTTGTGCGTGCGAAGTGCACCCCGCCAATTTGTTTATATGTGTCTGCCAGCACAAGAAAGGCTCTTGAGGCCTAGTACCAGGGCCAGTTCTAGACAATTAGCTGCCCTAGGCGAGATTGTAGGCGAGATTTTATATATAAAGAATAAATGAAAAATCTCTACAAAAGACAAATACACTACAAAAACAGAAACTTATTGACATAGGTAATATATGTCAAAATGGCTTCACATGTATTCAGTATTGTATGAACATGTTTTAATTGGGGGGTGGACGTCACATCCTCTAGGGGGGTCCGGGGGTATGCCCCCCCAGGAAGATTTGTTTTGAACATTTTAAAGTAAAATGCTTCAATCTGATGCATTTTGAGCACACAATTACTAGAGACCTGATCTCTAGCTACAAGGATTCCAAGGAACAGGAGGGCTGTGTACTGGGTAATAAATCTACAAGTGGTAGTCCTCCCTGGAACTCTCTGGGTGCAAAGCCTAAGAGTAAATCATTTCCATGGGATTTGGGAGGACGGATAACAGGCAGAGCCCAGCGCTCTGAAATCTGTGATGCGACCGGCTGGCCTGCATTGTTATCACCCAGGAAGAGCGCCTCTTCAACCCCTGTTCATACTAGGAAACAGCAGTGGACAGCTGCTAAAGGGAGAATTACAAACAATCCTCCTAAACCACCAAGTGTGCCAACCCAGAACAGATACGCTCCGCTGACCGAGAACCGGAGATCTCTTTCTGATGACCTGGATAACCTGTCCTCTTCACACAGCAGGGTAAGGACCAATAGCTACTCCAAAAGTAAAAGGCTAGAGGGAAAGCTAACGACTGGGCCTGAAACTCTGATTGTGGGTGACTCTGCTGTAAGAGATGTAAAAGGTCTGTGTAATAAGAACAACACCAAAGTACTCTGTTTTCCCAAGGATGTGGTATCGGACTTGGCTGAGAAGATCCTGCATATTGGGGTTGAACATCAAACTGTGAAGAATGTGGTACTACACATTGGAACAAATGATGTTGTGAAACAACAGTCAGAAATGCTGAAAGAAGACTTTAAATGTTTGTTGGAAACTGTCAGCTCTCTAAATGCAGAGGTGTTCATCAGTGGCCCTCTACCGCCAGTCAGAAGAGGAGTGGAGAGATTCAGCAGATTGTTTGCACTGAACACCTGGCTTTCAACTGTCTGTACTGACCATTCTGTCCATTTTATTGACAATTTTAAATTGTTCTGGGATCGCAGACATCTTTTCAAGGCAAATGGAGTTTGCCTGAACAAGTCAGGAGTGAAATTGTGTATCTCTAACATATTCAACTGCCTGCGTCATCAATCTGTTCCCTCTGCCAAGGACAAGCGGCAAGAGGAATCAAAACAGGAGAAAGACACAACACATCGCGCAGAAAACCCTGAAGAAGTATCACTGCACCCGCCTGAGGAATGTTCTGATTATGGGAGACCTATGACACACATGGAGGAGTCCCCACCCCCCCTGTCAATGCCTTTGAGGATACTCTTCATTCATCCCCCAGCTCTCTCTACTCTCCGGTCACCCTTTCACCCTCGCCCACCCCCCTGGAGTTTGATGACCGCATGAAGGCGAAACGCAGGGTTGGCAGCATATCCTTTACCCCCGCCCCTCAACGACGCCCACCAAAATCACCGAAGCAGAGACGCGCACCATCTCCCCCGGCTTCATCACCATGCCTACCACAATCATCCAAACCAAAACAATACAAGGAAGATGGAAGCAGATTTCCAAACCCCCCTTTCTACAGTGTAGCCCTCACCCTGCCGTCCTATGATGAGAGGAGCAGGGCGGTGGGTCCTCCCTCCCCTTCAAAGCCTGATAGGGATGTGTGTGTACAAAACGCTGCAAACTGATATCAGCTGGGTCCAGGCTCAAAGGCGTATGGCACTCTCAACTCTTTCCAGGACATGCCGGGGCCCTGCCTGCCTGTAGCTTTGCCGATATCTGTGTTGATAGGTAATAGATTAAGAGCGGTGAATCATCTTAGATACAGGAAGCGCTCAAACGTTTGTGTGAGTTTATCTAATTTAGCAGTGATTCCATGTCAGCCACAGCTTGTTACAAAAAACCTGACTGATAGTGTATCTAACAAACTTAAACTAGCTTTATTAAATGTCAGGTCTTTGGCAGGAAAAACATTTTTAATCAATGATTTTATCACTGAGCACAATCTTGATTTTATATTTTTAACGGAAACTTGGATTGAACAAAATAACAGTGCAGCTGTTCTTATCGAATCAACCCCTCCCAACTTTAGTTTTATGAGTCAGGAAAGAATGCATAAGAAAGGGGGTGGAGTTGCTATTTTGTTCAATGATTCCATTCAATGCAGGAAGACATCTTATGGGAACTTTGCTTCTTTTGAATATGTGGCCCTTCAGCTGAAATGCTCCTCTCGAGCTCTGTTCCTAAATATCTATAGACCACCCAAATACTGTGCAAGCTTTTTTGATGATTTTACCGAACTGCTGTCTATAGTGTGTATTGACTTTGACCGTCTAGTCATTGTTGGTGATTTTAACATCCATGTTGACAACCCCCAGGACAGAGGGGCTAAAGAACTGTTTTGTGTTCTTGATAACTATGGACTGACTCAGCATGTGACGGAGTCCACGCACAATAAGGGGCACACTCTGGACTTAATTATCTCAAAGGGTCTGAATATCTCTAAGGTTGTGGTGACTGATGTTGCACTCTCTGATCATTCCTGTGTTTTCTTTGAGAGCTCTATTTCTGTTCACAAAAATGTTCAAAAAGAGGTAACCACAAAGCGATATTTAACTGAAAATACTAGGGAAATGTTTACTCAGAATTTTTCTTCCACACTTGCCCCTGCTAACATCTCAGTAAATGAGCTAGTAGATCATTTTAATTAAAAAATTAAAAATGTTATAGATGCCATTGCTCCAACTAAGGTAAAGGAAGTGTCTGGCAAGAAAATATCTCCATGGAGAAAGGCCATGACCGTGAGAGCAGAAAAAAGAGAGTGTCGAAAAGCTGAACGTAGGTGGCGAAAAACAAATCTCCAGGTTCACTTTGAAATCTATAAAGAGAGACTTGGCCTTTATAATTTGGAATTGAAAAACGCACGACAGTCTTTCTTCTCTGACATCATTACCAAAAACAAAAACAATGCACGTGCCTTGTTTGCTACCGTCGACAGACTAACTAACCCCCCAGTGTCAGTGCCTCTGCATCAGGTACAGCAAATGTGTTGTCCCTATGTCCACCTAATATCAATTCAAACACCATGACACAATTCCATCAGATTAATGATAAAAACCTAGAGGACCTTATTCAACTTCTGAAATCCTCCTCCTGCTGCCTTGATATTATTCCAACAGGATTTTTCAAAGATGTTTTTTGTTGCATGGCCTCAGATCTACTTCATATAGTAAACAAATCTCTTCACTCAGGTATTTTTCCACAGGCCCTGAAAACTGCAGTCATTAAAGCACTCTTAAAAAAGAATAATCTAGATGCTTCAGTAATGAACAATTACAGGCCCATATCAAACCTCCCATTTCTAGGTAAAATCATTGAAAAAGTTGTTTTTCAACAGTTGAGTAATTTCTTGCATTTAAATAACTGTTTTGATGTGTTCCAGTCAGGCTTTCGTCCAAACCACAGCACTGAGACTGCTCTTGTAAAGGTCTTCAATGACATCCACTTAAACACAGACAGTGGCAGAACTTCAGTGTTAGTATTATTAGATCTCAGTGCTGCGTTTGACACTGTTGACCACAACATATTACTCGACCGACTAGAAAACTGGGTGGGATTTTCGGAAACAGTTCTAAATTGGTTTGAATCCTACTTAAAGGACAGAAACAACTTTGTTTCTATAGGTAAATACACATCTGAGTAGACAAATATGGCATGTGGGGTACCTCAAGGCTCCATCTTGGGGCCTCTTCGCTTTAACGTCTACATGCTACCACTGGCTCAGATAATGAAAAACAACAAAATAAGTTACCATAGCTATGCGGATGACACACAAATGTACATAACAATTTCACCAGGAGACTATGCTCCAATTGAAACACTGAGTAAGTGCATTAAACAAATCAATGACTGGATGTGTCAGAACTTTCTCCAATTAAACAAAGATAAAACTGAGGTAATGGTTTTTGGAGCCAAGGCAGAACGTATAAAAGTTAGCGCTGAGCTTCAGTCTGCAATGTTCAAAACAACAGATAAAGCCAGAAATCTAGGTGTAGTCATGGACTCTGACCTGAGTTTCAACAGTCACATTAAAACAGTTACTAAATCAGCCTACTATCACCTAAAGAATGTATCTAGGATTAAAAGACTAATGTCACAGCAGGATTTGGAAAAACTTCTCCATGCTTTTATCTTCAGTAGACTCTACTACTGCAATGGTGTCTTCACAGGTCTCACTAAAAAATCTATTAGAAAGCTGCAGCTGATTCAGAACGCCGCTGCTCGAGTCCTCACTAACACTAAGAAAGTGGATCACATCACTCCTGTTCTGAAGTCTTTACACTGGCTTCCTGTGTGTCAAAGAATAGATTTCAAAATACTGCTGCTGGTTTATAAAGCTTTGAATGGTTTAGGCCCAAAATACATTTCTGACCCCCTTCTAAATTATGAACCATCCAGATCTCTCAGGTCTTCAGGGACTGGTCAGCTTTCTGTCCCCAGAGTCAGAACTAAACATGGAGAAGCAGCGTTCAGTTATTATGCTCCAAATATCTGGAACACACTCCCAGAAACCTGCAGGTCCGCTGAAACTCTGACTACTTTTAAATCCAGACTAAAGACTTTTCTCTTTGCCGCTGCTTTTAATTGAACTATTTACATCTTAAACTGCACTGTAACTTTTATCCATGTATTTTTTCTTTTAATGTTTATTTTATTATCTTTTCTTTTTAATGATTTTAAATGCCATTTTCTTAATTTCTTTCATTTTTTGTAAAGCACTTTGAATTGCCTTGTGTTGAAAAGTGCTATATAAATAAACTTGCCTTGCCTTGCCTTGCCTCTAGTAATGAGTAATATGGGTGTACAACTCTAAAACACCCATATGAAAAAGATCGGTTTACATTTTAATAAGCAAATAAGTATGTGAACATAACCAATCACCTACCATAGGCAATAACAAATAAATGTAAATGTATTTATCTTATCTTATATCTTATTTTACCTTAACATTTATTTATTTATGTATATTTTTGTATCTCTCCAACTTTAAACGATATTTTTGTTACTGTCCTATAGTATACATTGGAATGATTTCAAACCTGTTTTTATTTATCCTAATAATTATAAAGGAGTGCCTTGGAAATATGTGTTTACATCATTTGTAAACACATATTTGTTTGAGACCCACTGAGATAACTTAGACTAAAATGAACTAACCTCACCTGAGCTGTTTACCTCTCTCAGTCTGACAGCAGAGGACTCTCCCTCCACCTTGTTGTTGAAACAGCTTTTAGAGCAGCTAGCTAACCAGATGCTAACAACAAAAATACAAGTAACTGGTGTGCGCTCTCTCTCTTTCTCTCTCTCTCTCTCTCTCTTTCTCTCTCTCGCTCGTGCCATACATACACACATCCTCCCGAGCTTGAATGACACACAGAGACCAATCAAGGGCTTTGATTTATGATCGGTATGGAAGTGGCCATGTCGGCAGGCCACATCATGTAGACAGACAGTAACCCTGTGTGAGGCAAACCCACATTTGCGCAGCGTTGCGTCCACAATACATAATTTAAAAAAAATCGCCAGACCAGCAGGCCACTTAACAGGCCAGGCCATCGGGAAACCTCCCGGTCCTCCCGATGGCCAGTCCGGGCCTGCCTATTACATACAGTGGCAAAGTCTCAAGATTTTTCATGTAAATAACCTGCTTAAAAAGCTGAGGGTTAGGCTAGGTTTCTTCTACAGGAACAAGTCCTGTTTCTCGCTTGAGGCCAGGAAAAGGCTAGTCACTGTGACCTTTTTACCTGTGCTGGACTATGGTGATTTGATGTATATGAATGCACCTGCCAATTGCCTGGTCAAGTTAGATGCTGCGTATCACAGCGCACTGAGATTTGTGACAAACTGTAAAGCATTAACCCATCACTGTACCCTGTATGTAAGGGCTGGTTTGCTTTCACTAACTGTACGGAGGCTCAGTCACTGGTACATTTTTATATACAAAGCCATGTTAGGGAAACTTCCATCTTATATCTGCTCCCTGATCTCACTGCGAATTGTAAGTGGCTACTGCCTGAGATCGCATGCTGTAGTTTTATTAAATGTGCCAACTGCTAGGACTGTCTTAGGGAAGACAGCTTTTAGATGCGCAGCTCCTCTGTCTTGGAATAGTCTGCAATTGAAATGGAAATGGAAAATGGAGCAATCTGGTGCCACTAAATGTTTTTAAAGCTCGGTTGGATGCTACTCAATTGGAAGCTGTTGGTACCTGCTCATGTGGATAGTTATTGTAAATTGTAATCCCTGTAATGATGCTGTAAGCTGTCCTTTTGTTGTTCTGTATATGTTTTTATGTTTCATGTGGAACCTACTTGAGCAGGTCTCCCTTGAAAAAGAGATCAATGATCTCAATGGGATACACCTGGGTAAATAAAGGATTTAAATGAAATTAAAATGTAGCAAAATACACCTTTTTGAACATACAGTAACACAAATACTACAAATCCACATAACAATCAAAAAGGGTCGGTACTTATTATTATTTATTAAAAAAATAAAAAAACGTATCATTATTTATAAAAAAAAAAAATGTAATTAAAGAAAAAAAAGAATGTTGGTACCTGGCTGGTACCCCCTAGCTGTCTGTCTGTCTGTCTGCCTGCCTGTCTGTCTGTCTGTCTGTCTGTCTGTCTGTCTGTCTGTCTGTCTGTCTGTCTGTCTGTCTGTCTGCCTGCCTGCCTGCCTGCCTGCCTGCCTGCCTGCCTGCCTGCCTGCCTGCCTGCCTGCCTGCCTGCCTGCCAGGACTTATTAAATTGCACATGTTTTATTAAGGGGGGGGATGGGCTGTAGCACAAAGAGAGTATTTCCTTATCTGTTCACTTTAATAAAATGTGCTGTATTGGCAGCCTCATATAGGCTACATATAGGGTCTGTGGTCTGTGGGAGATTCAAAGAAGAAGAAATACATTATCCCTGCTTTAAAATCTTTAACATTAATAACTGCAGCATAAATAACGTTTAATTAACACGCAATCTACTTGATAAAGCGGTAGCTGCACCCCAGAAACCACCTTAGTAACCATGAAAATGTAGCTTTTACACAATATCAAAGACATCTACTGAAGGAATATTCTGGCTTTAAAATGTCTCACAAAAAATGCAATCAAAACCCATTTTAATGGCGAAACTATCCTGCAATGTAGTATTTTCTGACATAAATCTGATGTCCGCCATATTTTCTGGTTGGAATTTTGAATCATGTGACAAGGTTGCTGGCCATTAAAAATGAATAGGGTGAAAAATGAAGCCATGTTTCAATTTGCGAGGCGTTTTTGTGAGCTATTATGTTTTTCCCTGGAGAGCAACGTAGCTGTCACATGTTTTTATGTGAGACTGAGTTGGAAGGGCTTTGATCTCAGATCTATCCGCTGGTCACTCTTTATAAAACTCATCTTTGATCAAAGCATTTCAAGTGAAAATTCAGAAGTTTACACCGATACCACATACCTCAAGCTTATTTTGGGAGAATAAGTATACAAGGATTTCTGAATTATATGGAGGGTACAGTCATTTCTTAAGTCATGCAAGTTTCTTTAAGGCATGGGAAGCTGACTTATGGACTCTAACAGACACAAAGATAACTGAATCACTATGGTTAGTTGAACTGTATCCCCTGTGTGACCAGTGACCGGCAAGATCACAGTGCAAACATTACATCCTCTCTTTCTCAGGAGTGGTGGAAGAATGATGAAAATCCTGAGGTTAGGCGAAGGGACACCATTTTGTCTGTGCTGAACATTCTCTTGGTTAAAGCAACTGAATGACAGCGGTCAGTGATTGATATTCACACAACCTCCTCAAGTTTAATCAAATGCAGCTTGAAACAAGACTGAAGCTGTCACCCTAACAAGCCTGCTTCATGCAAAACCCTTGGTGAGCCACAGCCAATCAGTGCCTCCGAGGCAACACAGCTTCAAAAGTGTGCCTTCTTATGAATCAAACCGAGGAAATAACTGTTGACCCTGTGGAGGTGTTAGGAGCTTAAAGCAGCAAAACATTTAGCTACCTATTTATTTAATTCCTCCCACGGCCTGCGTGTTCTAAGGGGTTTACATGTGACCTCTTTGCTGCATGTTGTACCGTCTCTCTCCCTCTCTCCTGGCCAGTTTCAGCTCTACTAATAAGGAAGGAAAAAGCGATTAGCGAGAAGCGCGACTAAAGAGCTAATACATCTACATTTCCTGATAAATGACTCCTGACACAGCCGGGAGCCGCTGGGAGCCACTTTCCTGGAAACATGGCGTACGGTTTTGAACAAGATCGCTCCATGTCAATGTGTCACGCTCCTACGGGTTCTTTCAAAATGTCCAATATTTGAGAGTCAGATTAAGTAAATGCTTTAAAAAACATGCAGACTCACACAGTGGGGAGGAACAGGTTTGCCTGGGATGAAGTCAAACTCCCGACTTGAATTCTACAGAACCTACAGAGCTGATCTGCTACAGGGAACCATCAGAGCTTCTTCATCACGGGGACTTGATCCCATGAAGCTTTACACATTTGTACATTCCTACATTTGCAGTTATACAGGATCTGAATTCATTCTTATCTGTTTTGTCCATAAAGACCAGCAGTCTTGTTTTATGACCACATTTCTTCTTCTGTTTTTGTTTGCCTTCCTTCTTTGCACACATGTATTGTTTTGTTCATAACTGATGTACTTGTTCTGTTAGCTGCCTCTCTTTTCACTATCTTCTTAAGCCTCTACCTTTAATGCCTGTGGAGGGAGTTATCCTTGGAAGCGTGATCATTTAATCTTATTAAGTCCTCAAAGGAGACGGTGTATTAGTGTGTAATGTCTTGAATTAGATGACGTTCACGAGATTACAACCCGGGGTGATGCCGGGTTGCTTTCTGATGAGCTGGAGGTTGTTAAACAGACCGAGCTGTGCTGCAGGCTTCATCATGACTTTAACCATTTTAAAGCAGAACAGCGTTTCATAAAGGAAGTATCTCTGTAATAAATGGTGTGCCTTCTGTAGCTCACCTCACAGGGCTTCAGTCTCCTGTAACTGTCCCTCTTATTGAACCTATTATTAAGGTGGTCAGACAGTAGCACAGCACAAGTCTCAACTATTAGGAGGCAAATCACAGCAATGGCACGGAAACATGTCCAAACAGCACTGCCTGTGAGGCTGTGAACAGAGATCACAATCAGCAGAGAGCCTTCTAAGGATGGCCACATAATCTGTAACGGGGAAATCGGCAACAACTGGTGGATGGACCCCCCCCCCCTGTGTATTTAGTCTGTGCTGTGGCCTTGGTCAGTGCCAGTTTGTCTTGTCTGTCTTCCATGAAGTGCTCCAAGAGGCTCCCCAAGTGTAAGCTACAGTTCTAGCAGTTTGGCATTTTTTCACCAAAAAAAGTTTTTCGTTGCTTCAAGTCTGTTCATTTGATCTTAACCTGTATTATTTGTTGCCTTTTTTGATTAAACACTAGACTAAACGTTTTTGCCTGGTTGTGCTTTTGAGTCAAATGTTCTTGCTCTACTTGTGTCTCATAGTTTGGCTCATTTGAAAGTAATGCACCAGCACTTTTAATAGTTTGTCTTATTTGAAGCTTAATTCTTGCTGTTAGATATCTCCATTGTTTATTTCACTTAATCTCCACCTTGACCACAACGGTCATAGCTCTGTCTGCCAGATGTATATCTGTCAAGTCTCCTCTGATGTTGTGCAGTTTCCCCACTTGAAAGGGACTTGAGTACTACTGGACTTAGAAACAGGATTCCACTCCAATGACACAGCTTTGCTTTTCAGACTTTTATTCCAGCAGTTTACTTAAACAAATGTCCAATTACTGAATGGCTCATTTTGTGTAGGTGACTATTTTTGCCTGTAAACAGTTGTATTCACATGGTTCTGCAGGTAGCTCAGTATTGGTTTCTCCTTGGATGAAAAGCAGTTTATATGGTAAACACTTAATTTACTGATGCAGAAACGCTCTGATTGTTTGTGATATTTAAAACAGATTGCTGCCGGAAAGATTTGACCATCACTGCATTCAACAAGTCAAAATCCCAACTATATTATAATTATAAAACATGATATATATGCACAGCTATACAACAAGGTAAATGCACTACAGAACCCATCTTGTGTGTTAACAACAACAACAACTGGACATCGATGGACTTCTTCTTTTGCTTCTTCATGGACTTTTACATTAGTTTCCTTTTCAAATGGTCAATATTCTAAATAGATAATAGGATATAAGCATACATTAACTGACATACAGCCAACCTTGTGTTATAAGAAGTGTCTTTTATATGATTTAACTATACGGTTATGAACCATTATTATGCATTGGAAATAACAGACACCACTATTCATGCTGATTATAGCAGTCACTGTATAATGCACTGAAAAAACTGAAACGTTGACTTGGATCAAATGTATTGTGTCTAAATGTTCACATTAGGTCAGTTGAAAGCAATAATATTAAGTTGACCTAATATGTGTTATATAAACTTAATATTATTGCTTTCAACTGACCTTATACAGTTATGTGAAATCTGTTGACATAATGCATTTAACTCTTAAGTCTTAACTGAGAACAGTCATTTGTGAGAGAATGTGCTTTATTCACTGTTCCAAAAAGTTGTAGCTTTATCTTTTGAAAGTATTATTTTAGTTGGGTTAGTCTTCCCATGAGGGGAAACTCTAAGGAACTGTTTTGAACTTTTGGAAAGGCTTCTTGTTTTCCTCTGAATCATAAGAAACTGACTGAGACATGATTATCATCTTCCATCTGTGTGTGCAGGACAGAGAGAGCTGGAGAATTATATTAACTCAAAGACTGACATCAGACAGCACAACTCCAAACCTCAGGGCTGTGTCTTAACTTGTTCCCCAGTTTATCATGGTCTTCTCTTACATAACTCTACACATGTACATCGATTTGTCATGGTTAATGCAGTCTTCAGTCAAATGGAGCCAGGAGACAGGAGACAGGAGGCAGGAGGCAGGAGGCAGGAGACAGGAGACAGGAGACAGGAGGCAGGAGGCAGGAGACAGGAGGCAGGAGGCAGGAGACAGGAGACAGGAGGCAGGAGACAGGAGGCAGGAGACAGGAGGCAGGAGGCAGGAGACAGGAGGCAGGAGACAGGAGGCAGGAGACAGGAGACAGGAGGCAGGAGACAGGAGGCAGGAGGCAGGAGACAGGAGGCAGGAGACAGGAGGCAGGAGACAGGAGACAGGAGACAGGAGGCAGGAGACAGGAGACAGGAGACAGAAGGCAGGAGACAGGAGACAGGATTAGGGCGTTCGTAACCTTTCCAGTTTCCAGTCCAGTCATGCCAATAATCTGCCTCCAGGACATGAGAAAGTGTTTAATTGTTCTATTCTCGGCTGTTTGGTTGGGTACATTTGGTGTTACGCTGAATCGTGTTGAGAAGTTTGATAAACAGCTCGGAGATTGACAGCCCCCTGAGGACAAGAGAGGAAACGTGAGGAGAAACCCTGCTCCCAATGAAGCCCGCTGAGCGCACGTGCCAGAGGAGCCAAATTAGGAATTCCAATGATCTCCACACATTTTTCTTGTAACGGGCCAAAGCAAAGAAAGATACAAAGGTGAAACTTGGATTGAACAATAAATGAAGTATTTTATATGTGATCTGGCAGACTTTGAAAAAAATAAATACTCTGAAGAGCCTTCGTGCCCAGCTAGCTAAGAGCAGTGCTAGTTTAGAAAGAGGCCACAGACGAGACATTCTTCAACCAGCAGGCTGTACTTGTGTGAGGCACACGGTGCTCATCTTCTTGACTGACGGGCAGAGGTTGCAAGGCTGAAAGATGTCACCACGTTACAGTCTACTCCAGAACTGAAGTGACTTTTCAGAGTAACAGAGAAATGTTTGACGGGTTGGAGGACTCAGAGGCTTCAACCGAGCTGTTGCTTGCTGCTGAATGGTAAACTCAGATTCAGGGGAAACACTGACATTACAGGTGGATTATTCTGAACCAATGTCAATGTTTGACTAAGGTAGTGTGTTACTCCTGTATGTTGAGTTGTTAGTTGTTGGTTTAACCACTATAAAAGGGAAGAATGTCCCTAGTAAATGTACATACTCCAACTGTTTCATTTAGTGCTGGCATCACTCAAACATCATGTAAAAAGCTTTGGCAACAGGACAATACTTGGCTTTATGTCATGCAGAGCAAGTCCAGCCTATGTGTTGAGCTGTTCTTAACATACAGTAGAATAACTACTTCTCTTCCTCTTGTCCTCAATGTGGGACTCTTATGAATCATTATAAGCTTGCCAAGTTACAGGTCCAATTTCTATATTCCAGCAGGATCCTTCTGTACTTTTGTGTACAGCTTTTGGATGGATTAGGTACAGACATTACTCAATACGTTTGTTGATGGACAAAAACAAACTCCAAACTAAAACATTTCCATCAGCCTCTGCTTTGTTTGGTGTCTTGTGCTAGTTAGAGCATGTGAGCTAAGTTAGAAAAAGGTACAAGGATTATGACTTTTAATGAAGGATAATTTAGCTCATGGTGTTAGCACCATCAAACTCTGGCATGTTATACCAATATTGAACTGATAGTTAAATACTGTTTGAAACTGGATTGATAGCTGGAACGGGAAAGTTTAGAAAAACGTCCCTGATGATAACATTTGATCCAGACAGCAAGGGTTAACACATTTTCAAAAGGCATTGATAGTTGGGATTCGTTCTCACTGCAGGTAATTTATTGTATTGTTGGAAGCAGCAGTGAAATACTTATAACAGCTACACAGTGCATGGTAAGAGGGTCAGGACTGACTGATTGCAGCTCACTGGCTGCAATCTGTCAGACATTCTTCTCTGAACCCCGGGAGAGACGGGAAGAGGAGGGAGACAAAGCCTGAGAGAAGATAGACGCTTCTTTGATGGGTCCATCACTCTCCAATGTTCCCCTAATCACAGACAATGAAGCCATCACAGCAGAATCTTTTTGGCACAGAGACAGACAGAAGAGATTCCTCCTCACTTCCCTCTTTTGAGGCATTAGTCATTCTCCCTTTGCATCTCCATCATGCATTGAACCCTTATTGAGTCAGTGTAATGAGAGAGAAAGAACCTGCAGCCAGTGGCCATGTGTAAATGTGAATGAATGGCTAGTCTCGCCCATTTAAATGCCACTTCTTCCAGCATTCATGTCTGCTAAGAGACAATAAGGCCCGCTGCCTCTCAGAGGATCCAGGCTCAGGCAGCTCGTCTCATGGAGATACTTTGAATCAGCACATGTCTCTCTTAGAGCTTTCTGCAAACCCCCATATGTTCTCTTTGATTTAGTACCTTTCCTCTATCCAGCAGATGCAAATCACCACTCACTCTTCACAACAGTGTATTCTGCAGGCAACTGGATTATAGATCGACAAAGTGAGTATAATAATTGTCATTTAACAACAAACATTTTTTAAATAGGTTACAGATTTTGTAGAACATATTTTGCATGTCAGTGAGAGCAACACAGACTGTGGTAGTGAAGCACAGCAAAGACTGGTTTGCTGCCGCAGGGCTGGAGTTGTTGCTAACTTAACGTTAACCCCCATCACTAAACTCAGCAGTTGGCAGAATAAATACAGGGGCTTTACTCTACTGCTGTATCATTTATTTACCCACACCAGGCGTGGTGCTAGAGCAAAACTACAGAGAGGGCATGTGATTTTCATGGGAGGGTCCACAAACCGTCATTTACTGTGACACAAATGAAATAGCGTAATAGTATGTAGTGTCTCTACTGTGACATGGCTCCATGCTTTAATGTTTAAAAAGCTCTTGATTTTTCTCATGCTGCCTTTCTCACACCAAACAGCATCACAGCAACAGCTTTGCTTGGGCCTTTCAGCGGGCCAACCTCTGACCACAGCAGAAAACCAACTTACACAGCACAGAGCGACACCACATGACACACTTAGCAGCAGAAGATTGAGTCATTATGGAAAGTGCTGCTATCCGCTTGATGCTAATAAGCCATCTACTGAAGTCCATTTTTTATCAAAAGAGAATAGGAAGGCTACAGAATCCAAACTGAGAAGAACTCCAGAATTAGCGACAGATTGTAACGCCCACACACCTTCTCACGTGATCTGTTCTGAATAGCAAAATGCTCTAAATGTGGGCTAATCACAAATGGTCATTATAACACAAGTTTCTAATTTTATTAATTTGACTTAGCATTTAATATCACATAGATCATAGCATTAAATTGCAAAATAAAATAAAAAGCTGTGTAAATATTTGCCCCCTGGGGGGAGGGGGCAAATATGTCAGATGGCACCTTGTCTCACACTCTGTTTGGCTCGACAACTCATTCGCTACAGGCTCACACACACACACACACACACACACACACACACACACACACACACACACACACACACACACACACACACACACACACACACACACACACACACACACACACACACACACACACACACACACACACACACACACACACACACCACTGAGGCCTGAGTTATTACTTTAAGACATTACCTTTATAACACACATAATCAGAGATGATACTGGATACGCTCATATCCATTTGGATATACTTTGGTATTTCGAAATATATGAATACACGGACTAACATGATTGGCTGTGCTGGGGATGGAAGGCATGAGAAGGACGAGTGCTGACCCTCTCACATACACACAGTTAATACGAGCAGTAACCTAACCTGAAATTGTGCCTGGAGCTGCTATTAGGATGTTGGATTTTATTAAAGAGGCCCTATTCTGCTCATTTCCAGGTTCATATTAGTATGTAGTGTCTCTTACAGGCAGGTGGGCACACATACCTATATAACACAGGAAGGAGAAAAACTCAAAAAGCATAATATGGCCTCTTTAAAGATAATTCGGTTCTGATTCACTAATATGATAGAATCATACTCTATATGGCCCTACTTTGACTGAAAAATATACACATACCCCCCTGTTGAGAGGAGCAGTGACCAGCGGGGGGTCGGCAGAGCACATGTTGACAACCACTTAACGTCTCTCAGGACCTGATAACTGCTTCCCCTGCTGGAACATTCACATCTGCCTCAGAGATGTCACATTAATAACTCCAATCAGCTGACAAGACACACTTAGAGGGCTAAAGTAAAAGTGAAAAACAAAAGCTGTTAGAAATCTCAGCAGAGGCTGTCACCAAGAAATAACAGAGTTATCCAACTGGATCATGCTGGTCCTGTTTTATAGCTGCACTTAGAGCACCACACATATGCAGCTGGACTCTTTAATATTATTATGAATCTCTTTCATCAGGAGAGGAAATAAAACATCACAAAGAACCAGTCCAAGAATAAGATGCAACAATGAGCCAAGTGAAAGTGAAATAAATCAGTCAATCATCACTTTATTTGTACCATGCAACCATTTATAAAATATAATCACACCAGATTGCAATGTGTGCATAGAATATGAAGTAGTAATGAAAATGGTCTGGGAGGTGTATCTGGTTCCTTCGTTTCAACCTGAACAGAGATGGTCTTATTCTTGTAACGCCTCGTGTAAATACCCTGACGGCAGGTCAGAGCTCTGCTTATTGTACAGTCAGTCCCTCTTGGCAGAGCCCTTCAGTTCTGTTTGATGCTGTGTCAGTGGCAGGCAGGACACTCTTGATGGTCTAGGAGAAACTCCTCAGTATTTGAGGGGATACCTGGAATTTCATCAAGCGTCTTGCCTTCCTCTGAGTGAGAAACCAGGGTAGTTAAAGGGAAATGGAAACACTTTTCAAACTGCTTTCCATGCGACAATATTCCCATTAGGAAATGTATTTATCTAGTCTATTTCCAATGTAAACGATCGAGATACGCACATTTATTTTTTGAAATACGTGCCTAATGACCATGGGCGCTTCCATAGCTCCGGGACTTTCCCAGTGACGTCACTGTGTGGGTACGGCTTCCTGGGTCAAAGCTCAATAACAAACAACATGGCGTGCAATGCACCAGTGGTTTACAACAAAAGAAAACGGTCGTCGTCAGGAGCGTATTGTATTGCCCCGGGCTGCACAAATGGATTTTATACGAAGAAGGAAGAAGTACATTTCCATAGGCTGCCACTAAAGGATGAGAAGCTGCTCAAAGCATGGGTTATTTCCATGAAACGGTCCGATCCGCCGCTGAATCAGTACGCACGTGTGTGCAGCGAACACTTTAAAAATGACGATTATGTCCACAAAATGAGGTTTGATGAGTCTGGATGCCTGGTTCAATACAAAACATCGGATTTGAAGCCAGGATCTGTTCCCACAATATTCGATTTCTCAACGTATGCAGTCGGGAACACCGACCGTCCCAGCACGTCGGCCGCGCAAGACAATGACAGTGTCAACAAACGTGAAGTTCGAGCCACCAAACGAGTTGCTTCAGCTGCCGAGAGAGAGGTAAATATTGCAGCACTACCAGATTACTAGCTCACACATGTATTTACTGACACAGTGTGACCTTATTAATTAACGCAATCGCGTCCAAACTAAATGGTAGCTATTATTATGACGTACAATGGAGAATTGGGGGTGTTCTCTAGCTCAACTAATTAAACTGGCATACACACGCTCATCTGTCGAAAACAGCCCTAAAAAGGCTAGTATTGCTGGACTAGGTGGTCAATGGATGGTATTGCCAAGATGTATGAGGTGTTAGAAAATAATACAAAATATATGTCAACTGACCACTGGTACATGTGGATAAAACCAAGGTAATGCTCTTTTCAAAAGCAAAAAAGACACCAGAGCCTGTTTTAGATATTGTAACTACGCAAGGAACAAAACTTGAAGTGGTTACCTGTTATAAATACCTTGGTATCTGGCTTGATGATTGTCTCTCTTTTAAACTTCATGTCAATAACCTGCTTAAAAAGCTGAGGGTTAGGCTAGGTTTCTTTTTCAGGAACAAGTCCTGTTTCTCGCTTGAGGCCAGGAAAAGGCTAGTCAGGCTTTTTACCTGTGCTGGACTATGGTGATTTGATCTATATGAATGCACCTGCCTATTGCCTGAACAAGTTAGATGCCGCCTATCACAGTGCACTGAGATTTGTCACAAATTGTAAAGCGCTTACACATCACTGTGCACTGTATGCCAAGGCAGGTTTACCATCACTCTCTGTACGGAGGCTCAGTCACTGGTACACTTTTATTTATAAAGCTATGTTGGGCAAAATCTGTTCTCTGGTAAAGCAGAAAGTTGCAAGCAGCTATTGTCTGAGGTCGCAGGATGTAGTCTTGTTAGATGTACCAAGAGTAAGGACTGTCTTGGGTAAGACAGCTTTTATGGCGCAGCTCCACTTGCTTGGAACAGCCTACAGTCCAAATTGAAATTGAGCAATTTTATTTCTCTGAATGTTTTTAAGGCACGTCTGCACGAGATGCTTTCTGACACTATGGGTGTTTGTAAGTGTTGGTGAATATGTAAATATGATGTCCTCTATTGTTGTTTTTAAGTTGTTTTTATGTTTCATGTGGAACTAAATTGATACAGGTCTCCCTTGTAAAAGAGATCCATGATCTCAAGGGACCTATCTGTCTAAATAAAGGTTTGAAATGAAATGAAACATGTGGTAGCCTGGTAGGAGTATACTTCATCAACATGACTGCCCATCCTTAGCCCTGCTTGAGTATTTTCTGAACATGTGCTTAATAATAACACAATCCTTTATAAATAATATATTTTGCTCTGAGTAATAACAGTTTGAGAGTTTGCTTAAATAGTCTTCAAAAACAAATATTTTCCTATTTTTTTTCCAACGGCCGAGATACACATAATTATAGGGCATCTCCATGGAGCTCAGGCTGATTGTTTGCTCTCTGATGGGCTGTGGTGGCTCGATCACGTTCTTTTAATTCTTAGGTTTCTATGAACAGTTTCTTTATTTTACCATTATGGAATAATCACATTGGTAAATAGTGGCGATGGGGTTTTTCCGGCCAACTTATCATAGTCATGATTTTGAATATTTCTAGTTCACCTTAACCTGTAACATATTTATATTGTTTTGTTTCAGGTCAAACGAGCTATCCATACTGCTGCAGGATTGTTGTCCTGTCAGACAGAAGATACATCCTGCATAGGTGCTGATGATGCAAGTGATGATTCCCAGGTACTGGAGGCACACACAACTAAACGTGGGCAGTCAGTGACTGTGGCCACACAGACGGAACCACTGGAACCATGCCCGTGTAAAACTGTGACTTTGGTGAATGTGCAGACTGGGACCGATGACATCAACAACAGTCAGTTGCTCAGTCATGATCATCCATATTGCGTCAGCAGGGACATTGCAGGTGGATCCGCCACAATTCCACCTGTAGATGCAATGGCCAAAGCACCACCGAGTCCAACACCTGATGTGTCAATGCCTGAAGAAGATGCTTCCAGCTCTGGGGAGAGCATTCGAGGGACAGAGCCTTCTTCGTCGGACTACAGCCCTAATGAAGATGACATTATACAGAATGATGGCGAAGACAGCGAGGATGATGGAGAACATTCAGTGGATGGCGGAGAAGATCCAGTGTCAGACAAAAAATATCTGGTATCCCATGCACAACTGATGAAGCTGTTTTGTGTATGCAACTTTGCCGGATGCGGAAAATGTGTGATCAGCAGGCCGTACTGTTCAGCCAAAGGCTTTGGACTGACAGTGAAAACTGACTGCATAGATGGCCATGAGTTTGTGTGGACTTCTCAACCCCTCTTAAATGGCACAATGTCCTGCAACCTGTTAGTGCCAGCCGCGATTTTCCTGACTGGAAATGCTTATGGCCCATTTTCTGAGATATGCCAGTGTCTGGGCCTGGAATCACTCTCGACAAGACACTGCTATAACATCCAGAGAGTGTATGTGCTGCCTGAAGTTACCAGTGTCTGGAACTTGCACAATGAGGCAGTGATGGCAGCAACTGGCGATCAGGTTGTCACTGTGTCAGGCGATGGGCGATGTGACAGCCCTGGTCATTGTGCTACGTTTGGAACGTACACCATGCTTGATATCAACTCAAAGCTCATCATTGCCCAGCAGACAGTGAAGGTGACAGAGGTGAAAAAAAAGTGGCTGGCTATCAAACCCGTGTGATAGAAATTGAAGATGTTGGCTTTATTACATTTAATTTATGGTAAATATGGAGCGTTCATCCAAGGCCTTTGGCACTCTACAGAAAGTGGTCATGGACAAGAGACTGTTGAAAAAACTAGATAAGGTATTGTCTTAATTGCCCTTCTTCATTTATATATTCTGGCCTTATAAATTCACCACTAAGCAGTATATTTATCTAAAGAGAATATATTCAACGGATGTAGCCCTGAACAAACAGTAAAATATGAAATTGAAAATATGTAAAAAAATAAATACAAACACATGCATAATTAATATCAGTATTTGAATTATCCACCAACCATGGGTGATTATTCAATAGTGATGTTTGAGAATTGCATGTCTGGCATCTCTCGACTCCAATAGTTCGCAATCTGACAAATTAAGTAATAACAAAAATGCTAAATAATGCTGACATTCATGACCCACTCTGTTCAATTGCAGGTTACAGAAGGGATCCATACTGGCGAGCTGGAGAGCATCCATTCTTTGTATACAAAGTACGTTCCAAAGCGCAAGAAGTTCACGGAAGAGAGCTTTCAGGCACGCCTTCGCCTCGCTGCATTGGATCACAACCACAACATCGATCGTGAGCAGGCACAGACCAAGAAGGGGGCACTGCAGTTCAAACTGCAGTACTCGAAGCCTGCTGAAGGATATGTGGTGAAGGCGATGAAGACACCAAAAAGCTACAACTTCCGAAGAGAAATCATGGTCGGGGTAGTCGATAGGTGTTTATCAGCATCGTCCATGAGGTCCGAACTTGCAGAACACCGTCATACAGATACAGAGAAGGAGAAAAGGACACTTGGTGCGCATAAAGGCCTGGTAAAACCATCGAAGGAGGATGCTGTGGCACACCACCTAAGTCGATTTGTGAACAAGTAATGTCGGTCTCTATGTGTCTGTCGTATATATGAAGTCAGCCTGTGGGGCTCTGTGGCAAATAAATAAAGGACGTCTATGGCTGAAGTAATATATGCTGGTAGTATTTGTATATTATTATTTGAAGGGTAAAAACCTTGGTTCAGGAAAATGGTCTTTATTACTTTATGAACATCGAGCACTGAAAAACATTTGTAGAATCTAGTGAGATACATGTATATGCTTGATAATATAAGTTGTAAATACTGTTCTGATATATCACAAACATTGTATGAATGGTTCCATTATCAAAGTAGAATTTTCTTCGCTAGCCTAAATGTCACGATTTCACTGTCAAAGATTTTCCTTCCATGCATGGAATCATTGGTCACATCATATCCCTCCAGAATATTCAAATCCTTTGTAGGTTACTGATGGGTAGTGACTTCGTATCCGATTCACAACACAGGCAGGTATCGGCACTCTGTTCCCTTTTCCAAGGAAACCTCTAGTCCAGATGGTGAATTGCCGATAAGCTGTTAGTCTGTAGAGGCTGAAATAAATAGGATACACCTATAAATACAAATCATTTAATTTAAAACAATTATATATTTTTAAATAGGGCCTACACTTACTCGCTATTTATTGGTCGTTCGAGGGTTGCTGCACGCACGTCTCGTAGCGATACCATTGCGATCGCCAACATATCATTCTCGATGGAAACCATAGGGAACAGTCGGTGTTCCATGATACACTGGAGATTATTCCCGTCTGAATTGAGCATGTGGTCGATACCAATTCCCCTGCAACATCTACATTCATTTTCCGATGGCATAACCACACAATTGTTACATGTACACCAATCTGTGTTGTCCATTCGTCCCGGGTTTTGAGCAACATCTTCTTCCTCTGAGACCGAGTCGGTACTGGAACTGGTGGTATCCCACTCGGCGAGTTCAGAACCGTCGGTA
Source organism: Pogonophryne albipinna (assembly GCA_028583405.1). Taxonomy (NCBI): domain Eukaryota; kingdom Metazoa; phylum Chordata; class Actinopteri; order Perciformes; family Artedidraconidae; genus Pogonophryne; species Pogonophryne albipinna. The sequence continues at coordinate 504,767 of JAPTMU010000027.1, read as the reverse complement.
CTTTCGGCGGATTCCGGATCGTATGCCACTCTAGTATTTGACCGAATCGGTTCATAAGCATAGGCCATGGGATGCCTGGTAACTGTAGATGCTTCCACATCAATGTCATCTCCCGACGAATAGTCAAATTCATCGTTCAAAACGCCGATCTCATTACAAAATTCCTCCATCGCTGCCATATCTGCTACGTTGTGTTGACTTCCGGTATGGATACCCGGAGCGAGGACCCACACAGTGACGTCACCATTTGGGACTCCCCTAATGGCAGCGGCCTGGTCCCGGAATTCCCCACCCGGCCGGCGGATAATTAATTTTCTTTTGGCGAGTAATATCATATACAATAAATATTACGATCAATATCCATTGTAAAATGAATAAACTATCGGAATATTAAAGCTGTAATGGTGTTTCCTTTCCCCTTTAAAGAGGACATATTCAGGTACACATTTTCAGGTTCATATTAGTACTTAGTGTCTGGACATGTCTCCATGCTTTAATGTTCACAAAGCTCTTTATTGTCCTCATACTGCCTGTGCTGCAGCACCTCTTTTCACCCTCTGTCTGAAACCAGAGCCCAGTCTGCTCTGATTGGTTAGCTGGCCTGCTCTGTTGTGATTGGTCAACCGCTTAGAGATTTTCAGAAATGTCCCGCCCCTTAGCCAAGTACTTTCAATGTGATGGAACATTCTCCAATAGGAGCACAAGTGTTACATAGTGATGTCACTATGTTATGGAATTGATCTAAGGAGACTCCAAAAGCATTATAGGGCCTCTTTAAAGCTGTACACCCTGATAATATTGCTCAGAAGGCAAGGGTGGGACATCCTTCTGGGATTGCCCTCCTTGCTTACTTTACTGCTCTTACATTGTATCCCTGTGATTGGCCATTACCTGACATCTTGCATCACTGGGGGGCATGCATCATAGTTTACCTGCATACTTAAGGTCATATTAGTTCTGATCAACACTGGGAACCATGACTGTGCAGAACACATCTGTTACAGGTTCTTTGTTAACACATAGTTCCAGCTGCCTCTCTGTGACCGTGCCTCCTTTCACAAGAAGCATTTCTCTTCTCAGCCCTCAGTTATCATGCTGACGTCTGAAAGCTCCATAAGGAATAAAACGAGAATGAAACAAAGCAAAAGAGGCACATGAGCAGTGAATCTCCAGTGAAGTGGCATGTGAAAGAAAAATGTGCTGAGCTGTTTGGCTGTGCTTCAATACACCCCCAAGCTACTTACAAGTATGTTTATGTTGTAAGAGCAGTTTGCTGTGGTTCTCTGTCAGCTGTCACACTCATATCTCTGCACTGTGAGCTGTGAAAGCTTTACTCAAGTTCTTTCAAACTAACTGCTACACCCACGTGCACACACACACACACACACACACACACACACACACACACACACACACACACACACACACACACACACACACATTCTGGTGCACTCTGCAGCTCGTCTATTATGTGGAATGGAACGGAATGCAATGTATTGTTTAAATTGTAATGTGTTGAGGACATTCGAAGGCATTTAAAAAGCATTGAGGAATTGGAGTCTCCTCCATTCTCTGAAGAAATGCATTAGTCTCACAAAACGTTCTTCAAAAGAAAAGCAATGCAGTCCATTTGTCATAACATTATATTCACAAATGTTGCCACTTGTGTCTGATGCGGTTTTTTATGCTGCTACACAAGCGACTGCATTCAATAACATCTTCGCCAGAATGATGCATTTGCAATTTGGGGAAATGTATTAACTCCTGTCCAGAGTCCACAGTTTGGTTCTGGATCACTAACTGGTATGTTTTTATTTACAAAGCTCAACTTGGTCAAATGTATACCTATCTTGTCTTTTAAAGACAGAACAGATCTGTGAATAAAGAGTGAGGTTGTTCTGCACCTACTGCTACACACTGATGTTAAACTGTAAAGAAGTATTTCTGAAAGAATTTAACATTATCGTGAATTTTTTGATATACATTTATGGAGTGTGCAAAGAATTTATCTGAGGGTTCTTTATGTAACTCAATTGTGTTTTTATGTTATTTATTTTTTGCCGCTGTTATTCCTGGCCACGTTGTCCTTGATAAATATAGATCTCAGTAAGAAAAATCTGGTTGATTAAAGGTGAACATTATAATTAAATATGATCTTATCCTGATGTAACATTTAAATTAGAGCAATACTCAGAAACTGTATACAGGCATAAAAAGAGAAATGTATATCTGTGTAGTAAGGGGGAAGTTAACTGATGAGCAGGTAGAAGAGCAGGCTGACAGACAGAAAGCAAAGACACAGGGAGAAAAACCAGAGGGGAAATCCAATAACACGAGGATAAATCCAGTGGAAGACAATGTGGTGGGAAACAAGAGAAAACTGAGGGTCTATGAGATGATTCATTTTTCGCCTCACGAAGACAATACAATGGAAACAAGAAGCTGCCCGATTGTCTTAGGAAGGCAACACGACTACGTGAAGCCCTCGCAATGCCGTTGTGTAGCCATCGTATTATAGTACGATGACATCGAGATGGGACCACGGTGTGCAATGTTTCCTTGCAGATCGCTTCTCTGGTTGTTTTATTGCACAACAGAATCATGTAAACATATTATGTAAACAACCAAATTTGTGTTCTGTGAAACTGAAAAGGATATTACTTTGTTTTTGTTACTTTCGTTGCAGTTGTATGTCTTAAATGTAATTTAGGTTAACTTCCTGTTTTATTTAGATGCTTTTATTATGAAGGCGAGTTTACGCTGTTGATAGGAAGTTGTTGTTGCTATGGAAACAACATGACGGCAAAAACGTAATATCTTCTACATATAAAGATGGAGAAAGTAAAGAACAAAGTCTGAATATATCAGTGACCATTTTTATTATATACAATCTCAGCAGTGGTAGGGGAGAGAGGAGTATTTGTTTGGATCTTGTTTTCATTTATTTTACTTTTGTTTGATTTTGGAGAGGTAAGTTAAGGGTACTTTGTGCTTACATTTGAATGTTCTTTGTCACTGATTTTTCTTGGGTGTGAGGAGTGCACATTGCATGTTATGCCTAGGTTCCCCATAATAGGGTAGTCCAGAAGTTAGGGTTGGGCTATATATTAGTTTTAGGAGACACAACAACACCTTTTAAACGTTTGACCAAAAGAGTGTGTATCCATATTTCTAGCTTTGTGTGGAGACAGTTTGAACTCAAACAGAATGTCATGCATCTGACCCCTGGTCTTTTTAAAGCATAAGCATTAAGGCTAGAAATGCCCTAAAGAAAAGACTAGCAGCAGAGTGTCTGTGATAGCCATCCTATTCCACAGCAGTGACACCAACACAGGTATCTCAGCTGACACACACATTTCACCCTTTATGAGGCTGTGTGTATTCCACAGACGAGGATGATAAGCTGGTCCGCGTGCCGCTCTACAGCCATCACTAACTGCCATCTCACCGCAGACGGAGAATAGAGGTGTCAGGTTCATCTGAGGATAAGTGTGTGCGGGTGATCTCCACAGCGCAGGCTCTCACCCACAGAAAATGCTGGAAAGTAAAACCTGACTTCAACATGCTCCCTCATTAGGGAAAGGCTCAATACCTCACTGTGATGTATGTGCACTATCTGTGCCAGGGACAGCTACAGCAAACACACACACACTCCAAGACAAGCGAGTACATGTTTGCATGCACACACACAGAGTCAGAAATACACCACCGGTGTGCATAAAACCTTCTTTGTCCTCTGTTTACCAGCTGGCTGCTGCTGTTTTATAATTTCATTTCCGTGGTCTTAGGTTGGAGTGTGAACCACAGCCCCGACCTGTGAGCTCATCCAGTGGGCTCCCTTTAAATAAACACTGTGTGAAATCCTGAAGACATTCTGTACATCACAAACCAGCCTCATTGACTTTGGTTTTCACCCATTTTTATTGAAAAATACCTGAATAGTTCATAACCATTTCACACTCAACAACAAAGCCAATGTTCTTTTTTGCTGTATGAAGACTGCTAACATCTTTGATAACAGTCAAGTTGATTCTTCTGTTACAAGCAGGGATACTGAGTCTTCTATAGAAGGTTTGAAGAAAAATGTGCCCAAAATTATTATGAGCAAGACTGTTCGAACAAGAAAAATGGACCCTAGGTTCCTTTAAAATGCCTAGAATTAGCAATATTTACTTTGAGCGAGGCAGTTTCTAACGTATTGTCACCTCAAGGCCAAGTCAGGGCTGCCTTTGGCTTTGAATCTTATTTGACTGACTTTTCGGTCAACTCTCCTGAGGGCACGTGTCCAGCGTCTTTTGTGTTTCCAATGAGAACAGAGCGCATGCCACCACATGAAAAAGCGCTGCACCCAGAAACTTTTTTCCAAGCTCTCCACTTTTTTGTTCGCCCGCTCCAAGCATTCCGAGTTGAATATATTTAAACTTTTCAGAAAAGTGCTGTTGACGACACTGCAGAATAGGAAGAGAAGCTTGTTTTTTATGGCAGTGTCTGCTGGAAGGAAACTATCATAACCAAGACAAAAAAAGCATGTTTCCTTGAGGGGATCGGTGGGTGCTGCTGTCGGTGAGACTTTACTCGTCTTCCTCGCTGTACGGCTGTCAGACTGAGCGGTGAAGCTCATTCAGACAGAGTGTGAGAGCAGGAACCTTCCAGATGGTGCTCATGGTGACAAATGTCAAAATAAATATTAAGTAGCAATAATACACATTCAACGGGACGAAGCTAGTCGTACAACAGCAGTGATAAGTTGTCGAGATATTGTTGTCATAGAAACAATAAACAAGCCCTGGGAGTGTTTATTTTTATGAAACACCTGAAGCAGGCACTCCCCAGCGCCTTTCTGCCAAGAGAAGACACGTGATAGGTGGCATTTTTGATGAGTTTGCCAACGCTTCTCATGGGTTATTTGGAAGGGCATTGAGGGATGTAATTTGTATATTAAATAAAGTGGTTTTCCACCACACCTTGACTCGACTTTTAGACCAAACTGTTCAAATATCCTGCAGAACTACACAGCACCACACAATAAAACATGAAACAGTTCAATAAGTCATGTGATTGTGGGCAAACCGGTGTTGCACTTGCAAGTCATGTCTGCTCCTTAAGTTTTTATTATGTTCTGCAGAAAATAGCTCCTAAAAAACAGTGATGTTGTGTGACGTTGAATGTGGAAGCAAATGTTTTCGACCATTACATCAGTGAGCTGGAGTAAAGAAATTCCATTCACTTTAACTTTTATTGGTAAGCATTAATCTCCAAACAGAATGTCTAAACAAAGACATTCAAATAATAAAGTCTGGCTGGATACCACCGGAACAGACAAGCAAATGTGTTATTGATATGGGAGAACCAAACTTAAATATAATACTGTGGTTATTCATTGGTTCATCTCTTTGGTTGACAATATTTCCTCTCGCATGTTTCCAATACTGATTTCTCGTACAGATTTGATGGAGTTGATTAATATTACAGCTGAAATCCATCTGTGCTCAGCAGGGTCGACGCTTTGCAGCCAGGCAGCAGACCCTCAGGTGTCCCTCTGTCTGAACTAGAAAACTAGGGCAGGTCATCTCTCTCTCACACACACACACACACACACACACACACACACACACACACACACACAGTCTAATTAACAGTATGTGCTGACCTCCTGCGTGTCTGAGAGTCTGAGAGAGGCTGTGTATCGTGTTTCATTTGAAAGGAAGCTGAAATGCAGAGTTTGGTTTCTCCCTCTCCATAACCATGAACATTTCACCCGTTACCTTGGTGGCACGAATTCTGATTCTGATGAGCTAGATTAAACTGTAATTTATATATTATGATATGTATATAAGTTTCTGCTACTGTAATATATATACTGTAAGTCTATATTTTTCTGCTGTAGTATTTTGGTCTTTATTTTGGTCAGTTTAACTTATCTAGAACATTTTATATTGTGTTTTATTTGTCGTTTAAAGAAAAAAGATGGACTTTTATTAATCCCTCGTGGGGAAATTGTTTCTCTGCATTTGACCCATCCTAGTGTTAGGAGCAGTGTGCTGCCATTCTGAAAGGCGCCCGGGGAGCAGTGTGGGGAACGGTGCCTTGCTCAGGGACACCTTGGTAGCACTTGGTCTTGCTGGGACTTGAACTGGTGACCTTCCAGTTGCCAAACCAAGTCCCTATGGACTTCGCCACCACCGCCCCGTTTATGTCCTTTCTGCTGTAGATATGTATATATAATGTATAAATAAATATGTTTTTATTTCTATTTTATTATGTTTGTACTTTATTCCACCTTTTAAATATTTGAATGTCTGAACACACTGCTGCTGTAACAACATATTGCAATTGTTTTCTATTTATCCATCTATTACATATAAATATATTAGTATAAGCCTTTTCATTCTTAGTATTAGACTGACACCATAAACACACATATAATAATAGAATAATCAACGTCTAGTGATGGCCGAGGTGTTTTACCCTAACCTCTTAAGCCCTCGCCTTAGGAAAAAGGGCTAAAATAAGCTACCCAGAATGCATTAGGAACAGCTCTTCAGCCTTAAACATTTCTGCTCACATTTGAAAGATAAGAAGCTTAAGAATAAAGGTCATTGTAAGCATAAATATTCATTACCGTTCAAGCGTTAATGGAAATGTACTATAGGAAAAAATAAACTTTATTTAATTTAAAGTGAAAATCCCAAATACAATATAACCACTGTTCCAGGGCTAATGTCTGGTTTACTACAACTGGGGGTGTTGTTTTGGCACTGTTCATTACTTTAATGTTGACACTTAACTGAGAGTTTTACCTTTAGTATATTATTTATATCGGATATTAATTAGCCAGTTTGAAAGTAACAAATGCTATGGTAACATTTAGAAATCAGAAACAGGTTTATTGCCAATAAGGTTGACACCTATGAGGAATTTGCCTTGGTGTATAACAGTGGTCGCCAACAGACCAGTCGATCGCGAGTGTGGTGCGAGTAGATCGCGCGCACCGTTAAAAAAAAAGTAACAAAAGAAATACAAGTTAAAAAAAAATCTTCCACCACCCCGTTAGCAGGTGCCACTTGATGGACGTATATTTGAGACCTTCCCTGTCGCTCCCGAAAATCCTGGATGTACACAAATACAATATGAATTATTAATTGTTGTTTTTACGAGCCCCCTTGAATCAGCCGTATGCGTAGACTACTGACCAATGAGATACAAGAAGTGAGCGGGCCCGTTAACTGTTGCATACATCAATATTAAAATAAGATAACAGTTAGATAAAATGGTGGAGGCTCTACGAAAGAAGGCGAAAATCTACCATTTCCATGAAGAATGGGAAGAGGAATTTATTTTTACGATGGTGAAGGACAAGTGTGTCTGTATGTTGTGCCACCAAACGTAAGCACTGGTGAAAAGAGGAAATCTGGAGCGGCATCACAACACCCATCACCAGACGTACTTTTCGCTGCAGTTTAATGAGTCCCTGGATGTAACGGACACAGCTCAGCTTGTTGTGTTTGTCAGAATGGTTTTCCGGGATTCTACCACAAAGGAGGACTTCCTCACCCTTTTGCACTTAAAGGAGAGGACGAGAGGTGAGGACATTTACAGCGAGTTTAAAAAATAAATCCTCGAAAATGACATTCCCATTCATAAAATGGTGTCAATTACTACAGATGGTGCCCCGGCAATGCGTGGTGTACACGTAGGTTTTATTGCACTGTGCCGCAAGGATCCTTCTTTTCCCCACTTTGTGAATTATCACTGTGTGATTCACCAACAGGCCTTGGTTGGAAAGATAGTGGACTTTTCCAATGCAATGACACTGGTGGTCAAACTGGTCAACTCGATAAGGGCAAAAGCGCTTCAACATCACTTATTCAAGGCATTATTGGACGAGTTTGATGCGTCTTACGGAGACCTACTCCTCAATCAATGTCAATCAATGTTTATTTATATAGCCCAATATCACAAATGTTACATTTGTCTCAGTGGAATTCACAGTTTGTACAGAATATCAGTATGACAATACGTCACCCTCTGTCCTTAGACCCTCACATCGTACAAGGAAAAACTTCCAGAGAAAACCCCACAGTTTAAAGGGGAACATGGGAGAAACCTCAGGGAGAGCAACAGAGGAGGGATCCCTCTCCCAGGACAGACAGACGTGCAATAGATGCCGTGTGTAAATTGAAAAGATAATACATTTGCAACATAGGTAGTCCAAATGTTTGGAAATGCATGCGTGTATAATAGGAAGATGAATCCACGAGGATATCCATCCAGGACCTATGATCCAGGACCACAGCCACGACTAAAGATCCAGGGCTCGCAATCCAGGACACAGGACCGGAGGATCATCCATGACTCCGGATCCCGGCGTATATAGACACCAAAAAGAAAGAAATTTGGGGAAGCTGGGTTAATCGGAACATGAGAGTACACAGGTATAGACAGAGAGAAGGAAGAAGTAAGATGTCCCCCGACAAATTAAGCCTATCAGCAAAACTAGGGGCTGAATCTAATCAGCCCTAACTATAAGCTTTATCAAAAAGGAAGGTCTTAAGCGCACTCTTAAAAACGGATAGGGTGTCTGCCGCCCGAACACAAACTGGAAGCTGATTCCACAAATGTGGAGCTTGATAAGAAAAGGCTCTGGCTCCCATTGTACTTTTAGAGACTCTAGGAACAACCAACAACCCTGCATTCTTGGAACGCAATGCCCTAGTAGGACAGTAGGGTATAATGAGTTCTTTAAGGTAAGATGGCGCCTGCCCATTAAGGGCTTTGTAGGCGAGAAGAAGAATTTTAAATGCTATCCTGTGTTCTATAGGGAGCCAGTGTAAGGCAGCCAGAATAGGAGTAATGTGGTCCCTTTTCCTAACTCTGGTTAGTACACGAGCTGCAGCATTTTGAATCAGCTGAAGCGACTTGACTGACTTCTTGGTACACCCTGATAAAGAGTTACAATAATCCAGCCTTGAAGTAACAAATGCATGCACTAGTTTCTCTGCATCGTTTTGAGGCAAGATATGCCTGATTTTTGCAATGTTACGTAGATGGAAGTAGGCGGTCCTTGAAATTGATTTTATGTGGGCGTTAAAGGATAAATCCTGATCAAATATAACACCAGGATTCCTTACAGTCTCACTGGAGGCCAAATTAATGCCATCCATAGTTAGTATATCTTCAGATAATTTGTTTCGTAGATTCTTCGGGCCAAGTACAATAACTTCAGTTTTGGTCGTGTTTAACATCAAAAAGTTTAAGGTCATCCACGGTCCTTGAGGCACTCTTGAATTTTATTTAGATGATTAATTTCTCAGGCTTGATTGATAAATATAGTTGAGTATAAGGATGAAAATGTACAGAATGATTCCTTATAATATTGCCTAACGGAAGCATATATAATGTGAACAAAATAGGTCCGAGCACTGAGCCCTGTGGCACTCCATGGCTAACTTTGGTTTGCGTGGAAGATTCATCATTGACACGTACAAACTGAGAGCGTTCAGATAGATAGGACCTAAACCAGCCTAAAGCAGTTCCCTGTATGCCAACTAAGTGCTCTAGTCTTTGCAATAAGATATCATGGTCGATAGTATCAAATGCAGCACTGAGATCGAGCAAAACAAGAATAGAGACAAGTCCCTTGTCAGAGGCTATTAGAATGTCATTTGTGACGTTAACCAGAGCTGTCTCTGTGCTATGATGTGTTCTAAAGCCAGACTGAAAATCTTCAAATAAATCATTGTTTTTTAAGTAATCACACAACTGTTTTGCGACTGCTTTCTCAAGAATTTGAGAGAGGAACGGAAGATTAGAAATAGGTCTATAGTTGGCTAAAACCTCTGGATCGAGGTTGTGCTTTTTAAGAAGCGGTTTTATCACTGCTACTTTGAATGATTGTGGAACATAGCCTGATAATAAAGACATATTCATAATATTTAATAAAGAAGTGCTAATTAATGGAAAAACTTCCTTCAACAGCTTAGTTGGAATTGGGTCTAACATGCACGTTGATGGTTTAGAAGAGAGAATCATTGAATTTAATTGTTCAAGGTTAATGGCTGAAAAGCATTCTAGTTTACTATCTAGTGTAATATTAGAACTTACGTTTCCGGGAGCTGTTGATAACACTATACTGGTCAAAGGCAAGAGGTCATTAATTTTGTTTCTAAGAGTAACAATTTTATCGTTAAAAAAGCACATCAAATCATTACTACTGAGTGCTATGGGAATAGAAGTGTCACGGTTGAGTGAAGGAAGCAGGACCCAAATGCAGATAACTCTGATAAACCTTTATTTCAAGGATAATGAAACTAACATAGACAAAACAGAACACTCACCGGTGAACTCAGTCATCAACAAAAGACGAACCAACACTGAACACAGGACGAGACAAGACTAAATACAGGGAGGGGTAATCACGAGACGAGAAACAGCCGGGCAGGGGAGGAGAAACACAAGGGCAACAGGTGAACACAATCAGACAACTAGACACACCAGGGAAACTAACGACGGGAGGAAAAACACAGGGAAAAGGACCAGACAAGAACCCAGGAGGAAAACATGACAGCAAACACCCAAACATACAAAACTACAAACGTGACATAACATGAGAATCGTGACAAGAAGGCTCAATCGAGCTGTGGCTCTCTGTCAGCCTGGCTACAGTGCTGAAAAGAAATCTTGCATTATTCTTATTCTCATCTATTAATGAAGAGTAGTCGGCTGCTCTCGCTTTACGCAGTGCTTTCTTCTATTCATTGAGAGTAATATGCCAAATTAAACGAGATTCTTCAAGTTTAGTGGAATGCCATATCCTTTCAAGTTGTCTCGACTTTTGCTTTATTTTGCGGGTTTCGGCATTATGCCATGGAGCTAATCTATGTTGTTTTATTTTCTTCTTTTTCAAAGGAGCAACAGAGTCTAATTTTATTCGCAGCGCATCTGTAGCACGATCAACAACATGATCAATTTGGGGTGGTGTAAGGTTTGTATAAGTTTGCTCCCCTACATGCAGACATGCTATCGAGTTAAGTATTGGTGGAATCTCTTCCTTAAATGTGGCTATAGCACTAACAGATAGGTTTCTGCTGCAGGAGCTTTTGACTAATGTTTTGTAGTCTAGTAACAGTACTTCAAAAGTTACTAAGAAATCGGATAAAGCAGGATTATGCGGTTCGACTAATAGTTGCTCAATTTCAATACCATAAGTCAGAACAAGGTCGAGAGTGTGATTATAGCAGTGGGTTGGTTTATTTATACTCTGACAGAAACCAACAGAATCTAATATAGAGTTAAATGCAACAGTAAGGTTATTTTTATCATCGTCAACATGAATATTAAAGTCACCTACGATAATTACTTTATCTGTTTTAAGAACCAAAGTTGATAAAAACTCAGAGAATTCTGATAAGCATTCTGAATAAGGACCTGGTGCACGGTACACTGTAACAAATAAGATTGGCTGCAAAGTTTTCCAGGTCGGATGCGTAAGACTAAAAACGAGGCTTTCAAAGGAGGTATAATTTCATTTTGGTTTAGTATTGATAAGTAAACTTGAGTCAAAGATTGCTGCAACTCCACCTCCTCGGCCCATGCCTAATTTAATTGTCCTTGGGCAGACACACACACCGCTAATATTGGGTATTTTATTGGGTTCGGGATTCCTATGGATGACTGCCTAGGAGAGAGCGCAGAGAAGCGTGTAAGACTGCTCCTCCATGCTGACGTGCGGTGGTTGAGTCGCGGCAAAGTCCTGCAGCGGTTTGTTGACTTGCTACCGGAGATTAAAATGTTTCTGTCGACAAGGAATGAGGAGCACAAGGAACTCTCAGATGACGCGTGGCTACTGGACCTGGGGTTTCTGACAGACCTAACGGCGAAACTGAACGCACTCAACAATGAGCTCCAGGGAAAAGACCGACACATGCATCACATGATAAGCGCAGTGAATGCGTTTAAGGCCAAGCTTGGTGTCTGGACTTCACATCTGGGGAACAGGAGGCTGCATCACTTTCCCAACCTGGAGAACATGTCACAGGCCATTAAAGACAAGGAGGCTTTTCACCCTGAGCAGTTCTGTTCTCACCTGGACAAAGTGGCCAACGAGTTCAGCCGGCGTTTTGGTGAGTTACATTTGATGGAAGATATTGCTGCTTTCATTTCAAATCCATTCCAGCCCATTGACATTGAACAGGTGACAGATAAATTCCAAGAGCTGTTTACTTTGCCAAGTGGAGTTGACATGGAGATGATTGATTTGCAAAATGAGATAGAGCTGAAATGCAGGTCAAGGGAGAGTGGCTTTTGGGGACTTGTCAGCAGAGAGAAGTTTCCGCTACTCACTGCATGAGCACTTATGGCGCATTTCCACTACAGCGCGGAGCTCGCTTTAAGCGTGACGTGCCGTGCCCGTTTTTGGTTGCCTTTCCACTTGGCGTTGTTCCGGCTAGCGGGTACTATTTCACAGTTTTTCTTGCCCCATAAAATCGAGGTTCTTTCCGGGCCAACAACCAGGCTGAGTCGGGCTGAGTATGCTAAACTAGAAAGAGAATCACTGTCAAGGGGACTACAACTACAACAAGATGAACATATTTTACCGTGATTAAATTGCAATACACGTTTCAAAATGATGCCGAAGTAACAACATACTGATACCGGTTAGTAAAAACCATGAATTAATGCTTTGACAAGTCATCAGACAGACGGCAGGCGAAAAACCTTTTAGAATGCTTGTTTTCTAAATGGAGCTTGGCTAAGCTAACGTTATATATGCTCCGACCGTCCACACTCACAACAACGGCCTATACAGACATAAATAAACCAGCGACTGTATTCTCCATGACACAGACAGTCTGTGGTTTGTACTTGTTTAACTTTTGTCTAGTTTCTGAACAGATATGAGGAGCTGTGAGCTCTGAGTGCTAACAGCTAACGGCTGATGTTGTTTTTCTGTGGTGCTCATTGAAGATGACGTCACGGCTCCGCCTACACTGCGTTACTATAGTTACTGCCCCAGCTACTAAACTGTAATGGAAACACAACATAAAGTGAGCCAGTCCTAACAAGGCCTAACGAGGCCTAGCCATACCGAACGAGGCCCTGTAGTGGAAATGCACCATAAAAGTGAGCGCCTACTTTGGATCCACTTACCTCTGAAATGGCTTTTTCACAGATGAAAGTAATCAAGTCAAAGTACAGGAGCCGCCTTACTGACAGACACCTGACAGACTGCCTCAGACTGGCTGTCTGTAGCTATGAGCCAGACTACAAAGCCCTCACAGACAGCGTTCAGTCGCAGCCCTTTGGCATTATGAAAAGGGATGCTGCACTTAGCTCTATGCACGGATAAAAAATGTTGTTGTTAAAAATTGTGTTAAAATAACTAGTTTTAATGCTAATGTTAAGCCTTACAGTTAAAATGGCACTTTATGTTATCTGCTCACTGCAAGATGTTGTTTTTTTCTTTGTTGTTGTTGCTGTCAAAAAATAATTGACTAATTCACTCAAACAAATGGAAAATAAGCTACTTACATTTATATTTAGGATTGTAATGAATGAATGAATGAATGAAACTTAAAATGATAGGTATGATGCGGTTTAAAATATATATATTAGGGTTAGCCTAACCCAAACCCTTTTTTGTCAGTTATGTTGTGTTCTTGGTTGAATCAAATTGAAAGTTGCACCCAATGATTTTATGTAATTCAGATGCAATTAGCCTATATCAAAGACCTCAAATTGGAAGCACTGTCTGGGCTGTCTTTTTCACTCAATTCTGCAATAGTAGATCTCGCCTTTCACCAAGGCTGAGGTCGGGGATCTTGGGCTCAAAAAGGACGGTGGCCACTGGTGTATAAGGTCCAATCATACAGTATATACACAGTTAAAGAAGATAACTGAAAGAAAAGGACCACAAGGACGAAAAAAACTGCGAAAATAAAATGGAATATTTGCAGTGTTGGGATGTAAAGTGGAAAGCTTTGCAGATATTTACTGGGCACAATTATAGATTTATGTCAGTGTTGACTGTAAAACGGTATGTTCTGAACAAGCCTGCCAAAGGTGCTTATCTTATGATGAAGAGCAATTGAGACATTATCTTATTTTCAGAATTACTTTGTACCAGCCTGTGATATCTCCTCCCACTCGGCAGCTGTAACATTCCTGTACACAGTACAAGGTCCCAGGCATAATTACCTGCATTAAGCAGCTCTGTAGAGTCTCTCCACACACACCTGCACCACCATCCAGATGTTCCTAACAACCATTTCCCCTGCAGAACTAATAATTACGCTCCCTATAGCTTAGCTCTTCAGATATTCACCATCCCTGCCACTGGGATACAGTCAGAGCTCTAAATACCTTCCAGTGCATTGTTGCCATTTCACAGGTCTAATCCCCAATCCACTGACCTGTCGACACATGTACCGCCACGCAGACACATGAGGTTCAACGGGATCGTAATAACAATATTCACAGCTTAATCTCAGGGTGCACAGGCTAGGACATGCTACACAATATAAACAAAGAGCTGAACCCACTGTACCTGGACAATTGTGTGTGTGTGTGTGTGTCCCTCAAAAGGCTGTGTCAACACTAAATAATGGAACAATGATTGCTCTCATCCAGTGCTGTCTTTAATTACAGCACACAGAAAACAACATGGTGTTACCTCTGAGTCTGACCTACTGTCTGAGGGAGGAGAGAGGGAGACAGCAGAGCTTTTTCTCCTGGAAAAGTTGTTTCTTTGTCCGTGATGTGACGCAGTTGCCAGAGATAAGACCTGAAGATAAGTGAGACAGAGAAGGTGAGGGGAACCTGAGCGGCTCTCAGAAGACAAACAAGACGGGACACACAATACGCTCCTTCTCCTGCCCTTCACATCACCCCTCAGGGATTCATACGGTATCTTTTTTGATTAATGGACATTGCATCAGATACATTGATCTGCTGTGCAAAGAATAAATGTGACACCGGTTTGATTTAGCTCCAAATGCCGAGAGAGACACTTTCTTTCCCCAGCTCTGCCACAGGCTCCTACATTGACATAGTGCAACTCTTTGTTCAGTAACATTTCATTTAGATCAATTATGCAAAGTTTTTACCTATTAATCTTGGATTTCAACCCATGTTTCATTTTTGAGGGGGGATACTATTTAACATTTCTAGGAGAGATGACTGCCTTCAGGCGCAGAGATGATGTGCATGTAAAGTTGTTCTGCTTCCTTCATGCTCTTAAAGATCACAGCACAAGTTCCAGTCAGATTACGAAACTTCACTGACTTAAGGGTGCTCCCTTCAGCAGAAGTTTGAAGTCAAAACGTATTAACATGTAATATGTGTTAACCGGTCAAAAATGTAAATACAAACAATAATCTGTCATTAATCACAAGTTTCAAATACTCATATGTACTTGTATTTTGAGGAGAGAGAGAGACATATGTGAGCTGTAATAAAGAAATACATACTGTTCAGAGGGTTTTTTACTTGTTTATAACTTGATTTCTGAATGATTGGCCTACTGGAGAATGTTGGAGTTGAAACATGGTAATGGGATTACATTGGGTTTATTGTTAATGCGTTTTCCAGTTTAGCTTTAACTTGATCATTAACGCGTTGACAGTCGTAGAAAAAAAAGCTTCATCACACATTATCTTATTTATGATTAATATAAGACTAAAATTGCCCAATCATCTTCTTCAATCTTTCTGTTCTCTCCTGGGAAGAGTTGATCATTCAAGGGAATTATTTCTCTCTGTGTGTTTTCAGTAGTTGCCCCTCTCACACTGTGAGCAGCAGCTGAGCACACTCACAGGAGTCTTTCTGCTACAACCTGCTACAAAGACCAGATAGGCTGCTCTGAAGCTAGGGTGCAGCGTTGGAGCTAACGTGCTAATGTTGAGAAGGTATATAACAACACATATAGAATACAAGAAATATGCGATAAGACTAATTATTGTCAGATCAAGTCTAAAAATGGTCTTTTGCAAAACTAAGATACAAGGAAACAGACATTTAACACAACATTACAATCACTGAAGACAATATGTTCAAGACTCTTTAACTTACATTTGACGTGATGCCTAACTCTGTATTTCATTTGAGGATTGACAGAAGCACAAAAAAGTGCTTCATTCGAACAATTAAATTGTGGGACCCTGTATCACCGAGAATATTCAAAGATATCCGAAGACCAGCAGCTTGATCAACGGCTCCGAAAGTGAATGAAGCACAAACTACCTCCAAAGACCCTGCCACTGTTTGGCAGCCCTGCCATCAGTCAATTAGTGTGGGTTTGTGTGTGAATGTGTGTGTGGGTTTGTGTGTGAATGTGTGTGTGGGTTTTTAGTTTTATTTAGCTTTTATGTTTATTTGTATAGTTACATTACAATTTGGTGTAAATACTTGTCTTTAGCTAAATTGTTTCTTGAAAATCCTTGAATCATTTTTCCTACATTGCAACTTCTTTTTTTAGATTGTTTATGTTCGCACCACCAGATACCAAAGCAAATTCCTTGTATGTGTTAACGTACCTGGCAATAAACTTGATTCTGAATGGGTAAATGTTGGCCTACCTGTGTTAAAGCGCTTTGAGTGGTTAGAACACTTCTAAGCACCAGACGTACAGCTGTGGCTGTGCTTTGTGTTTGGAGCAGGGTGTGTTTTGGGCAGACGATGGGAAACTGAGAGGGGAACACCTCTCTGCTTTATCTATGACTTCACAAAGCGCCGAAACAGAAAGCCTTTCAGCAGGAACAACAGACTTCTTCCAAGAGAAATACAGTAATGTGTGTCTGAACTCTGTTTCTGAGCAACGATTTAAACTGGAGACCATCTTTCTAAGGGATCAAACGGCCGTGACGGCAAATCAAGCCCCCCTCCAACCCCCCTCCAGAACCCTCATTAGACCACACCCATCTTCAAACAAGTTTGGATCTCAACAACACACCTGTAACGTGTTGTGATACAAAATCCGGCCCTGGGCGTGAAGATGGAGCTTTAATCATGTGGGGTTAATGGCCTCTCTCTCAAGATGAAAACAATACCAGCGTCACTGTAGTGGATGTTAAATGCTGTTGGCCCATAATAACAGTATTTGTTTTTAATAATGACGGCATTTCGTTGCTCCTGGACCCACTAATGGCGCTTTTCCACTGCAGCACGGCTTTTTTTTGCTTTTCCAAAGCTTTTTACTTTTTCACCTTTTTTCTGGCCCTCCAAAATCGAGGTTCTTAGCGGGCCAACAACCGGGCTGAATATGCTAAACTAGTGACGTAAACACTCTCGACTGCTGAATGCTCAGAGAGAATCGCTGGCAAGGGGGCTACAACTACAACAAGATGAACATATTTGACCGTGATTTAATTTTAATACATGTTTCAAAATGATGCCGAAGTATCAACATACTGATACCGGTTAGTAAAAACCATGAATTAATGCTTTGACAAGTCTGCAGACAGACGGCAGGCGAAACACCTTTTAAAATGCGTGTTTTCTGAATGGAGCTTGGCTAAGCTAACGTTATATATGCTCCGACCGTCCCCACTCATAACAACATGATACAGACATAAATAAACCAGCGACTGTATTCTCCATGACACAGGCAGTCTGTGGTTTGTACTTGTTTAACTTTTGTCTAGTTTCTGAACAGATATGAGGAGCTGTGAGCTCTGAGCGCTAACAGCTAACGGCTGATGTTTGGTTTTGTGGTTCGCATTGAAGATGACGTCACGGCAGAGATGTTCACAAGTCTTTTTTTGCAAGTCCAAGTCAAGTCTCAAGTCTTTGGTCACAAGTCCAACTCAAGTCTCAAGTCTTTGTGGGGTGAGACTTGATCAAGTCTCAAGTCTTTGGTCACGAGTCCAAGTCAAGTCTCAAGTCTCTAAAAAATAAAAGTCTCATGTCTCTTCTGGTTGTCATAAGCCTTCTATTGTCTGCTGCTATCCAGTCTGTTAAGAATACTGCACAGCTATATCTAAGAAATTCAAAGCATTTACTGTATTATTATCACTCCTATATCTATTAGCATACAGTATCAGTACTGATTAGTTGTTTGTTATATGATCACTTTAAACAGACTATTGCAATGCAATATGAGGAAAAACATCACACTTTAGCTAAATGCAAACAACTTATAAGCAAAACACTTCAGAATCAGAAATCAGTATCACAAATACTTTATTAATCCCCCGCAGGGAAACTGTGTTAAAAGTACTTAAAAGTAAACATTTGTTCTGTGCCATTTGCAACTAAAAAACTATTGCTGCAATATTATCTGAAATATACTGAACTGGCGATATTAAAACATGACCTGTTCCAAAAGAGATATCTACCATTAACACCATTTACCAGCCAAATGCTGGTAAATCATCAAGTGGCTGGTACTGTATGTTTCACGCACCAGCCAAAAATAACAATGGCAATCTATTGAGTGGCTGGTAAAATGTCAACATTCACTAGGCTAGCCATTTGGCCAGTGGACAAAAATGTAAAAATTTGACCTCTGCAACCGTATTGTTTAATTACACTGGGTCTCTAATGACATCTTTTAAGTCTACTATAAATAAACATATTCCTCTATCCTCTCACTCAAACCCAGTGTAATGGTAACCTGATAAACCTGTAACATTAACGTTACGTGGTCAACAATAAACCTGTAACCTGCCTATAAACCGACAGATGTATTTATGTATGTAACTATGTATTTTTCTACGTTTAACGTTAGCCAGTAGATGGTGGCAGCGGAACGTAATAATTAACGTTACCGACCTTTTTTATGTCATGTCAAGAGTTGGATGTCAACGCCACTCAACGCAAACAAGTGTGACAAGCAAACATTCACTCATCTTTTCAAATATTCAGTTACAAAGCTAGTAGCAAGCTAAGTTAACATTACATAGCTGATGCTGAGCTAAACATGTTTGCTAACCGTCCCTATGCGTTCATGTGACTGACCTCTCCGGGTGAGTTTTCAAGTGCCTGATGAAATTTGACGTTGTTGCACCAGCATCCTTGATTTTAATATTGCAGACTTTGTAGTGTGCGCTCCTTTTGTTGGTGCCGCCGGCGTTTTGTTCAAAGTTTTTATAGTTTAACCTAATTACAAGCGGTACAGCTGCAGGTGTGCTGCCGGTCGCCATGGTGTTACCATGATGTTAATGTTAAAGGTGGGGTAGGTAAGTTTGAGAAACCGGCTCGAGATACACTTTTTGTTATATTCCATGGAATGCTCTTAACATCCCGATAGCCGGCCCGGCTAAAATAACTGGATGGCCTACCTGCCTGTCAGCCTCCCATCGGGGCACAAACTTATCTCGTGCCCTCATTGGTCATGTGCGCGTTCGTGTGTGTTGGAGGAGGGGCTCTGTGAGGAAGTGGCAGATTTTCTCCGGTTGTGTATTTTCAAATTCTAGCGATCTCGAGCCGGTTTCTCAAACTTACCTACCCCACCTTTAATACGCCAAAAATAGAAAACACAATGATTGTTCACGAGTCCCAAAACACGAGTCCAAGTCGAGTCCGAAGTCTTTTGAGCAGGAGTCCAAGTCAAGTCTGAAGTCTCTGTGTGTGCGACTTAAGTGCGACTCGAGTCCGAGTCACAAACTCGAGTCCCCATCTCTGCGTCACGGCAGTTTTACGCAGCGTCGCTCCGCCCGCCGACCAGCCCATCGCCCCGCCTACACTGCGTTACTATAGTTACTACCCCAGTTGGTAAACTGTAATGGAAACGCAGCATAAAGTGAGCCTGGCCTACCAAGGCCTAACCATACCGTACGAGGCCCTGCAGTGGAAAGAATTAAGCAAACAAATTAAACAAAATGCCTCTTGAGGGCATGAAGTGACAAAATCTTTCAACATGTCTCCATTAAGACCCATTGTAAATTCAGCCTGATCTTTCATCAGAGCAGCAGCCGCACACCTTTAGTAAATCTGCCAAAAATGCCATAATATTGACCCGAAAGTGCACAAACAGCTCAGATGCTCGTCAGGGTCCTGAGACATTTTACCGATATTAGCTACCGTTTTTAAACTATAGTTAGAAGAGGTTTATCTCTCATTCAGATCAATGGAAAGGCTCTCCTCTCATAGATCACTGCACATCACCATGGAAACCTTGCATTTGAGCTGTAACAATTTTTATTCAAATCATTTCACTTTTCTGCATTTCTCCGCTAAGTTCAGCAACAAATGTTCACAGTTTACAGCATTCGCACGCATTTTCAGCAGGAAATGCATGTTCTAGTCTCTAAAAAAATCTGCCCCTTCCTTCAGACTTCCTTACAGAGCCCCTCCTCCAACACACACGAACGCGCACATGACCAATGAGAGCACGAGATAAGTTTGTGCACAGATGGAAGGCTGACAGGCAGGTAGGCCATCCAGTTATTTTAGCCGGGCCGGCTCAGATGATTGGTCGTGCTTTTTACAGTACTACGGCTTCCACAGATGATATTTTTGTATGGATTTATTGTCAAAGCATTTAATGTATTCATTGCTATCGGGATGTTAAGAGCATTCCATGGAATATAACAACAAGTGTATCTGAAGTGAATTACCTACCCCACCTTTAAATGTTACTGGAGCATGTATAGTTATGTAACAGGGTCATATAATCACGATACAAAAGAAAGGTAACTGTATTCCCTTATAGTTACATAAAAGAAGATGAAATCAGATAACGAGTAAATGCAACAGAGCTCATTATTAAAGTAACTCTCCCAACACTGTTCCTGCCATTATTATTCCCTCCCACAGCATCTGCTGATCCAGGGCAGTGTGACCCGGGAAACACTGGAGGAGAGCCAGGATGAGAGCCAGGAGATGTTCCAGGTTATACCCTGCTGAGGTCTGGGGGGCAGGAGCCTGTGGGGCCACCTTACTGAGACCTGGCCTCCTCACAGCATCCTGAACCTCTATCTTCTCTGAGCAGCAGAACGACCTGATGTGGAATTTGTTGAAAAGCATGGCCAAATATAAAATTCACCTTTTTCAGTTGACATTTCTCCTGATGCTAACACAAAGGCCCTCCTTTACATCCACATGTTGTTGTGCAACCCAGTGTTATAGAATGACATTACATTCACTTCTGACCTGAATGAAAATCAAAGGCAAAATATTCTCTTGTGTGTTGAATTAATATAATATCTTATTAAGGATCAGTAGGTTTTGCTTCTATTTGGTGATGCATGATTTAACTATGAGCTCAGTATACATGCACTGCTTTATGGCACAAATAGCAACTTGGAAAATCTTTCATTTATTCAGAATATGTCAAAGCTTGAAAACACTAAATGTCTGTGAACTATACACCATCACTTTGCATTGCAATGAGTCTGTGTCTATTATATCTTACCTATTTTAAACCAATGTTTAGACTGATTTAATAAATGTGTTGGACCATTTAGTAGTTAGGCTGAGAATAGTTTTTCATAGTTTTTAGGGTATTGGGTTAGGGCAATGTGTTTTTGACACAATTATAGATGTGTTAGTAATATATATGGTAATACTTTCTGTATAGTGTCTGGTCCTCTATTCTCAAGCTTCAAACTTGTAAATAAATGAAAGGGATGTTGTTGTGTAAAGTTACAGAAGCTGCTGAAACAATGGCAGGCCTTGGTTCTCCAAACTCATGGCAAACAGCAACATTCTCTGTGAGACAGACAGCAAAGCATTTATGGAAATGTGGTTTGAGCTTCGAGAAGTTCTAAATGCTAAATGTTTCCTACTCAGGGTCGTGAAAGGGCAGCTGTGGCTCAGGAGGGGGAGGGGCACTAATCATAGGTTTGGCAGTTTGGTCCTCAGCTCTTCCTGTCCACACGGTGAAAGGACAAGGACAAAACGCTTCACCCCAAATGAGAGTGTGAATGTGTGTAAACAGGTCAGGTAAAATTGTCCTTTGGATAAAGGTTTTATAAAAGCAGCCAATTGAAATAATAGTCTGCTGACTCTTTTCCATGGTGCCTCCTCCTTCCACAGAAGTTTAAAGCAGGGAAAGAGATTATCTATGTTAGATATGCAGTGATTTATGAGAGGAAGTGTTAGATATCCTTTGTTTGACAGTAATTTGTTTTATATGGCA
Organism: Pogonophryne albipinna; assembly: GCA_028583405.1. Lineage (NCBI taxonomy): Eukaryota > Metazoa > Chordata > Actinopteri > Perciformes > Artedidraconidae > Pogonophryne > Pogonophryne albipinna. The sequence continues at coordinate 482,689 of JAPTMU010000027.1, read as the reverse complement.
TGAGGGTTCATGTCAACAAAATAAGTTTTAGGGCAAGTTCTTACATTTTGAGGACTTAAAAATACCAAGCAAAGGCACTAACAAAGACCTAATGTAGTTGGTGTTATTTTATTATATATTTTTTCTTAGTAGGATAGTAAGTCTGGGTAAACATGTTCAGAAATCAAAGACAAATTCAGATTTTAGTGTGCATGTATGTTACGTCCCGACTAGGGGAAGAGGAAAGCAACATACACCAGTTGGAATTGGTAACAATTATGAACAGTTTTATTGTATAGCAGGACAACAAAATGGCAGGCAAGCAGCCTGGGACAAACAAAAGACCACAAAAGCACCGGTTTAAATAACAAACAAAGGTGGCCACAAGGGCGCAAGTTTAAATGGGCAACCAAACAAAGGGAGGACTCTAAAAAGTGAGCCTACTTAAATACAAAGGTATATACATAACTAAACAAAAGAACTCTCACTATTGCAGTGGTACAAACTAAAGAAAAGGAGGCTGTAAGAAAACACAGCTAAACTAAACCACTACAGTCAACGTAGAGGCTAAGATACTCTAGTCACATCTAGTCGTCACATCTAATCATATCAACAATACCAAACACAGACCACACAAGTTAACCACTGAACGAAGAGCAAGTAGCGAGAGGCGTCTGTTCACCCAACAGAGCCTCCAGAGTGACAATTGTCCCCAGGCTTTGTAGTCATCTCCAGCAGGTGTGCGCCGGCTGTGCGCTGCGATTGGAGTGCGTCAGGCCCGGCATGCTCCAATCACAATCTTCAGAAGGCGGGCCAGGAGATGGCAGCCAATCACGTCAGGGCAACGTGGGTAAAAAAATATGGGATATTGACTTGCATACAAATTGCCAGGAGTTATCTGCTGCATCAGAGGGTGGTGATGGAAGGTCTGACTGAAGCAGCTGCTACATTTGCTGTTGGCATGGAGGCTGTTCTAATATGCAGTGGAAGACTCTGGTTGCGGATGGAAAAGGCAGAAAATAGAAAAATAGAGCTCCAGCGGAGGGGCAGCAGCCTGCAGAAAGCATGGCACTGAGTCCCTGCAACACCATCATCCATCAGGTCCCACTGAGAGGAGGAATGGATTCTCTTTCTGTAAAACAATATTTCGCTTGGCTGAAAAAGGAATAAATCATCTGGAATAGAGATCCAACGAGCTTGGCTTTAAGGATATCAGCGAGATAAAGGAAAAAACAAACAAGTGGATTCTTGAGGGAAACACACACCTCAGTGCTGGCTGTGTGTTTCATTTCCACACACAGAAACCGTAAAGCTGACGGCAGCACACTGTAAACACACAGCACATTATCCAGAGTTTAAACAAACAGATTTCATATACAACTCAGATCCGTATGTCTGCAGACAAAAACAACACTTTGAGGTCGGATCAAAATGAGTTTTCAAGGTGGATTTGAGATTTGTAATCGGTTTGTAATCTGAACTGGTGTATTTTAATACCAATAAACCAATTATTGGGTAACCACGGCAGTGTTTCCCTGAACTTGTGGTTGGTATTCTGTCTAATAATAATCTGAGGAATCTTGCCTAGTGTTGAGCATATTTGTATAATAACAAAGTCATGTTTCAGTTCATGTGTATGACATCATCAGAATGTGCCTGAAACGTGGTGATGCTGAGCATGAGCATGCGCAGATACAATAAACGGCTCCGTACTCCAGGCCAAACTCTGAGCGATGTGGTCATGTTTTTTCTGTCCGTTAGCATACTTACAAGCTACTTTGGCTGACTGCAAACATGGAGACTTCTGCTGAATATAATGTCTCACGCAACAGGTTATGGGCCCAGTCAAGGAGGCCAAAGGTGGTTTAAGTTGTTATTCGATGGTGACGAGAAAAACTTTGAGTTATGGGAGACGAGGTTTTTGACCTGTGCGGCCTCAGTGAAGTTATCCTGGAAGAGCCAGCGATAGACTACAACGACGAACAAGCACTTGAAGAAGACGCAACAAAGAATGCAGAAGCATATGCTGAATTAGTGCAGTGTCTAGATAATAAGAGTTTATCACTCATAATGAGAGACGCGAAACGAGATGGAAGAAAAGCGTTGGCAATACTCCGAGAGCACTACGCAGGAAAGGACAAACCACGAGTCGTGAGCCTGTACTGTGAACTCTCTTCTCTCCACAAAGCAAGCAACGAGACTGTTACTGATTATATTATTCGAGCGGAGACTATATTCACGTCTTTGAGAAGGGCCGAAGAAAATATCAGTGACGGGTTGCAGATTGCCATGGTAGTGAAGGGGTTACCGGACTCATTCAACCCGTTTGTCGTGCACGTCACTCAAACCAACGACCGTCTAACGTTTGGTGAGTTCAAAGCTAAACTGCGAAGCTATGAGAGCACTGACAAATATAGGACGAGTGACATGAATGCGGACGAGGACGGCGTTATGAGGACTAGCGGGGCGAGGACACGAGGACGTGGAAGAGGGAAGAAGATGGACTTAGCCGACACTGAATGCTACACATGCGGAAAGATGGGGCATATGGCTAGGACATGCCCTAACGAGATCCTAGCGAGGCGAGAGGAGCGACGGTGGGACACGCCGCACCGAGGAAGGGGGCGAGGCAGAGGGCTGGGCCGTGATCAGGTGAAGAAGGCAGAAGGAGACACGGAGGATAATACCGGTGCATCATTCTTTTTCAAAATAAGTGACTGTCAAAATCAAGTAGGAAATAAGAGAGGTCTTATGGTCGACTGTGGTGCCACGACACACATGATTAATGACCCGGCAAAGTTTAAGACAATCGATAAGAGCTTTAGACCCGAGGACCATGTGATAGAGCTGGCAGATGGAACGAAAACGACCGGGATGGCGAAGATGAGAGGAGAAGCCGAAGTTGTTCTGCTCGACAGCGAGGGATGGCAAGGCTCAAACGAGCGCTTTACATCCCATCTTTTCCACAGGACATTTTCTCCGTGAAAGCAGCGACAGCCAGCGGAGCTGAGGTCCGCTTCAAGGACGGTGATGATTGGCTGATTCATCAAAATGGTACCAAGTTTAAAATGGATGTGGATGGTAGGCTATATTACCTTAGCACAGTAGAGGATGAAAATACTGATGATGTTTGTAATGGTTGTCATGACATCCAGACATGGCATAGAATACTTGGTCATTGTAATTTTGAGGATGTGTCTAAACTAGAGAAAGTGTTTAAAGGAATGTCGATCAAAGGGAAACATGACATGTCTAACCATAACTGTGAAAATGTACTCAAAGCAGAAACAGGCAGGCAGACGCAAAAGCTAAGACAGTACTAGAGCTAGTACATACAGACCTATGCGGTCCAATAGAACCAGCAGATAAAGACGGATACAGATATGCAATAGCATTTACTGATGATTATAGTGGGATGATTTTTCCCTACTTTATCAAAGTAAAGAGTGATACAGCAAAAGCTACTGAAAAATGCATAGCGGATACTGCTCCATATGGACACATTAAGTGCATAAGCTCTGACAACGGTACTGAATTCACCGGGCATGAGTTTCAAACTTTACTTAGGACGAAAGGGATAAGGCACGAGACAAGTGCACCCTACTCACCTCACCAGAACGGTATTGCCGAGAGAGGTTGGAGGACCTTATTTGAGATGTCACGATGCATGCTATTAGAGAGTAACCTCCCAAAGCAGTTGTGGACATATGCTGTACAGACAGCAGCACAGATACGTAACAGGTGTTACTGTAAGCGTCTAGAGCAGACACCATACTGTGTTTTTACTGGCAAAACACCCAACTTGTCCAACATGAAAATATTTGGCTCTGAATGCTACGGGTATAAGCAGGATAAGAAGAAGCTAGATTCTAGATGTGCAAAGGGTATTTTTGTAGGATACGACAAATATAGCCCAGCATTCCAAGTATTTTATCCTGAGACAGGGAAAGTCCTGAAAAATAGGCTGGTAAAATGTATCACCAAGAGTAGCGCAGATAGTCAGACTCAGACAAATCATAATATGGATGATGACACTTATGGAGAAACTATTCCCACAACACCAGCTCTCTCAATCAGAGAGATTCTAATGTGGGTGTACCGTCCTATAGTGAGGAGAATATTGAGGCTAGTCAGATCCAGACAGATAGTACTCAAAGTGAACAGGGAGAGAGTGCACGACGCTATCCCACTAGACAAAGAAACGCTCCAGAATATTTATTGGAGTATCAGTGTAAGGATGATTGTAATGATGAAGGTGAAAATGTAGATTATTTCTACAGAGTTGCTTGTGACGTACCCAAAACATACATGCAGGCTGTAGGCTCTCAGAAATCAAAAATGTGGGCTGATGCAATGAAAGAGGAGATGAACTCTTTAACAGAGAATGAGACCTTCAGTCTGACCACACTGCCAAAGGGCAAGCAAGCAGTGGGAGGTCGTTGGGTATATGCAGTGAAGGAAAGCCAGATATGTAGCTAAAGGCTATAGTTTTCTGTAAAGCTCTTTTAGTTTTACACCTGATGTTTATAAGCTTCTTAGTTTTTGCAACAGTCTGTAAATATACACAACTTTTTAATAAAATGCACACATTTACCTTTTTCTAGACTAAACACAGGTATGATCCTAAGTTAAAAACATATGAGGTTATCATGAGGTTGTTAACATCGCAGTTTATCAGTGGATGTTTGCTGGAACTACTTGTAAACAGCTTGTTTCCTGACGGACACACACAGCGTTGAGACCGGTCAGGTAGAGACCGGTCTCAAGTCAGCACCGCTGCAGACTCGCTGTTTGAGGGCTTGATAGACCACTCCCCCTCCACACCGCTCCACACTCGTTGGTTTGGAACAGCCCTTAATGTGGCGGACCCTCCGCGTGAACGCGCAAACGGAGGGGTAGGGTGTAGGGGGCGGTTTGGGAATGGGCCTGAGGATTATGTCATCATGACTCAAGTGCGTGTTCAAACAATGGATTGATGATCTGCCAAAGCAAGTCTATGACCTGAAGGGGAGTCTAGAAAGGACTGAAAAGGAACTTGACAATTCTAAAATCTCATGTAAAGCTTTGGTCAAAAAACAGTGATGGAAAACATAACATGGACATTATTCGCCAAAGTTTAATCTCAGTCTCAGACATATTATCTGGAGGGCTAGTCCAGACACTATAACATTGTTGTGGATGGAATCAAATAGTCTGGAAAATAAATGGTGGCTGAATCTGAAGAAACTGGACCATCTGAAACCAGAGCTGGAAGGAGTTCATGTGGCTGGGAAGCAGATGTCTTGTGGTGGGATTCTGGAGCTGACGCACCAATTGCTTTCTAAATAAAGCATCAAGAATCAAATACAAAATGTTAACTACCACAGGTGGAAAGGACTCGGCTACTTAACAACCAACAACAAAAATAAACTTCTAATACACATCCACATACATTTTACTGCACCATTTGGGCTTATAATCATTCACCTGACACTTGTATGTATTCAAAACTATATCACTAACACTGTAGAAGTAATCTTTAAGCTGATGACATAATCAATATGTGGAAGGCTTATTGTGCATTACTTCCTAAATACTAGTAAAAGATTACGTGATTATTGATGGTCTAACAACAATACAATATTTAACTCCATAAATAGGGCAAGTATACATCTTGGTCCCTTAAAGAGCAACTTGCAGGTTAGACAGATCAGTGAATAAATGTGTAGGAAAATGATGAATACACTAGATTTTCTAAAAAATATACAGAAATATACACTACAGTGACATCTGGCGTTGTTTTTGTAAGACATTTTTACTCCCGCATAAAAAAAGCCTCCCCACGTGACATCCCGCGTGTGACGTAACATGGGGGAGAGCGGCCGGTCTAACGTATGAATAAACATGTGCTAGTTTTTACACAGAAGAGGTTGAAAATATATATTCTAATGCATATGATTATAATTATGAGCATGCTAGGCGTCCAAGAGACCAGGAGCAGCCAAGGATTAAAAGAAATAACGGCCATCGGAGAGAAATGGAGCGGTGGTGTGAGAAGAACCAGTGGAGAACAGGGCAGCTGTCTTGGTGAGTGACCGGTGTTCCGGATGAACTGGTTTCCCAACTGGTTTACAGAGGTGGGGCACAGTTTAACCTGAGCGGATCACGGTTTAACCTGGGTGGATCACGGTTTAACCTGGGCGGATCCCAGTTTCCCCTGGGTGGATCACGGTTTAACCTGGGCGGATCCCAGTTTCCCCTGGGTGGATCCCAGTTTCCCCTGGGTGGATCCCAGTTTCCCCTGAGCGGATCCCAGTTTCCCCTGGGTGGATCCCAGTTTCCCCTGAGCGGATCACAGTTTTCCCTGGGCGGATCGCAGTTTATCACAGCTGAAGACTTCTCCACGCTGCTTTAAAACTGTGAGTAAACAACGCACGCTTCACTTGGAGGCTGTCTGAAGGTGTACACAGGTCCCAGATGGACTTGGTATCACATTAAGGACGATATTCAGTAAGTATGGCAACAATAGCTGGTTTAAATGATTTATTGGAGTTCGCAATGTTTTGAACAGACATCCCCAGTCAACTCGTTTTTATTTTTGTAGTCCTCGCTGTTCGCGTCCGGATATCGCCATCGTAACCACAACCTCACACACTGGTACTGAATGTGCATCAAAGTCTTCCTACCGAGCCAAATATACCAAAAGATTTATGTAAACGACAGAAGCAGCGATCGAAATGTGTATTTCAGTCGAAGGCCACGCCCCCCACACATCTGTAAACCAGTTAATCCGGAACACCGGCGTTAGCTACAGTTAATGTTAGCTACAGTTAATGTTAGCTAACGTCAGTCACATCACAACATTGTAAAGTTAGCTATCATATATCAGGCTATAACTAAAGTAGTATTGATAATATAGTAACGTTACTGGCAGGACTGTTGATACTGATCCATAACAGAAACTAATGCGCAAGTATCAGCCGTATCTCGCGTTACCTAATGCAACTCCACACTACGTCTTACGGTGCTGTGTACCGGAGGGGAGAGAGAGAGGAGCGAAGAGGGAGAGAGAGAGGAGCAAAGGGGGGAGAGAGAGAGGAGCAAAGGGGGAGAGAGAGAGGAGCAAAGGGGGAGAGAGAGATGTAATACGGTTTCCTGATAAACGTTTTGTTTGATAGGCTTCAGCTGTGGAGAGTATGTGCTGCAGTGAGGTGGAAGCACCTCGCACAACGCACCCAGGAACGAAAGCTAGCTCCGGTCCTTTTCCTGTTAGGGAAACTGTGGACTCGATGTCCTGACAGGCTGGAGTTTGTGCAACCTGCACAAACTCCAGCTCACCATGATTACAAATGTGAAATGCAATGTAAAATTACCAGCTACAAACTGCTCCCGCAGATTGGGCAGAGAAGAAGTCCGAGAAAGTTGCTCCCCCATGTGACGTAATATGACGCCTATGACGTTAAAAAAAAGCAGTTTTTAGTAGCAGAGCTCAAAACGGCTCCTTTCCCTCTGAATTCCTGCCCTTATGTCTCGTAAAACATATATAATCCTGCATTAACTTTTTTTTTATTGTAATTTTCAGGCAAGGTTAAGCATAAATCTAGTAAAAAAACAAAACCCCTATTACGCTTTTTGGGGTTTTCCCTCTATTCCTCTATCCCCCCCCCCCCCCCCCCCCCATGCATGAAAGGCCTCCATTGGACTCCTTTGTTTACTTCCAGGACATAATGACATCACTATGTAACACTTGCGCTTCTATTGATTAGTACTCCAACACATTGTACATGGCTAAGGGGCGGAACATTTCCAAATCATCTCTGAGCGGTTGACCAACAGTGCCGGCCAGCTAACCAATCAGAGCAGACTGGGCTCTGGTTTCAGACAGAGGGTGAAAAGGCAGTATGAGAAAAATAAAGAGCTTTTTGAACATTAAAGCATGGAAACATGTCACAGTAGAGACACTACATACTGATATGATCCTGAAAATGAGCATAATCATATATAAAGTAAAATATATGAATATTTTTAACACATCAGATCTGGATGAGGGGTCAGTGAGTTGGGATCGTGACCCTGATTGTCCTCACATCACCCTGTCCTCTCTGTGCACCACAGACTCTATTTGGCAACAACACAGTGTAACCACTCTGAACCCTAGCTCACTGTTGGAGGAGAGTCTCACTCCAACATTCCTGGAGAAAATGTCCCAAATTCTTCCTGGCTGAGGGAGACTGAGAACAGATGAGTGGGGTCACCTCCGACTCTGCGATGTGTGTGGAACAGAAATAAGACATTATGTGAAAGATGGATAAAAAGGAAGCAAACAGAGAAGATGGCGGAGGATTGAAAGGCACAGCTGGCTCTGCACACATATGGATTCTCTGTATTTACTTACTGTGTGTGTGTGTGTGTGTGTGTGTGTGTGTGTGTGCGTGCGTGAGTGCGTGCGTGTGGGTGGGTGCGTGGGTGGGTGTGTTTTGTCTGATCCGGATGGTTACTAATTTAGTGGGAACGCTGTTAACAGCATTCCAACTAAATGTTATTCTACGGACGAAAAGTTTATTATTCCGCCGGTATTTTGCCGCGCTTCTCCTCCCACATTCCACATCGCAGTCACTCTGTTCAAACATCAAAACATTCAGCTCGGTCAGGAATCGATGGCTATTACTTTTCTCATTCATAACTTTCATAATTCCAGAGATACATCCCATAATACATCACATTTTTAACATTGAAGTCAATGGAGGAATCTTCAGACTTCAACAAATCTTCATGCGACTTCAACTGCTAACTGTTCATTCATACTTTCACACAGAAACCTCATTCCAACTTTAAAATGTTACACATCTTTCTGACATTATTCGTGTAAAACAACTTTTAAATCTGAATCTTACTTTTAGAGATATTAAACATTGTTCAGACCTTGTTAAAGAGGTTTTCTTTAGATTTTAACATTAACTAGAGTGCGTGATGTCACAGCTAGAGGGTAGAAAATCTTGAAATTTGCCTTCATATATATTTTTTTAATCTGCCATAATTCCCAAACCCAACATTCCTGAGACATAATTTATCATGACAAACGTAGGAAAGCATCTCGTAGCTTGAAAAATGACAAATAATTAAGCAAAACAATTAAACAAAATGCCTCTTGAGGGCATGAAGTGACAAAAACGTTCAACATTCCTCCATTAAACCCCATTGTAATTTCAGGCTGATATTTCCACACGGTAGCAGCCGCACACCTTTAGTTAAACTGCCAAAAAAGGCCACATTATTAACCCGAAACTACACAAAAATTACACTTCAGATACTCAACTTCCTTGACATGCTTCACGTTTTGAAATTTCACAGATATCTGTTACGGTTCTTCCACAAAACGTTCATATGTAAGAGGTTCATCTCTCATTCAGAACAATGGAAACCTTTGATCTCTGGACGCCTCGTTAGCTCAAATAGAAACAGTGCTTAAACTTCACATGTGTGCTAACAGTCCAGCCGTGAAGACATCTTCGGGACAGTTTTGAGATTTCTTCAAATGCCGTTGCCATGGCAACACAATTCTCGCCTTGAAACACGATTTTCTCATAACTTCAGTGAAAATACTCCAAACAGCCCAGAACTTCACAAGTTTGGTAACGATGCAGCCATCAACGCATCTAAGCGTATTATGGGGTGTCATCAAATGCCGTTGCCATGGCGACGGATCATTCGCCATAAAACATGATGTCGCTGTAAATCCCATCAACACGGTCCAATCGTCCCCCAATCTTCACTTGTATATCACCGGTCCATGCCTCAACAGCTCTAGGCCAAATCTGAGATCTCACCACAAGCCGTTTCCATGGAAACGCATCCCTCGCCATAAAACATGATGTCGCTATAACTCCTATGAAAATGTTCAAAAAGTGCTCAAACTTCACATGTGTGCCAACAGTCCAGCCGTGAAGACATCTACGGGACAGTTAGACAGTGGCATGGCGACAGATCATTCGCCATCAAGTTAGTTCAAAAGTTTGCAGTTCAAATATTCTGCTGCTTTTCCAAGCCTTTTTACTTTATTTTCTTCTCTCATCGCACATTCAAGCCCCCAGTGTTCATGTTCATTTCAATCTAAATTCTTCACTTTCTTCTTCCACATTACATTTCAGCCTCAGCTTTTCAGCATAAAGCATTCCCACTAGCAATTTCTTCAGGAATTGCATTCTCTAGTTCCTTTTCTTTATGGCGGTACACCATGGGTGTTACAAAGTTGACTAAATCATCAACAAAAGAAACAGTGCATTATGGGAGGCTTCACATCACAACCTACCTCATGTAACCACAATCACATGATCAGCACTCAGCCAATCATATGAATGCTGACCAAGGTTTCCTCTCATTTTGCCTTTAATTTAGTGGGAATGCTGATACAGCTGATACAGCATTCCCACTACTTGTTCTTCGACGCACGAAATTCTTTATTATTCCGCCGGGTTATTTTGCACCTCTTCTGCTCCCACATTCCAGATCGCAGAAACTCCGTTCAAACATCAAAATGTTCAGCTCGGTCGGGAATCGATGGCTATTACTTTTCTTATTCATAACTTTCATAATTCCAGAGATACATCCCATAATACATCACATTTTTAACATGGAAGTCAATGGAGAAACCCTTCAGACTTGAAAAATCTTCATGCGACTTCAACTGCTAACTGTTCTTTCATACTTTCACTTAGAAACCTCATTCCAACTTTAAAATGTCACACATCTTTCTGACATTATTCGTGTAACACAACTTTTAAATCTGATTCTTACTTTTAGAGATATTAAACATTGTTCAGACCTTGGTAAAGAGGCCTTCTTCAGATTTTAGAGTGCGTGATGTCACAGCTAGAGTGGAGGACAGATTTAATTTTGCCTTCATATTTTCTTTTAAACCTGCCATAATTCCCAAACCCTACATTCCTGAGACATCATTTTTCATGACAAACGTAGGAAAACATCTTGTAGCTTGAAAGATGAAAAAAAATTAAGCAAAAATAATTAAACAAAATGCCTCTTGAGTGCATGAAGTGACAAAAACGTTCAACATGTCTCCATTAAACCCCATTGTAAGTTCAGCCTCATCTTTCCCCCCCACAGCAGCCGCACACCTTTAGTTAATCTGCCAAAAAGGCCACATTATTGGCCCGAAAGTACACAAAAAGTACACTTCAGATGCTCAAGTTCCTTGACATGCTTCACGCTTTAAAATGTCACCGATATATCTGTTACGGTTCTTCAACAAAACATTCACATGTAATAGGTTTATCTCTCATTCAGAACAATGAAAATGCTCTCCTCTCACTGATTACTGCACATCACCATGGAAACCTGTGATCTCTGGACACGTCGTTAGCTCCAATATAAACACCTGTGTCATGGAACACGATGATGTCATAACTCCAATTGACATGCTCAGAGCAGCAGATTTCAGATAATGGTTAACACAGCTCTACATCAAATATGATGTTACGTAATGTGGTGTTACTATGGCAACTACGGTTGAGAACCGAAACTCGGTTCCAGATGAGGGCGACTGTGGCTGCGAGGGAGTGCGGTCGTCTTTCAACCAGAAGGTTGTGGGTTAGATCCCAGCCCATGCAGTCAACAGGTCGATGTATCCTTGGGCAAGATACTTAACCCTGAGTTGCTCCCGATGGCATGGCCAACGGTGTGTGAATGTGTATGCATGTTAGTTCCTAGAGTAACATACACTGCTCTGTATGAATGGGTGTGAATGGGTGAACGACATGTAGTATGTAAAGCGCTTTGAGGGGTCTTAAAGACTGGATAAAACGCTATATAAGTACAGTCCATTTACCATTTACCATTTAGAACCGATAAGAAAATGCGGGGTACCGGGTACAAAATACACAATTTCGGTTCTGCTTAACGGTTCCTAAACGCGGTAGACCCTGTATTCCACCGGGTCCGTCTGCGCCGCGGGTCCGTCTACGCCGCGGGTCCGTCTGCGCCGCGGGTCCGTCTATGTCGCGGCGCCGTGGTGACCCGGTGGAATACAGCCAGGGTAAGGGAGGACTGGCCATCTGTGTGTTCTGGAGAATCACAGAACGGCCGGTCGTCAGCGGGCCGTTGACGGCCGGCTCGGTACGCTGCCGGCCGGCACCGCCCTTCATTTTTTTAAACGGCATCATGTAAGTTGCGGAGACAGAAGTCCACAGTTTCCCCGCAGCGAGGCTCCCCCCGCGATGGATCGCGGTAAATGCTCTAAAGTGATGCTCCACTACACTAAAAAAGAAAAAGACAAGGCACAGTGTAATGCCTGTTAATAGCTTGCCACAGGCATAGCTCAGTTAAAATATAGCACAGCTATTGTGCAATACATTTGTATTGGATGAATATTTTTTATTTGTAAAAATGTCAGTTAAAGCTTAAACAAAATAAGATATTTTTGTTATCTAAACGTTTGACCTCTTTCTTTTACAATTTTGGAATCGAAACGGGGTATCGATAAGAACCGGAATCGATAAGCAGAACCGGAATCGTAATCGATACATTTCAAACGATACCCATCCCTAATAGCAACGCATCCCTCGCCATAAAACAGCAGCAGACTTCAGATAATGGTTAATGGTCCTGCCCTGAACAGCTCTACGTAAATTATGGGGTGTCTTCATATGCCGTTTCCATGGAAACGCATCCCTCGCCATAAAACATGATGTCGCTGTAACTCCAATGGACACGGTCCAATCGTCGCCCAAACTTCGCTTGTATATCACCGGTCTATGCCTCAACAGCTTTACGCCAAATCTGAGATCTCACCATAGGCTGTTGCCATGGAAACGCATCCCTCGCCATAAAACACGATGTCGCTGTAGCTCCAATGGACACGGTCCGGTCGTCCCACAATCTTCACCTGTATATCACCTCTCCATGCCTCAACAGCTCTACGTCAAATCTGACATCTCACCATATGCTGTTTCCATGGAAACGCATCCCTCGCCATAAAACACGATGTCGCTATAACTCCTATGAACATTTTCAAAAAGTGCTCAAACTTCACATGTGTGCTAACAGTCCAGCCGTGAAGACATCTACGGGACAGTTTTGAGATTTCTTCAATTGCCGTTGCCATGGCAACACAATGCTCACCATGAAACACGGTTTTCTCAAAACTTCACAGGTTTGGTAACGATGCAGCCATCAACGCATCTAAGCGTATTATGGGATGTCATCAAATGCCGTTGGCATGGCGACAGATCATTCGCCATCAAGTTAGTTCAAACGTTTGCAGTTCAAATATTCTGCTGCTTTTCCAAGCCTTTTTACTTTCTTCTCTCATCATACATTCAAGCCCCCAGTGTTCATGTATCGTTTTGATCTAAATTCTTCACTTTCTTCTTACACATTACATTTCAGCATAGCAGTTTAGCGTCAGCTTTTCAGCATAAAGCATTCCCACAAGCAATTTGTTCAGGAATTGCATTCTCTAGTTTATAATAAAATCCCATTTGTTCAACTCAATCTGCTTTCCAAGAACAATAACAGCAGGACGGGAATAAACAGAGTTATTTTAACCCGATAACAGCCTGAGTTGGTTACGCCACATTTGCAGAGCCCTGAACAACAGCACCAGGCAGAATCTATTTCAGTGGTAATTGTTTCATCATGAGATCCCTCTACCAGTTAAGCAGAACATACTTTGAATTCTCTAGATGATTAGAATCTCTAATGAAATCACAGCAGAAAACATAATGCTATCCTGCTAACCAAAACCAGACAAAAATGTTATTTTTCTGCCTTGCCTGTTCATGGCTTATCTCACAGGAACAATTATTTTTATTCGTGTTCAATTAGGTATATGGACACCTTCTTTGTTAAACAAAAATATTTTGTGTGCTTTTAATTATAAAATATAAGCATTCAACTAAACCGGCGCTTGTTAAGTATTCTGTATGCTTAGCCAACTATTTCATCTGGATGCATTAAGCCTGTTTATCTGTTAGTCTACAGCATGAATCTGCTTAATGAAAGGCAGGTTCTGAGCAGAGGACACATTTTTAAACAAATATCTTGTTTTTTACTTTTGTTAGGTCTGATTGTTCTGGTATCTTACACACTTAAGTAAAAAACATCTTATTGATATTTATATATATATATATATATATATATTTTTTTTTTACAGGTGAGCAGTAATTGTTACAGATGACATATTCACAGTTACCCTGGCAACCCTGCTTCTTTAACTGTATGCTCAAGAACCACTCGTGATTGTGCTTTTTTTAACAGTTGTATAGATGGTCTTACACGGACATTGACTCTTATCTGGTGTGTAGGGCTGCTTTCTTTGGCAGAATTGATATCTTTTATTTATTAATCTAAAGAAGCTAAGACTGGCTATGAGACGTAGAACACTTGCCCCTCGGACAGCTAACAGCTGACACAAAGCTCTTGATTTCCACATAAATTCACAATGATTTTTCCCATTTTAATCATAGGTCAATATTCAAAATGTAAAAAATGGGTCAGCACAGCTACACAGTCAGGCTGATATTATTATTATTATTATTATGGGGTGTTATTCACTTGCTGTTAGTGATGGGTGTGTTCCCTGGGAGCTTGGGGTTGTGGTTTCACCTGACTGCTCTCACCTGCTCATTTGTTTTTTTACATGCAGAGAGTGGGTCCGGAAGTGAAATGTTCTGTTGACCGCAATCACACTTCCATCGCAATCGCACTAACTGGTACTGGGATAGAGTGTATTTTTGGAATAAATGAGTGTGTGCGTGAAAGTGTTTCTCCAGCCGCGACAGGCTCTATGTGGTTAACCCTCCAACAGGCAGGGGGACAAATGAGTCAAAAGTATTCAGATAGTGTACAATGAAAACTCAACCATGACAACCTTTTCACACTTTCAAACAAATCGTTAACTGGTTCTAACAATTGTGCTTCCTTTCAAGCATATAACCAACAGTTAGCTGTTTTCCCAGCTCTCTGCACTGTGACATCTTTTAAAACCCAAAATATCTGTGTTGACCACCTCAGATATGTTTGATGCATCACATATTAGTGTACTGCACTCTGTGTGCCTGAAGCTATCTTTGAGGACATTCAAAGGTTCTCCTCAGATAAAAAGCTTTTCCTCGCTCTCAAAGCTCACTGCTGTCACAGAGAGCGGGGCTCCAGGAGTCAAACATCACTTCTGATGCCATGCAACACATAGCTCGCAAACGTTCTAATTGGTGCTAGCAGTGTTACCTGAGGTCGTACAGGAGCTCTGTTGGAGGAGAGACTGCAGAAGAAAGGAAGAGGAGGCTGCTCCGGTGTAACTCATCATAAATGTGAGCGAGGCTGCTCTCTTACCTCCAGGTGTTTCACTCTCTGTCTAACATCAGTGTAATTAGTGGTCTGGGTAAAGCAGAGAGTGGAGTCCATGCCTGGCCCCACGGCTTGGAGGAGCTGCATGTCTCTTTTTGCAAACCATTTCAAATAAAAAGATGTTGTAACCCCCCCTGCCTCCAGGCTACAGAGCACGGCTGTAACACGCAATGACATCTGCTGAGAACAGGAGGAAAACATGGCTCACAAGAATTCAATGTTTTGGAGCAATACATGAGGAGAGTTGATCTTTGGAAATACATTCATTTATTTCTCTTGCTTCCACTCATCTTTTTTCCTCCGCCATGCAAACTGTTAAACACATTTAAATATGGAGGTACAGAGGAAATAACTAATATATTTTTCATGCTGAAAACGACATTAATCAAATATATCATTGATTAAAATGGCATTATAAAAGCAGATGTGCACCTTTCAAAAATGTCCCAAATTGGGATCAATAAAGTTCTATCTTATCTTTCTATCGAATTTTAAAGTACAAAGGAGTGCAATACACGCACAAGCATTTCTCTTCCAGACATTAGCCAGTGCCACAGCTGTCCCTGATCTTCTCTCAAGTTCTTAGTGCTGCTGCAGAAAATCATGTTGCAGTTCAAAGTCATTTTCTTAGTTTAACCGAGAGCAACCATTTCATCCAGCTTTGTATCAGTTCCTCCTGAAGTATGCAGAGAGTTACTGAGGTTAGCTGAGATAAACTATTGTCATGTTGGGATGGGCAGTGGATCCTGCTGCTGGAATCCAGACTGATGAGACTGAACCAAAAATGGAAATGTGTGTCCTACAAAACCATAACAATGAGTTCATAGCAGCTAAAAGAAGCTCTGTAAGGTGTGAGGAACTGCAGAGGTGCTGATGTTTCTCTGAGGCTTCATCACCTTCACATTTCTAGAAAGGCTGCAAAATTGTATATATATAATAATACTACTGAGTGTCTTGCTCTGTCGTGATATTTTAACAGACTACACGCCAGTAGGAGAACAATTCACTTAGCACTTCTGTTATGACTTTTAGACGTTAAGATGCAAAACATGTGTGTGTACTGTGTGTTAACTGTATGTTGAGCTGTGTATGATGAGGGCTGTTTTATTTGATAGTGCCAAAGACACATTTCCATTTCCGTAAATGTAATGGACAATAAAGTAATCTGAGTCTGTGAAAGCAGCAAAAATAATCCCAGCATGAAACACTATAATCAGATAACAGTCATCATGCATTATGTTTTCATTTGTTTCTGGTAATACTGATTCTACTTGTTTTCCACTCTTCAGCCCCTGCGCATTCTAGGAGAGGATGTGGCTGCTGTGGAGGACTACAAGTACCTGGGAGTGCACTTAGACAATGGGCTGAACTGGAGCATCAACACTGACGCTGTGTACAAGAAGGGGATGAGCAGACTCTATTTTCTGAGGAAGCTGAGATCCTTCCACGTGTGCAGCAAGATGCTGGAGATCTTCTACCAGTCTGTTGTGGCCAGTTCACTATTCTTTGCTGTGGTCTGCTGGGGGGGTGGGGCAGCATAAGAGCCGGTGACACCAGCAGGATCAATAAACTGATCAGGAAAGCCCCCCCATCCTCTCCACCTGCAGCTGTATAGACAGATAACCCCCCCCCTCTCCACCTGCAGCTGGACAGACAGATAACCCCCCCCCCCCTCTCCACCTGCAGCTGGACAGTCAACGGAGCTCCTTCTCCAACAGACTGCTGCAGCTCCGCTGTCACAAGGACCGATACAGGAACACATTCCTGCCCACTGCAATAACTCACCTCTGGCTGGAAGAGAACTCTCTGCTCCATAGTTTCTCTTGGAATAAAACCTTGCTGTACATTTTACATTAATATAATCTGTTCAATATTTAATATTAATATTCCTTCTGTCATATATTTATGTATATATATATATTTGTATATATAATACCTTGTTAAATTAAACATGTATATTTTGTACTTTCTTGATTATTTATAGTCTTTGAATTTGTATTGTATTGTACATTGCCTTGTCTTCTTATGCTGCTGTAACACAAACTTTTCCCAAATTGGGATCAATAAAGTACCATCTTTTCTTATCTTATCTTTACTTTATGTAGTAAGTGGTTCTGACTATTTGGGCGGTTCTTCACTTCTGTCAGGAGAACTATTACATTCAAAGATTCTTTATCTCAGCACACACACTGGTATCATCTCAGAGAAACTGTGTTAGAGTAGAGCGATTCATCATCTCTTGTACACTTTGTTCCCGGAGACAACACTCTGTATTCTGTGAGACTGCTCCACTGTCTGCCTCTCTATTATTCCCAGCAGGCATTCAGACAGCGCCAGATTCTCCTTAATGTAAGATCAAGTTGACATATTATTGTATCCTGTTACAAGCATAAAAATAATGTGATGTGTGCGCTGATTTGATTTGTTTTTCAGGATGACTTTGTTTCTAGTCAAATGTTTTAATGTTACTTTAAATTTGAAACTTTTGAAACTTTATTTCAGTGGATTTCTTTAGACATATTCCTTCGTATAGATTCATATGATTTAAAAGAGAAAATACTCCATCCCACTCCTATGTGCTATGATATGTGCCTCCTGTAGTATGTTGTGTTAATTAAATGTGCTGAAAGCGTGGAGTTTTTCATATATAATTGGAACGCTGTGTGACATACAAAAAAGAAAAGTACTATACGGTATATATTTTTATACCACAGGGAGTAAGTGATGAGCTAAACAAAATGCAGTCACACTTCATCTGGATTAAGCATATCAGTAGTAGTACTGATCCTGTTTCAATCACATTAGTATGCATAAAAAGTGATAGGTGGCCCATCCCCAATTATGCTCATGAGCTAAGTCCCGCCTGCCTTTGTTTGAGGTGTTTTCACATGTAGGTGTGAAATGCCCCCCTGTGTAGCGCCTTTGTTGTCTAATCCTTTGATGTGAGGGTTGAGGTGTTGTGTGATTTCACACCGGCATGTTATAAGCCTTGGATGTTAATCTATGTGTTGATTAAGGCAGTCTCTTTGAAGTTGTGTGTGAAACTGTCTCGCACCCCGTCCCCTCACACCCCCTGCCTCTCCGCCCCTTTCTCTCCCCCTTCCTGTCACACCCCCTTCCTTTGGCTATGAGGCCAGAAGCTAGTGGGGGTGGAGTTAGGTAAAAAAAAAAGAAATCCGTGCAGACTAAATAAAAAGCCAGTCATTTCCACTCATCAAGTTACCTTTCAAAAAAGATAATGGCCAAGAGACGCATCGATATGGGTTTAATCAGCGAGACGCCTGTGACAACTTACCGCCATCCGTCGGGAGCGCCAGTCAAGAAACGGATGCAGTATCTGTGCCGGGTTCAGACCCTCCGTCTGAGGCTCTTCATGAAAAATGGAGTCTGGATGTGTGAGACTGTCTCCCCCCGTCCCCCTCACACCCCTTCTTCTCCCCCGTTATTAACTATAAGGAAGATTCTCTCACAAAGGAACTGTAAGATGTTTATGTGTGCAAAAAGTTAAAATTAGAAAAAATGAAATACTTTGTCTAAATAGATGTTATTTAAGAATGTGACTCTAAAAGGCAAGTTTGTGATTTTAACACTTTTTTACTGAAACTAGGCAGATTTAGCTTTTTTTATCTCGTTGTCTTTCTCTTACTTTTTTGGATAGAGTTTTATGTATGACAACTTTACAACTGGTAGAAAGTTAAGTACTTTTTCTGAACAGATTTTCTTTAAGACTGTGACTCTTAAAGGCACTTTGGGATTTTAAGACAATCCAGTTTTCTGGAAATAACTAAAAAATGATTTTAGTTTTTTCTCCTACAAAGATACTTATAGTTACACTTTATTGGATGCAAAACTTTATAACTTGGTAAAATATTCATTGATTTGTAATGAATTGAGTTTCTTAAAGAATCAAACACTAAATGGAGAGTTTGTGATTTTAACACTGTTTCGATGAAACAATGCAGTTTTGTTAACTTGACTTGACTAACATTACTTTTTTAAATATATTTTTTTAGATGACTTTACTGATTTTTGTTTTTTCTGCAACCATACTTTTAGACACACTTTAAGGTATGCAATAAGTTAACACTAGAAAAATCAAATACTTTGTCTAAACAGCTGTTACTTAAGAATGTGACTCTTAATGGCAGCTTTTTTATTTAAGTAAGACAATCCAGTTAAACAATGTGGTTTTTGATGAATTTACTGATTTTTTGCTTTTTTCTGCTACCAAGATACTTTTTGAAACAGTTTGTTGTCTGAAAACTTTACAACTGGTAGAATGTCAATCACTTTGTAACATTTATTTTCTTAAAGACTGTGACTGTGACGCAAGTTTGTGATTTTAACACTTATTTACTGACACTAGGCAGATTTTGGCTTTTTTCGCTCGCCAATATTCTTTTAGACACACTTTGAGGTATGCAAAACCTTAAAACTAGAAAATGAAGTACATTGTCTGAATAGATTTTCTTTAAAAGGCACTTTGATTATAACGCTATTTCAGTGGAACAATCCAGTTTTTGTTAACATCAAGGCTTTTTTCTCTTTTCTTGTGTTACTAAGATACTTCTAGACACACTTTGATGTATGCAACACTTAACAACTGGTAGAATATGAAGTACTTTGTAAGGAATTCAGTTTCTTTTAATGGCCTAGGCAGATTTTGGCTTTTTTCTCTTGCCAAGATGCTTTTAGACACACTTTGAGGTATGCAAAACCTTAAAACTAGAAAATGAAGTACATTGTCTGAATAGATTTTTTCTTAAAGACTGTTTCTCTAAAAGGCAAGTTTGTGATTTTAACACTTTTTTACTGACACTCGGCAGATTTGTGTGTAATTCTCTCACAAAGGAACTGTAAGATACACTTTTTTATGTATGCAAAACCTTAAACATTTTTGAAAATAAAATAATTTATCTGAATACATTTTCTTTAAAGGCACTTTTTTTTAACGCTATTTCAGTGGAACAATCCAGTTTTGTTAACATCAATGCTTTTTTCTCTGTATGCAACACTTAACAACTGGTAGAATATGAAGTACTTTGTAAGGAATTTGGTTTCTTTTAATGGCCGTTTTTTAAACACTGGTTCAGTTAAACAGTGAGGGTTTTTTTCTGATAACCTTACATATTTTAGTTATTTTCTGCTACCAAGATACTTTTAGATACACTTTGATGTATGCAACACTTAACAAAGGGTATAATATGAAGTACTTTGTAAGGAATGGGGTTTTCTTTAATGGGTGCAAAACTTTAGAACTGGGTCAAATATTCATTAATTTGTAATGAATTGAGTTTCTTTTTTTTCAACATACTATTTGTACACAATGAAAAGTCATTGTGTACAAATAGTATGTTGAAAATCGGGGGGAGACAGTCTCACACATCCAGACTCCATTTTTCATGAAGAGCCTCAGACGGAGGGTCTGAACCCGGCACAGATACTGCATCCGTTTCTTGACTGGCGCTCCCGACGGATGGCGGTAAGTTGTCACAGGCGTCTCGCTGATTAAACCCATATCGATGCGTCTCTTGGCCATTATCTTTTTTGAAAGGTGACTTGATGAGTGGAAATGACTGGCTTTTTATTTAGTCTGCACGGATTTCTTTTTTTTTTACCTAACTCCACCCCCACTAGCTTCTGGCCTCATAGCCAAAGGAAGTGGGGTGTGACAGGAAGGGGAGAGAAAGGGGCGGAGAGGCAGGGGGAGTGAGGGGACGGGGTGCGAGACAGTCTCACACACAACTTCAAAGAGTCTGCCTTAATCAACACATAGATTAACATCCAAGGCTTATAACATGCCGGTGCAAATTATCACACCTGCATGTTATAACACCTCAACCTTCACATCAAAGGTTATCACACCTACGTGTGATATCACACCTACATGTGAAAACACCTCGAACAAAGGGAGGCGGGACTTAGCTCATGAGCATAATTGGGGGCGTGCCCACCTGTCACTTTGTATGCATACTAATGTGATTGAAACAGCATCAGTACTACTACTCATATCAAATACTTTTCTTACCACTCAATAAGAAAGATGATGAGCAGTACTCTTTTAAATGGTATTGATGTGATA
Organism: Pogonophryne albipinna; assembly: GCA_028583405.1. Lineage (NCBI taxonomy): Eukaryota > Metazoa > Chordata > Actinopteri > Perciformes > Artedidraconidae > Pogonophryne > Pogonophryne albipinna. The sequence continues at coordinate 461,289 of JAPTMU010000027.1, read as the reverse complement.
TTAAATATGTGTCAGTTCTGTCCAACATCCTAACTAGTAAACTCCAGAGATGCAGTTATTAATACTAGTGCAGTGCACGTTGAATGCGTGGACATTCGGAAAGCTATCCATTAGGAGCGGGAAACTTGCTAAATCCTCAGAAGTGCTGCTTGAGAAATGCTAATCTGATCAACCTCAGCCTCAACACTGCACTCCTTTGGGCCCTCAGCAAAACTGCCAGGAATAAAGTGGAACAGCTCTTGAGTTATGCAAAGGACAACAATCTGACATACATTCACAGACAGATTCTTCCCTTAAGGAACATATATGGCAGAGATACACACAGCCTCATTGGAGAGGGGGGCCTGGAGATGGGATTAGGTGCATCACCGCCCAGGGCATCTTCAACATGCAGCCAGTGAGCCAGAACCAATCAGACCAAACACAACGAGGACAGAGTGAGCACACTGGAGGAGAGGGAGGAGAACAGAGAGGGGAGCTAAGCTAACCAGGCTAGGAATTATAAGGCTATTTCTTTAGCCAGCATTCTCCTGCACAATGTGTGGTCACAGACACATAAAGCCAATGCTAATTGAAGCTCAATGGTGGCATTCTGGATGGAGCTGTTGCAGGTCTGAGGTCAGACAATGATGCGTGGTGCTCAAATGCCAAATATAATGATGTCTATATTTGTATAGTATAGTGCTGGCCATATTATTGCCTAAGGAGTTCACAATTGTTTTTTTCCTGGTAAGATTTCCTCTTTTGCAGATTCAAAAAATGCACTTAAGTAATCCACAACAAAGTCTTTTACATGCTGTTATGTGTTTTTGACTTGTTGTCGGTGTGTTACATTAGGGACTCAGCCAATGTGCGAAATACCCGTCAATAATCGGGGGGGTCCCCATCTCCCGTTTATTGCGCAATATACCGGTCGAAGTTTTCTCAATATGCAGTAGGCCTATACAATATTTCATGGATGCAAGCCAAGACAATCAGTAGTCTATAGCAGCGTTTCTCAACCGGGGTGCCATCTGGCGTCTTCAGAGGTGCCGTCAAATAATTCTATATTCTGACGTTCATATGAATGAACGTTTTCGATTCCATGCGAAGAAATGCTTTTGCCAGCCGAAATAGAAGATATTTGTGAATAAATGTTTTGAATTATGAATACTGGACATAGTAAGCTTAAAAACATTTTAGTGACCATTGCAAGTGACGAATAAATATTATAATTTGAGACCCCCCTCAAATTTTGCTGTTGAGGCTTTCAGGGGGGCTCAGGTGTTAATCAGGGGGGTCGAGCTCCCCCGGACCCCCCCGTATTTCACACACTGGACTCAGCTATAACTGCATTTCCTAGTAGTCTCAGAATCACAATCAATGATCCTTGAATAGATGATGCGTCAGTAAAGTTTTTTTCCATATGGCGCCAAATGTTCACGGTCACTTGGTCATCAAATCTACACATGTCCACCAAAGTGGTTCAATAACACAAAGTCTTCAGGAAATATAACTTTTTTCGTAATAAAATCTCTGCCAACTGCACAGATGAACTATTGCAAAACTGTATGAAACAAACTGCATGGATCAAAAGTTCAACATAGCAACTTTTCTGGCTCTCAAGGTTCAGAGACGTTCTGTACCGAAACGGCAACACCTGAGATTAGTGTTCAACTCAGGCCAAGATTTAAAGGTCATTATAAGACCATCTGGCTAAATACACCAAGTAAGACACGCAGACTAATGGATCCCATGAAATGCAAAGTGACATACCCCACATAAAAACAGAGGTTTTTTGATAGTTTGATAGGATTTACATAAAAAATTATATTGGTACAATTGTATATATTGTTTAATAAAGCGGAGACAGTAGGTACTGTGCATGTGTGTATTTGTGTAAATATAATAACAGAAAGAAAAACTGAATTTCCTCATGGGGATTGATAAAATGTCTTCTTCTTTGCAGTTGTTCTGGTGCTCAAACATCTTTAGACTGTTGTTCTGGCAGTCTATACTTTATTTTCAACCTCTCTTTACAGATTTGGATGTGGTTCTTCCTAAAGTAGAAAAAAAAACATGATCTTGGCAACAGTTACTTTTACTTACAAAATCTAAGAAGCATGTTTGTTTGTTTATTTGTATATTGTATACTCTATATCGGGGGTATTCAACTAAAATTGAACGAGGTCCAGTTAGAGAAAATCTCCCCATGCAAAGGTCCGGAACTTCAAAATGTCTAACTTGCTTTATGAATTAGTGTGATATATATTGAAGTAGCTGCAGCTTTATCAACGTCTGCATGTAATCAACAACTGACTGCCAATCAAATAAAGAAAGTACAATTCAAAAACAACTATTTATTGTCAATTAACATTGAACTACAGATATACAGTAAATACTGTGGATATGTGTAATGTTCCTCTCGGGCTGCATTTAAAAATAAAATAGAGAAAATAAATAAAATAGCTTTTGAAAATATGTGCATCTTAAAAGTGCTTAATTTTAGATAAATCAAATAAAGTGTAGCAGCAGCTTGAGTTTCCCTTTTTCTTTGTTAACCGTTTCACATCATGACTTAACAGTTTCAGCCGATTATAGAACAATATCAGTCTTTACACATCATAACAATTGAACAGTTTTAAAGTTTCTCTTTCTGTCCCTCTTATATTGCAGTCTCTCTCTCACTTTGTTTTATTCAGTGAGAGAATTGAGCTGGAGCTTATTGTCCTGCCAGGAGTTTAAATCTGGGCTGAAATGGTGTCAGGGCCATTCTCACACACATGCAGGTGCTCATTGGTTAGCCTCGGTTAGCTCATTGGTTAGCCTCGGTTAGCCTGCGCTGGAACCATATTTAGTTTTAATGTTGATCCTGGTGGACTGATCATATTGGGCTCTGAGACTGCTTATTTGTTGTGACCTCAGTTCTGACTTGAGAGGGAATGTTTGGTCAAACACTTAGTGTTTTGTCTCATAGTGGCGTTTTGGCACTTTTAATGAGCGCCACGGTCTCTGAACAAATGAGACACACTGGTTCTGTGCTCCCAGTGGGCAGGATGAACATGAATGAGTCCACTCAGGGTTAAAAGCTCTGTTCTCACTGTCCACTTTCCTCTTCTTGGAGAGCGCCATGAGTCATTATTTGTCTCTCCCTGTCTGCCGCTAACTCGCCTGTTCACTCTCCTCTCCGCTTCTCTCCCTGTATCGCTAATTATTCTCTTCACTCACTTTCCTCTCCGCTTCTCTCTGCCGCGCTCTCATCTCTTCTTCTGTGTTTCTCTCCCTGTATCGCTCTCTCATCTCTTCTTCTGTGTTTCTCTCCCTGTATCGCGCTCTCGTCTCTTCTTCTGTGTTTCTCTCCCTGTATCGCTCTCTCGTCTCTTCTTCTGTGTTTCTCTCCCTGTATCGCTCTCTCGTCTCTTCTTCTGTGTTTCTCTCCCTGTATTGCTCACTCGTCTCTTCTTCTGTGTGTCTCTCCCTGTATCGCTCTCTCATCTCTTCTTCTGTGTTTCTCTCCCTGTATCGTTCTCTCGTCTCTTCTTCTGTGTTTCTCTCCCTGTATCGCTCTCTCGTCTCTTCTTCTGTGTTTATCTCCCTGTATCGCTCTCTCGTCTCTTCTTCTGTGTTTCTCTCCCTGTATCGCTCTCTCGTCTCTTCTTCTGTGTTTCTCTCCCTGTATCGCTCTCTCGTCTCTTCTTCTGTGTTTCTCTCCCTGTATCTCTCTCTCATCTCTTCTTCTGTGTTTCTCTCCCTGTATCGCTCACTCGTCTCTTCTTCTGTGTTTCTCTCCCTGTATCGCTCACTCGTCTCTTCTTCTGTGTTTCTCTCCCTGTATCTCTCACTCGTCTCTTCTTCTGTGTTTCTCTCACTGTATCGCTCACTCGTCTCTTCTTCTGTGTTTCTCTCCCTGTATCGCTCACTCGTCTCTTCTTCTGTGTTTCTCTCCCTGTATCGCTCACTCGTCTCTTCTTCTGTGTTTTTCTCCCTGTATCGCTCACTCGTCTCTTCTTCTGTGTTTCTCTCCCTGTATCGCTCACTCGTCTCTTTCGCCCCCTGTCGGCAGCGGTTAAAATAGAATTGCCCCGTCAAAATTGAATTCCCCTATTAATGTATTGATTATAGGTCCGGGTCCGTATAGGTCGGCGTGTGGGTCCGGATCCGGACCGCGGTTCGCCTGTTGCCGACCCCTGTACTATATTGTATACTCTAGATCAGTGGTCACCAACCTTTTTAAGCCCAAGATCACCGACCTCGGCCTAGGTGAAAGGCGAGATCTACCTATTGCAGAATTGAGTGAAAAAGATGGCCCAGACAGTGCTTCCAATTTGAGGCCTTTTTATACAGGCTAATTGCATCTGAATTACTGTTACAATGAAGGCTCCATAATCAGCTCACAGCATATAGGCAGGGGTAAAGTGCTATTTTGTATGTGTGGGGGGCAGACCTCACCTCCTCTAGGGGGGTCCTCACCTCCTCTAAGTCCTCACCTCCTCTAGGGGGGTCCGGGGGGATGCTCCCCCGGGAAGATTTGATTTTAAATATTGAAGTTGAAAGCATCAATCTGGTGCACTTTGAGAGCAACATGAAGAGATCTATGGATACCTCTCTCAGCACCCATATGAAACACAACTGTAAACAGATTTTCTTTTTCTTTATGGATATTTTACAAACCACTCCCCTTTTAAACTGTATTCTTGTTTTACTGCCATATAGTATTTCATACCTGTTTTTCATGTATTCTCTTATTGTTTGTATAACTATAATGATCATATGAAGGTGTGCCTCGGAAATAATCTTTTGAATAATTTGTGACAAAACCGTTCTAAACACTCAGAGAGTCCTTTAGCTCACCTGAGCCCCTCAGTCTGACAGGGGAGGACTCTCCTCCAGCTTGTTGTAGAAACAGCTCCTTATGTCCGTTAGTGCAGCTAGCTAACCAGATGCTAACATCACGGTCCCCGCTAGCACCGGTCCCTCTCTCTCCCTCTCTCTATCACACTAAATGGGCTATTGCCACACACACACACAGAGCCGAGCTTGAATGACACAAGCACACGTGTATTTCCATGCAACTCTCTGATTGGTCTGGTGACTTGCCTCTGTTGCATTCACTGAACACGGGAAATTGCAGTCCTGCCGTCCCCTCTTGTGTCATGATGAGGTTCACGTAAAGCACGGTTAATGTATTATATTATTGAGGTGTCTCAAATATACGTCAATCAAGTGGCACCTGCTAACGGGGTGGTGGATGATAGGTTTACATCTAAAAACGTAATTTTCAAACATTATTATTTTTATTTTATTTTTCTTTCTTTTGTTACTTTTTTCTTTAACGGTCCGCGATCTACCCGCACCACACTCGAGATCGACTGGTCGATCGCGATCGACTGGTTGGCGACCACTGCTCTAGATTGTATACTCTATATTGAGAACTCTAATGCTGCTTGGAAGCCCCTGTGGCCTGCCTCCAAAAGAAGCACTACAACTGTATGCTAATACCATTTGTGACAGTGTAGCAGCAAAGACTGTTACACACAAATTGGTCCAGCCACTGGCTGTTGACTGCCTCTATCCTCTCATACCTCTTTTTGTTTCTGTCATGGTTTGAACATTTGAGAGAACCCATTAGGCTTGCTTTCTGTTGGACATGTATTAAATGGCACTAATTGTTTGGTTATAGTTAAGTGCTTTAGAGTCTGGGGGCTGCGTTACTCAGCCGAAGCTGCTATGTCTGTTTAGAGGCCCCCGCAGAGGGGCTCTCTTTAATGGGATTTGTTCTTGTTTGCCTCTTGTTAAGGAGTTCAGAGATTCAGGGGATGCAGAACCTGTGGTCAGGGGCTGACTGGCCATTGGGAATACCGGGAGTTTTCCCAGTGGGCCGGTGCTGTGCGTGGGCCGGAGGGCCAAAAAATAAAATAAAAAAATAAACACAAAATAATAATATTAAAAATAATGTTTTGCCTAAATCCTATCGGCCCACATTTGTAAGTGTTCCGGCCACTCCCTGGGAGTGGGGTGTGGCCTGGGCCGTTTTGATAGGCTACCTATGTTCTATCTATCAGATAGTTTCACTTTCACACATCAGGCCCGTAGCAGCTGTCACTGCGCAGTGAACGATCAGGAGTGAGTGAGAGACCTAGCTGGCAGTTGCTTACAGATCGATAAACAAGCTCCAAAGCGTAAAGACGTTTTTGTATGGTTTGTGTATACAGTATACAGTATTGTGGCGAGCCATGGGTTCAGAGGGAGGGGCTTGCATAGGGGAGGGGGAGGGGGGGGGGGTTGGCAGGGAAACGGGGTTCAAGGGGAGTGGCTGTACGGCTGTACCCGTAGGATAGAAAAGGGGGAAGTGACGTCTGACTCAGAGGTCGTGCGGCTGTGGAGAAGAACATGTTGCCCACATTCTGTTACTGAGTTTAGGCTAGTTAGCTAGCAGGTTTATTGTTTTGGGTGCAGTCACTTTTGCCTCCACTTGCTGTTCAAATAAGTGTTGAAAGAAAAAGTAAATCTGTTTACAGTTCTGTTTCATATGGGTGTTGAGAGATGTATCCATAGATTTAGTCCCTAACTTTGCTCTAAAATTGCACCAGATTGATGCATTTAACTTCAACATTTAAAAAAAAATCTTCCCGGGGGACCTGCCCCCGGACCCCCCTAGAGGAGGTGAGGTCCCACACCCCGTTAAATTGTCTCACCCACATTGAGGATGCTTCCTACGCCCATGTTTTATTCCATGTGTCAAGTCAGGTAAATTGGGTCCAAATGTTATTGCATCAATGATCTGTTAACATTAAAATCACTAAATATATGCTGTAACTATTTTGTTAATCTCCGGGCTACTTTTTCCGCCCAGTCCGCCCCTGCCTGTGGTGAACCTGTGGTGTAGTCTGATTGCTTTCTATGAGGAAATGTTACAGAGTTTAACAAAGCGTTGCATTGATCATTCCGCCTAAAAGGTGATGCACATGTAAATGAGAAATATCCCAATAACGTATTTGGTTGCATCACAAACAGTCAATGGAATACTATTGTAATACATTGTTACCTTTAAGTTCAGTCCGGTTCCTGTCAATACGAACTTATTGCAAACACATTGTTGGTATTTGTCTGTGTCTAATAATTTACATTTAGACAAAAATAATATAATGCCAGCGTTAGTCTAAACATTTCGCTCCATACATAGATCTGCTTCACATTACATCCTCTATTTTAACATATATGAATCAGCTACAATATCAGAATCAGAAGCAGACCTTTCCAAGTAGTGTTACACATATAAGGATTGGTGTGTATGGTGCATGCATATACTTAGTAAATTGTTAGAAAGGGACCAAAAACCGAACTATTATTAGAAAAAAATATGTAAAAACCATTAAAACATAAATAGATTTTAAATTAGTTAAAATACAGCACAATACAAATATGACAAAATACTTGTACAAAAATGTTTATATAGTATATATTGGAATGTAAAGTAGAGAGCTGTGCATATTTTTAAAAGAGACAGCAACGATATACTGAGTTATCTGCTGGGTTCACAATATTTAAATGAACATGATTTATACGTGCAACAGTGATGTACCCCGCAGTGGTCTACTAGAAGGCTCACTTATACAAAAATAAATATTCCTAATGGAATAATCCAGGGTCAATTTGACTTGGCATAAGGAACTCATGTAAAGTTTTTATGAATGAAAATACTAACAGCTATTGCCATAAGACCAATATCACCATATATCGTCCCTCTCACACAGCATGATGTGTGATGGCTGCCAGGCACTCTGGAAATGTGAGACATACAAACATACTGTACATTGAATCGAGAAACCACTCAAATATCTCAGCTGTTTTTCCTCACTGGAATGATACAGGTATTCCTCCCTCTGGCGAACACTAGTCAGCGTGTGTGTGTCTGTCTGTCTGTCTGTCTGTCTGTCTGTCTGTCTGTCTGTCTGTCTGTCTGTCTGTCTGTCTGTCTGTCTGTCTGTCTGTCTGTCTGTCTGTGTGTGTGTGTGTGTGTGTGTGTGTGTGTGTGTGTGTGTGTGTGTGTGTGTGTGTGTGTGCGTGTGTGCGTGTGTGTGTGTGTGCAGTCCTTCACTGACCAGATGGTTGAGGCCTCTCAATCAGTAATTATACTGTACATGTATAATTACAGAGGCTTCACAGAGGTCTTAAGTAGGCACTTGAGGCAGCTGGATTGTGAGTTCTCTTTTTGAACTCTGTCATCTCCCTGTGTGCGTGTTAAGTGCCTGTAGCATTTGAAAGTCGTGTCTAAAAATACCTTGTGCAAAAGCCTCATAATGATATCCTACTATTACACATTGGTGGAGGGAAATGGAGATCTACAGCAGAGTTGAGCTACAGTTGTTAGGATCTTTCAGATAGATTAACATAGAATTAACATCTATTCCCCGCGATCGACCGGTCGATCGACTGGTTGGGCACCCCTGATCTAAACACTCAGAGTCCTTTACCTCACTGAGCTGTAGTTATCAGCCTCAATCCAACAACAATCTGCGGTACCGATGCACGCCCTCTCTCTCTCTCTTGCTCGCTCGGAGGCTCGCTCGCACTTTCGCTGTGAGCTGCGGGCGCCTGATAAGTCAACATCCCCCACTTTCATCACTTACAGCGCATATCGTACAGGGCAAATGCAAAATGGAACACACACAGCAACAACAGAGTCTTACAACACCCTCAGTGAAAAACAGTGGCGATGAAATCAACCAACAACAAACTGGGACAGGGCCCATAGCTGAAAGACTCAGGAGTACCGCACATAGTGTCATGCCATTGATAGCAGCTGGAAAAGGGGGATTTCAATACCAATCATGGACTCACAGGGACATGGAAGCATTAGTGGGAAAACTACCTCCACTCACGAAAGGAGGTCAGAAGTGGGTGAATGATCTGGAGAGATACACAGCCCAAGACCACCTGTGCTTGGGAGACATGAGGGCCCTGCTCGGAAGGATTGAAGGACGACTTGAGGCAAGAGCAGTAGATTCCGAGGCCAATTTCACGCACGACCCAGATGACACTTCATGGGCTGCTATTCGTCACATCTACCCGACAACACGCAGTTTACATGCCCTCACCAGCCTGAGGAAAGGCACGGAGGAAGACATGCATGCCTTCCTGAAGAGATATGAAGGAGTGTGGGAGGACAGCACGGGAGAAGGACATGATCTTTCTCCATCTGTTGAAATGTTGTGGAAGAACGCTATCATTAAAGCCCTTCCCCTAGCAGTGCAGGCAGGCCTGGGAGACGTGGTGGGATTAGACACTAAACCCATTGAAGAATGGAGACAACATCTCATTCACCACGATATGAAATACCAGGCAACACAGAGGGACAATTATGAAGAAGACAAAATACTAGCTAGAAGACTCTTGAAGATACAAATAGCTGAGAAAGATACCGAAGCTAATAAAAACAAGAAAGCGACAAAGCAGATGGCCATACTAGCAGAGAAGGCAGGGCGGAGACCTCCAACAGTTCAAACTCAGGAAGAACCAGAGAATCAAATGCAGAACCAACAAAGCGGAGGAGGAAGTGTATGTCCACAAAACCAAGTTCAGCAGACACCTGTGTATCCCCCTACCCAAGTACAGCCACAATCACCACAGTATCTTCAACAGCAGACACCTGTGTATCTTCCTACCCAAGTTCAGCCACAAGCACCACAGTATCTTCAACAGCAGACACCTGTGCATCTTCCTACGCAAGTACAGCCACAAACACCACAGTATCTTCAACAGCAGACACCTGTGTATCTCCCTACGCAAGTACAGCCACAAACACCACAGTATCTTCAACAGCAGACACCTGTGTATCTTCCTACGCAAGTACAGCCACAAACACCACAGTATCTTCAACAGCAGACACCTGTGTATCTTCCTACGCAAGTACAGCCACAAACACCACAGTATCTTCAACAGCAGACACCTGTGTATCTTCCTACGCAAGTACAGCCACAAACACCACAGTATCTTCAACAGCAGACACCTGTGTATCTTCCTACCCAAGTACAGCCACAAACACCACAGTATCTTCAACAGCAGACACCTGTGTATCTTCCTACCCAAGTACAGCCACAAGCACCACAGTATCTTCAACAGCAGACACCTGTGTATCTTCCTACGCAAGTACAGCCACAAACACCACAGTATCTTCAACAGCAGACACCTGTGTATCTTCCTACGCAAGTACAGCCACAAGCACCGCAGTATCTTCCCACACAATTCCAGCAACAGCAAACACCTGTGTATCTTCCTACCCAAGTACAGCCGCAAGCACAGGTATACACTCCCATACAGCATCAACAAAAGGGACAATGGAGAGGAGAGCCACGATCAAGAGGAAGAAGGGATGATGGCTGCTTCATATGTGGTGATTGTAGACATCTGGCCAGAGATTGCCCCACTCAGCAATATCCACCACAAGGTAGCACCTCACAATACAGAGGAGAACCAGTGTTAGATATTAGAAAAATTGAGGCTGAAGCATATGCCAGGGCCATGACGAATATTTCTGTTGGATCTAGTGTTCATTTCGTTGACTAAAACTATGACGAAATATGTTCGTCAACGACCTTTTTTTCCATGACGAAAACGAGACGATGACGAGACGGCACCGACGGCAGTAAACAATAACTGTAACGAAATCATCATGCAATATCGTTGACGAAAAGTGACGAGACGAAAATGTAGTTTACTAAATAAAAACTATGCCAAAATCTCTCTTTACTTTCGTTGACGAAAAATGAGGAGACGAAATATTATCAAAGATAACGTTACATCTCTGATAGTCAGTTTTTCTCCCAGCAGTTCCACTTCCGGTTCTGCGGCAGGGCAGCAGCTGTGTGTCTGTGGTGCGCGCAGCGGTACATTTGAATTACACCGGGCAGCGGCACACTGTGATCTGTCAGGAAGACTCGGGTCTAACTCATGGTCTAACTCATGGTCTAACTCATGGTCTAACTAACCTTATTTAACAGAAAATAAAATGGCAACAACAGGGCTTGGTCGCACTCGCGTTAACCGAATACCCCCCCGTCAGCGCGAGTGATTGATAAATTGTGCACTCGACGGATAATAATGGATTATGACGGAAATGTTACGATCCTGTCCGTCAAAATGTCTGACAACGAAAAAGTCTAAAGCCACCACTGCTTGGGAGAAAGAAACGATGTGATATTTGGGCCCATTTTCGCTACAATGAGGTGGAGAAAAAAAGCTAATGCATTGTTTCATCAGAAGGGAAGCAATGTGGCCATAACACAGGTAAAAACACCACAACCCTGACCAGATACTAAAGCTGCTTTCTTAATCATTCAACCTGCTTTTCATCAAATAAGGATAAGATATATTCTTATTGTGAAATAAGTTTGACTAAAATGACAAATGATTGGTTTTGGCTAGACTAGTTAGACTGAAATGTTCTATATAATCTGATGACTAAAAAAGACTCAACAGTTTTCATTGACAAAAAGTAGACTAAAATAATTAGTTTTCTTTGACTAAAATAAGACTAAAATGCTCAGACTTTTAGTCGACTAAAACTTGACTAAATAAAAACAGGATGAAGGTGACTAAATATGACTAAAACTAAAAAGGAAATTTAACACAGGACTAAGACTAAAACTAAATTAAAATATAGCTGACGAAAAATTAACACTAGCTGGATCAGGTGATTGGGTAAATGTAAAAATCCACAAGATGAACTCGTTGCAACCTGTATGGAGTGGACCATGGGAAGTTGTAGAACGCACTGCAGATGCGCTCCGGATCAAAGTAAAAAAAGGAACATGTTGGCACCCTCTTACACATTGTGTAGCCGTACCGCCACCTTTCCTGAAACGGCACGGCGGCTAGAACTGATTTTGAAAAAACTGGTACAAAACAATAAGGAATTGAACATTTGTAGGAACGACAGCACCAGGAGATGAGTAAACTCAAGAATCCGTACAGTGTAAATTCATAGAGAAAAACACATTTTCACACTCAAACTGTTTGCACATCATAGACAAGGAATTTAGATGATATGAATACATGTTCACCAAAAGTAATAAGTATAATGGAAAGTAGACATAGGCCTACACTTGGGTCAATTTACATTACTGTGATCTGATTAATGTCCTCTGCAGGTTTACTATTGTTCTAAGTAATAGTGGGATTTAGAATATATGGAGATGTTCTTTCGTAGTGTGTGAAATATGTGATGCTTGAAACATGTAGGTATTCCAATTTATAGGAGAAAATGGTTTCCTGAAAGAGTTATGTTGGGTAAAAATGTAACAATGGATGAAACCATTTTTAGAAGGAGTTTTTGTAATATCATTAGTAGACATTAATTGTGTTGTTTAGATGGCATTTAACAACTAAGACAGATAGTATGATTAGAAAAATCAGAGTGGAAAGGGTTGGATTTATTTAACCTCAGTGTGCTAGACTTCTTATAGGTAATGCGTCCCGAGACCTGGACTCCCCCCTCTGAATCAGAAAGGCTACGATCCCGACCCTCCAAGCAGACAAAAGACCTAACCCAACAGGAGACTCCTCCTTCTCCATCGAACAGACAGAGAACCAGAGCTGAACCAACAACAACAAGACTACATCCAGACCTGCAGCCAGAACTATCTCCACCTGAGGCATCCAGAACCAAAACAGCTTGCTGACAGGCAGAGATCTACTCTCATCAGTCCCTCAGACAGGGCATGAAGTTCCAAGCTGAGCCACGAGATTTGGCACAAGAGCAAAGTGTGGGACATGAGAGCAGAATACGCCCTCCATAAAAACAGCGAAGTAAAGGAGGAGATGAAATGCAAAGCAGTGCAACAACAGTGGCATGATGGGGGCTGCAGATGAGACTGGGCCAAAGGCTGCCTAAAGAGTTACAGCAGATGGATTCAACAGCTGATGGACTGAAGAGAAGACAGAATCAGAGGAGTTGGCATGGTCGATTAGAAGTGAGGAGGCCGGGGTCACGGCTTGAGAAAACCAGGGGAGGAGAAAAGGAAAACTGGAGTGAGTGAGTTTACACATAAACACACTTATTCACAAATGCACATAAAAAGGACCACATTTAAAGAACTTGAATTGACTTGATAAATACGTAAAGACAAAAAGATTTATTAACCATGAATTAATCAATTGGTAAATAAAAAATAGCAGTAAAGAGGAAACTATTAAAGTAAAATGAGAATCATCCTAAAACACACTGAGGGATAAAGGGGGAGACATGACAGAGTAGAACCATATTCTTCAATCTTTACATCATGTTAACAAATCATTCTTTAAGAGATTTTTATTCACGTGTGAATAAAGTAGTGATCTCATTTGTTACAATATTGATCACCATTAAGGCGAGACACCCCAGGTGAATAGGGTAATTTTTTTAACTTAAAGGTATCAGCTAGAAATTTCTCCAGTTAATTACTTACAATAAGGCAATTGTCTTTTGTATTACAAGTTTTCTGAAATAGCATGTTTAAATATGCAAATTATCCATTATCTCATTAAATATGCACATATTTTAACACATTTCAGGAATCGAAATCTGAACTTTGGATAAAGCCAGGTTCAAAATTCTTGTTTCATTTTGTAGTCATATTAGTATCTAAGGCTTTTAAAGAAGGGATATTGGATATCTCTCTTTATCACTCCATAAATCAGAAAATACTGTCAACAGCCCTAAAATATCCATTTTCGCCATGTTTTTAGGTATACAATGTTGTATAATTCAGGCTATGAATGATATATGAACAAACCCTTCTGTAAAAGCCTTCATAATATTGATAGGAATATAACTGGAAGGTTTGGTGTCTCTACGAGCTACTGAAGTTGAAATTTCGAACTCAGAGTAGGAGGAAAAACTCATTTTGAGAAAACGACCTTTAAAGATTGCAGTGAGGCGCTAGCTAAACCCTCCTGTTCTTTGGATGATAGCTTGCACATCGACGCACTCCGTGAAGGTATTTCATGTTCGGGGTCATTTGTTTTTTGTATAACCTTGCTTCGTGCAAGTGACAATTGTTGTCGTCTTCTCTGTGAACGTTTTTTTCGCCGTTCTTTTGCTATTTTGAGATTTCAATTTCGAGCGGAAAGCTAACCAGGAAGTGTTTTAGCACACCACGTGACGCATCTGAACGAATCACGTTGTCAGAAATTGACACCAGCCAATGAGATTTCGTTTCTTGGTTTAAGACCCCTTTGTGCTTTCACGATTGGTTGCTGATACAAAGGAAATGACCATATTTGGATCCGATGAGATTGTGCAGGAGAGACACAGCTTTCCAGCGATATCTCTGTTGACATGGTGCACACAGCGGCCGCGGTACTTTATGTTACGTTAGAATGCTAACTTTTGGTGAATTTAGGAGAAATCTACAGACGCAAATAGACAAACTATAGTAAAATAAACACTTAAATGTGTATTTTGTACGTTTTCCTTCCAAAAGCCTGAAAGAAAACATGTTATAGAATCAAAATAGCACAAAATCTCAAAATTGACCAGTACTTGAAAAACGATGTTTTTGCCTGCCGTGTCTCGCCTTAAAGGGATAGTTTTAGGAACCACTCTATAAGACAAATCTTTATTTGAATGGATAATGTTAAAGGGAGAGCTAGTGCCAAGCCAAATATAGTATTCCAATCTAAAGTATTGATTTAACCATTGTGCCATAGTTATTACCATAGGAGGGCTTTAAGATGGAAATATGAAATGACTTCTGTTTTTAAATCCTTGATAAAGGAGGGAGTAATTGTTGCGTGTTCGGACACCCAAGGTTCCACACACTGCTAGAGAGTTTTACATTGTTCTTTAAGTGGACCAGAATTGAAGATAAATGAGTAATGAGCTATGAAATGCATAGCAGAGCTACATAGATCCTAGTAATGTTTTGACTCAAGATAATAGTTATGTACACAAGTTTCTGAAATAGATCTATTAGACATTTTAATACTAATTAGGTGTAAATGAATTGCAGTAGTAGTAGTACTCTAATGAAGTGAGTTTTGTACCAAGTTTCAGGAAAGGTGGGAGGCAGAAGTCCCAATGAAAAGTTAGAACCATCTTGAAAATCATAGTTGAAATCGTGAATGAATAATGAATGGCACTCCGCATATGATATATTTTTGTAGATAAAGGGTACCCGCCTATGCTGAATTACCTCTGCAAAGACTCTGCAGAGCACGACATGGCCAAAAGACCGAGACCAAATGACCTTTGACCCTGAGTGACAGTGTGACAAAAGCACTGTCAATGACTGACTCTGGGGTGAACCTGACCAAACCTGACGTGACAACCAGACAGTGTGAGTGTGGATGAATGCCGGCATGTGATCAGTGTAACTGCATGATTCTAAAACAATAACTAACCAAGCATGTTTTTGGACTAACATATTATTTTGGAGCTCCAAGGGAAACGAGAGGTTTCCTAAAAATTCCACAAAAATGGAAGACTGCACGAGTGAGCCGTTTCTAATCTACTTGATGATATTTTACTTCCACAGGAGTTGGCGGTTTGCAAATGTGAAGCTCAAATAAAAATCTGAAGATTCTGTTTCTTTTAGGACTGACAGACGGAGAGAAACACTTTTCACTGGAGTGTTTACTGTGGAAATAATAATAATAATGGATGTAAAATTGTAAATAAAGTTCGCTATGTCCCTAACCAATATTTACCTGAATGTTTTTTCCCCCTCACCAAAACAAGAAATTTGTTACACATGAGTTGATGTGTAAAAAGGGGGGAGTGTGTAAAATGTATAATATCAACATAATATTTTAACAGACATTAGAGTAACTGAGGTTTGAAATGGAGAAAGAACATATTACAGTTAAGTTAAGCTAAAACATAGTAATGTAATGACACAGAATTTAATTTAGACAACATCTTGTAACTAGCCTAATAAAGAATTAGAAGTAAAAGCCATAGACTTTATTGTTTAGGTCATTATGGGGATATACATTTAATTTAAATCATAATAGAAAGACATTTGATGACAGTATGTTGGAATTCTGTATTCATTTTTCAGCTTGATAATAGACAGGTAGAAGCCGTATTGCCAGGTGAATCGATGGGATTGCTGCACACGATCCAAGCAGAGAATGACGTACCTTACAGGACAGATACACTCAGGAAATCATTCACTCTGACATCATCATGACTTTAGTTGTTTTTGAATCCATAATGAAAGTATATTACATAACGTTAGTGTGTCTTTACCACAAACAGGAATAGTTCATTGTTATATTTAGATTTGAGAAAGATTACAAGGATTTTATTTAGGAATAACACAGATGCTCATCAGACATTTCCGAGCTATTGAAATATGTTACCAAGTTCACTTAAAATATGTTTTATTTTGTTTGTAACATACAGTATGCCAAGTAGTAAGATTCAGATATCAGCAGGTTCTGAATTATTATTCCTCTGTCCCACAACCAACAATAATGTGGATGGGGAGAACTATATCTGCTAGAACCAGCAGAGATTCATAAATTACACCAGAGACGCAGTAAAAAGATTACACGAACAGTTAGATAAAAACAGACCGATAGAATGGCGCTAGACATTAGTTGAAAAAGGGGGTGTATGCAAAAAACTGAAGAGATAAGATTGTTTAAATAAAGAGTAATATTTAGCTATTTTCAGATAGTTTAATCCTTCTTATACTTTGTAAAAGAACAAGTGCCTTTACACCAGATACAGTAAGAAGATGATTTATGATGTGAAAGGAGGGAGTTAGACGTTTTCCATACCAAGCTAATTGCTGCTATTTTACGAAGTGACATTAAAGGTTTAAGCTAGAAGTTATGCAAAATGAAAAACTTCATATTTATGATGAATATGTATTCTTATTTGTATTTTTTACTTTTATGAATTATTTACCATGCAATGTTCGGATGAAGAACTCATTGATTTCAGTATTATTTACATACCCTAAAGGGTCTGTAAGGAGGGATTGTTAGAAATCAAAATCAATGTTGATATGGCGTAATTTGAATTAAATACACTATTTAATTTAAATCAGTTTTATTCTGAAAAAACCGGAAGTTCACACTAACACTTTTATTCTGAAAATTCTTCATTTCCGGTTAGCATTAGCATGTGGCGAAATACTACGTTTTCAAACTGTGAATTGAAGGTGAAATGACATGTGGTGTTGTACACTAGACACACAGGGTTTGGCACTCATTTGTTGACGCTGGGGTCGCGTTTGTTAGGGAATGTTTAAATAACCACAGACAAGGGTGTAACTTTGGTTTGAGAAGTGGGGGGGGGGGGGGCACAAAACAGGGGGTCCTCCGCAATGAAACATTTTCTCAATTTAATTCCATTGCTTGCCTTTCTACAAATATATATTAGGGACTATGGTGTTAACAAATCCAAGAAAAGTGTGTAGTGTATATAATGAGTGTGCACACTTATCTAGTATCCTATCCATGTGAACCTGTTTTATTTGTGATGACCTCACATCCTCTAGGGGGGTCCGGGGGCATGCACCCCCGGGAAGATGTTTTTCTTTAAATTGAAGTTGAATGCATCGATCTGGTGCACAAATTAAGAGATGTATGGATACAGCTCTCAACACTCATATGAAACAGAACTGTATAGCTATTTCAATAATCAAAAAGCCATTATAATATGCTCACAACCAATAACAAATCATTGATAAACTCCTCTCTCCTATCTGTATCTTACCTAGTCTGCATTCTTTCGTTTAATTTATGCATATTTGACTAATAACTCCCCTTTCAAACTGTGTTTTTTATTTTTGTACTGACCTATAGTACACATTGGAAGGATTTCTTAACTTATTTTATATACAACTAATATTACATAGATGGAAATATTTCTTTACATAGATGACCAAACCGTTTGAGACCCACTGAGATAACATAGACTAAAGTTTACAACCTAATCACTCAGAGTCCTTTACCTCCCTGAGCTGACGTTATCTCTCTCAGTCCCACAGTCTCTCTCTCTCTCTCTATTTCTCTCTCTCAGTCTCTCAAAGTCCGACAGGAAAGAGCTCTCCCTCTCCTTATTGTTGAAACAGCTACTAATCTCCGTTAGCTCCGAGCTAGCACCAAATGCTAACAACAACCCCCGTAACTCTCTCTCTCTGTCTCTCTCTCTTTCTATCTCTCTCTCACAAGATGCGCTCGTGCCACACACACAAAGACGCTCCTCCGTGACGATGACCGCTTGCGTAAATGTATAATTTATTTAATTACTATTTTTGTATTGGTTTTTCAGTTGAATTATACTTAAAGTTCAGGGTAATCAACTGTTTTTTAAATTTCAATAAATGGATGTTTTCAAAGTCAATGAATAATCATAAATAAAATAAATAATAATCGCGATATCAATTTTGACCAAAATAATCATGATTAAGATTTTTGCCATAATCGAGCAGCGATATCTGAGGAAACTCTAACCAACTAAGATCAGAGATACAGGTGTTATGTTAAAGTTGTCATGTTGCACCAGGGAAATGAACAGCCTGAAGAGACCAATCACAACTTTAGTTTTAACTGCAAAGCTAAAAGAAAGAGAGTTGCCACTTTATTTGTTAATTATTTGTAGTGCAAGCCAATTTGTCGATGTGTCATTTGGCACGGTACTTTACCCCAAGTTGCTTCCAATGACAGGCCAACAGTGTGCAGTATGTGTGAATGTTAGCTTCCTTCAGCAGCAGTACATTTGAACGCTGTACAAATGGGGTGTGAATAAATTAATGTTGTGTAAGATCTTTGAAGAGTTTATTGTAGATTTGTTCCACTGACTCAGCATGTGGCGGTGCCCACACACAATAAGGGCCATACTCTCTCTTTTTTTTTAGATGACTCACAAATCTAACAAATACAAATCAGAAAACACTGAAAACGGCCCGCTATGGTAAAGGCGGTAAAATATATATATATATATATATATATATATATATTTTACCGCCTTTACCATATATATATATATATATCGGCTAAAATGCGAGAATTGTAAAAAAGACAAAATTATACAAAATTGTTTAAAAAACTATGAAAATTGTTATCTATAACTGAGGAACACGAGGAAGTCGTACTTTGATGACATCATACTTTAAAACACTCTAGTTCTATTTGCTTCTAGCTAACAATACATAACATGTCTCTCCAAGAAGCGTTGGGTTGTGTGTTAAGGACACTGAGCGTCAGCTAGCTGTTAGCTCAATGTCCCTTTTTTCTTTTAAATAACTGCGTCTGTGAATGTGGATTACATGGACCCAGTCAGAAAGATGAGAGCTGCCTATTATGTCTTTGGAGCAGGGGGCTAGAGTATATACATTGCACCTTTAATATAAGATTGTTTCAACTTAGTTTGTATAGTGGAGACCACTTAACTTAACTGTAAACAGGAAGCTGTAAATATAACTCAGTCTGTGTCTCTCACACAGTGGAATACCCCGCTGTAAAGGGGTATTAAAGGCAGATAGCTCTAAACCTGTGAAATCTGTACGATTACAATGAGGCCTGTGCTATAAGGACCAGAAATAGCAGCTCTATTATCTGAGAAGCTGACTCATTCTCTAATACACACCTACAGTGTTCTCACACAAAACTTCTATATTACTGTCAACATATTGGCATTAGATTGCATATAAATCCATGCATGTTGGCCTGCATACACATCATTACCTCCATTGATTTGACATCAGGATGAATTATGAGCCAGGGGAGTAGCGGCCTGCATTTGACTGCGTCAGTTTATTGACAAAAATCTTTGATAGAGGAGAGGTGACAGCAGCCGCCCATTATCCCACGGCTGTCTGTTGGAGTTTCAATGGGGAAATATCGGCATCAGACAAATAGAAGGTAATTGGAATCTACCACAGAGACGTGAGAAGAAACCGTATGCTTTTGGAAACGGATTATTGTAAAGTGTGGGAGCCATCATCCTCTGTACTATTGACAAATGCTAATGTCCTCACCAAAAGCCAACTGTCTGTTTGTATCCGTCAACATATATTGAGGACACTTCAAAGCCATGACAACAATTATTATAATCACCTATTCCGAAGCCTTGAGTAAAGCACTCTCAAACTGTGTCTAGAGGAACATGGAACACTCCTCGTATAGGTCTGAACCAATCACAGTGTCTCTCTAAATACTCTTTTTAATCATTTGAGATGAATGCAAACCCTTTATAGCCAAGGTATAATGGAATGCGTCTGCCTAATTTGCATTTAGATCAATGGAAGGGTGTATTCAAGATGACAAATGAGTGTTGTGGTATGTCATTCCTAATACCTGAAGTAAATGCAAAGATTTGGCATCAGATGTAATTATGTAGATCATTTTTCAGGATAAAGATCACAGTGGAATACCCCGCTGTAAAGGGGTCTTAAAGGCAGATAGCTCTAAACCTGTGAAATCTGTACGATTACATACCCCAGGTGGGCAGTGGTTACAACACATGTTACATTAGATGATTTAATGCTTGTTCTGTTCCATTGTCCTGTATTACTGTCTCTTAGTGGGCCAAAATGAAGACAGCATTTTAGCATGTCCACTGTCATCATGGTAACACCTCTCCACTGAGTGTCCAATAGTTTCAGGTGCAGCTGCTTTCACTGCGGTTTTCACAGATAAGTTGTTGAGGTAAATCATGTCTCACCTTAATTTTACTGGTGCACAGACACACACACACACACACACACACACACACACACACACACACACACACACACACACACACACACACACACACACACACACACACACACACAGAATAACAATAGTATGTGTAACATCACAGGCTCTACCTTCACATCATATTAACATAAAGTCTGTGCATACACTGTGCTCTTTGTGTTTGATAAAAGGTGAAGCCACTGTTGAGGAGTTTCACCCCTCATCTGTCCGCTGGCTGTCAATCATTCCTCCTGGCTGCTGCACTGCATCAATGTCTGCCTTCCACTGAAATGCGTTTGAACGCAGATTATTTTGCCGCAAGAAAATAATTATATTCGATGACAGAGATACTGAGCACAGAGAAAGTACAGGTGTGAAGGCAAGTATTTGCACACCCTTAGCTGCTATGCAAACAATTATTATTTAACATCAGGGGGCAGCCCTTAGTGGATACCTGTGTTTACCCTCTGTCTGAAACTGCTTTAGCGCTCAAATTGTGCTCTGATTGGCTTACAAGAAAATAATGGCAGACCTTTACCAAAGTTGTTCTATGGGCTCCATATTTCTACACAACTTTAGGTCAAGTTGGTGGGCATACAGAACAACAGTGTTAACAGTCGCTAGCTAGCAATTGAGTCATAGCTAGTGCTGTGTTTGCAACTTCCGCAACAGGTCCACACGCTACATACATTGTTTGTTTCAAACATAAAACATCTATAAGTAACAATGTTTACTGATGGATTGGGCCAACAAGTGGGAACTACCCAGTTTTCCATCAGATACTGTTGCGAATATCCGACCATGAACTGTGCGTGATTCAGGAAGCAGTCTTACGGAATAGTTGTAAAAAACGAATTTGAGCCACTTGTTCTTTACAGTAGCTCATTTACCTTCGGTAAGGCAAGGGTCCCAACAAAGTTTCAAAGTGTGTGTGTGTGTGTGTGTGTGTGTGTGTGTGTGTGTGTGTGTGTGTGTGTGTGTGTGTGTGTGTGTGTGTGTGTGTGTGTGTGTGTGTGTGTGTGTGTGTGTGTGTGTGTGTGTGTGTGTGTGTGTGTGTGTGTGTGTGTGGAAGGTCTGTAGTCTGACAGCAGCTCTGGACGGGGAGGGGGGGCGTGCATACCGTCACGCTTATGTCTTCAGTTTATGCTTTAATAAAAAGAAGATTAGGTTTTCTCTGAGCTACCACTGATACCACACTGGTGTCCTGTTCACATTTACACATATATCATACTTTCACAAGTGAACCTTTCCACACAAATATTTGTATTTTTTAAAGCTCCATAAATCTGGTTGTTTGAATTGAATTTATATTTAATGCTGGTCCACTCATTTCTAGCAAGTTGCATCTTCATTTCCGAGACTGCACTAAAAGGACCTTCACATAACTGTATTAGGTTAGTTAATAGCAATACTATTAAGTTGGACCAAATGTTTTTTATTTAAACTTGATATTATTGCTTTCAACTAGCCTACAGTAATACAGCTATGTGAAATCTGTTGACATAATACATTTAATTAAAGTCTACGTTTCAGTTTTTTCATTGTGCTTAAGAACCTGGTTGGACACCATCTGTCAGGGGGACGGCCTACGATAACTGCGGCTAAATCGACCTATCGAGCCAACGAGGGCTACGAGGAGGCACATTCATAACAGCAAAAATCCTTAATAAGCCAAACCGTTTTGAAGTGCTACAAACATTTGTTTTTGGATGTTACTGGCCAAAGTGCAATGGAAACTGTTGTTTTTCCTGTCTGCAACAGAGCTTTTGTGTTTGTGTGTGTGTGCTCCAAAGTCATTAGTCAGTGCAGCGGCCTCATGTTGGGATGTGCTGTTTCAGAGCTCAGTCCTGCTCCTTTATCTCTGTTGACAGCTCCATGTCCGCTGTGATTCTGCTTAATAACGACTAACCGCTGCCGAGCGGTTTGGCCTGTTGCATTGAAGCGCTGCAGCTTCACCATTTTTGAAGCTACAAAACAACTTTGTTCCGTATTGCTCTGCTGCGTTTGAATAAGCAGAGTTTACAGAGGAGACATCCAGCTATAATGGGCTCCATGTATCTGAGGAATGCTCCGACTGGAAACTGAACTCAGGTGCTCCAAAACAGGCAGCCAAAGCTCCAGACAGAGGTATTTCTCAAAGAAAAAAAACATTTATTTTGGACCCAATTTTTTATGTATCTTTCCTAAAAAATGTGCCTTCTACTTCAAGTTGCAAGAGAAAGATTGTTTTGCTTTTATGAAGTCAGTCTTGATTGCAACATGTATTCACTATAGTACAATGATAGCATTGGCATTCAATTGCCTATACGTTTTGCATTCACTTTGCAATTCTCTCATGGGTTCTTCCTTTCACAATAAATCATAAACATACACAAAGCACCACTGCCTACAAGCCAGCAATTTGCTAAAGGACAAATCAACAAATGAAAAAGATCACACAGTACAACAGCTTACAGTAGCTATCCACAGGTGGCAGAGCAACCAGAGGAGTGTGGACTGTGACCCACCGGCAAAAGAGGGAGTGATGAATCGAGTCATAGTAAGATGGACCAGGAAGTAACAAAACATGCTACTTATTCATATTACTGGCATAGGTCGAGTTATTTAACTGTTGTAATTGAACTACTTTTTCAAACAATGTGCACACTTTGGCACAAAGGGACTTTCAGGCATGCATGTGTAACCCATATGAAATATAGGGCTACTAGACCCCTTTATGTAATTTTAGATGTATGAATACATGTTGTTTCTGCACGGAGCACTCTAGAATGTACACCCAGGGTAATGAGTGGCGCAAATCACTCCGCCTCTCTCTCTCTCTCTTTTCCCCTGTGAACACCCTGAAGACGCAGAGACATAAGTCGAGCAGCTCCTAGTAATAGTATTTAAAAAGTGTAATTTGTACTCTCAACTATATCAGTTGACAAACTCTGACCTGCAAGAACCCCTGTGTGAACCCGAACTAGAAGACGACAGCCTGTGTCGTCTTCTAGGTGTAGAAACTCCGGTTGGTTTTTTATTGATGTCAGCAAGCCAGATCCAATCTGACTTGGGATTGATGGCGAGCCAAGCCCAATTAATCTGTGAGCGGTTGTTGGAAGCGGTGTGGCCTACCGTTGGACCTGCCTACGCGTGGTTTGAAGAATACTGCTGAATTCACTCTGATCTGATCCAGATAAGAACCAGTACACTATTAGCTCTACCCGGGTAGAAGAGCCATAGCAGTACACACGCACGCACGCACGCACGCACGCACGCACGCACGCACGCACGCACGCACACACACACACACACACACACACACACCGAACTGAACTGATTTGAATTATCTTGATCAAAGGGAAGAGACTATTTCTATTTGTGTGGTAAAGAGCTCTATTTTTTATTTTTATCCCTTTTCTTATTGTTGGCACAATTTAATGTAAATGTTGTTGAATACTGCTGGCAATAAAATTGTAAAATCTTCAACTAAAATCTAACTCTTCCCAGAGTTATTCACGGCATACCACTTTAGGAACCTCGGAAGATGTTAGCGCCTCTGTTCTTGGTATGATATAGGACTAGAGGTGCTACACATGCATTCACAATACATTCATTTTACTTTGTTTGTTCTGAAAATAAAGAAACACAAGCCCATTACTGCAACGTGGCTGCATACTGTCAGAAAGGTCTAATGAGTCATAACTTGCATTAAATATAAAAATATAAAAGTCTGCTCACCATGAAACCTCTGCTCACCCTGACATACTTCATTCAGCACACATGCACAACTCAATATTAAGCTACAGGTGGTTACACTACAGGCATTAGTCCATAGCTGGGAGACAACACATTTATCTGGCAAAACTACAATACAAATATAAATATCAATGTGCGTTACCACTAGTTTGTTACACTTATAATACATCTGTGTCACCACTTTTAGACATATTTTCATCACGTTAGCTCACCTCAAAATACAGACATCATCACTGAATACGGCTGCAGACTATCGGCTCGGTCTAATAAGTGATGGTTTGACCTTTTCTGCGTTTCACCTGAAGGACCTGAGCTGGCCTTGCACATGAACATTTATCAGATAATGACAGGTTAATTCAATGTAAAAAGTAATAGTCTAAAGTGGTTGTACAATATATTGAATTTCCACGTCTATTAATAGTGTAGTGTGCATTCAATTGGCTCAATATTACTGCAGGTCGCACAAATTATGTACAAATTTGAAGGCCATCCGTTATTTTGGCGATCTGCCAGAAATAAAAGTAATTCACAGTTTGTTGAAGAGCGACGGTCCGGAGGCCTCGCAGCACAGGAGTTGTAAACTTAATACAAATATTGATCCATGTGTTTTTATTTCATGCATTGGATGATATAGCACTTAATAATGAAAATACAAATCTCAAATCACAACATAAAGAGAACCAAAACACCCTAGATCTAGTCATGAATCAAACACTGTCACAGACTGAAATAGCCTGCCAGTGTAAGTGAATCCAGACCAACCAGGGTTGTTTGCTTGCCTGAACATTTGTGGGGATCAGGTGCAATTCTGTGGCGAAACAATATTTTCCTTCTTGCGAGCTACAACATAATCTGCTTGTCAGTTTATGCCTTAGCCCATAGCAATGTGCTGACAATAGGTGAACTATTTATATCTGTCAGAGGTCTAGTCATAGCCTGAAAAGGTGGGAAACTCAAACCCTGCTCATCAAAAAGTGGGTAAACATTGGGTGTGTGCTACACTACACCCCTCTTTAGTGCTTTGATCTAAATTGGACTCTTGGAATCCAAATAAAAGAAGACGTGGCCGCTGTGAGATTGAAAGGCATCTTTTCTGCACGGTACGTGGACATGCAGGAGGGGGATATCTGTCTGGATCCCATCAATCCACAGGAACAGTGGAGGACTGGCAGCTGCAGCTGCTGTATGTTGCCGTGCCAGGGCGGTGCCTGGAATCAAAGTGCAGCCAGTTATCCACGCAAACCCTTCATTGCTATTTCAGTGATTCAAAACATGGACTGGGAGGACGGGGGGAGCGGGGGTGGGCTGAAATCGAAGCAACTTGAGGGTAGCAAGTACAGGCAGGAATACTACGGTTCTAAACAATTTCACAGCCCATTAAGGAGTTGATGGATGACTAAGAATAAACTAGATCTGTGCGACCTTATCTCTGATTACGGGACTGTTGTTATGTCCTAAGTAGAACGAGGAGAAGGCAGAGTGAGAGAAATGTTCCTCTTACAATTGAAGCGAGGGAGCTGATGGTTTCCTGGAGTAAACTGTGGCCTTTGGCTGCCTGCCCGATGCTCCATGGTGGCAGCTCTGCTCCTCTGGAAACTCCTCCACTGGAGAGGAAAGCTTCCCCTCTGCCAGGAGCCCTGTTCCTCAGTCAGAAAGGATTGCTTTCAACAAGGCGTGAACAAGAAAGGCCAAAATGCTAAGGGTGTTTGTTTTCGAATGTATTTATGGGTTGGAATGGTTACTTTAAAAATGTATTCTGTTACTATTACTAGTTAGCAGGGGAAAAAAGTAACCTAATCTGAATATCAACCTGATTACTTTCTGTTTCTTTTGATTACCTCTCTACGAAATGCAATGCAAATGAATACAAGCAAAACATGGAAATATCAATAAGATGTTTTAGTAGGACAACAGAAAAATGTGACCTTAGAAAAGAAGACACCAAGATATTTTAGGTGAAACATTTGTCCTCTGCTCAGAGATGTTATTCAAAGCTGCCCTTCATGAAGCATATTCAGGCAGCAGCCTACACACCAACACTGAAACACATGAGCTCATACTACAGATTAAAAAAGCAGAAATAAAACACTTTCGAAATGTCTTTTTAGGGAATACAGTTACCCTTTCTTTGTATTTTGATGAGGTCATCCTGTTACATGTCATCCGTTTCTCCAGAAGCCTGTATGTCGGCTACAGGTCCCTCAGCAGCTTTCACATGCTACTAATTGTTACTTTCAATTAATTAATTTAAGAGCATACGTTCTTCAAATGTTTTATAACTTAACAAACATTTTCACTTTATGTGGGCTCGAAGATAAATATGTTATACCTGCAGTATGTTCAGTATGTCTGTAAGTATGTACGTTTTTTTTCTTCCCCTTTGGCCACTGCGGGGCAGCAGAATGAGTTTAAAACACATTTTTACTCTTTGAAATGTTTTCAATTGGAGATTGATTCAGAGCACATCTTTGCCTTCACATGCAGAGGCTGAGCTGGCAGCTAGCAGCTCACCTGAGGGTGGGCGGTACCGAATATCTGCCTCTCATATGACTAATGCTTCACTATGTCCACCAGCTAATCTGCTGTGTGTTGCTCTGTGAACTGTGGGTTAATCAGAGCAGGTCACTGATAACAGCCTAATGCTGCTGCTGGAAACCAGATTCATGAGACGGAAGTGTCATGACACAACTATAAAAAACAAACCATGAGATCTATCACCAGTTCCTCATTACAAGAACCACTTTAACCTCACACCACAATCTGAGCCACTGTTTTTTCCATGTCTCTTTAGATTTAGGGGTGTCTTTAAAGAGTCCTCTCCTGCTGATGTTCAGGTGTATATCAGTATGTAGTGTCTCTACTTTAAAGAGTCCTCTCCTGCTGATGTTCAGGTGTATATCAGTATGTAGCATCTCTACTTTAAAGAGTCCTCTCCTGCTGATGTTCAGGTGTATATCAGTATGTAGTGTCTCTACTTTAAAGAGTCCTCTCCTGCTGATGTTCAGGTGTATATCAGTATATAGTGTCTCTACTTTAAAGAGTCCTCTCCTGCTGATGTTCAGGTGTATATCAGTATGTAGTGTCTCTACTTTAAAGAGTCCTCTCCTGCTGATGTTCAGGTGTATATCAGTATGTAGCATCTCTACTTTAAAGAGTCCTCTCCTGCTGATGATCAGGTGTATATCAGTATGTAGTGTCTCTACTTTAAAGAGTCCTCTCCTGCTGATGTTCAGGTGTATATCAGTATGTAGTGTCTCTACTTTAAAGAGTCCTCTCCTGCTGATGTTCAGGTGTATATCAGTATGTAGTGTCTCTACTTTAAAGAGTCCTCTCCTGCTGATGTTCAGGTGTATATCAGTATGTAGTGTCTCTACTTTAAAGAGTCCTCTTCTGCTGATGTTCAGGTGTATATCAGTATGTAGTGTCTCTACTTTAAAGAGTCCTCTCCTGCTGATGTTCAGGTGTATATCAGTATGTAGTGTCTCTACTTTAAAGAGTCCTCTCCTGCTGATGTTCAGGTGTATATCAGTATGTAGTGTCTCTACTTTAAAGAGTCCTCTCCTGCTGATGTTCAGGTGTATATCAGTATGTAGTGTCTCTACTTTAAAGAGTCCTCTCCTGCTGATGTTCAGGTGTATATCAGTATGTAGTGTCTCTACTTTAAAGAGTCCTCTCCTGCTGATGTTCAGGTGTATATCAGTATGTAGTGTCTCTACATGTCTCCATGCTTTAATGTTCAAAAAGCTCTTTATTGTTCTCATACTGCCTGTGCTGCAGCACCTCTTTTCACCCTCTGTCTGAAACCAGAGCCCAGTCTGCTCTGATTGGTCAACCACTTAGAGATGTCCCGCCCCTTAACTTAACAAGTACAGTGAGTTGAAGCGCTAGTCAATAGAAGCTAAATATAGTGATGTCACTATGTTCAGGAATTTAACAAAGGAGTCCAATGGAGTCGTTTGAGGCAGATACTCCCTCTGGAGGGAACACAGGGATGTCAGCCTTTGCAGACCATTTACATGCACAAACACCTGGGAGAGAGAAAACCCCGAAAAGCAGAATAGGGCCTCTTTAAGTGTTTTGTAGGCGATGCTGTCTCTATCATCACTGCCCATGCTTAATACAAAGTTCTTATGATAAACAAGTCCTGCAGCAGGCACTAGAGGGATTAGCAGCAGAATGTGATTTCACATGCTCCTCTCATGCAACAATCCTGCAGAAGTATTTTACTGCTATCATCCAACTTCCTCCCTGCAGGAAGACAGCTTGTAGATGGTTTCTTCTTCCACCATATCAGGATCAGCAGCAGAGAACTTTCACACTCTATGTTGTGCTCCGTTGCTGTCAGACATTCTGAAGATGCAGCTTTAAAAAGCTAACATCAGGTCATAATTAGCGGTGGTGCATTCAAATTAACTCAACCGCAGCTTTGCTCATTTACATCCTCACTCATATAATTAGCCCGCCGCATTAAAAACACTCAGGGACACAAACTGTTGTGGCTTTGACACTAATTTGTGGTAGGTATGGGAAGTCTGATGTCAAAGCTTTTGTGAAGTGGATTAAATAAGATAACCACTTAAACCAATCAGTGATCAACAGCATCAAAACAAACATTTATGCAACTACCTAGCACTTTAGATCCACTTATGGCTACGAGATAATGACACTTTAATGCCCCTCCATTTTCCAAGATCCTTTTAGTCAGATGCTTTAAAGACAAGCAGTTGATCTGACTTTGACCCCTTGTCCACCTGGTATAGCAATTTGTATCCAGAAAGTAAAACATGTAATTATTATTGCAGGTGTAATGCAATCGTGGTGTAATCAGATCAGCCAGGTGTGCCTTCAATCTGCAGCGTGTGCACAATATTTAGCACTAATCCTCCTCCTGTTGTCTCTAGCTGATTGTCCCCACGCTACAGTCCTCCTCGGCAGAATAGAAATAAGAAGAACGCACAGCAATGCTACGTCAGGGGATTCGTGAGGTGAGGGTCACATGCCCAGTGTTAGGGTAGTTACTAAAATAAAAACGCATTACACACTACTAGTTACCTTAAAAGTAGTGCTTTACTTTACTAAAATATTCACTGCTGAAAGTAATTAGATACACTCCACTTTTAGATAACTGTGAAACATCACCTGAGATGCACCATGAATCACATGACAAATAACAATATCAAGTTAAACCTCATGAGATCAGCACACATCCTTAATCTAAGGACAGTTCTGAACACAGACCTCTGTTTCTACTCTTTGTCTGAACATCATGTTTCCTTTAGCTCAGTTTCATCAGAACTCTGGTCCAGCTTCTGATGGCGGCTGCCCGTTACCTGTATCTTGCTCAATGTTTCGGAAAGATGGCGATTCCACCACGGAAACGACAACATGTCCTGCACGATGTACGCTGCGAGAAGTTTATCTCTGCTCTGAGACGCTGACATTCCTGCTCCTCTCCTCATCCATGAACTCGCGAGCGTAGTGCAAACGTAAAGGGATGTTTTATTTATTTTTCTGTCCTCCTGTTATGCAGATAGTTAAAGCTCTTAAATGAACGCAAGTATCAACATCATGTCATGCTTAGTAACTGTAATCAACAGTAACTGCGTTAAATGACTGCGTTACAGACACATGTAATCTGATAGCACATAACCCCCCACACTGCACATGACTGACCGGGGAAGTCGAGCTAGCACTACTGCAGAGTGCCACTTTATAGTGGTAGTAACATGAGTCTAGTTAGAAAGTCCAACGTCAAGATGCCATTATCTGCTGCATAACACCTCTACAGAGTCCTGCATGTCTCCTGCCACTGGACTACATGTGTTTCAGGAGAGCAGTTCAGTGTATGAGCTGATCTCAGACCAGTCACTGCAGATCACACACATCAGCAGCTGAACATTTATAAGTGATGCAAATCTTTAATAGAAACAGTTATATCTTCCACACACACACACACACACACACACACACACACACACACACACACACACACACACACACACACACACACACACACACACACACACACACACACACACACACACACACACACACACACACACACACACACACACACACACACACACACACAACTTACAGAAACCTCCCCGTGGTGCAGCCTGGGAAATGCTGGTTGAATGAGATATACATCCAATAGGATATCATCTGATACTGCCAGTAGGCCAATCTCTGTATACTTACCTACGCAATCAAATTGATGAAGATGCCTGCCGGATCTCGACAGCGTCACAGATACCTGCCCCTCTCTGGACCCGTACTGTCAATCGTCTCAATCAACATCAAAGGGTTCTCCGGATGCAAGGCAGAGATACTGGCAACGATGGCCAATCGTTTTGACATACTCTGCATGCAGGAAACCCACATCGGCCCTGCACAACACCGACCTACCATCCCTGTAATGAAACTGGTCGCTGAGACCTGACACAGACAGTATGGATCAGCTGTTTTCAGCAGACCAAACCTCAAGATTGAGGAAGTCTGGACCCACACTACGGAAGGAAACATGGAAACCATCACAGTTGCCCTCCCAAATGTCTCTGTCACATCAGTCTACAAACCACCCGCAACCCCTTTTCTGTACACAGAACTACCAGAAAGATGCAAGCGGAGATTCCATATCAGCATCGGCGACTTCAATGCCCACAGTACATCATGGGGCTATGAGAACAACAACCAAGATGGAGATGAAGTTGAGACCTGGCTTGAGTCCAAGCACCTGAACCTAATCCATAACGCTAAACTACCTAAATCCTTCCACAGCGCCAGGTGGAAACGAGGATACGACCCAGACCTCGTCTGTGTAAACAATGACATCGCATCCAGAACTGAGAAGGAAGTCCTGGACCCTATCCCCCATACCCAGCACCGGCCAATTGCCATTACCGTTAGATCCGCTCTCCAAGCAACCACCGTCCCATTCCGCAGGAGGTTCAACCTACGGAAAGCCGACTGGTTGTCATTCCAACAGGAGATAGAGCATTCCATATCTAACATACCACCACTTCCCAATAACTTCACAGACTTGGTAAAAAGGTCAGCCAGACGTCACATACCCAGGGGATGCCAGACACAGTATATTCCTGGGCTATCAGAAACATCCAGCGACCTGCTCAAAGCCTACTATGAGGGATATAATAAGGACCCTTTCTCCTCTACCACCATGGAACTTGGAGAGACCCTGATCAGTGAAGTTGGGGAAGAACGAAGGAAAGTCTGGAAGGAAATGATAGAGAACACCAATATGACAAATAACAGCAGGAAGGCCTGGGCTACAATCCGCCGTCTTGGCGAAGACCACACCACACCACCCATAATCACAACGGTCACAGCAAACTCGGTTGCATTACAGCTGGTGGCCAACGGCCGTAACCAACACCGCTGCCAACCCACAGGAGAACACCATCGCACAGTGGTATCAGACCAACCACAACCAGCCAGCCCTCTCACCAAACCCTTCGACATAGAAGAACTCGAAACTGCAATGGGTAAGCTGAAACCCGGAAAAGCAGCAGGGATTGATGAAATACTGGCAGAAATGATACAGCACCTGGGACCTAACGCAAAGACCTGGCTCCTGGAGATGCTGAACACATGTATGGCACAAAAAAAACATCCCTCCTGTCTGGAGAAAGTCAAAAGTGGTTGCAATCCCCAAACCCGGCAAAGACCCATCATCCCCAAAGAGCTACCGACCCATTTCCCTCCTCTGCATCACTTACAAGCTCTACGAGAGGCTGCTACTCCAACGCCTCATGCCACTCATAGACACCAAGCTGACTAAAGACCAAGCTGGTTTCCGCTCCTGTGCTGGACAGCTACTCAACCTCACCCAACACATTGAGGATAGGTTTGAAGGAAAACAAATAACTGGAGCAGCATTCATAGATCTTTCTGCTGCCTATGACACTGCCCAACACCGTACAATGGTCAGGAAACTACTGGACATGACTGGTGACCTGAATCTGTGTCAAGTCATCAAAAGCCTCCTCAACAACAGGCGCTTCTACGTCCAGTTAAATGACCAGAGGAGCAAGTGGAAAGCCCAAAAGAACGGCCTCCCACAAGGTAGCGTACTGGCGGGGGGCCAGTTCCTGTTCAACATATACACAAACGACCAGCCATTACCCCCAGAATGCCAACGTTTAATCTACGCAGATGACCACTGCATCACCACCCAACAAGTAGACCTCCAGAAGATTGAGCCTGTCCTTGAAAGTGCCCTCCAAGAAATGTCAAGCTACTACAATAACAACCACCTGAAACCCAACCCATCAAAAACCCAACTATGCAGCTTCCACCTGAGGAACCGAGACGCTAAAAAAGAACTGAGCGTCACCTGGGATGGCCACAAACTGTCCAACCATACGCATCCCATGTATCTTGGTGTTACACTGGATAGGACACCCTCCTTCAAGAAACACCTGGAGAACACCAAAGCCAAGGTCAACACCCGCAACAACATCCTGCGCAAACTAGTGAACTCCAAGTGGGATCCACCAACAATCTGTGCAACTGCCATGGCCCTGTGTTTCTCTACAGCAGAGTATGCCTGCTCAAGCTGGAGCCGATCACGTCAGACCAAACTGGTCAACACAGTCTTGAATGACACCTGCCGCATCATCACGGGATGCGTTAAGACAACACCTGTCCCGTGCCTTTATGCGCTAGCCGGCATCTCTCCCCCGCACATCACACGACTAGGTATCGCTCAAGATGAACGGAGAACACAGGAGACAGACATCAGACACCCCTTGCATGGCCACGTAGCACCCCCACGCAGGCTCCGATCCAGAGCCAGTTTTGTGCAGACAGTCCTGCCCCTCCAGACAACCAAACAAGCAGCAAGGACCAACATCTGGGAAGATGAATGGCAAAGAAATGACACACGAGCTCTTGAATGGCTGGACAGAGGAATCACACCAACGGAAAGCCTCGCTAGTGGCCACGACCTTGGCTGGACAACCTGGAAGTCACTTAATAGACTGCGTGTGGAACAGGGGAGGTGCAAAGCACTGATGAACGTGTGGAACTACACCACAGAAGACACATGCAGCTGTGGATCAGTGCAGACAATGTCCCACCTACTGGAATGTGCCGATGCCCCCCGGTGCAGTCCAGAAGACCTGGCAGAACCTACCCCAACAGCTGTGGCCTGTGCCCGATACTGGCAGAACCACATCTGAGATTGCTACGGACTCAAAGAAGAAGACACACACAAACACACACACGCACACAAACACATACGCACACACACAAACACACACACACAGTCCTTGCAACAGCTTGTGCAAGTCAGCTGTAGATGAAAGGCGACCACGCTCTCTCCCTCCTTACACACCTTCACATTCTCCACTTGCATGGTCCCCCCCAGACAGATATGTTCTCGCTGGTATTGACTTATTTTAGCCTCTACTATGTGTGTACCCATCCTTCTCCTCATTATCATCACAGCTGCCACTCTTCCTGCTGCTTGTTACAGACTGCTCTGCCCTCATCATCATGTCTTCCTCTCCAGAGAACACTGAAGGTGATGAGGGAACACAGCAGTCAGCCACAGACATGTGTGTCCAGTCCCCACATGCTGCAGTCACAGACACACACTCTCTGTCAGCGGAGACACACACTCTCTGTCAGCAGAGACACACACTCTGTCAGCGGAGACACCAGACTCCACAGCAAGCGGCAGAGAAAGAGAAGTGCTTACATGTTTGGAGCTATCATTATGGAAATGCTAAATTGGACAATAGAGATGTGAAGACAGCTTTAGACTGTGCTGTAAAGTTAACCATATCAATCATTTTCAAAATGCTCTACAGCAGCAAAGTTAAATATTACCAAATCAAAAATATCTTAATTTTGATGTGTTTATACTGGGCTATGCGATATAAAGAGGTATTTGTATACAGTTGCACACACATTCCACGCATTAAGCTTAACATTGTTATCTTTTACAGAAAAACATGTTCAATTTGACTGTTCAGAAATATAATAGGCCAGTGGAGAAATGTAACAGGTACAT
Organism: Pogonophryne albipinna; assembly: GCA_028583405.1. Taxonomy (NCBI): domain Eukaryota; kingdom Metazoa; phylum Chordata; class Actinopteri; order Perciformes; family Artedidraconidae; genus Pogonophryne; species Pogonophryne albipinna. Next base: position 426,854 of record JAPTMU010000027.1, on the reverse strand, counting down.
GTACTCAAGTACTGTACTTAAAGAATTGAGGTTCTTTACTTTACTTGAGTATTTTCACATTGTGCTACTTTATATTTGTACTCCACTCCATGTATGTTACATGTTGAGTTACTTACTTTGCATATTTAGATTATTAATACAAAACTATAAATCAAATAAAACATGATCATATATTATATAAGTTAAGCTCTTTAATATAAAGTCATTCAAAGAAAGCCCACTTTTACTAAGTGCAACATTGAAGTGACATTAATGCCCTAATCAGTTTAATACAACCATTTCAAATGAATGGTGCTTATTCTGCATAATGAGTAGACTATACTTAGAGCGTATTTTTGATGGATCTTTTTTAAAACTTTTAACATAAGTACAATTTTTAATGCCGGACTGTCGCTTGCAACTAGTATTTCTTATTTCTACTTTTACTTAACTCGATGTACTCTGTTCACAGCATTATCAGGAAGTAAACATGATTGAAAAACTGATGTAAAAAACAGATATATAAATAGACAATATGTTGAAGCAAGCTTTTGGGTTGCATGGGGAGACTTTGTACTCATGACCTGTGAACACATCTTGCTGCAGTCCTGATCCACACACACACACACACACACACACACACACACACACACACACACACACACACACACACACACACACACACACACACACACACACACACACACACACACACACACACACACACACACACACACACACACACACACACACCACACACACCACACACACACACACACACACACAGTGATAAGCATCGTCCCTGCAGGAGGACCTGTTGGAGCACACTGTGCACAGTTTCCTGTGGAGCAGCAGCACTAACAGAGCACCTTTCATCCCGGGGAGAGGAGCATGCAGAGGGCTCAGACTGCAGGGGGAGAGCTGAGCCGCTCCATGTCAGAGGAGCAGCAAGAATCACAGCTTATAATAAACATGTGGCTTATGTCCGCGCCCAAAAATAAAGATCAGTTGTGGCAGCATGAAGAGGAAGAGCTGCCCTCAGTCTCCCGGTGCAGACTGCCCCCCTCAGCAGATCCGAACCAGGAGCTGTGCTGGTATTTAAACTATTATTGCATTTGATTTCCAACTGAAAGCCCAATACTGGCACTGCAAGATGAACTGAGTGTTAGACAGCACGGGGGGTTCAAGCACCGGTCCATGAGCGCGCGCTCCACTTACCTTTGCCCTGAAGTCGTGTCCTGACAGAACGCTCAGCAGTCCGCAGCCACGCGCAGATGGAGGTTACGGAGCGCGAGCCCTCAGTCCGTGGCAGCGGACCCAGCAGCACGCGCTACGAACACGGATCTTATCCGGCACACCTGTGGCTTACATGCGGCCACATCCCGCCCCAAACACTCACGCTGCACCCCAGCCTCCTCACACACAGCATGCCAGGCTCTCAGAGCAGAGGACGGAGACCTACCTGCTCAGCAGTATCCGGCAGTCCCGGAGTGGCGCGCGGAGCAGTGATGGAGCGGAGCGCTCAGTGTGTGTGTGTGTGTGTGTGTGTGTGTGTGTGTGTGTGTGTGTGTGTGTGTGTGTGTGTGTGTGTGTGTGTGTGTGTGTGTGTGTGTGTGTATGTGTGTGTGTGTGTGTGTGTGTGTGTGTGTGTGTGTGTGTGTGTGTGTGTGTGTGTGTGTGTGTGTGTGTGTGTGTGTGTGTGTGTGTGTGTGTGTGTGTGTGTGTGTGTGTGTGTGTGTGTGTGTGTGTTCAGTGTGTTCAGAGTGTGTTCTCAAAGTGTGTTCTCAGTGTGTGTGAGCTCAGTATGTGTGCCGGTCGGAGCGCAGACACGGCCATAACGGTCCAAGGCGCGCGGTGCAGCGCCGCCTCAATCCTCCAGCTGGAGGAGGACACGCCCACTGTCTGTGCGTGTGTGTTTCAGAGGGGTAGGCTTTTCATAATTCCTCTTTGCAGGGGCGTTGCTGAAATTTTAATAGCGAGGTAAAAGAAGAAATACAAAGACATTTTAAATGCAATTTTAAATAAATGAGATGAGGGAAAATTGATTTTCTAAAAAAGGCGTTATGTTGTATAATTTGATTTGATTTATTTATCCAGTCAGCTGTCCGTTAGTGTCTGTATTGTCAGGACCTCGACACAAACTGATGAACCCAAATGCACGACCCAGAGACAAAGTCTTGAATATAAAAAAAGGTATATTTATTTTCACAGGTCAGGTAATTCCTCTTAATAGAGTAGGTGGTGGAAATAACAAAATGCCCTCACAAGGAGGAAAAAACTAACGTAACGAAAAGAGGACTTAACAAAAACTTAAGCCAAGAAAATAACAAAAATAACAAAACCTGACATGAGTGAAAAGCGATCCTTAAACATGAGGTGAGTGGGAACAGGTGGAATCAATCAGGGGGGGCAGACACTGATGATGGCGGGAAAAACACACAGGGGAGGAAGAAACAGGGCCTGACGAGACACAACATGGTTGTTTTAAATAAAGATTGCTATTTCTTTTTTTTAAAGAACATAAGTGTTGGGCTAGCTGAGCACAGGGTGCACTGACCACAGGGTGAACTGAGCACAGGGTGCACTGAGCACAGGGTGCACTGACCACAGGGTGAACTGAGCACAGGGTGCACTGACCACAGGGTGCACTGAGCACAGGGTGCACTGACCACAGGGTGAACTGAGCACAGGGTGCACTGACCACAGGGTGCACTGACCACAGGGTGCACTGACCACAGGGTGCACTGAGCACAGGGTGCACTGACCACAGGGTGAACTGACCACAGGGTGAACTGAGCACAGGGTGCACTGACCACAGGGTGCACTGAGCACAGGGTGCACTGACCACAGGGTGCACTGAGCAGGGTGCACTGAGCACAGGGTGCACTGACCACAGGGTGAACTGAGCACAGGGTGCACTGACCACAGGGTGCACTGAGCACAGGGTGCACTGACCACAGGGTGAACTGAGCACAGGGTGCACTGACCACAGGGTGCACTGACCACAGGGTGCACTGACCACAGGGTGCACTGAGCACAGGGTGCACTGACCACAGGGTGAACTGACCACAGGGTGAACTGAGCACAGGGTGCACTGACCACAGGGTGCACTGAGCACAGGGTGCACTGAGCACAGGGTGCACTGACCACAGGGTGAACTGAGCACAGGGTGCACTGACCACAGGGTGCACTGACCACAGGGTGCACTGAGCACAGGGTGCACTGACCACAGGGTGCACTGAGCACAGGGTGCACTGACCACAGGGTGAACTGACCACAGGGTGAACTGAGCACAGGGTGCACTGAGCACAGGGTGCACTGACCACAGGGTGCACTGACCACAGGGTGCACTGACCACAGGGTGCACTGAGCAGGGTGCACTGAGCACAGGGTGCACTGAGCAGGGTGCACTGAGCACAGGGTGCACTGAGCACAGGGTGCACTGACCACAGGGTGCACTGACCACACAGTAACACATGAGAGGAGGATTCCAGATTAAATTCATGGCTAACATCCCCATGTTATATTCGAAAGCTTCTGTCCCATGAAGATTTGAATGTTTGTGCGCTTTAATGAATGTCTGAATGATCATAATCCAGCAAACAGCACACACTGTAACAAACATGTTTATTGAGACAGGCTCTGTCTGACAAGCAGGGTCGGGGGGTTGGACCCCCGGATTGAGGACAGCCTGTTCTGGGAGGCAGGGAGGTTTTGGGGGGGGACCCAAATGCAAAAGCAACAGTACAGCAACAGGACATGGAAATAAAATGTGTTTACGACTCACATAAGATGCAGCTGTACACATCTGGAGTAGGCAGGCAGGAGGGAAGCTCACGTTTGGATAATGATGGGACAACGAGGGGGGGGGGCAGTAGGCTTCAACACAAGGCAGAGCAAGAGACTGAAACAAGACATGTACAGGAGATATGGCTGGACACACACACACCATCACACACTGCGGCCCCTCCATGCTGATGTGTAATTGTCCTGTTGCTTTCACTGGAGGTGCATGTTCATTTAAAATAAACACATATCAACTTTTTAATCAAAACTTTTTGATTTGATTTAAAAAAAGTAATTAAATAAAGCAGCCAACTGGACTCCAATGAGATGAGTGCAGTAGACAGCGTTTATGGGAAGAACCTCATTCATTATTTTGTATAATTATGTCGGGTGTACCAGCTGCAAATGTAGCTCTAATCCACATCTCTTTCCAGATGAAAACCTAAAATCAATTAAGGGCTTTCAAAGTGGAACACACACACACCCACACACACATATATCGGGTCTGTTGGAGTAGTCTTAGTAGTACATTGGGACACCTCTGTTCTTTACCATAGTGGAATATTAACTGTACATTTACATTTAGTGTGCAGTTACATTTCACAGCACCAACAGCAGCACAACAAATGTAGTTTCTAAAAATCTCACAGTGGCTGGAGTTGCATAAACAAAATGTAGTTTACATAAACACTGATGTATACGCGTTGACACATCCTGAGATGGCACATCATGGCAGAGCCACGGCTACACAGCTGACATCACTGCAGAATCTGTGCAAAGCCACATTGTGTAGGCTGTTAAGACAGACAACCTGATTGGATCAGAATCTACATACATCAACACGTGTTGTCCTCACTGTGGTGTGACGACAGAGGGACAGAGCCAGAGGCACAGGGAGAACTGTTTCATGCAAACGGCAGATACTCATGCATGCATCTCTTCTGCTTCATTACATTACATTACATTTAGCTGGTGCTTTTATCCAAAGCGACTTACAATAAGTGCGTTCAACCAACAAGATACAAACTAGAAGAAAACAGAATCATATAAGTACATCAGGTTTCATAGAGCAAAAACATTTCAAGTGCTACTCAACTGGCTTTAGATAAGCCAGCTCTTTATTAGTATATAAGTGCTTTGTTAATAGTTCTATCGCTCGAGGTGGAGTCGAAAGAGATGAGTTTTCAGTCTGGAAGGTGTGTAAGCTTTCTGCTGTCCTGATGTCAATGGGAGCTCATTCCACCCTCTTGGAGCCAGGATAGCAAACCCACGTGTTTCTGCTGATGGGAACTTGCAGTGCGGGTGACTCGTGCTGATGAACAGTGGGGGTGCAGGGTCAGGAACACATGTGGGGACATGTGCAGGTGACAGAGTAGACCCTCTCAGTAACCTTAGTAACCTCAGAGCTGAGAGTCCTCCTGTGTCAGTGAACATCTGCTCAATACTGTAGCTTACTATAGGACATTTATATTCAGAAGACTGTTAAAGATACACTGCTGCACTTTTAAAAGTATGTTTAATGTAACCACATTTGAACGTTGCTTTTCTTGTGGCATTTTAAAAGAACTCACAAAGTGAAGCTTTGATTGGTTTTCCTGATGTCCGGTTGACACATGCAGACTGAAACATTGGAGATGCAACACAAAGGGCCACATTGTGAGGGACTGGCACTGCCATGCAGTCTGAAGGCTCTCCTCCAGTACCAGCGCCCAGCTCAGCTCCACACAGCCAAGTGGCATTTCCATTTGCACAGTTTGGAGAGAGTCACTGTAGAGGCTGTGCCATGATGCAACTTTAACCCCACTAATGTGTCTTACATGGTCCCTTTTCTTCTTGGAAGCACACATCCCAAAGTGGTAGGGGATGGGATCTTGAAAGGTTAGTGGACTTGGGTCATCATGGCTTTTGAAGTTTAAAAAAAGCGTTGCTTCAGATGGATAATAGTCACCAATCCCACGGACACTAGATGGGGCTGTCACAAGAATGTTTTTGGGATATTCTTGATCTTTACAATACATCTCTAAAAGACATTCTCTGATGACTAACCAATCAGTTAGCTCAACAAATGTCAGCACAACCAATCTAATAGTCCTGAGTCTGATGCAAATCCTTCACATGTCATGTGGTGTCTTCTGATGTCATGTGATGGACACAAACGCTTCATTCATCTATGTCATCATCAGCGTGTTGGCTACCAGCCAAATAACAAGGTCTCAGCGCTGGTTAACCACACACTCATTATATAACCTGACTCCACTGATAACTCCATGCTCATGCTGTTTACTGCCTCCACCCCCACCCCCATTGTTGTTATTTACAATGGACTGCTGTGTGACTGTAACAGGATATTATCACAATATTTGGCTCACATTTGGTTTTCAAGGAAGGGTGGAGAGGGAGATGTGTCTGTCAAAGAGGTGCTGTGGAGGTGTGTGTGTGTGTGTGTGTGTGTGTGTGTGTGTGTGTGTGTGTGTGTTTATTAAATAAATGAAATTACTATTTTGTTTTTAGATTAAGATTTTGTAATTGTTTGTCTTGTTTGTTATAATGTGTTTGTATAAAGGTCTGTTTCATGTTGGTTTATTTTGTCAAGAGGCCATATTCTGCTTTTTGGGGGTTTTCTCTTTCCTGTAGTGTGTTCTAGATTGTAGTGCATGTAAATGGTCTGCAGAGGTTAGAATCCCCTCCAGAGGGAGTTTCTCTCCCACACAGTTAAACACGTTTCAGATCACAGGGCAAAGATCTAAGATGTGAAGGGACAGGTTACCCCATATAGATGCATGTTTTCCTCTAATCTGTTGTTCTATTAAATCAATAGATCGGCTGCATTCTCTGCATATAATGGGACTACACAGAATTTGACCAGTGGTGTGCAAAAAGCCAAAGTAACACATTAAAAACTCAGTAGCAATATCTCTATCCAGAATGTATAACCTGGTTACTCAAAATAATCCACAAACTGGGATGTTGCTGTAAAGCAGCAGAACATCCCAAATTCTGAATGATCAGCGTCAAAAACATGCACACACTGCATCTCCAGCATTAGTTGTGTATCTCTCCTGACAGAGAGCAGCATGCTGCCTCCAGCAAAGCTCACACACACACACACACACACACACACACACACACACACACACACACACACACACACACACACACACACACACACACACACACACACACACACACACACACACACACACACACACACACACACACACACACACACACACACACACACACACACTGTGACAGTTTACTTATTTAGGTTATTTGGGGTGCCAGTCAGGTCTCTCTCCTGACATTTCAGATTTGGCTAGTCAGTCAGTTTTAGTAAGTCTGCACAAAGGTGGTTGGCTTGGTCGGACAGGGTTTTCTCTGTTAGGAGGCATAGTAGCAGATTTAGAGGCAACATTCTGAGGTGTTTTACTTAGCAAATTCTTTCTTTGTTCATATTGCATGTGATTCTCCCGGTCCTTCTCCAGTTGCTGACCAAGGCGGACAAGTCCATCGACAGAGGTGACTCTGCTACTTCTCAGCTGACTGGCCAGTTGGGGGTTGATGTTTTTCAAAATCAACTTTATGATCTCCTCTTCATCAATATTGGGTTTCCAGCGCTTGCATAATGACTGGTACATGTAGGCAAAGTCTCTGACGCTTTCACCCTCTCCCTGAACTCTATTGCGCACCCTCTCTGCCAGTTCATCCTCATAGTCCTCTGACAGGAAGGCAGCACGGAACTGGCCATGGAATTCTCTCCAAGTGTGAATTTTATGGCGGCCAACATCCCACCAATCTCTTGCAGTCCCGTGAAGCACATTACGCAGGGTGGCAATAAGCTCCTCATCCGTGAGCGGATTTAGAGCCAGGAAATCATCACACCTTTCCAGATATTGGAGAGGGTCAGGTGTATCATTCAGTTTCCCAAATGATGGAAATTGAAGTTTAACAGGACTCTTTCCCATGAACCTGCTCTTTACTTCCTCATGAATGGTAGACCCCCCAGGTGACCCAAAATTGTTCTCTGACAGTCCAGGCTGTACGGTGGATTGTAATCTGGGGCGGGTTGGAATGGGCAGGGGCTTATCTTCCTGTAAAACCACAGGGTGGGTTTGAACACTCACATGGCCAAAGGTGGTGCGAACTTTGGCTGCCGTCATTTCTTCTGACAATGTATCTATAGTTTTCTTGCATTTGGAAAGCTCCTCCTGTAGGTTAGTTATGGTAACAGACATTGGGGTGAGAGCAGAACAAAGATCCTTGAGCAGGTCAGTATGATAGTGATTTAACCGCCAGCTCATGGATGCATTGAGCTGTGTTTGCAGATATTCAAACTGCTTATATGTTTCACAACTTCTTGTTGTTTTTCATGAAATAGGCCTGTCAGGGCTTTGTTTACTTGTTCATTATGAGTTGTGATTTTGTTTGTCATTTGTTCCATGTTATCCTTTAGCTCCTGGCGATGGTGATGTTGGTCCTCAATCATTTTCTGAAGCTGCTGTTGAATCCTAGAGCCAGAATTATTTTCCTCTAAGGCAGAAGTTACAGGTTGAGGTCCTCCATTTCGCTTATATTTTTTATGTGACAGTTTACTTATTTAGGTTATTTGGGGTGCCAGTCAGGTCTCTCTCCTGACGTTCCAGATTTGGCTTGTCAGTCAGTTTTAGTAAGTCTGCACACAGGTGTATACATCTCACTGTAAACAACCAACATTGAATGACATTATAAAATATAAGAAAGGACACAACTCAAAATCATAATCACAAATAGTAAGTGTATTTTTGAATACCCCCCCCCAAACAATTTGTCTTCCCACAGTTCAATGTTAAATCCAAAACGTTCCACTTTGGGTTTTCTTCAAAATAAATAAAACAGTCAATTACCACGGGAGAATGTCAGTCAGTTTTAGCAATCCAGTCGGTTTTGAAAATCCAGTCCTGGTTTTTAAGGTGGTTGGGAGATGAGCGGCTCCTTTCAGTTTTGTACACAATAATCCAGGAACGTGAAGCAACAGAAGGGTATGATGACGGATGACGGTGGACGGTGGATCAGACAAACGGTACGGACTTTAAACGACCTAACTGCTGGTTGCTAAACAGATGAGCGTGTTGCTCCGCCGATCCCTCTTGCTGCACACACCTGCTCCGCCGATCCCTCTTGCTGCACACACCTGCTCCGCCGATCCCTCTTGCTGCACACACACCCTTTTCCTTCCGGCTCCGTCTAACTAAATAGGGGGAAAAGGAAATGGAGGCGCCAACCAACAACGAATCACTGGCTGGGTGGGCGTTACCGTGAGTGACTACCGGTCACATAAACACCGGTTGTTACACTCCTTCCCCCATGAGAGAAGCCTGACATAGGAAGGCTTTTTCATTTTCCTTATCCCTCCTTATTTTATTTCCGATATTGTTGTTCCAACTTTAAGCTGGAAAACCCACAAAATCCTCTTCATCGCTTTCCTCTTCAAAAATCTTGAGGATATGCTGATGTTGCTTTCTGTCCATCTCTTCAGCAGTGGGAAAGCATGGTTTGATTTGAGCCACATTAACAACACGAATGTTCTCTCCAGTCTCTTCTAGGACCACCTCAAAGTTTAGAGGTCCGACTTGCCTGATGACACGATAGGGACCTTTCCACCTAGGTGCCAATTTGGCCATATAGGATTTATCAGCCCTTGAGTAAGGATGTGCTTTTATCCACAAACGATCCTTCTCTGAGAAATCCACATCTCTTCTTCCATTGTCATAGTTTATTTTTTGTCTCTGCCTTGCTTTTTCCATGTTGCCGTTTACCATTTTCTGAAACTCGGCTATCTGTTTAGCTGTAGTGTATGCAGAGGTGTCAGGATCACAGAGATGGGGCTTCAGCTCGACATCCAATGGGCCTTTCAAAGGACGACCACAATATGCCCTTCAAACAGAAGGCCTATCGTTTGTCCCCATCCAAACTTCAGGTCATAAAAGACCATGTAGAAGAAATGTTAGAAAAAGACATTATTGAGCCATCTTCCTCTCCATATGCTGCTCCCGTTGTCCTGGTGCCTAAAAAACAGGATAGCAAACCAAGGTTTTGTGTGGACTACAGAAAGATGAATACAGCTACCCACACTGATGCCTATCCCTTACCAAACATCCAGGAAATACTAGAGTCATTGGCTGGATCTGTAGTATTCACTTCCTTGGACCTCAACAGTGGCTACTGGCAAGTTCAAATGGATAAGGATAGCCGAGAAAAAACTGCCTTCATATGCCCTTTTGGCCTGTATCAGTTCAAAGTAATGCCATTTGGACTTAAGAACGCCCCAGCTACTTTCCAACGGCTGATGGAGATAGTACTTCGGGACCTACAGGGAAAGACATGCTTTGTATATTTAGATGACATCATCATCTATTCTGACACCTTCGAAAAACACACACCTGCTCCGCCGATCCCTCTTGCTGCACACACACCTGCTCCGCCGATCCCTCTTGCTGCACACACCTGCTCCGCCGATCCCTCTTGCTGCACACACCCTTTTCCTTCCGACTCCGTCTAACTAAATAGGGGGAAAAGGAAATGGAGGCGCCAACCAACAGCGAATCACTGGCTGGGCGGGCGTTACCGTGAGTGACTACCAGTCACATAAACACCGGTTGTTACAACACGCACACACCCACACACACACTCACACACACACACACACACACACACACACACACACACACACACACACACACACACACACACACACACACACACACACACACACACACACACACACACACACACACACACACACACACACACACACACACCCACCCACCCACCCACCCACACACACACACACACACACACACACACACACACACACACACACACACACACACACACACACACACACACTCACCCACCCACCCACACACACACACACACACACACACACACACACACACACACACACACACACACACACACACACACACACACACACACACACACACAGCAGCTTTCAAGTCTTATCTTGTCTGCCGGCTTTACAGAAATACCTGAATATAGACAGGTAAAAAATATAATATGGAAGCAAATGTGTGTTTCGTTATACCATTACTTATGTCAGATCTGCTATACAGTACAGTGCATACTCTCTTAGACCATGCACGGCATACAAGTGTATTTCAATTTAAGCTTAGTTTGATTAAGGGTATTACTAAGGGTAAACACATGTCTATAAAACATGACTGAACATGTCATTCTTTCTTTTGAATTGAGTTTAAGCCACACAACCCACTTCTGTGTTTACTGGCACATTTTATTAAGGTGAGGACAGATTAGAATATGACTCATTCAATATTATGTACCGTTTTTTTTAAAGGTATTAAACAGATCGTTTAAGTTTCGACAAACAATTCACGGAGCCCTGACATCTTGGTGCCAATACAGCAACCTCCATCCCCGCTATACCAAGGAGCTGCTAGAGTGGCGAAGTCCCTCCCCTTCCGGTGGACCTCCAATTTCGAAAAAATTATGTATTGAAGTCAATGGAGAGAGAAAGATTATCTTTCGATCCCGTTTCAATTGTGCCACGAATTACACATATGATGTTTGTCAATTTAAAAGATAATTTTGCAAGTCAAAAAAATAAAAAGTGTCGTAAAGCTGTGAAGTAACACATTTGTTTGTGTGAAACGCTCAATGAACTACATCTCTGGTCTAGCAGAACAACACGTCACCAAGATGGCTGTCACTACTGTCTTGTCAACAAAACGATTGACTACCCTCACTATCACCACAATGAAACACGTCCAGAAGAATGTCATGCAAAGCTGCCTGCCTGCCTTCCTTTGATTCTCTCTGAACTGCCTGGTCTTTTTAATGTTTAATGTCAACCATTTGTGCAGATAGCATGAAGTAGAAAAGATCGGCGATCGCCGATGCTAGCGTTAGCATTTCTCCCCCGGGCTTAAATTGTGTATTATAGAATGATCACACCGGTGACAGTAATCTTCAAAGGGTTCACGAAATATGACTACTACTCTTACTGTTTAACATTTTGGGTGACTTAATGTTACTTCATATTAAGGCTAATAAAAATGACAAGGCTGTAATGCTAACTAACGTGCTAGCTACTAGCTAGGTAGCTAACTTGATCCAGCCACTCCTGGTCCTTTCATCAGACGGGAAGCGAAAGAACGAGCAAGACCCATTGCTGGTATGATAACAACCTGGTACTAACCACACAGGCATCTTGTTAAAGTTATCTTATCTTAGCCAGCGCCATATAGATAGATTCTATCTATAGCTGATCTTAGCTTTCTCTTAGTGGAGGAAAACATGTATGACATCACTTACGCAACTCTGGGATTTGTAGTCTTTCTAGTTGCATATTTTTCATAGTCTTATATTTCAACAATTTTACGACAAACTGTGACTTTTTGACATGGAAATTATTTTTTAAGATTGACAAACATCATATGTGTAATTCATGGCACAATTCAAACGGGATCGAAAGATACGTTTTCTCTCTCCATTGACTTCAATACATTATTTTTCCGAAATAAGGTCCCATGGACCGGAAGTAGATGGGCGTGACTTCGCCACTCTATAGTGGATTACAGGAAGCAGCAGAGAGAGGGACACGCCCCCATCGCCATCAATGGGACTACGGTAGAGAGAGTCAGCAGCTTCAGGTTCCTCTGTGTCCACATCACTGAGGAACCTGACATGGGCTGCGTCTATGGCAGTGGTTCTCAAACTTTTTTCAATAATGTATCCCCTTTGAAAAAAAGATTCAGCCAAGTACCCCCTGATCAGCGCAAAAACAATTTGTTAAGGAAAAAATGCCTATATAAAGAGGTACTGTAGGCCTACAGTGCTGCACCTTCATTTATTAAAACAACAACATTGTAACTGAGAAACACTTAATTGCTACATTTCAAATGTTTACAATCCATCACTAAATTCATGGCAAACCAATTTTAACATCATGCAATAACACTAAGACGACATTAGTTGCATTGAACTGATCTTTTTAATAAGTTGAAATATGGGCTCGTGCTTCACTGAGGATCTTTGTTATTCTCAGTGACAGGAAGGCCACTGCAGTTATTACACTTCGCGTTTTGAAATATGTATAACTCTGTTAATTATAAAACCCACACTGCTCAAACTTCGTTTTGGTGCCTAAAATTGGTATATCTATTTATTTATTTATTTTGGGGCGTGGGGAATGAAGAGAAACAAATATATGAGCATTTTATGAGCATGGGATTTTGACCCCTCATACACATATGCATAATGCTGCGCTATACTTGCGGCCACACGCCGTTGCCAAGCAACGCTTATTGTTTAGGTGTCCTTTGATAAGCAGGCAGTCATAGCATTAGCTAGAACTAGCTCTGACAGATTTGGACATCAATGCGAGTGAAGTCTAACCGAGAGAGATCAGATCAGCTGCTGCTGACGGAGAACACGCAGCTCTTCCGGATCACAGCTCCGCCGCTGTGACGGACCGTTGAGCGGAGCAAAATTAAATACACTAAGAGTTAGACCTAACACACTTGGCTAGTTTATCTACTCTGGAACTAGCTAAACTAGTTATACATATATTTATTCTTTACTGTCGGGTCAGTTATTACAGGTTCAGCGAGCTGCACGAGACTGACGGGCTGTCAGGAGAGGGAGAGGAAAAGAGAGCACCCCGTTTATTTTTACCATTTTATTATCCAGAATTACTGTAAACCTTTGTACTGCACCCCCTGCAGTACTCCAACGTACCCCTAGGGGTCCGCATACTACCTTTTGAGAACCACTGGTCTATGGGATTAGTTTTGTATCTTAAAGATAAAGCAACACTTTCTCAGAATAAAGCAAAACTATGAATTTAAAAGAAAAAAAACTGAGTCAAGTAAAATAAAATAAATTTCAAAACTATAAGTTGCAAACAAATCATTTGTGTAATCATGTAAACTATAAATATTTTTTCTTTGTTTTAACATAGGTTTTTGTTTGCAGTTCTTGTTTCTTCTTTCTCAATGATCAGACTTTTGCTCTCGCTGCAGCTCTTCTCGTTTGCGCTCCCTCATTTTTTGATTGAGATTCTGACACAAACATCCCAGGTGGGCGGGACTTTCAGGAGTGTGTCCCCATTGGCTACTCAGTTTTTGAGTGACAGCCCACTACACCACAGATCATACAGTGCAACTCATGCAGCAAACTCCGGAGTCCACTCGGCCACGTTAGTGTCGGTGTCTCCTGGGGTTTCATGAACATATCGGACTTATCTTATGGATTGCTGTGCATTATACTTGTGATGTGTAGTTCATACTTTATTCCAACTTTAAATATTTTAATACCTGAACACACTGCTGCTGTTCAATAATTTCCCAATTTGGGATTGATAAAGTGTACGTCTACTTATTTTATAGATTAAAAAAACACATCTATGTATTTTTAAGCTAAAGGTGATACACAATATAAACTGTATACTGTTATTTTTTCAAAGATATGTTACATTTCAAAAGCATATATTGCTATGTTTAGGACAAACAAATTCTACAATATAAAAGTGGCAGATTTGCTTTATTAAACAGACCAGACCTAGGCTGCATTCCAACACAATTAGGAACATGCTCACATCTTACTATGTTGGTCTGAAGAGCTGAAGCATTCATACACAATGTGTTGTCTCATTCTGTATCCTGTGAGAAAATGATATACATTTAGCATTAAAAACTCGACATACTATTCCTAGCCTGAGGAAGATATGAATAATCAACAGATTTGAATTGAATCTCTAACATTTTCATGTAGAATAAAGACAAAAGAGTGATTATACAAATTACATTTATTGAAATTTGAACCAGAAGAAGAAGTCTCAAAGAATGTTTTAAATAAAAGGACATAAAACAAAAAGGTGGATAATAATAAAATCTATTAAATGTATATGTAAAGACATTTGGCCAAATGAAATGACAGTGAGCCAGTGATAACAGTAACGCCCAGCGTGGATGAAGATGGTGCAGGTCTTTCTTCATGCCCCCCCCCGTGCTGTCCCCTCAGAGGAAGTGGGAAAACGGGATAAGACTCTGGACGCCACACTGTCTCAATGATCCACACTGTTAATATGAGAGGAAAATAAATGTTTTAGGAAATGAAAAATATGAAGTTAACAAATAAAACACAGCTCATGGACGGTAGGTTTTCCTACAAAGTTAACTCAGCCACCATTGATTTTCATATCAAATTAGCGTGTTCATAAAATAAGCTATCATGGCTTATACTTGCATATCTAAACAGAATCATGAGAGCCTGTTGGTAGAGTCAGGCACACGAGTCCGTTTGAGTGTGTGCGCCGGTGTCTGAACGCTCACTCACTGCTAGCTATGTAGCTAACTGTTAGGCTACTTAGCTTGCATTGTTATGGATCTAAAGTTAGCAAAAGCTAACTTTCATAGCACAGCTTTACTTCTCACTTAACACAATAAAGAAACAGACCGTATAGTACAGCACAAACAACACAAATGATCAATACTTACATATATTTTCACTTGTAGTATTATAATAATTGAAATGCTGGTTCTTCTGGGGGTGTTCTATCCACGTTCAGCTCACTGTACAATCGCTGGAGGGTCTGATCATTGAGAAAGAAGAAACAAGAACTGCAAACAAACACCTATGTTAAAACAAAGAAAAAAGACTTATAGTTTACATGATTACACAAATGATTTGTTTGCAACTTATAGTTATATTTTTTAAATGTATTTTATTTTGTTTGACTCCGTTTTTTTTTCTTTTAAACTCATAGTTTTGCTTTATTCTGAGAAAGTTTTGCTTTATCTTTATGATACAAAACTAATCCCATATACGTCTCACTCAAGCCCCCAGGAAGTGCGCCGGACTCTCAGGAAAATATTCGTTGTGGCCAAACGGCGGTACTACACTTCTGTATAGGTTGCTGGGCCCTGATTTTAAAAGAAAAGAGTGGTCTGTAAATCGTTGGATACTTTGTTTTTTAAACTAAATAAACTACCCAGTATGAACACTTGTATAGCCCTTATTAAAAACATTCGGTCCTCAAGTTGTAAAATGTGCTAATAACGTTATTCTGAGAGTTATTTCCCTTTGCATTATGAACTCGCATCTAACCCACGGGACCACGTCGCCCGGCACGTTCATGTGAAGTGTCAAAGCTCTAATCAAATTAACA
Organism: Pogonophryne albipinna; assembly: GCA_028583405.1. Classification (NCBI taxonomy): domain Eukaryota; kingdom Metazoa; phylum Chordata; class Actinopteri; order Perciformes; family Artedidraconidae; genus Pogonophryne; species Pogonophryne albipinna. Next base: position 410,902 of record JAPTMU010000027.1, on the reverse strand, counting down.
GTTGTATTAATTGTATTAATTATAGTACACATATATATATGTATGTATATAGCCTGTGTTGTATACACACAAATGAACAACCTTGTTTTTTCAAAAAATCAAATAACAAGTTGTATTGTAGTGTTGTTTTATGCTTATATAGATTAAAAGCTAATATTAATCAATCAATCAATCAATGTTTATTTATATAGCCCAATATCACAAATGTTACATTTGTCTCAGTGGACTTCACAGTTTGTACAGAATATCAGTATGACAATACGACACCCTCTGTCCTTAGACCCTCACATCGTACAAGGAAAAACTTCCAGAGAAAACCCACAGTTTAAAGGGAACATGGGAGAAACCTCAGGGAGAGCAACAGAGGAGGGATCCCTCTCCCAGGACGGACAGACGTGCAATAGATGCCGTGTGTAAATCGAAGAGATAATACATTTACAGCATAGGTAGACCAGATGTTAGGAAATGCATGTGTCTGTAATAAGAAGATGAATCCATGAGGATGTCAACAATCCAGTGGGAGCCATCAGGGAAGTAGTATGATGAGAGTCAGGCAGGACCGCAGAGACAGGTTCAGCCATGACTCAGGATCCCGGCGTAGACATAGACAGCAAAAAGAAATGTTGGGGAAGCTGGGTTATTCGGAACATGAGAGTACACAGGTAGACAGAAGACTACTGGATTCAGGTCTGTTCTGCCACCCGCAGTGGGCATCCCCTGCAAAGGTTCGGATGTGTTGCTCAAACAATTACCGGTTGCCTTGTCACAGTCAATCTGCTCGACAAAATATGTTTGTCTTTTTTGTTTTCCTGCGATGATGGTTCTTCAGGACTGCTTCTTAAACTCTAATCACACTCTCGCAGACTTTTCCGGTGTTTCTAAATTAGATGACAATGTATGTGTGTCGTTTAAGAGGAAAACATGCCTGTTTTTTTTGTTGTTATTACTGTCAGGAAATGTACAACCTAACCCTGGTCCGCCCAGTAGTAGTAGTCAGATCGCTACTCCTGCTGATTTTAAAGCTAGGTCTGGGTTGGGTTTCATCCACTTGATTGTGCGCAGTCTGTTAGGTAAACTAGATGTTGTCCGTATCTGGGCGAGCTCAACTGACGCTGATGTCATTGTTTTATCAGAAACATGGCTAAACAAATCTATTGTGGCCTCTGACATTGCCTTAAATGGTTTTAATGTGTATCGTACCGACCGGCCTAATAAAGGTGGTGGCGTTGCCATTTATGTTAAGAATAAGTTCAGTGTAACCACATTAGTTTCCAAATCGATCAGTAAGCAATTTGAATTTTTAGCCATAAATATAGAAGTGGCAAAGGGTCAACAGGTCATGGTAGTGAGTTGTTACAGACCCCCCTCAGCTGTCAAAGACTCCTTGTCTTCACTAGCAAATCTTTTATCACAACTAGACTACAAGGAAATAGTGCTACTTGGAGATTTCAACTGGGACTGGTTAACTGCAGTGTCAGAGGATTTTAAAAACCTTTGTATCTCTTTGAATGTTACTCAGATAGACAGTCCTACTCGACCTAACATTAAGTCCCCTAATAAATCCTCCCTAATTGATCTCATTTTAACTAATGTTCCCCATAAATATTCATCTGTGGGAGTATTTGCAAATGATCTGAGTGATCACTGTGTTGTAGCCACAATTAGGGACACTAAGGTCCAAAAGGTTAAACCTCGGATTATTATTAAGAGAGACATAAAACATTTTGTGGAGCAGGGTTTTGTTCATGATCTGTTTGATTTTGATTGGGGAAAAATCGATCTGTGTGCTGATGTAGAAACCGCATGGTCTTATTTTTATCTTGGTTTTATGGAGATCATTGATAGACATGCACCCCTGCGTACATTTAGAGCAGGGGTGCCCAACCAGTCGATCGCGATCGACCGGTCGATCGCAGGGAGATTCCCAGTCGATCGCGAGATGTGTCTAAAAATAGAACAACAATATTCTGTTTTATCGTTAATGTCCTATAACATAATCTTCCCGTGCCAGAATAATGCACTTGAACGCACCAAAGCTTTGTGATTGGCCGGCGTGACCCCATGTGTGGGGGCGTGGCTGGTGGGCAGTGGGCACTATTTTGCTGACGTTGTCCGTGTCAACAGGAGTGACAGTCCGCACACACACAAGACCACAATTATGGCAGAAGCAAAAAAGCCCAAAATATATAATTTTCACTCCGAGTGGGAGGATGATTATTTTTGTATCTATTCCAATTCAAAGTCCATCTGTCTCATCTGCAATGCGAGCGTGGCTTTATCGAAGAAGGGTCATTTAGGAGCGGCATTTCAAAACAGTGCACAAACGCTACGAGACGGAATTCCCTCCTAATTCTGCCCTGCGCTCCCAAAAGGGGAGGGGCCTGAAAGGACAGCTAAATGCACAGCAGTCCATTTTCACCAGGCCCAACAACAAGAGCAAGGCTGCTCCAGAGCATCTTATCGTGTCAGTCACGTTCCAGAGAAACACATGAAGTCTTTCAAAGACGGCGAAGTTGTGAAAGAAGCATTCCTGGAGGCTGCCGACGCGCTTTTTGGAGACAGTAAAAAATAACAGTAGCATTTAAACAGGTTTTTGATATAATAAAAACTCAAGTTAGATACCGTTATTAATCAGCTGTAAGTTTTAGTTTGTTTGAATTTATTCATTATAATTATTGTACAAAATGGTATAAGAATGCAAACTTAAATTGATTATAGTCTATTATCAATTCAGGTTAAGAAACTAGTGTTGCTTGCATCCTATTTTAAAGGCATTTCTTTTTATACTCTTCTAAAATACAACAAAAAAAGGGTTTGATTCTATTAATGTTGTCTTTTTTATTGCACTTTGGCAGCAGATTCCTGAGTAGCTTCAGATCAGAGTCGTCTTATTAGTAAGCCTAATTTATACTTTTGTAGCAACACTATTTGTATATAATGGCAAAGAAAGGGTTCAGAGTCTTTTCTTTTTTCCCTGTGTCATATGTGGCAGCACTGTTCAATGTTTCTTGAAAACATTACCCACTGTAGTGACGTGTGAATACACTCCAACTCTGTATCAACAACACTGTTGTGTAACTTCAGTTAAATACTTGTATGTGTGTAGATTAGAAAGAGGTAAGATAAAGGATCTGCAGTATTTTATGAAGTATTAATCGTACAAAGGTCAGTTTTATACAAGTAGAAGTGTGTATTTACCTGGTAGTAGGCTGTCAGTAATGGCTACGCCTCTCTATTTGGACTGGTAGATCTCGGCAGACTGGCAACTTTAAAAGTAGCTCTCGGTTCAAAAAAGGTTGGGCACCCCTGGTTTAGAGTAAAGGGACGAGACAATCCTTGGTTTTCTGCTGAACTGTCCAGTCTCCTTCATGAGAGAAACAAGGCCTGGGCAAAGGCTATGAATTCAGGCTCAGAGGTAGAATGGCTGCATTTTAGGCAGCTAAGAAATAGCTTCACTTCTCATATCGAAAGTGCTAAATCAAAGTACTATCTGTCAGTAACCACAAAGAATCTGAATAATCCTGGAAAATTTTGGAAAGCCATTAAATCGTTATCCACCGGCGATATCCGTAATGAGCTACCTCCGTGCATTACCACAGCATCTGGCTCTATATCGGACAGGGTTACTATGCTAAATTGGTTTAATGAGCATTTTGTGTCCTGTGGTTCTCTATTTGATTCTGTCACTAACTCTGCTTCTGTGAACACTACAGTATGTGACTCTGAAAAACGTGTGTTGGAAAACCCTTTTAGTTTTACCCCTTTTACTGTTGATGTTGTTCGTGAAGCTTTAACCAAGTTAGATCCTAAGAAACCGACTGGCCCGGACAACGTAGAACCTTTCTTTTTAAAGATAGCTGCAGATTTTATTGCTCCACCTCTCACTACTCTTTTTAACCTCTCCCTCAGCACTAACACAATTCCAAAATTGTGGAAGTCAGCGTATGTCCTGCCTTTGCTAAAAGGAGGGGAGGCCACCTTATTAAATAACTATAGGCCAATCTCTAAGTTGTCTGTTCTGGCTAAGGTTCTTGAACGCTTAGTGAGTGAACAGGTAAAGGTGTTTTTATGTACAAATGACATCCTGTCTAAACATCAGTCAGGCTTCAGAAAGCAACACAGCACCATCACTGCCACAATGAAAGTGGTGAATGATGTGGCGAGTATTTTAGATAATAAGCAGAGTTGTGCAGCTCTATTTATTGACCTTTCCAAAGCGTTTGATACCGTCGATCATCACATTTTAAAGCAGAGGCTAGCCAGTATTGGCATGTCCAGCCATGCAGTGGGGTGGTTTGTAAACTACCTCTCTGAAAGGTCTCAATGTGTTCATTTTGATGGGCTGTCTTCTGAGTGGTTGAACATTGCAAATGGTGTTCCCCAAGGTTCTGTTTTAGGTCCACTTTTATTCTCCATCTACATCAACAGTTTAGGTGAAAATGTGGATGAAGCTACTTTACATTTTTATGCGGATGATACCGTGATGTACTGTGCAGGTCCCTCCATTAAGGAGGCTGGTGTTAAATTACAGGCTGTTTTTAACATTATTCAGACTCAGCTCTCTGAACTAAAGCTTCTTTTAAATGTTGAGAAAACCAAGGTAATGCTCTTTTCTAAAGCTAAAAAGACACCAGAGCCTGTTTTAGATATTGTAACTACGCAAGGAATAAAACTTGAAGTGGTTACCTGTTACAAATACCTTGGTATCTGGCTTGATGATTGTCTCACTTTTAAACTTCATGTCAATAACCTGCTTAAAAAGCTGAGGGTTAGGCTAGGTTTCTTCTACAGGAACAAGTCCTGTTTCTCGCTTGAGGCCAGGAAAAGGCTAGTCACTGTGACCTTTGTACCTGTGCTGGACTATGGTGATTTGATGTATATGAATGCACCTGCCAATTGCCTGGTCAAGTTAGATGCTGCGTATCACAGTGCACTGAGATTTGTGACAAACTGTAAAGCATTAACCCATCACTGTACCCTGTATGCAAGGGCTGGTTTGCTTTCACTAACTGTACGGAGGCTCAGTCACTGGTACATTTTTATATACAAAGCCATGTTAGGGAAACTTCCATCTTATTTCTGCTCCCTGATCTCACGGAAAATTGTAAGTGGCTACTGCCTGAGATCACATGCTGTGGTTTTATTAAATGTGCCAACTGCTAGGACTGTCTTAGGGAAGACAGCTGTTAGATGCGCAGCTCCTCTGTCTTGGAATAGTCTGCAAATTAAATGGCAACTGAACAATCTGGTGCCACTAAATGTTTTTAAAGCTCGGTTGGATGCTACTCAATCGGAAGCTATTGGTACCTGCACATGTGGATAATTATGTAAATGATGCTGTATGATGTCCTTTTGTTGTTCTATTTATGTTTTTATGTTTCATGTGGAACTACTTGAGCAGGTCTCCCTTGAAAAAGAGATCAATGATCTCAATGGGATTTATCTGTATAAATAAAGGTTTGAAATGAAATGAGACAGATATAATATTGATTACAATTATTCTATTAAAAAATCCACCAAACATGATCAACAGGAAAGCCCTATGAAGGCATGTTATGGTTTGAAAAAAAGTTGAGGATGGGGTCCAGAGACTTCATTTTGTTTAAGGAACATTTATTGACACATGTCATATGATCAATGTTAAGTCTTTGGCGATTAGACCCCAATCCTGAAATCGTATATCTAAAGGGGGAAATGCAGCCACATGTCCACATCACTGAGGACCTGACATGGACTGATCACACTAACACCATCACCAAAACAGCTCGACAGCGGCTCTTCTTCCTCCGCAGGCTGAGGAGGTTCAACATGGACTCCAGGATACTCTGCAACTTCTACAGGTGCATCATAGAGAGGATCCTGACCTTCTACAGGTGCACCATAGAGAGCATTCTGACCTTCTACAGGTGCTCCATAGAGAGGATCCTGACCTTCTACAGGTGCACCATAGAGAGCATCCTGACCTTCTACAGATGCACCATAGAGAGGATCCTGACCTTCTACAGATGCACCATAGAGAGCATCCTGACCTTCTACAGGTACTCCATAGAGAGCATCCTGACCTTCTACAGGTGCTCCATAGGGAGTATCCTGACCTTCTACAGGTGCTCCATAGAGAGCATCCTGACCTTCTACAGGTGCACCATAGAGAGGATCCTGACCTTCTACAGGTGCTTCATAGAGAGCATCCTGACCTTCTACAGGTGCACCATAGAGAGCATCCTGACCTTCTACAGGTGCACCATAGAGAGGATCCTGACCTTCTACAGGTGCACCATAGAGAGGATCCTGACCTTCTACAGGTGCTCCATAGAGAGCATCCTGACCTTCTACAGGTGCTCCATAGAGAGCATCCTGACCTCCTACAGGTGCACCACAGAGAGGATCCTGACCTTCTACAGGTGCACCATAGAGAGCATCCTGACCTTCTACAGGTGTTCCATAGAGAGCATCCTGACCTTCTACAGGTGCTCCACAGAGAGGATCCTGACCTTCTACAGGTGTTCCACAGAGAGCATCCTGACCTTCTACAGGTGCTCCATAGAGAGGATCCTGACCTTCTACAGGTGTTCCATAGAGAGCATCCTGACCTTCTACAGGTGCACCATAGAGAGCATCCTGACCTACAGGTGCACCATAGAGAGGATCCTGACCTTCTACAGGTGCACCATGGAGAGCATCCTGACCTTCTACAGGTGCTCCATAGAGAGCATCCTGACCTTCTACAGGTGCACCATCGAGAGCATCCTGACCTTCTACAGGTGTTCCATAGAGAGCATCCTGACCTTCTACAGGTGCACCATAGAGAGGATCCTGACCTTCTACAGGTGCTCCATAGAGAGCATCCTGACCTTCTACAGGTGCACCATAGAGAGCATCCTGACCTTCTACAGGTGCACCATAGAGAGCATCCTGACCTTCTACAGGTGCACCATAGAGAGGATCCTGACCTTCTACAGGTGTTCCATAGAGAGCATCCTGACCTACAGGTGCACCATAGAGAGCATCCTGACCTTCTACAGGTGCACCATAGAGAGCATCCTGACCTACAGGTGCACCATAGAGAGCATCCTGACCTACAGGTGCACCATAGAGAGGATCCTGACCTTCTACAGGTGCACCATAGAGAGGATCCTGACCTTCTACAGGTGCACCATAGAGAGGATCCTGACCTTCTACAGGTGCTCCATAGAGAGGATCCTGACCTTCTACAGGTGCACCATAGAGAGGATCCTGACCTTCTACAGGTGCACCATAGAGAGCATCCGGACCTTCTACAGGTGCACCATAGAGAGCATCCTGACCTTCTACAGGTGCACCATAGAGAGCATCCTGACCTTCTACAGGTGCACCATAGAGAGCATCCTGACCTTCTACAGGTACTCCATAGAGAGCATCCTGACCTTCTACAGGTGCACCATAGAGAGCATCCTGACCTTCTACAGGTGCACCATAGAGAGCATCCTGACCTACAGGTGCACCATAGAGAGGATCCTGACCTTCTACAGGTGCACCATAGAGAGCATCCTGACCTTCTCCAGGTGCTCCATAGAGAGGATCCTGACCTACAGGTGCACCATAGAGAGGATCCTGACCTTCTACAGGTGCACCATAGAGAGCATCCTGACCTTCTACAGGTGCACCATAGAGAGCATCCTGACCTTCTACAGGTGTTCCATAGAGAGCATCCTGACCTTCTACAGGTGCACCATAGAGAGCATCCTGACCTTCTACAGGTACTCCATAGAGAGCATCCTGACCTTCTACAGGTACTCCATAGAGAGCATCCTGACCTTCTACAGGTGCACCATAGAGAGGATCCTGACCTTCTACAGGTGCACCATAGAGAAGATCTGGAACTACAACTTTTTTTTGCAAATCTTTTTTCCGCTTTTTAGTCCCTGCTAGAGAGCAGGGACTTTCCTGGAGAGAAAAATGTTCCAATTTCTGATTGGCTGGGCGAATGGCAAACCACGCCCCGTAAAACTCTGAAAGGTTTTTGTGAAGCCGCCATTTTCTTTGGCCCGGCATATGTACTACAGCGTCTCCAGCGTTTTCGAGCGTGTTCGTATGGACGGACCAAGCCTCCAGGACCAAGCTGCTGGGAGTCACAGCAGCTTCTACTGAAGCCAGTCCCCAACTCTGGGGACTTCCGTCCGGGGACTTCGGGTGGCAGTATACGCCGTGAAGTTGTTTGCGGCCTGCCAGTAAACCCACAGCAGAAGAAGAAGAAGTGACGTCAGCGGTTTCTTTTGCGTAATCCTCCCTCAGGGACTTATTCCGGTGTGAACGTGATCTACTAGATAGTTCCGGAACTAAAGATTTCCAGGGAACTAAGTTCTGGGAACTATTCCTGGGAAAAGTACTTGGTGTGAAAGCGCCTATAAAGTCCTTTAAGTTGTAAAATACACTAAAAGCCGAATCTAGATTTATTTTCTCTCTCCATTCATTCTAGTGAGCCGAGAGTGGGCGCTCGGGGGGCGGGGCTTAAGGGGTGCATGCTCTATGACTGCACATACGGGTTCTTCTGCTCTGACAGCCAGCTGACAGCTCTCTCAAAAGTTGGGCCATTTTGCCTTCATGCGCCAATGAGCAGCTCTCATAGGAAAGAACGAGACCCCGCCTCCGACGCTGTATCCAGTTCTTATTATACAGCCATGGGACGGACACGTTTCTTGAGCCGTTTCCGTGTGGACGGAATACTTTTTTAAAATCGACTTCGGTTCGAAATCGGTTTCGTCTCGTGTGGACGGCTTCAGGTGAGGATCCAGAATGTCTGAAGAGACTCAGACCCAAGGCCGGATTAGTACCTGCAGGGGCCCCTGGGCACTGAGCGCTCATGGCCCCCCCCCCCAACCCACGTACCAACAAGTAACACCACGCCTACCCAATCCTACCAACATAACCAATATTTAGAATTTTCAGTCAATCTGGCATGTCAATCGAACACCTATTTGTCAAAAGCAGGGACGCAGCCACATAGTTCAACCAAAGTAGGTCTAGCCTTTTGCCCTTTTAGTCAAACATCACAAGACAAAATACAATGGATAAGATTCCAAGACAGTGTATGGCTCAGGAATACCTAGGTAATATCACTCAAAACCTCAGAGTAGCACCCCACTTAATGCCAACATATGACTGGCTGGCTGTACACGTACACGAGGAGTTTTACAAGTTACAAACATTGAGAGTTACAAAAGTAAAATATGTAGTGAAATGGTGTGGTTGCTCAACTCAGTGATCAGTATATGTGATGGAAGATAGTGTGAGTGTGTGTATATGTGAGAGGGAGAGAGAGTGAGCGTGTGTGAGAGAGAGAGTGAATGAGTGTGTATGAGAGACAGTGGATCTTACCTTTTAGAAGTGTTTCTTCCTTGCCTTTCTCTATGAAAAGTCTGTAATCAGGTCATCAAAATCCAGATCCCTCACAAGATCAGACTCGATGGCCATCAAAGAAAGGGCTGAAAGTCTCTTCTGAGCCATGGTTGTCCTAAGCTGTGAAAAGGACCTCTCACCCTCGCAGTTGGTTACAGGCAGTGTGAGAAAAATCCTGAGCGCAACAAAAACATTGGGGAATGTTGTCTGTAGTCCATGTTTTAGCACCACCTGCAGTCTGTTTGCAGAAGTTGTATCTGGCTCTGTGCTGACAAAAGCCCTAAACTGGATCAGCTCATCTCCTAATGACTTATCCAAGTCAGTAGGATATGATGAGGAGAGAATATTGGCCCGTCTGCGGAGATCAGTGTCATCACAGCACATGTCAAATAGGACTCCAAAGTGATCATTTATGACTTTGTATGCATCCAGGCGTTTGCTAAGTCCTGAGAGCAACCTGTCAATAACTACATTGAATGTCTCTGTACTTGTACTGCCAGTCAGTGCCACCTCGTGCTCCACTGTCTCGTCATCAAATACTCGTCTTTTACCAACACGGTGAGTCTCGTGCTGGTATGTCTGTGTCACGCCGGTGACGGCCCGGGCAGATGTCTCAAAGTCCGAAAATTTCCCTCGTAGTGATGCAACATAAGTGCGCAGCGATTCCAAAAGTCGCACAGCTGTCATTAGGTCAATGTCTTTCTTTTGCAAGCCAGTGCTCGTAAGCTTGAATTGGTGCAGTACAGTGTCCCAAAATATTGTCAGCAGAGCAGTCTCTAGTTTGCCACACAGCGCAGAGGCCTCTCGCCGTGTGTCCTGGCGCTCTTCGTCATCAGCCGCCAACATTTGTAAAGCCCCTCTTATTGCAGTGTAATTCTCACAAAGAGCTCTTGTGGAGTCTCCTCTGCAGCTCCATCTTGTACAGGAGAGAGATGTTAGCGTCAGTGTGATGTTTTCAGTGAACACTTTATTCCATCGGTGGGTAGAAGCAGAGCAAAAAGCATAAAGAGCTTGAAGTATATCAAAAAACTGGCTTGCTTCACGACAACTATTTTCAACACAGTTGACACCAACCAAATTCAAGGAGTGTGCTGCGCACGGAATGTAATGTATGAGTGGGTTGCTTTTCTTGAGATGAGCTTGCAGCCCATTATATTTTCCTGACATGTTGGATGCGTTGTCATGAGCCTGGCCACGGCAGTTTGAGAGGTCCAGCCCCATATCAATGACCATCTTCATCACGCAGTCAGCCAGACTTGACCCAGTGTGACTGTGAATGGGTTCAAATCCAATAAATCTCTCAATGACTTTTCCTTTCTCACTCACAAATCGGAAAACGAAAGTTAATTGGTCGACGTGAGACATGTCAGGTGTAGAATCTACGATGACAGAGAAATACCTTGCTCGCTGTAGTTCTGTTGCTATTGCTTCCTTTGTTCTGTCACCCATCAAACCAATAAACTCCTCACAGATAGTTGATGACAAGTATGAAGTCCTACCACGTCCCTTCTGGCCAAACTTCTGCAAATGATCCTTTAAAAATGGATCAAACTGCGCGAGCAGCTCCAGGATTCCCAGGTAGTTCCCGTTATGTGCGGATCCTAAAAGTTTGTCATTTCCCCGGAAAGGAAGCCCCCTCTCACTCAAGAATTGAATCACCGCAACTACACGTCTCAATACATCCTTCCAGTACTGACTTTCTGTGTCGACCTGCATCCCTAGAGAAGCATCCACAGTGCCCATGAGTTTAGTGCGATGCATAAGTGAAAGTATGCATTTTCTGTGCTCACCACTCGTCTCATGTTCCGTTATCCTCTCGGAATGCTTCCCATCACTAAAGCCGAGAACAAATGCATTACTGTGGCTGTGAGTGGATAAAAGTTTGCAGGCAAAACAATAAATTGCTCCGGTAGATGGAGAATAAATAATCCAATCGCGTTGAACGATTTCTCCATTGTGAAGCTGTCTGGTCAGCATATCATTGGTCAGTGAGCGTGTCCGGCCGCTAGCATCGGTCTCCCTCCGAGATGCTGGATACTTCGTTGCCCGATTATGAAAGTATGAAACCTCTTTCATCAAAGTCTCCTCCCGGACATTTCCAGCAATTAATCCCCATTGTGCAGGGTCCTGAGAGACACAGGGAACTTCCGATGAACTCGAACCTTCACCCTGCTCTGTGACGTCCTCGTCAGGCTCGTCTTCATCTTTATCTTCCTCTTCTACTCGCTGCTGCGTTAGCATGCTAGGTTCAAGGCTAACATTGCTCGCTAGCTCAACAACATCCTCCGTGACCGCCGCCACTGTTCCTTGTGGTTGTTGCTGGCCTATTTCGTCACTTTTTGCTTTTTTGAAAAAGCTATTTATTGTTGGCACATTTTTTAATGCAGCCGTCACTCTGGCTTCTTTTTCTTTCTTTTCGTAGCCCCGCTGGGCGTTTGGCTACCGGCACCATCCATTTTTTCTGCTCACGTGACAAAATGTGACATGAGTGAGGGTGGGGCTGTGATTCGGCTATACACTGCCACCGCGTAGTAATACATTTGAGCGCATACATAGTGAGACCTACAGTACAGAGACGGTTTAGAAAATATATTAATTTGACCCTATAGAAAAGCTGTGTTATTTATAGCGAAGAGTGAGTGTCATTTAAAACAATGTATGATGAGTGAGGTTGTGCCCGGAAAAAAATAAAATAAAAAATGGAGGGCCCTCTTTGCTCAAGGGCCCCTGGGCACTTGCCCAGGTTGCCCATATGGTTAATCCGGCCTTGCTCAGAGCCTAGATATAACTCTTCTTTTTCATTTGAAGACTGAAGTTAGGGTATCATTCTGCCCCTGGACAAGCTTCTTTTATGTGATCAATTAGAGACATTTGTTTATTTTTTGTACTCTGAGTTCATTAACAACTGCCTCAGACCTTGCGTACGCACATTTCAACAAAACCTAAACTAAATGCAAAGGATCCACATTCATTGAAAGGGCTTGAATGGATTAATTTAAAGCCTATCCACTACTGGATTGGTCAAAAATGTTAAGTGTATTTGAAGTGTACTAAGTATTATGTTCGTAACCTGTATTTAAATCAGGCTTTATAATTATTTGAGTGACCGAGATCATGCAAGTGTATTTCAAGTGTACTATGTATTAATTTATTGAGCTGTACTTAAATCAGGTTTTAAAATTGTTTGACTGATAGAGGTCATGTGTTATTTGTTTATTGATTGTCATGAACCTGATGGAAATTAGCTATAATCTGGCATATTGCATCTCTTCTCTTTGCTGAGATTAATGTATTTGTATGCATGGTCCTTCTATAAATACATACAAATACAAAAAAATAAGATGCACCCAATACTCAAGATGATGATCTTCTAAAAAAGGGGTTGCTCCAGCTAAAATATGAAGAGTATATTTTCTCACTTTCCTACAAAGATATGTAGCCATCTAAATAGTTTGCCATCTCAAAACTGTTCAGTGTTCAGTTTCTTGTGTGAAGCGAGGCCTTCAACGTAGCAAAAAAACAAGGTCGGACATACACTTTCATGCATTCTTTATTCCATTATAATCATTAAAACATCCATTGTGCTGCCTTCCTGCAACTACCACATGTATGACAATCTGCTTCACAACATGTTTAAGGCTCATCTGATTTACACATCACCAACATCTGATACTGCGAGCTTCATCTGCCTTTCATTTGCATATTGTGATTCCAGTGTTAAAAGCAACAATACTAGACGGCCCTGCGTGAGGGCTAATATGTATAGTGAAGATATATCATTACAGAGGAGTATCGTACAAACCAGCTCCGGAGACAGTGTAAACCTATCAAGAGTTAGACTGGAAAAACCTCGTAAAAATGTCAGTATCAAAACAATAATCAGGACTGGAGTGGGGTTTTCATCAGCTTAAAAAAGAGGAGCCACAAGACGAACAGTAGAGATAATCAGGGACTCGTCATTCAAAAACATCAGCCCGACATTAAAATCATAAAAACACAGACACTCAAATGACAAACCACTTCACAGCAGTAAACGGACCAATCATCGATCACACAAGTTGCTTTGAAATATCCCTCAAACACAATCCCTCTAATCAGCAGTAACGGGATAGTGTCTCTTTTACTCTATTGTGATTGTTAAACATGATTTAGTGTTTAGCTTAATGGTTTAGTGTTTTACTTTGCAAGGGGAAAATAAGAAATGATTGAGATACAATTGATACAAAGGTTGGAGGTGATTGCATGCGTTGCACACTTCAGATTTCCCCACGGTGGTTCTGTCAGGTCTTTGGAGTTCCAGCTGGGTGAAGATAACGCCATCACAGCTCAGCAGACGGAGGAGGTGGAGGAGAGCCCACACGGCTCAGAGGCTGAATCTGGTTTTAGTACCTTGCTCTCACCTCAGTATTCAACCGTCTGGCTTCCACAGTGATTGGCTGATACCTCTGATGAATAGCAGCAGTTTTAAGACCACGGAGCCTGCTGTGGTTCACAGGACTGGCTGAAATGTTTACGAACATAAGGCTTTTTAGTAGTAGTAGTAGTGAGAAATGAGTGAAGACACCCAGACCTTGAACACCTTCACATGGAGCAGGATCACAGTTCAGTCTGCAGGTGAACAGCTTCAGCCTACAGTACTGAGTCAAGTCTTATCAGCACATGATCTGCAGTTAACAGAATGGTAGCGCGGTGCCTGCTGCTCTCTCTTCAGTAAAGGTACAGTTAGTGAGGATGTCAATGCCTCCCCAAAATATCCATGCTAGTTAGACTGTGGGCTATGGACCAATATGTCTGTGTTTGTTGCGATAGCAAGGAGTATCTATACTCTGCAACACAGGCTGATAAGATCCATTCACTGAATGACCTTTTGAGGCATTTTACTTTAATTGTTAGGTGGTCTGGTAAAATCAGCATTACATTTTGCATTTAGATAATCCACCAATCAAAATGTATTTCAATAAACAACTTCGATTCATATCCATCTTTACTGCAGACTTCCATGAAGCACCATCTGCACAATTATTGTACTCTTTCTAAATGTCTTTGTGTTTAAGTTGCTGTTTGTATGCTGATTTAACCAGGAGCTTCAAAAGTTCAAAGACTGGACTCTCCCAGAACAGTTTGAGGACCTTTGAGAAATTGCTAGATTGTTTAATAAAGTTAGGTTTACCGTCTTCCTGTATGAGAGCAGCACGCATCAGGACTACAAAGACTCTCGTCAACAGCTTCTGTACACACCCACTGAAAAAAGGTTCTACCTGCAATTAAGAAAAAATGTGGAATGCAGATAACAAAAGAAAATCAACATTCATATTCAAACACAAAAGCAAAAAATCATTACCTGAAAATATGTGCACGTCAAAAGTGCAACTGTTTGGTAAACCCTGAATGGTAACTTAAAAATACAGAAAAAGTAAAAAACTTCATTTGTCTCAAGGTGCAAAAATTGATGCTTCCTTAACTTGGTATAAAAGAATACAAAAATCAAGCTTGCAAAGACTTGGTCAAAAAAAAAGGAGAAACAGAGGGAAATATGGACATGTGACCAACTGGAGCTGTGGAGCAGGAGGGGGGCGGAGTGAGAGGAGGAAGGGAAGGAGAGTTCAGAGTGAATCCAGACACGGTGTCCACATGAAAAGCAGCTGCCAGAGGGACAGCCCGTCAGCCAGAGCCCCCCCCCCCCCGGCCGTCCTGGCTCCCGACTCCTGGCTGCACCTCAACAATCTAAAACCCTCTTTTTCCAATCGCCTACACATTCCTCCCCAGAAGGGCTCTGGGACAGAGAACCAGTCCTGCCCGATGCTAGAAGCTGGGAGATGATAAGGAGTGTGTTGAGATGATCCCTGGCCTCAGTGCTGAGCTCCCACCTCCTCAGGAGGAGGGCAGCTCGAAGGAGATGAACTGCTTGAGTCTCTCCAGGTACTGGGCGTACAGTTCAATGTCGTTGTGCCCGGCCCCCTCCACCCAGAGGGGCTCCACGGCCCGGGGGCAGCGCTCGTACATGGCCAGGCCGTGGGAGAAGTCGATCACCTCGTCCTCTGTCCCGTGGATCACCAGCACCGGGGACGCCACCTTGGACACCTTGTCGATACTGAGAGGAGACAGAGACAGCAGGGGGTCAGGGGACGACTCAAAACATTCATCTGTGACAATGGGCTGACAAATAGATCATCTTTAATTACACGGTTAAACTGGCTACTCAATTCTGGACCTTTGGACGTTTTAGAGGTCTGTTCCTTTTCCTTAACCTGTTTAGCCCTGAGCCTGTTTTTCAGGTCTCAGGCTCGAAAATGACATTCCCAGAACAAATGACCATATCTTCTAAAAGGGTTAAATTAATAATCTTTTTTCTCAAAGTAATGATAAACGTGTGAGTTGGATGTAGAAAAGTCAGAATCAATATAGATGTTTTTTATTTTAAAGAAAATTCAGATTGAACATAGTAAAAAAACTGTAAATTATAGTGTCTGTCCAAAAAATCTTTTTTACTTATAGTGAAAACTACCCTTGGATGATGGTAAGGTAGACTAAAAGCTTTAGGAATCAAAAGTACAACATATAATAAGTACCCTGTATCAAGATTGATGCAAAATAAGTGACATTTGACCTTTTTGGAGAGGTTTAGCAAAAAAAACTCCACCTCTGAGGTGATTTGGGTGGAAATGGGTTTTTTACTGTTTCTCTGGAACCCATTGGTCGATTTTGATGATTGACATCTCTTTTTGACCGTGAGAGCCAATAGAATCAAAGGGGGATCTCCCCACTCACACAGTCTAAAACAAAAAGGTGGGGGCTTCGCGCACAAAGTTTTGCACCAGAGTGAAAATATTTCTAGCTCTGACATCTAGAAACGGAAAAGCTGGTTTATTGCTTATGGATTATCAGAAATCATTCAAAGGGACACAGACACATTGGATTAACCTATGGATTAACTTCAGCAGCGTTTTTATCGTTTTAATGCCATTGAAGACCACTTTTGACCAGACTACGACACAGGTGAGCCATGTTAGCGTTTTTAGCTACCTAGCGCCACATGTTTTGATGTCTGTTCTTATTATCATCTCCGCGAGTTCGTATCATTGAGTGATAATGTCTGCACCCATCGATTCTGTGTCACCTCACGATGTGAAACGATGGGTTGGATGTGCACCAAAGATAAATAATAAGGTTTTGTGAGTGAATTTCTGTGCAGTCATCTGTTAGCATTTTTCGCTCGTTGCTAATTCAGAGGCTCAGCGTTAGCATTGTGTTTTTTTTTTGATTTTTTTTTTTTAAATGATCAGAGTTTCTTCTCGTTACATGTATATAAAACATTCATAGTTTATTAAATGAACATGCCCTCAGACAATGGTTAGACCGCCTAGCATCGAGCGAACGCGAACTTTGGCGCCAAATAACGGCTCCGCCGTGCGAAAGAAAAAAACTTCCGTGATAACTTTAAATTGCCCATGTCTCGTGAAGCTACCCGACGAATTTCGAGCCGTACGGATAAAGTCCCTAGGACAAGATAGATTTTGCGCGGAGGACGAAAAACGCGATAAATCGCGTTTTTCCGACACAAAATTCAAAATGGCCGACTTCCTGTACGTTATTTTATACCCCTCCAAGAGGCTTTTTGGTTCGTCTCCGCACCCTAGATATGCGTAGCGAGTTTCGTTCGTTTACGTGAAAGTTAAAGTAGGGGGAGTTAACGTTAAAAACGGAAGTGGGCGTGGCCTACGCAATTTTTGACGCAAAGTTCCGGAACCAATTACATATCTCAAGTTGCGCAACTTCTGATGCGCGTGCAAAATTTGGTGAGTTTTCACATATGTTGCGGGGGTCAAAAGTGCGTTCCAAAAGTTCAAATAATAATAATAATAATAATTAAAGCTGCAAGCAGCGTTGAGCGGGTCTTCGACGTTCCGCAGGCTGTTGTCCGCACATCGACGTGTGTGTCTAGGTGTCTCGAGGAGTCGGCCGTTGGCAAACGTGGGAAGATTCAGGCCGATCGGACAAGTTACATGGGAGTTACAGCAGTATCATAAACATTGTGTTTGATGGCAAGTGATCTGTCGCCATGGCAACGGAATTTGATGACACCCCATAATATGCTTAGTTGTGTTGAGGGCTGCATCGTTATAAAACCTGTGAAGTTTTGTGCCGTTTGGAGCATGTTAACTGGAGTTATGAGAAAACCGTGTTTCACGGCGACCATTTTGTTACCATAGCAACGACATTTGACGAAATCTCAAAACTGACACATATATGTCTCGAGGGCTTGACGGTTAGCACACATGTAAAGCTTGAACAGTTTTTTACCATTCACACAGGACTTATAGCAATATTGTGCTTAACGGCGAGGGAAGCGTTGCCATGGCAACAGCTTTTGAGTAAAACTCACTATTGTCATATTGAGGTGTTGAGGGCACTAGCCATCATCTGAAGTCTGGTGCCGTTTGGACGATTTTCCATGGAATTAGGACAACACTGTGTTTCATGGCGAGGGATGCGTTGCCATGGAAACGGCATAAGATGACATCCCATAATTGGCGTAGAGCTGTTGAGGGCCCGACCATTAGCCATCATCTGAGGTCTGGTGCCGTTTGGACCATTTTCATAGGAGTAACAGCGACACCGTGTTTCATGGCGAGGGATATGTTGCCATGGAAACGGCATATGATGACATCCCATAATTGGCATAGAGCTGTTGAGGGCCGGACCATTAATGATAGTCTGAAGTCTGGTGCTGTTTGGACGATTTTCCATTGAATTACAACAACATCGTATTTTTTGGCGAAGGATGCGTTTCCATGGCAACGGCATACGGTGAGATTTTAGATTTCACGTAGAGCTGTTGAGGGCCGGACCATTAATGATTGTCTGAACTCTGGTGCGGTTTGGACGATTTTCCATTGAATTACGACAACACCAGGTTTTATGGCGAGGGATGCGTTACCATGGCAACATCCCATAATTGGCATAGAGCTGTTGAGGGCCGGACCATTAACTGTCATGTGAAGTCTGGTGCAGTTTGGACCATTTTCCATTGACTTAAGACAACATTGTGTTTTATGGCGAGGCATGCGTTGCCATGGAAACGGCATATGATGACATCCCATAATTGGCATAGAGCTGTTGAGGGCCGGACCATTAATGATAGTCTGAAGTCTGGTGCGGTTTGGACGATTTTCCATAGAAATACGACAACACCAGGTTTTTTGGCGAGGGATGCGTTACCATGGCAACGTCATATGATGACATCCCATAATTCATATAGAGCTGTTGAGGGCCGGACCATTAATGATAGTCTGAAGTCTGGTGCTGTTTGGACGATTTTCCATTGAATTACAACAACATCGTATTTTTTGGCGAAGGATGCGTTGCCATGGAAACGGCATACGGTGAGATCTCAGATTTCACGTTGAGCTGTTGAGGCATGGACCAGTGATATAAAAGTGAAGATAGGGGGACGATGGGACCGTGTCCATTGGATTTACAGCGACACCGTTGTTTATGGCGAAGGATCCGTCGCCATGGTAACGCCAAATTAAGTAACATCAGATTTGACCTAGAGCTGTTCAGGGCTGTAGTGTTAACCAACATGTGAAGTTTGGTGGCGTTCTGAGTATGTCAGTTTGAGTTATGACATCATCGTGTTCCATGGCGAGGGACCGCGTTGCCATGGCAACACCATATGATGACATCCCATAATTGGCATAGAGCTGTTGAGGGCCGGACCATTAACTGTCATGTGAAGTCTGGTGCAGTTTGGACCATTTTCCATTGACTTAAGACAACATTGTGTTTTATGGCGAGGCATGCGTTGCCATGGAAACGGCATATGATGACATCCCATAATTGGCATAGAGCTGTTGAGGGCCGGACCATTAATGATAGTCTGAAGTCTGGTGCGGTTTGGACGATTTTCCATAGAAATACGACAACACCAGGTTATTTGGCGAGGGATGCGTTGCCATGGCAACGGCATATGATGACATCCCATAATTGGCAAAGAGCTGTTGAGGGCCGGACCATCAATGATAGTCTGAAGTCTGGTGCGGTTTGGACGATTTTCCATAGAAATACGACAACACCAGGTTTTTTGGCGAGGGATGCGTTACCATGGCAACGTCATATGATGACATCCCATAATTCATATAGAGCTGTTGAGGGCCGGACCATTAATGATAGTCTGAAGTCTGGTGCTGTTTGGACGATTTTCCATTGAATTACAACAACATCGTATTTTTTGGCGAAGGATGCGTTGCCATGGAAACGGCATACGGTGAGATCTCAGATTTCACGTTGAGCTGTTGAGGCATGGACCAGTGATATAAAAGTGAAGATTGGGGGACGATGGGACCGTGTCCATTGGATTTACAGCGACACCGTTGTTTATGGCGAAGGATCCGTCGCCATGGTAACGCCAAATTAAGTAACATCAGATTTGACCTAGAGCTGTTCAGGGCTGTAGTGTTAACCATCATGTGAAGTTTGGTGGCGTTCTGAGTATGTCAGTTTGAGTTATGACATCATCGTGTTCCATGGCGAGGGACCGCGTTGCCATGGCAACAGCATATGATGACATCCCATAATTGGCATAGAGCTGTTGAGGGCCGGACCATTAGCCATCATATGAAATCTGGTGACGTTTGGACGTTTTTCCATTGAGTTAGGACAACACCGTGTTTCATGGCGAGGGACGCGTTGCCATGGAAACGGCATATGGTGACATCCCATAATTTACATAGAGCTGTTGAGGGCCAGACCATTAATGATAGTCTGAAGTCTGGTGGCGTTTGGACGATTTTCTATTGAATTACGACAACACCCTGTTTCATGGCGAGGGATCTGTTGCCATGGAAACGGCATATGATGACATCCCATAATTGGCATAGAGCTGTTGAGGGCCGGACCATTAGCCATCACATGAAGTCTGGTGCCGTTTGGACGATTTTCCATTGAATTACGACAACACCAGGTTTTATGGCGAGGCATGCGTTGCCATGGAAACGGCATATGATGACATCCCATAATTGGCATAGAGCTGTTGAGGGCCGGACCATTAACTGTCATGTGAAGTCTGGTGCAGTTTGGACCATTTTCCATTGACTTAAGACAACATTGTGTTTTATGGCGAGGCATGCGTTGCCATGGCAACGGCATATGATGACATCCCATAATTGGCAAAGAGCTGTTGAGGGCCGGACCATCAATGATAGTCTGAAGTCTGGTGCCGTTTGGACGATTTTCCATTGAATTACGACAACACCATGTTTTTTGGTGAGGGATGCGTTACCATGGCAACGGCATATGATGACATCCCATAATGGACATAGAGCTGTTGAGGGCCGGACCATTAATGATAGTCTGAAGTCTGGTGCTGTTTGGACGATTTTCCATTGAATTACAACAACATCGTTTTTTTTGGCGAAGGATGCGTTGCCATGGAAACGGCATACGGTGAGATCTCAGATTTCACGTTGAGCTGTTGAGGCATGGACCAGTGATATAAAAGTGAAGATTGGGGGACGATGGGACCGTGTCCATTGGATTTACAGCGACACCGTTGTTTATGGCGAAGGATCCGTCACCATGGTAACGTCAAATTAAGTAACATCAGGGCTGTAGTGTTAACCATCATGTGAAGTTTGGTGGCGTTCTGAGTATGTCAGTTTGAGTTATGACATCATCGTGTTCCATGGCGAGGGACCGCCTAGCATCGAGCGAACGCGAACTTTGGCGCCAAATAACGGCTCCGCCGTGCGAAAGAAAAAAACTTCCGTGATAACTTTAAATTGCCCATGTCTCGTGAAGCTACCCGACGAATTTCGAGCCGTACGGATAAAGTCCCTAGGACAAGATAGATTTTGCGCGGAGGACGAAAAACGCGATAAATCGCGTTTTTCCGACACAAAATTCAAAATGGCCGACTTCCTGTACGTTATTTTATACCCCTCCAAGAGGCTTTTTGGTTAGTCTCCGCACCCTAGATATGCGTAGCGAGTTTCGTTCGTTTACGTGAAAGTTAAAGTAGGGGGAGTTAACGTTAAAAACGGAAGTGGGCGTGGCCTACGCAATTTTTGACGCAAAGTTCCGGAACCAATTACATATCTCAAGTTGCGCCACTTCTGATGCGCATGCAAAATTTGGTGAGTTTTCACATATGTTGCGGGGGTCAAAAGTGCGTTCCAAAAGTTCAAATAATAATAATCGGTCCGATCTCAATAATGTGCTATTTAACATTAGCCCACCTCACTGTAGTGGCATGGGCTACCAACTGCCATGATTTAGGTCACTTTTAATGGGCTTTTGCCCCATGTTTTCACTGTTTTTTGTGGGTTTTGCATGGTTATCGCTCGCTAGGCGAGCGACTAAATTGATCGTACGATATCAATTATGCGAGTTGCAGTCACGCCCACGTGACTGGGCTCACGCGGCCTATCAGCCGTCATGATTTCCGAACCTTTTCTGTGCTTTTGCCGGTCGTTTTCCCTGTTTTTGGGTGTTTTTCGCAGGTTTATCGGTCGCTGCGCGACCGATTTCAATAGGGTCTTCGCCGACCTAGGTCTCAGACCCTAATTAAAGCTGCAAGCAGCGTTGAGCGGGTCTTCGACGTTCCGCAGGCTGTTGTCCGCACGTCGACGTGTGTGTAGGTGTCTCGAGGACTCGGCCGTTGGCAAACGTGGGAAGTTTCAGGCCGATCGGACAATGTTTTTGAGTTACAGCAGTAACACAAACATTGTGTTTGATGGCGGGTGATCTGTCGACATGGCAACGACATTTGACGAAATCTCAAACTGACACATATATGTCTCGAGGGCTTGACGGTTAGCACACATGTGAAATTTTAACACTTTTTTACCATTTACACAGGAGTTATAGCAATATCGTGCTTAACGGCGAGGGAAGCGTTGCCATGGCAACAGCTTTTGAGGAAAACTCACTATTGTCATATTGAGGTGTTGAGGACCGAACCATGAACTGTCATCTAAAGTTTGGTGCAGTTTAGACGATTTCCCATTGAATTACAACAACACCAGGTTTTTTGGCGAGGGATGTGTTGCCATGGAAACGGCATATGATGACATCCCATAATTGGCATAGAGCTGTTGAGGGCCGGACCATTAATGATAGTCTGAAGTCTGGTGCTGTTTAGACGATTTTCCATTGAATTACAACAACATCGTATTTGTTGGCGAAGGATGCGTTTCCATGGCAACGGCATACGGTGAGATTTTAGATTTCACGTAGAGCTGTTGAGGGCCAGACCATGAACTGTCATCTAAAGTGTGGTGCAGTTTAGACGATTTCCCATAGAATTACAACAACACCAGGTTTTTTGGCGAGGGATGTGTTGCCATGGCAACGGCATATGATGACATCCCATAATTGGCGTAGAGCTGTTGAGGGCCGGACCATTGACTGTCATCTGAAGTCTGGTGCAGTTTGGACCATTTTCCATAGAATTAGGACAACACCGTGTTTCATGGCGAGGGATGCGTTGCCATGGAAATGGCATAAGATGACATCCCATAATTGGCGTAGAGCTGTTGAGGGCCCGACCATTAGCCATCATCTGAGGTCTGGTGCCGTTTGGACCATTTTCATGGAGTAACAGCGACACCGTGTTTCATGGCGAGGGATCTGCTGCCATGGAAACGGCATATGACGACATCCCATAATTGGCATAGAGCTGTTGAGGGCCGGACCATTAATGATAGTCTGAAGTCTGGTGCTGTTTAGACGATTTTCCATTGAATTACAACAACATCGTATTTTTTGGCGAAGGATGCGTTTCCATGGCAACGGCATACGGTGAGATTTTAGATTTCACGTAGAGCTGTTGAGGGCCGGACCATAAATGATTGTCTGAACTCTGGTGCGGTTTGGACGATTTTCCATTGAATTACGACAACACCAGGTTTTATGGCGAGGGATGCGTTACCATGGCAACGGCATATGATGACATCCCATAATTGGTATAGAGCTGTTGAGGGCCGGACCATTAACTGTCATGTGAAGTCTGGTGCAGTTTGGACCATTTTCCATTGACTTAAGACAACATTGTGTTTTATGGCGAGGCATGCGTTGCCATGGAAACGGCATATGATGACATCCCATAATTGGCATAGAGCTGTTGAGGGCCGGACCATTAATGATAGTCTGAAGTCTGGTGCGGTTTGGACGATTTTCCATAGAAATACGACAACACCAGGTTATTTGGCGAGGGACGCGTTGCCATGGAAACGGCATATGATGACATCCCATAATTGGCGTAGAGCTGTTGAGGGCTGGACCATTAACTGTCATATGAAGTCTGGTGCAGTTTGGACCATTTTCCATTGACTTAAGACAACATTGTGTTTTATGGCGAGGCATGCGTTGCCATGGAAACGGCATATGATGACATCCCATAATTGGCGTAGAGCTGTTGAGGGCCGGACCATTAATGATAGTCTGAACTCTGGTGCGGTTTGGACGATTTTCCATTGAATTACGACAACACCAGGTTTTATGGCGAGGCATGCGTTGCCATGGAAACGGCATATGATGACATCCCATAATTGGCATAGAGCTGTTGAGGGCCGGACCATTAATGATAGTCTGAAGTCTGGTGCGGTTTGGACGATTTTCCATGGAATTACGACAACACCAGTTTTTTGGCGAGGGATGCGTTACCATGGCAACGGCATATGATGACATCCCATAATTAACATAGAGCTGTTGAGGGCCGGACCATTAATGATAGTCTGAAGTCTGGTGCGGTTTGGACGATTTTCCATTGAATTACAACAACATCGTATTTTTTGGCGAAGGATGCGTTGCCATGGAAACGGCATACGGTGAGATCTCAGATTTCACGTTGAGCTGTTGAGGCATGGACCAGTGATATAAATGTGAAGATTGGGGGACGATGGGACCGTGTCCATTGGATTTACAGCGACACCGTTGTTTATGGCGAAGGATCCGTCGCCATGGTAACGCCAAATTAAGTAACATCAGATTTGACCTAGAGCTGTTCAGGGCTGTAGTGTTAACCATCATGTGAAGTTTGGTGGCGTTCTGAGTATGTCAGTTTGAGTTATGACATCATCGTGTTCCATGGCGAGGGACCGCCTAGCATCGAGCGAACGCAAACTTTGGCGCCAAATAACGGCTCCGCCGTGCGAAAGAAAAAAACTTCCGTGATAACTTTAAATTGCCCATGTCTCGTGAAGCTACCCGACGAATTTCGAGCCGTACGGATAAAGTCCCTAGGACAAGATAGATTTTGCGCGGAGGACGAAAAACGCGATAAATCGCGTTTTTCCGACACAAAATTCAAAATGGCCGACTTCCTGTATGTTATTTTATACCCCTCCAAGAGGCTTTTTGGTTTGTCTCCGCACCCTAGATATGCGTAGTGAGTTTCGTTCGTTTACGTGAAAGTTAAAGTAGGGGGAGTTAACGTTAAAAACGGAAGTGGGCGTGGCCTACGCAATTTTTGACGCAAAGTTCCGGAACCAATTACATATCTCAAGTTGCGCCACTTCTGATGCGCGTGCAAAATTTGGTGAGTTTTCACATATGTTGCGGGGGTCAAAAGTGCGTTCCAAAAGTTCAAATAATAATTAAAGCTGCAAGCAGCGTTGAGCGGGTCTTCGACGTTCCGCAGGCTGTTGTCCGCACATCGACGTGTGTGTCTAGGTGTCTCGAGGAGTCGACCGTTGGCAAACGTGGGAAGATTCAGGCCGATCGGACAAGTTACATGGGAGTTACAGCAGTATCATAAACATTGTGTTTGATGGCAAGTGATCTGTCGCCATGGCAACGGAATTTGATGACACCCCATAATATGCTTAGTTGTGTTGAGGGCTGCATCGTTATAAAACCTGTGAAGTTTTGTGCCGTTTGGAGCATGTTAACTGGAGTTATGAGAAAACCGTGTTTCACGGCGACCATTTTGTTACCATAGCAACGACATTTGACGAAATCTCAAACTGACACATATATGTCTCGAGGGCTTGACGGTTAGCACACATGTAAAGCTTGAACAGTTTTTTACCATTCACCCAGGACTTATAGCAATATGGTGCTTAACGGCGAGGGAAGCGTTGCCATGGCAACAGCTTTTGAGTAAAACTCACTATTGTCATATTGAAGTGTTGAGGGCACTAGCCATCATCTGAAGTCTGGTGGCGTTTGGACGATTTTCCATTGAATTAGGACAACACTGTGTTTCATGGCGAGGGATCTGTCGCCATGGCAACGGCATATGATGACATCCCATAATTGACATAGAGCTGTTGAGGGCCGGACTAGGAGCCATCATATGAAGTCTGGTGCCGTTTTGACGATTTTCCATATAATTACGACAACACCAGGTTTTATGGCGAGGGATGCGTTACCAATGCAACGGCATATGATGACATCCCATTATTGGTGTAGAGCTGTTGAGGGCCGGACCATTAATGATAGTCTGAAGTCTGGTGGCGTTTCGACGATTTTCCATTGAATTACGACAACACCCTGTTTCATGGCGAGGGATCTGTTGCCATGGAAACGGCATATGATGACATCCCATAATTGGCATAGAGCTGTTGAGGGCCGGACCATTAGCCATCACATGAAGTCTGGTGCCGTTTGGACGATTTTCCATTGAATTACGACAACACCAGGTTTTTTGGCGAGGGATGCGTTGCCATGGAAACGACATATGATGACATCTCATAATTGGCATAGAGCTGTTGAGGGCCGGACCATTAATGATAGTCTGAAGTCTGCTGTGGTTTGGACGATTTTCCACAGAAATACGACAACACCAGGTTTTTTGGCGAGGGATGCGTTGCCATGGCAACGGCATATGATGACATCCCATAATTGGCATAGAGCTGTTGAGGGCCGGACCATTAACTGTCATTTGAAGTCTGGTGCAGTTTGGACGATTTTCCATTGACTTAAGACAACATTGTGTTTTATGGCGAGGCATGCGTTGCCATGGAAACGGCATATGATGACATCCCATAATTGGCATAGAGCTGTTGAGGGCCGGACCATTAACTGTCATTTGAAGTCTGGTGCAGTTTGGACGATTTTCCATTGACTTAAGACAACATTGTGTTTTATGGCGAGGCATGCGTTGCCATGGCAACGGCATATGATGACATCCCATAATTGGCAAAGAGCTGTTGAGGGCCGGACCATCAATGATAGTCTGAAGTCTGGTGCGGTTTGGACGATTTTCCATTGAATTACGACAACACCAGGTTTTATGGCGAGGCATGCGTTGCCATGGAAACGGCATATGATGACATCCCATAATTGGCATAGAGCTGTTGAGGGCCGGACCATTAATGATAGTCTGAAGTCTGGTGCGGTTTGGACGATTTTCCATGGAATTACGACAACACCAGTTTTTTGGCGAGGGATGCGTTACCATGGCAACGGCATATGATGACATCCCATAATTGGCATAGAGCTGTTGAGGGCCGGACCATTAATGATAGTCTGAAGTCTGGTGCGGTTTGGACGATTTTCCATTGAATTACAACAACATCGTACTTTTTGGCGAAGGATGCGTTGCCATGGAAACGGCATACGGTGAGATCTCAGATTTCACGTTGAGCTGTTGAGGCATGGACCAGTGATATAAAAGTGAAGATTGGGGGACGATGGGACCGTGTCCATTGGATTTACAGCGACACCGTTGTTTATGGCGAAGGATCCGTCGCCATGGTAACGCCAAATTAAGTAACATCAGATTTTACCTGGAGCTGTTCAGGGCTGTAGTGTTAACCATCATGTGAAGTTTGGTGGCGTTCTGAGTATGTCAGTTTGAGTTATGACATCATCGTGTTCCATGGCGAGGGACCGCCTAGCATCGAGCGAACGCGAACTTTGGCGCCAAATAACGGCTCCGCCGTGCGAAAGAAAAAAACTTCCGTGATAACTTTAAATTGCCCATGTCTCGTGAAGCTACCCGACGAATTTCGAGCCGTACGGATAAAGTCCCTAGGACAAGATAGATTTTGCGCGGAGGACGAAAAACGCGATAAATCGCGTTTTTCCGACACAAAATTCAAAATGGCCGACTTCCTGTACGTTATTTTATACCCCTCCAAGAGGCTTTTTGGTTCGTCTCCGCACCCTAGATATGCGTAGCGAGTTTCGTTCGTTTACGTGAAAGTTAAAGTAGGGGGAGTTAACGGTAAAAACGGAAGTGGGCGTGGCCTACGCAATTTTTGACGCAAAGTTCCGGAACCAATTACATATCTCAAGTTGCGCAACTTCTGACGCGCGTGCAAAATTTGGTGAGTTTTCACATATGTTGCGGGGGTCAAAAGTGCGTTCCAAAAGTTCAAATAATAATCATAATAATAATTAAAGCTGCAAGCAGCGTTGAGCGGGTCTTCGACGTTCCGCAGGCTGTTGTCCGCACGTCGACGTGTGTGTAGGTGTCTCGAGGATCGGCCGTTGGTAAACGTGGGAAGTTTCAGGCCGATAGGACAATGTCTTTGAGTTACAGCAGTATCATAAACATTGTGTTTGATGGCGGGTGATCTGTCGCCATGGCAACGGAATTTGATGACACCCCATAATATGCTTAGTTGTGTTGAGGGCCGGACCATTAATGATAGTCT
Organism: Pogonophryne albipinna; assembly: GCA_028583405.1. Lineage (NCBI taxonomy): Eukaryota > Metazoa > Chordata > Actinopteri > Perciformes > Artedidraconidae > Pogonophryne > Pogonophryne albipinna. The sequence goes on along the minus strand of JAPTMU010000027.1, from coordinate 382,922 downwards.
GAAGTCTGGTGCAGTTTGGACCATTTTCCATTGACTTACGACAACACCAGGTTTTTTGGCGAGGGATGCGTTACCATGGCAACGGCATATGAGGACATCCCCTAATTTCAATAGGGTCTTCGCCGACCTAGGTCTCAGACCCTAATAATGAATAATCGGTCCGATCTCAATAATGTGCTATTTAACATTAGCCCACCTCACTGTAGTGGCAAGGGCTACCAACTGACATGATTTAGGCCACTTTTAATGGGCTTTTGCCCCATGTTTTCACTGTTTTTTGTGGGTTTTGCATGGTTATCGCTCGCTATGCGAGCGACTAAATTGATCGTACGATATCAATTATGCGTGACTGGGCTCACGCGGCCTATCAGCCGTCATGATTTCCGAACCTTTTCTGTGCTTTTGCCGGTCGTTTTCCCTGTTTTTGTGGGTTTTTGGCAGGTTTATCGGTCGCTGCGCGACCGATTTCAATAGGGTCTTCGCCGACCTAGGTCTCAGACCCTAATAATGAATAATCGGTCCGATCTCAATAATGTGCTATTTAACATTAGCCCACCTCACTGTAGTGGCATGGGCTACCAACTGACATGATTTAGGCCACTTTTAATGGGCTTTTGCCCCATGTTTTCACTGTTTTTTGTGGGTTTTGCATGGTTATCGCTCGCTACGCGAGCGACTAAATTGATCGTACGATATCAATTATGCGAGTTGCGGTCACGTGGGCTCCGCCTACGTGACTGGGCTCACGCGGCCTATCAGCCGTCATGATTTCCGAACCTTTTCTGTGCTTTTGCCGGTCGTTTTCCCTGTTTTTGGGTGTTTTTGGCAGGTTTATCGGTCGCTGCGCGACCGATTTCAATAGGGTCTTCGCCGACCTAGGTCTCAGACCCTAATTAAAGCTGCAAGCAGCGTTGAGCGGGTCTTCGACGTTCCGCAGGCTGTTGTCCGCACATCGACGTGTGTGTCTAGGTGTCTCGAGGAGTCGGCCGTTGGCAAACGTGGGAAGTTTCAGGCCGATCGGACAATGTTTTTGAGTTACAGCAATAACACAAACATTGTGTTTCATGGCGGGTGATCTGTCGACATGGCAACGGCATTTGATGACACCCCATAATATGCTTAGATGTGTTGAGGGCTGCATCGTTATCAAACCTGTGAAGTTTTGTGCCGTTTGGAGCATGTTAACTGGAGTTATGAGAAAACCGTGTTTCACTGCGACCATTTTGTTACCATAGCAACGACATTTGAAGAAATAATCAAAACTGACACATATATGTCTCGAGGGCTTGACGGTTAGCACACATGTAGAGTTTGAACAGTTTTTGACCATTTACACAGGACTTATAGCAATATCGTGCTTAACGGCGAGGGGTGTGTTGCCATGGCAACAGCTTTTGGGCATATTGAGGTGTTGAGGGCCGGACCATTAGCCATCATATGAAATCTGGTGACGTTTGGACGTTTTTCCATTGAGTTAGGACAACACCGTGTTTCATGGCGAGGGACGCGTTGCCAACAGGAACTGAAGACATGAAGACAATCCTTGTTTTTGATTGACCTGGCATCACATTCATGTTTTGGTGCCAGAAGTCATAGGTGCGCTCTTCATTAAAACACCCTTGTTTGTTTGACTGAATGCATTCGTGCAACAAATTGTTGAGAAACAACAATTTGTTTCATGTATTTGTTCTTTGAATGTTTTTGATTATCTTTGCTTTTGAATGACTATTTTTAGATGCCCTTTTCTTAATGTCTTTCCTTTTTGTAAAGCACTTTGAATTGCCTTGTGTTGAAAGGTGCTGTATAAATAAAGTGTCCTTGCCTAAAGATTCAAACTCAGGACAACAACAAGAACAGCTGACATATTGACTGAGTATTTTTAAGAGGTTACTCCAGATCAGATGTCACTTACAGGAATGATGTTATGGCATGACCAGACAGGACTCCATCTTTTCTTTCTCAACAATTTGTTGCACGAATGCATTCAGTTAAAAACAAACAAGGGTGTTTTAATGAAGAGCGCACCTATGACTTCAGGCACCAAAACATGAATGTGATGCCAGGTCAATCAAAAACAAGGATCGTCTTCATGTCTTCAGTTCCTGTTGGCAACGCGTCCCTCGCCATGAAACACGGTGTTGTCCTAACTCAATGGAAAAACGTCCAAACGTCACCAGATTTCATATGATGGCTAATGGTCCGGCCCTCAACACCTCAATATGCCCAAAAGCTGTTGCCATGGCAACACACCCCTCGCCGTTAAGCACGATATTGCTATAAGTCCTGTGTAAATGGTCAAAAACTGTTCAAACTCTACATGTGTGCTAACCGTCAAGCCCTCGAGACATATATGTGTCAGTTTTGAGATTTCTTCAAATGTCGTTGCTATGGTAACAAAATGGTCGCCGTGAAACACGGTTTTCTCATAACTCCAGTTAACATGCTCCAAACGGCACAACACTTCACAGGTTTGATAACGATGCAGCCCTCAACACATCTAAGCATATTATGGGGTGTCATCAAATGCCGTTGCCATGTCGACAGATCACCCGCCATGAAACAAAATGTTTGTGTTACTGCTGTAACTCAAAAACATTGTCCGATCGGCCTGAAACTTCCCACGTTTGCCAACGGCCGAGTCCTCGAGACACCTACACACACGTCGACGTGCGGACAACAGCCTGCGGAGCGTCGAAGACCCGCTCAACGCTGCTTGCAGCTTTAATTAGGGTCTGAGACCTAGGTCGGCGAAGACCCTATTGAAATCGGTCGCGCAAAAACCTGCCAAAAACACACAAAAACAGGGAAAACGACCGGCAAAAGCACAGAAAATGTTCGGAAATCATGACGGCTGATAGGCCGCGTGAGCCCAGTCGCATAATTGATATCGTACGATCAATTTAGTCGCTCGCATAGCGAGCGATAACCATGCAAAACCCACAAAAAACAGTGAAAACATGGGGCAAAAGCCCATTAAAAGTGGCCTAAATCATGGCAGTTGGTAGCCCATGCCACTACAGTGAGGTGGGCTAATGTTAAATAGCACATTAAAGCTGCAAGCAGCGTTGAGCGGGTCTTCGACGTTCCGCAGGCTGTTGTCCGCACGTCGACGTGTCTAGGTGTCTCGAGGACTCGGCCGTTGTAAAACGTGGGAAGTTTCAGGCCGATAGGACAATGTCTTTGAGTTACAGCAGTAATACAAACATTGTGTTTGATGGCGAGGGATCTGTCGCCATGGCAACGGCATTTGATGACACCCCATAATATGCTTAGTTGTGTTGAGGGCCGGACCATTAACTGTCATGTGAAGTCTGGTGCAGTTTGGACCATTTTCCATTGACTTAAGACAACATTGTGTTTTATGGCGAGGCATGCGTTGCCATGGCAACGGCATATGATGACATCCCATAATTGGCAAAGAGCTGTTGAGGGCCGGACCATCAATGATAGTCTGAAGTCTGGTGCCGTTTGGACGATTTTCCATTGAATTACGACAACACCATGTTTTTTGGCGAGGGATGCGTTACCATGGCAACGGCATATGATGACATCCCATAATAGACATAGAGCTGTTGAGGGCCGGACCATTAATGATAGTCTGAAGTCTGGTGCGGTTTGGACGATTTTCCATGGAATTACGACAACACTAGTTTTTTGGCGAGGGATGCGTTACCATGGCAACGGCATATGATGACATCCCATAATTAACATAGAGCTGTTGAGGGCCGGACCATTAATGATAGTCTGAAGTCTGGTGCGGTTTGGACGATTTTCCATTGAATTACAACAACATCGTATTTTTTGGCGAAGGATGCGTTGCCATGGAAACGGCATACGGTGAGATCTCAGATTTCACATTGAGCTGTTGAGGCATGGACCAGTGATATAAAAGTGAAGATTGGGGGACGATGGGACCGTGTCCATTGGATTTACAGCGACACCGTTGTTTATGGCGAAGGATCCGTCGCCATGGTAACGCCAAATTAAGTAACATCAGATTTGACCTAGAGCTGTTCAGGGCTGTAGTGTTAACCATCATGTGAAGTTTGGTGGCGTTCTGAGTATGTCAGTTTGAGTTATGACATCATCGTGTTCCATGGCGAGGGACCGCCTAGCATCGAGCGAACGCGAACTTTGGCGCCAAATAACGGCTCCGCCGTGCGAAAGAAAAAAACTTCCGTGATAACTTTAAATTGCCCATGTCTCGTGAAGCTACCCGACGAATTTCGAGCCGTACGGATAAAGTCCCTAGGACAAGATAGATTTTGCGCGGAGGACGAAAAACGCGATAAATTGCGTTTTTCCGACACAAAATTCAAAATGGCCGACTTCCTGTACGTTATTTTATACCCCTCCAAGAGGCTTTTTGGTTCGTCTCCGCAGCCTAGATATGCGTAGCGAGTTTCGTTCGTTTACGTGAAAGTTAAAGTAGGGGGAGTTAACGTTAAAAACGGAAGTGGGCGTGGCCTACGCAATTTTTGACGCAAAGTTCCGGAACCAATTACATATCTCAAGTTGCGCCACTTCTGATGCGCGTGCAAAATTTGGTGAGTTTTCACATATGTTGCGGGGGTCAAAAGTGCGTTCCAAAAGTTCAAATAATAATAATCGGTCCGATCTCAATAATGTGCTATTTAACATTAGCCCACCTCACTGTAGTGGCATGGGCTACCAACTGCCATGATTTAGGCCACTTTTAATGGGCTTTTGCCCCATGTTTTCACTGTTTTTTGTGGGTTTTGCATGGTTATCGCTCGCTATGCGAGCGACTAAATTGATCGTACGATATCAATTATGCGAGTTGCAGTCACGTGGGCTCCGCCCACGGGACTGGGCTCACGCGGCCTATCAGCCGTCATGATTTCCGAACCTTTTCTGTGCTTTTGCCGGTCGTTTTCCCTGTTTTTGGGTGTTTTTCGCAGGTTTATCGGTCGCTGCGCGACCGATTTCAATAGGGTCTTCGCCGACCTAGGTCTCAGACCCTAATAATAATAATAATGAATAATCGGTCCGATCTCAATAATGTGCTATTTAACATTAGCCCACCTCACTGTAGTGGCATGGGCTACCAACTGACATGATTTAGGCCACTTTTAATGGGCTTTTGCCCCATGTTTTCACTGTTTTTTGTGGGTTTTGCATGGTTATCGCTCGCTACGCGAGCGACTAAATTGATCGTACGATATCAATTATGCGAGTTGCAGTCACGTGGGCTCCGCCTACGTGACTGGGCTCACGCGGCCTATCAGCCGTCATGATTTCCGAACCTTTTCTGTGCTTTTGCCGGTCGTTTTCCCTGTTTTTGGGTGTTTTTCGCAGGTTTATCGGTCGCTGCGCGACCGATTTCAATAGGGTCTTCGCCGACCTAGGTCTCAGACCCTAATTATTATAATTATAATTATGGCCCCAGCCTGTATGTCCCCATCTCTTCCCTTACTTGCATGCATACATTGTGCTGTTCATTTAAAAAGGTAGGGTAGGTAATTCACTTCAGAAACACTTTTTGTTATATTACATGGAATGCTCTTAACATCCCGATAGCAATGAATACATTAAAGGCTTTGACAATAAATACATACAAATAGTTCATCTGTGGAAGCCGTGGCGCTGTAAAAAGCACGTCCAATGATCTGCCCCGGCAGATCCTTGGATGGCCTACCTGCCCGTCAGCCTTCCATCTGTGCACAAACTTATCTTGTGGCCTCATTGGTCATGTGCACGTTCGTGTGTGTTGGAGGAGTGTGCTCCGTAAGGAAGTCTGAAGGAAGGGGAAGATTTTTTTTCCGGTTGTGGACTTTCAAATTCTAGCGCACTCGAGCTGGTTTCTCCATTCTTACCTCCCCTACCTTTAAAGCAAATGCAATGAAAGACAACAATTTTCATGCGGAATCCTGGCCCTCGGGCAAAATTCATGTTTAGAAAATGTATTGCAAGCTACATCTTGACAAAGATAAAACAAATAAAGTTTAGTGCTCAGACCTTCTTCAGGTCATGTGTATAGAGTGAGGATGGAGTTTTTAATTCTATGCATCTGAAACTAAGATTTCCAGTTGTGCCAGGACTTTTTCTGAAACTGCAACCTGGAGACAAATCATTTAGTTATCCTTGTTTTGGACCTTGACATATGTCCCGTCTCTGTTCCCAGAAACAGTGTAGACTAGGGCTGCTCAATTAATCATATTGTAATTGCAATTACGGCTTGCAACGATTACGAAAACAACGTAATCGAAATTATATATAAAAACGATTATTATTATTTATTTTTTATTAATTGTTTTTTTTATTGGTTTTTCAGTTCAGTTATACTTAAAGTTCAGGGTAATCAACTGTTAAAAACATACTGTTCAAATTGTTTTTCTCCAATAAATTGATGCTTTCAAAGTAAATGGATAATCGTTTTTTTATAGTCGTGATATCAATTATTGACCCAAATAATCGAGATTATGATTTTTGACATAATCGAGCAGCCCTAGTGTAGACTAGTGTTGCACGGTGTACCGATACTTGAAAGGTACCGCGATACCCTGCCGTTAAAAACGTTACGATTCCTCCGTTTCATTAGTATCGGTACTTTAAGAATGACGGGGGGAAAGTACTCCGGTGAGAAAGCGCTGTTTTACTAAGAGCCGTGTGTGTTCAGCACTCCGCTTCCACTCCCTGCACTGCAGCCGTGCCTGCAGTCCCGCCCCTCTCAAGCACGCTCAAGTGCCTCCCCTCTCTCGTGCACGCGCTAGCTGCCAGAGCATGTGAGAAAGCGAGAAGCATGGCTGCAAGTGTGAGTGCAACTGCCGCTGCAAGTGGGAGTGCAACTGCCGCTGCGCCTCGGCTTGTTGACAAAAAAGACGCCAGAAGCGAAATTTGGAAGTATTTGAGCTATATCTCTGACAGTGAGGGCAAGCCTACAGACACCGACCGGCATCCAGAGCTGTTTAAAGAATTTAAAGACAGACAGGTTAGCGAATGTGATAACATAATTACATCATGCTCAAGCCCATGCCCTCAAATCTAAGTCAAACAAGCGTAATTTATTTTGTGACAAGCGAACGTTTTCGTAGTTTGACGAGGCAATTAATGGCAATGATAACTGTCTAATATGGCTATCTTTGTAGCTAACTTACCAATGTGGCTAACATCTCCAATGTACATTTTGTCAATAATTATTTATATTACTGTACTATTACATGTTAATATAAAATTAACTATCAAAGAAATCACATAAACTCAAGTATAAAGAAGAGACCATGTTGTAAGAAAACACTTAACAGATAAACTACAATTTTATTGATCATGAAAATAATAAAAAGAATTCTTGACTTGGTATCGGTATCGAAACCAAAATGTTGGTATTGTGACATCACTAGTGTAGACTAGCTCTTACTAGCTCGTCTGACTAGCTTCACCGTCCATTCACCTTGGAAAGAATCTCATTCAGAATGTTAACTCAAAAATATGTAGCAACCGTGAATAACAACCATGAACAACTCTGCATCTGATATGGGCTGAACAGAAAACAAGAAGTGGGCCAAACCCCAGCATCACGCTTCATTAGAGAGCTGCTGCTGTCACTGCTGTGCTCCTGCTGCTCTCTGCAGAGGACATCTCATCCCCCCCACTCACACTCCATTATGATAACAGAAACGGAAAACAAGACAACTTCCAGGGAAAACGTGGCATGACTAAAACAATGAGTGTACTAATTTAAAAAATGTATCGTTTTAATTTGCAAGGGCATGCCCCCATTTGTCATTTCAAACTCTTAATTCCAAAAACGTCATGCCTGACAACATTTATGGCAGGACTTAGCTTGGATGGGTGGTCTGTTCAGGTTCTGACCAGACCAGTTTGGAGACTGCTGTCCACTTTAAAAATAACGTTAAATGCAGAGATTACATTTTGCTGTGTGTTATTAAGTCCTCTGTTCCAACTACATTTAAAAACAGAGCCTTCTCATTTAGCATGCTAAGTGTTTGCAACTGTTTAGTGCATCAGCATACATGTCAAGACAAAGTGGTTTTTGTCATGCATATTCAAACATAAATGTCCTTATACAAGGTAATCCCTACTCTGCACCTCACTTCAATCGTATATGTGGGCAAACACAAATATAGATGGAAGAAAATAAAGAACATTAAATACAATATACAGAAGAGAGATTTCTCTAATATTCTATTGTATACAGTGTTCGCTAAATGTCCGACTGTGCGGTCAGAGTGGTTCATCTGCATGTGTATGAGTCGGTGGTTCAGAGTGGGGACTGGGGACAGCAGATTAGATTTGTAGATCTATGTGTTCATAGAGCACAACCTTTTTATAAACCTCACCTCTTAAATCATTACAATTATTAATGATTAGGTACATTAATTTATTGTTATAGAAGGGTGTTTATTAATCTTGATGATTTTGGATAATATAGTTTGTTCTTCACATTATAACCTTTATGAAAATAGGCTTCATTGCAGGACTGTTTAAATGACACACATTTTAGCCATGTGTTTTCTAATAAACTGGCAAATAAGTGTATAGAGATCATTTCTTTGCTTATTCTCATGCCAGACAAAATCCATACACAGGTGCTGTACAATTAAAAATAACCAATGGTACCTCAATCTTGGATTAGAAGCAGCTTTGAATCACTACAATTATACATTATTTAATTAGGAATTGAAATCTAAAACATTTATTTACCCAATAGGTGACTGCTTTAACAATTCCTTATCAATGAAATATGACATTTTACAATTAGAAAACATTTTAACCACTGACATAACATATTCAACATAAAAATCAGAGATTAGGCTAATTTAGAAGTTAAAGAAACAGATCCCTTTAACACAATACTTGAATGATAACATCTAAATCACAAAATAACACCTTTTAAATTGTGGATCTGCTGTATTCGGTATTAACAGCTGCAAATGTTCCGCCACATTACAGGACATTCATTTAAATCCACTTGAAGTATTGAGCAACTGTCTTCAGGTTACATTAATCTCCCCACACTAACTAACATCAGCCCCTCTGCTCGAAACAGCTGCTCAGCTGAACAGATTCCCCAGCCCTTTATTTTTCTATTTACTGCTACCACTAAATATGAATATGCAGATGTATATGTATCTATAGCCAGGAGAGTTTATCAGCTGTTTTATTCTTGTGAGACGCATGTGTAATCAGAGTCCTGCGGGCTGACTATCAGCTCTTAGCCGGCATTAAACCAGCATCTACTTCCATTTCAGATCCTAGTTTAGAGTTGGCATCAGGATTATAATCAGACATTTCTAGACCTGTCAAAGATGAACTGCTTAACCACAGCACAAACACCTGTAGATCATACGCACAAATACACAATCTTACAACACTTCCCAAAAAACTACACTTAATATTCCTTACCATGCTACACTGCAGACTGCTAATCACTGCAGACTCATTCGATTGTAACATCGTCTGACTGTTCATAATTTGGTCACACAAGCACTGATCCCTTGTGTGACCTTATTATGAGCGCAGTGAGTCGGCATGACACTTCGACAACAACACTAATAATGAAATAATGAATTTCTGGGCTCTGCAGTAGACAGATCCTGGTAAGGAGAGGACAGAGGCTTGTGCTGATGCCACCGGTTTAGAGCATGATCCCAAATATGACAATATACATGCTTTATGTGTGCTTAGTTAATTTTGTGCTTGGTTTCAATAAAAGAAACATAAGACACACTATAAGAGTTGGCCCTACTGACACCATATGGAGCTGTGTGCAAGTAGAGATACAAGACACAAGCACTCACCAATCATAACTTCACTTATCATTTAGATGACATGACATGGTTAGGATGGAGTATGTAAGATAAGAGTGGAGTATTTCCACATTCAACTTCAGTTTAGATAGGCCGCTTTTTGTTGAGCTGTAACATGCTGTTTAAGTCTTAGTTGGTTCTGACAGAATCATCGTTGTTGCATTCATATTTTAAGATTATTGGTTTGTGCAGAAATATGTCTATCACAATCCTAAACAATCAGCCACAAAAATAAGAATAAGTATAATAAATGTAGACCTACAAGTAGAAAGCAGCACTTAATATTGTGGATGAGAGTTAGTCATATCAAGCAGTCACTCTGTCAGAATGAAAGCTTGTTTGCTAATGCACGGTGATAAGCACTGATAAGACCATGTTTATGACAATAATTGTGTGAAATTGCCATGTCGTTGGAAAAAAAGTAAAAAAGACTGCTGTTTGAGCACTGTGTCTGTCAAAATGTCTACACACTGAATCTATAACACACAGTAGTAGCCCATCTACAGTATGCACAGAGAGTCAATTATTGACGCTGCGGTGACCCGGTGGAATACATAGCGGACTGGCCATCTGTGTGTTCTGGAGAATCACAGAACGGCCGATCGTCAGCGGGCCGTTGACAGCCGTTGACGGCCGGCTCGGTACGCTGACGGCCGGCTCGGTACGCTGACGGCCGGCACCGCCCTTAGTTTTTTAAACGGCATCATATAAGTTGCGCTGACAGGCGACAGAGGTCCACAGTTGCCCCGCAGCGAGGCTACCCCCGCCCTCCCGTAGACAGTTAACGAGCTCAGTCACTTCATAACACCAAAGATGGGTCGCGGTAAATGCTCTAAAGTGAGGCTCCACTACACTAAAAAAGAAAAAGACAAGGCACAGTGTAATGCCTGTTAATAGCTTGCCACAGGCATAGCTCAGTTAAAATAAAGCACAGCTATTGTGCAATACATTTGTATTGCATGTATATTTTTTATTTGTAAAAATGTCAGTTAAAGCTTAAAAGAATAAAGATTTGTTTGTTATCTAAACGTTTGACCTCTTTCTTCTACAATTTTGGAATCGAAACGGGGAATCGATAAGAAACGGAATCGATAAGAACCGGAATCGATACATTTCAAATGATACCCATCCCTAATTAGCACAGAGCAGTGGAAAATAATAGAATAAAAGTTGTGAGTAATGTACTGATTACTTTAAGTTTGGAACAGACCTGAAAGAACTCACCAGCTCTTATTGAGGGAATAGGGTTTGAGTATCAGCTACAGTGGCACCAGAGCAGAGAACTAGAAAAATGGCAGGTAGGGGGGCCAGGAGGGCCGAGGACTCACATAAAATATTGTGGTGGCTGTCGTAGTAGGACTAGGACCTATGACCGATAAATGATTGAGAATGAGTCAATATTCAGGAGCATTCCATGTTACCTGCTGCAGCTTTTCTAGCCTTTACGGCTAGCATACATTATAAATGTTTTTAATGCTCCTACCAAAGTATTGCGACTCAGCACACATGCACATAGCATGCTCTGAAAAGAGAAATGTAGACACCAAAAAGAGAACTTTTCATAACACATGTTCATTCTTCCAGGGGGTCATTCCTTTTCTTAGCAACTATTATAGGAGGTATTGTTGCGCCACAAAGAAACAAAGCTCAAATGGGTAGAATTGTACATCTTGACCATGATGTCTTATGATGATTGACTCAACGGTTATGAAGTAGCTTTCTCCACTTTGTACATTATTCAAACCAAATATTGTTCCAGGCTTACCAATGAAATTAAAAATATTATTATTATAATAGGCTACTTATTATTCATGTGTCACTCCAGTTCATAATGAAAGCTGAAAATAAATATTACTGAATTGAACTGTATTTGATAGCCTTGTTGAAAGAGGTGTTAATACAAAATCTGGAACTATTTACATACTGCACTGAATCATGACGCAGGTTAGACATTAGGCTTGACAAAGTCTTTTCTAAGCAGACCCCTTCTCTGAATGTTCATTGAATACCTTTGGTCAAGGCTAAAGGTTATTATTACCATTATAAAAATGGAAAATAATGGGGAAAAAATAAAACTTTTTTTTTTTAAATAATGATTGGAATGAAGCATTATTAAAAAGTTGCCAAATTACTTCTGTATATTTATACGAAGGCTGTGATATTTGTAAATACAGGGATGCAAACACACGTATGGTGAAAAAAGAGAGAACAATTTGAAGCAGAAAAAAAACAGCGTAATATACCACCTGACAAGGCCGGTGCTATAATGCTTCAATTAACTGTTCTTTATAATATACTCAGATCAATAGGAGACAGAGATGTTAAATTATAGATCAATGGTTTTTATTATTATTTATAACCTTTTTCCTCTCAAGGGCCATTTCAATTTTTACAACATCCCCCGAGGGCCGTACAAATGATTGACCTCTGCTTAAAAAACTAAAATCACAGCCCATTCATTTGGCCTTTCTTTCATGCTGTGCAAAGAAAAAGCAACCTCTGAATCCAGATATCTCACCATGACTCACGCATGCATGTACGTGCAACAGAAAGATATGGACACAAGATGTGTGCAAATGTATTTAGTTTCCTATCCATGTGAACAAGATTTAAGTGGGGGGGGGACCTAACCTCCTCTAGGGGGGTCCGGGGGGCATGCTCCCCAGGGAAGATTTTTTTTTTTAAATCCATCCATCCATCTTCTCCCGCTTATCCGTGGTCGGGTCGCGGGGGTAGCAGTTCCAGCAGAGAGCCCCAAACGTTCCTTTCCCCTCATTAACCAGCTCTGACTGGGGGATCCCAAGGCGCTCCCAGGCCAGCGAAGAGATATAATCCCTCCACCTGGTCCTAGGTCTACCCCTTGGTCTCTTCCCAGCTGGACGTGCCTGGAACACCTCCCTAGGGAGGCGCCCAGGTGGCATCCTTACTAGGTGCCCGAACCACCTCAACTGGCTCCTTTCGACGCGAAGGAGGAGCGGTTCAACTCCGAGTCCCTCCCGGATGACCGAACTTCTCACCTTATCCCTAAGGGAGACACCAGCCACCCTGCGGAGAAAACCCATCTCGGCCGCTTGTATCATTTTTTTTTATAAATGTTGAAGTTAAAAGCATCAATCTGGTGCACTTTGAGAGCAAAATTAAGAGATCTATGGATACATCTCTCAACACCCATATGAAACAGAACTGTAAGCAGATTTATTTTTCTTTATGGATATTTTACAAATCACTCTCCTTTCAAACTGTATTCTTGTTTATTATAACAACTTTTTAGTTACTGTCATATAGTATTTTATACCTGTTTTTCATTTAGTCTCTTGTTTTTTTATAACTATAATGATCATATCAAGGTGTGCCTTAACCTCACTGAGCTGAGGTTATCTGAGCCTCTCAGTCTGTCAGGAGAGAGCTCTCTTCCACCTGGTCATAGAAAAAGCTCTTTCGTTAGCATAGCTAGCTAACCAGATGCTAATAACAACAGATCGCCACTGGGCTTACAACTAAAGACACAGCCACGCAAAAACTGCGGCTCCTTATGGGTACTGCAATATTTGAAGTGCTGGAGCGGGGTTCCGGTGCTCTCCGTCAGCAATACAGCACGTGATGACACGTTACGCTCGTGTTGTGTTCAAGGAACCTGTCTTGGCCAGGAAAAACAGGCACTCACTTGTTTAATTATTTTGCGGTCTAGATTTCTTTAAAAAAAATTGAAGTGAGAAGTTGTCCGTCAGTCCGTGACGGACAGTATATGAGTTTAAGTAAGTTAAACTCGTATACTGTATATTATATAGATTAATTACACACAATGTACATTATTTCAAGCCTTAATTTGTTTTAATCTTGATCATCACAGTTTACAGCATATGAAAAACCCAAATTCAGTATCTAAGAACATTTGAATATTACAAAATATCCGATAATTAAAATGATTTTTAATACAGAAATATGGGATTAATTAAATGAATTAACTTTTCCACGATATTCAATTGTATTGAGATGCACCTGTACAGTTAAAACTGAAGAAAATCAGATGCCCAAATAACACTGCTTACCAGTAAGACTGTTCTGACGTAGAAACATTCTTTGGTCGCGTTTCCAACCGTGACGGCAGGATTTAAGGTACGTTTGTTTGTTAACTGCTAATGTTGCCGCTGCTACCGTGTGCATGTATACTGGCGTGTGTGTGAGACTCACCTGGGGAAGGCATCAAAGCAGTACGTCTTGCGTGTGTCAGGGAAGGCCACCCGGAGCCCTGACATGAGTGGTGAGTGGAGGATAACCGCAGCACATTCATAGCGGGCAGCCAGGTCGATGGTGGGCACCGTCCCAATACTCTGACCGTACAAGATGATGTTCTCCGGAGCTACATCATACCTGGACACAGCACACGGACAAGCCAGAACAATTAGTTCATTGATTTAATATAGAAAAAGAAAAAACATTTAAAACGAATAAAGACAAGAACAAAACATGCATTTAAACAGGGAATACTCAGTATATGTTTAAAGAGATGCTTATTTTCAGGTTTATAACTTATATTTCCAGTTTTAATTAAACATGTTTATATGCTACAATTTAACTTTTGTTCATATTGTTGTCTGATTAACCTGTTTTCACCCTCTCTCTTTAAGACACCCTTAAGGAAAAATCCATGTCTGCTCTGATTGGTGAGTGTTTCCGGGTCCTTCGTATCTGTATTCTGACGACTGTAACAACGCTGTTGTGGCACTTTCAACCTATATTTTGTACAGTTCAGACATGACAGCCTTATGGACGTCCCGACAGTGAAATGTGCAAAGGCAGTTTCAAAAAAGAAAAAAGGTGTGCGCTCTCCACAGAGAAAGCACCTTTAGATTTTCACAGTATTTATATAGCACCTAGACCTTTCTGAAAATCACAGACATGGCATCTTTAAGCCTTTTGAGTGTTTGTGCATACATGCGTGTGAGGTGTGTTGGGGTGGGGTCAGGTGCAAATAGGTTTTATATCAATATAAACATTGTGTTTATTATTTATTTATAGAGCATTATTTTTACCATAAAGGTTCTGAGGTCTACCCAGCAGTTTCCTGGGGGAAACCTTATAGCTGGATACGTTAGTCTAGTCGGCCTGACTGAACAATCTCTAATCTGAGGATTGGGCCAGTTTCAATCTATGGCAACCCCCATGGCCCCCAAATATCTGTAGCCTAAGAGTGTGTGTCCAAAAGTGTGTTTCTGGCAGGGGAGCACTTTATCATAAATGATCTTGCTACACATGGGTTATGTTTCTATGAAACAATATATTGACAAGATATCGCCGCTCTAACCACTGCTGTATTCCCACATTGCTTATCATTTAGGCAGCCCTAGATCCACCAGCATTCCTTCAAAACTGTGTAAATCTGTGTCGTGCAGTGTTCAGCAGCAACTTGATAACCAAACCTCTAAAGATGAATGACTACATCTAAATTCTTTAGAGCGCACTTGGAAAAAATGGTGGTCCGGTAGGGTCAGGTATAGAATGTGTGTTGCAGAATACAGAACCATTTGATATATGACCTGGACATGGGCATGGTTTCTCCCGACTTCTCCTCTTAAGGACAGCAGGGTGAAAATCAGCGCTGACAGAAAACAGGCCTGTCAGGCAGAGAGAGGGAGAACCTGGGACGGGATGTTCCTTGCCAGAACTCCCAATCTAGGGAGGAAGATTTGAGCAAACCTCCCATCCTGACAGGGCTGGGAGTGCAGAGGCCTAGCAGAACATCAGCAGCCCTCTGCCACAGCACAGACACACACATCTGCACACACACAGAAAAATTGGACCCTAGCTTAACGGACAACCATGTCAAAAGCTTGTACAACAAATGCCTGGTTGAATGGCTGGATGTGTCCTATGAAGCGATGCCATCAAAAGAGCTGATCAGATAACAGCTAGGGTGGGACTAATCTGTTGGCCTAGACAAATCCTGCCTCTGATAAGCAGCAACTAAACTGAGCAGTCATCCTGATAGAAGATTATGACCCCACACATGGATGGACAAAGTAGCTGGCTGCCAGCTGAGTCACAAAACATGGACTTTGATGCAGCACACTGTTAGTGCCAGAGAGTCCCTCCAAACGATTTATGATTATAGCCATAACAGGGCTATGCTACTGTAAAAAAGGGCTCATGCATGCAAACATGACAAGGAAATAATGTTTGTTTTTAAATCACATTTCCAAGTTTGACCGTGAGTTCTTCCCTTCAAGCTGGCAGTGAAAATAAATAATATGCAGATAAATCCGTACAAAGAACATGTATTGGAACGACTGGAGACCACTGATCATCAGTAAGAACGATTACTAACAGCAGAACTAAATGAATAACAAATATGCACTCTATCTTTAGGAGCGGTGAAAACGAAGAAAAGGGCAAGGCATTTTGCTAAAGCATGCTCTAGTTTCTTAAAGGGGACCTATTATGCTATATTTGAAAAATATATTGTAGGGCCATATCTATACAAAACATGCCTGTGCAGTTTTTTGCTTAAAATACCAAACAGATCACCCATTGTAGCCATGCCTCATACTGCTCATACCCCTCTTTTGCAGCCCTGTTCCAAAAAAGCTGATTCTGTGACCGTAGCTTTAAATGGAACAGATGCTGCTAGCCACGCCCATTTGCAGCGTCATACAGCTCTCCCCTGCTAAGAGAGTTTTCTACCGGGAGAAACTCAGCTAAACGCTGCTGTTAATAAATGTCATATTATGTTCCAAACCACTTCAAGCTTTATTTCTGAAACAGTATGGAGCTCAAACCTTTCTCTCTCGTAGGGTTTACCACATTACGTTACACATATTCTCTCCAGTACAGCGTTATCTCTGAGGGTTAGCATGCTTGCTAATGTAAACACACAGCATATTACCCCCAAAACACGCGCATTGTTTCTGATACAGCACATGGCTTGACATGTTCTTTCTTAACCAGTTTAGCCCTAAGCCTGTTTTTCAGGTCTCAGGCTCGAAAATGACATTCCCAGAACAAATGACCATATCTTCCCTTCTAAAAAGGGTTAAATTAATAATCTTTGTTTTCAAAGTAATGATAAACCTGTGAGTTGGATGTAGAAAAGTCAGAATCAATATAGATGTTTTTTATTTTAAAGAAAATTCAGATTGAACATAGTAGAAAACAAAATTATAGTGTCCGTCCAAAAATTCTTTTTTACTTATAGTGAAAACTACCCTTGGCTGATGGTAAGGTAGACTAAAAGCTTTAGGAATCCAAAGTACAACATATAATAAGTACCCTGTATCAAGATTGATGCAAAACAAGTGACATTTGACCTTTTTAGAGAGAGTTAGCAAAAAAAACTCCACCTCTGAGGTGATTTGGGTGGAAATGGGGGTTTTACTGTTTCTCTGGAACCCATTGGTCGATTTTGGTGACTGACATCTCTTTCTGACCGTTAGAGCCAATATAATCGAAGGGGAATCTCCCCACTCACACACATAGTAAAACAAAAAGGTGGGGGCTTCACGGACGCAGTTTTGCATGAGAGTGAAGCTATAGAGCTATAGCTCTAGCTCTGACATCTGGAAACGGAAAAGCAGGTTGATTGCTTATGGATTATCAGAAATCATTCAAAGGGACACAGACACATTGGATTAACCTATGGATTAACTTCAGCAGCGTTTTTATCGTTTTAATGCCATTGAAGACCACTTTTGACCAGACTACGACACAGGTGAGCCATGTTAGCGTTTTTAGCTACCTAGCACAACATGTTTTGATGTCTGTTCTTGTTATCTCCGCGAGTTCGTATCATTGAGTGATAATGAGGGTACCCTTCGATTCTGTGTCACCTCACGATGTGAAACGATGGGTTGGATGTGCACCAAAGATAAATAATAAGGTTTTGTGAGTGAATGTCGGTGCAGTCATGTGTTAGCATTTTTCGCTCGTTGCTAATTCAGAGGCTCAGCGTTAGCATTGTGGGCTTTTTATTGAAAAATAAAAATAAAATGATCAGTTAGATGAGTTTCTTCTCGTTACATGGATATAAAACATTCATAGTTTATTAAATGAACATGCCCTCAGACACGGTTTCCTGCAAGATGTTGCGGCAGTACCCCGGTACCGTGGTCTCTCGGGCTTAACAGGTTAAGTGTTTACCACTAGAACAGTGCCATAATATGTATTATATACAGTTGCAAGAAAAAGTATGTGAACCCTTTGGATTCTCAACACATAGCGTTGTGTGTTCCTTCCAAACAACTCAACTTTGGTTTCATCTGTCCACAGAATATTTTGCCAGTAGTGCTGTGGAATATCCAGGTGCTCTTTTGCAAACTTCAAACGTGCAGCAATGTTTTTTCTGGACAGCAGTGGCTTCCCATGAACTCCATTCTTGTTCAGTGTTTTACGTATCGTAGATTAGTCAACAGAGATGTTAGCATGTGCCAGAGATTTCTTTAAGTCTCTAGCTGACACTCTAGGATTCTTCTTCACCTCATTGAGCATTCTGCGCTGTGCTCTTGCAGTCATCTTTACAGGACGGCCACTCCTAGGGAGAGTAGCAACAGTGCTGAACTTTCTCCATTTATAGACAATTTGTCTTACCGTGGACTGATGAACATCAAGGCTTTTAGAGATACTTCTGTAACCCTTTCCAGCTTTATGCAAGTCAACAATTCTTAATCGTAGGTCTTCTGAGAGCTCTTTTGTGCGAGGCATGGTTCACATCTGGCAATGCTTCTTAAGAATAGCAAATTCAAAACTGGTGTGTATTTTTTATAGGGCAGGGCAGCTTTAACCAACACCTCCAATCTCATCTCATTGATTGGACTCCAGGTTGGCTGACTCCTGACTCCAATTAGCTCTTGAAGAAGTCTTTAGCCTAGGGGTTCACATACTTGTTCCACCCTGCACTGTGAATGTTTACATGGTGTGTTCAATAAAAACATGAAAACATATAATTGTTTGTGTGGTATTTGTTTAAGCAGACTGTGTTGGTCTATTGTTGTGACTTAGGTGAAGATCAGAACACATTTTATGACCAACTTATGCAGAAATCCAGGTCATTCCAAAGGGTTCACATACTTTTTCTTGCAACTATATATATATATATATATATATATATACATACATATATACATATATATATATATATATATATATATATATATATATATATATATATATATATATATATATATATATATATATATATATATATATATATATATATATATATATATATATATATATATATATATATATATATATATATATATAACAACTTTACTCTAAGTGCCTCCTGTAGACATCCTGCTGAATTCACAGACACACAGCTGCGAGAGGGGATTCAGCTAGATGACTGTATACGGAGACGATAGGTTGGGACGTGTTGAACAGGAGTGGGAGAGCAAATCGTGCTCGCAGTATGAATACTACAAGCATTGTGTAGCACACTAAACTCAAAGGGGATTCAAGGCAGCTCTCCTTTAGCCAAGTGTGCCAATAATCAGGGGTGCACATAACTGGTACGCAGGTACGCATGCGTGGCAAAAATCTGAATTGCGTAACGTCACTTGTGTCACTACGCGCCTTTGCGTACATCAAAACATCTAAACAAAACACATATTTCGTCTACACGTGTTTCTTGTCAACTATCAATGGAGTAAACTATGAGACATGTAAAAAAAAAAAAAAATACATTAAGCAGCTACGATGCCGTTTCGCTCCCTGCTAAAACTCTTCGGACTTTCTGTAACTGATTGAACTGGAGCTGGCCGAGCCGCGCAGGACATAACCGACAGACCTGTGAAGCTTACAGGAGGCAGAGGCTTAGATCACCGGACGACAGAGTTGGTCGCCGTGTGCACAGACAGGGTTAACGTCGGTATGAACAACAGAATGGTGCCAAAACTCCGCCAACTGGCTGCAGTGGGAGACTCCCCTGAGCACATTCTGTGCCCCGTGCACACACTGGAGAACTGCGCAAAATCAGCTGATCACAACGTGCACGCTCTGTGGTCAAGCTGCTGCAGTTTGATTTACAACAAAGTGGAGTGAAACACACATTTGCAAACTTCCTCAGGGTGTTAATGGAAGAGTTTGAAATCAGACAGAGGTGGAAGAAGTACTCAGATATTGTAGGCTACTTGAGTAAAAGTAGAAGTACCAGAGTGTTACTCAGTTACAATAAAAGTCCTGCATTCAAAATGTTACTCAAGTAAAATTTGAAAAGTATTATCAAAATATAGTGAAAGTAGCAACAGTAAAAGTAGTCATTGTGCAGAATGGTCCATTTCAGAATAATATATATGATATGTTTTATAATGATTGATCATGAAAGTGTTCTCAAAGCTGGTAAAGGTGCAGCTAGTTTTACAAATTAGATCAAAGTCAAGTAAAGTACAAATATCTCAAAATTGTACTTAAAGAGCCTGTGACAGCATCCCAACAACTGTTGTGCAATGAAATATTGGGCTACTAGTCATCTCGAACCGTCAGTTTAAAAAAGAAGGTGCGATACCGTTCCGATAAATATCAATAATTTCGAACATCGCGGGGAAATTCCTTCGACTCATTTTGAAGTTTTGGGGGAAGCTGGAAGTGACGTCAATGCGGGAACGCTTCACTGTGCGGCGAGAGAGCCAAACACGGACAAAGTGTGTTGTCATGCGTAGAAATGGTGAATTACTGAGTTTAGGCACGTTAATAACGTTTTAATGAAGTTGACTACAGTATATTCATATTTGTCAGTGCTTTCATGTCAATTCGGCGAACATAAACATAAATGATCGTGGTGAAGATGATGATTAAATTAGGATTACAAATCGGTAGTGAGAGCTGCTGAATTTCCTCCTGTAGGATGTGATATAAAAACAAATCGATTATTTTTGTAGTTGTAAACTCAAGTGGATGAAACTATATTTATTAGTGCTTTCATGTCAATTCGGCGAACATATGATACATTAAATGATCGTGAGGATGATGATTAAAAATCGTTTGTTTGAGCCGGTCTGCATTTCCTGATGAGAAAACAAACCGATGCTTTTTGTAGTTGTACACCAACGTGGATTAAACGTGTGTTTTTTTTACCACAATGTTGGGGAAATTAATGGATAAAATGCACGGATTATTATTATTATTATTCCCACTCCGATCGGGACACTAGGTCCACCGTGTCCCCGCAGCGAGGCTCCCCCCGTTGACAGTTTATGTGGGCTGGGTGCAGTGGCGGACTGGCCATCGGGACGAATCCCGATGGGCCGGTACCGAAGTGGGCCGGTCGGATAAGTCACTAGCACATCCCCCATAGGCGGCGCGTGAGGCTCAGGTTTGGGAAGGCTAAATCACTTCTTTTACCTGACGCTGCCCGCCTCCGGAGTCTATAGAAAAGAGATCAACTCAGTGTGCGGAGTTTAAATCTCTCAAGTCATATTACAGGATAAAGGAAATACAGTTTAAACTGCCGTATGCAGAGAAGACGCCGACGTGTCGCACTTATCATTCATATTACATCATCAATCAGATCATCGATCATATAATATCATATCATATATTTCCTTATCTGAGTCAGCTTCTCCAGCCGTATCTGGCCGTGCAACACTTACAGTGTCACATACTGTATGCAGAAGTATTATTTTAAGCAACACATTATGTTGACGAAACACTCGAGTCAAATGTAATTAAAGTCAGATCCACTCGTGTCTTAGATGGGGCAGTGATATCATAAAACTATACGCTTTCAAACACTCTGTAGTTTATTTATTTTTTAACCAGTTGTTCTGTATTCTCCTTGCAGGTGCAACTCTGTGGCTTGTATCCTGGATTATATGTTTAAGTCATGGATGTTTAAAACTCATATTTGTCTAATATTAGTTTACTTTTCATTAATGAAGTATGATGCTGCGCTGTCAGTACACTTGTCCCTGTTTGTGATTGGTCAAATGTAGCTAACCCCGCCCCTTTCACGTGAACGTGCTCTCAGCTGGTGAGAGAAACCCTGGCTTGATTTACCGAGTTGATAACCAGCGTCGTAGGACCGCTTAGCGAGATCTCGTTTGTTAGTTTGTTGTTGTTGGTTTGTTTGTTACTCAAACATATCCAGGGTATGTTGAACTGGCTTCGTAGTACAGGGCACAGGTGGCTAGCAGCGCTAATGTCAAAGACACAGACATTATACATTATATTTGTATTTTACCAGGATGCAGTGACACAAATATTTGGGAAGGCATAGCCTTCCCTAGCCTACAGCACCCGCCGCCCCTGACATCCCCCACTCCCCCCGTTGACAACTTGCTAGCGGTACCGAAGTGGGCCGGTCGAGAGTCCCGGGATGATTTTTAGTCCCAGTCCACCACTGGCTACATGACCGTATGATCGCCCATATTGACGCACCTAATTCCTAAACTTCTAACAGATACAACATAAACCGATCCTTCAGCCTCATATGAGCTCTCAGACACGTTCAAAATTAAACTGTCATCACTGTCTGAGCTTGCTGCTGTGTGCGCCATCGTGCGTTTACATGCAGATGCTGGGATCCTGAACGGTGCAGCTGGAGCGCTGTGCCCGCAATGACGTCACACATAATTTGGCGGGATTTGAAGAATCCCCGAGAAGATCCAGAATATGGTCAACATTGAAGGGCAGATTAATGGTTATCAAATATAGTACAAATATCCAAAATCAGTTCAGTAACGGTTTTCAAGGGGACAATATTTACTCAAATTGATGGGTTTGGATGATGGGGGAAACTCGTGTCACAGGCTCTTTAAGTAGAGTACTTGAAGAAGTGTACTTAGTAACTTCCCACATCTGAAATCAGATATGACTTCAAGTCATGTGATCATTTCTTAGTATTTGATCCTTCAACTTGGCCTCAGGAAATGCAAGGACTTCACAGTTTTGGCAACAAGTTTTGGAGAAAGCAAATCGGAGGCTTAAAAAGAGACAGGGAGGTGCATCTTCATCATCTAGCATGCAAGAAGTGTAAATAGAGGACAGTGAAGGAGGACCACGCTTCGTGTGGGGTGAGTACCAAACGCTGTCTCCTGGTGCTCATCTGAGTAACTCACTAAAAAAAGTTATGTGCACCCCTGCCAATAATACAAAAAGCATGTTATAATTTATTTTCAAAACTCTCTTGATTCCTCTTACCAGTTTGTCATGCATTTCTGCATTAAAACACCACATGTGCATATGTTCTGTATTCCCCAAAATACAAGTTAAACATGGTATTTTAAAGATGTGATTAATCATGATTAACCACAGATTAATATTGTGATTAACAAAATTAAATGTATTTTTTTTAACAATTGACAGCACTAATATAAACGGCAGCTGAGTGGAAGTGCAGGGCTTAAGTCGTGCAAAGCTGGAGAAAAAAGGAGTTCACAGAAGAGGCAGAAAGACTGGACTGTAGAAGACTGTAACGGACTAGAGTAACAACATGTTCTCAGATTAAACTTTTATAGCTCTTTCAACACCTGCTCCTCTAACAGTCAAACAGACAATAGAGAGGTTTACAAGCTACAGTCTCTATACCTACTAAGAGATATAGTGGAGTTAATTGATGATCTGGGGGTGCTTCAGCAAGACTGGAATAGAGCAGATTTTCTTTAAAACATCAGATGAGCAGAAGCCCTGGTGAGCAGCTTGTCAATGCAATATAACTGGTTTTGCACCTTAGGTGAGCCTGAGCCGTTGTTGAAGCTGGCTTTGTGCCTCATTTTTATCAGCAAGTGGTAAAGACACAGAGACCCTAATAGGATCTTGTAGCATGTATTCACCAACAAATACTGTATAGAGACACTGCACTGTGCTTTCAAAGGTTAAAACTCTGAATAACACTGATTGGTCGGAAAGAATAGTCATGTGTGTGTTACACAACTTTAAAAGTTAAAATGCCAAGCTACACTCAATAGCGACAAATATGTCTTGAAAAGGGTAGCTTGCTAAACTAACCCGGACACACTGCAGACACTGCGGCCGGATTAAAAACTTAAGAGGGGGTATGCGATCAAGATAATAGGTCACACGTGTTTTGGGGAACAATACCATCTGTCAAAACAGTCTAACGTTTGCGTCATTTGAGAAATGATTTCAGTCATGTTTCAAAAACAGAAACATCTTTCAATGCCCTGTGCACAGATGTATTGATATTAATAGAAAAAAGCCTCAAGTGTAGTTGAACAGGAGAAGGGCTCAATTGTGAAACGTATTCTCAGTGGTTGGCCAGTATCGTGCTGCTTCAATTCAGCCTTGTGGGGCATTGCATAAAAAGGCTTTAGAAATGAAGTGACATTAGCATTACAACTCACTTTGGATTAAAGTGAGTGAATAGTTCTAGGTGGTGGCTATGCCCAGACTAATGCCTGAGGCATCCAGAGGCTACATTGTGAAGGATGAAACAGCATCCGTATTCTGAGACGTGAAGCCAGGTGCAAATTGATTTAAAACAACCCTGCCTAAAAATAAAATCAGTAACGGCACATTATCACCAACATCAATAATCGCAAAAAGAGAAGAGTTAGTAAACTAAACACTGACACGTCAAAGATGCTCTGTTGAATGCTTTCAAAAGATAGAATGATTTGAAATCTTTGGATTCTATTTAATTGGATTCATGGAAAACCGCATGTAAGCTGGGAACAAGGTAAAAAATCTGTCTACGTCAGGGTCTGCCGGCATACCAGCCTCATACCTAATTGCATGGGAATCTTGGTTTAGGTCATTTGGGAATGATCACATCATCAATGCAGCGTGACACTCCCTGTTTGGCCAACACTAGCAGACACAGAGCCATGGCCACACGGACAGAATAAATGCTTTATTTTTATCTCCTAATAAAAGCAGAGGAAGCTTAGTCTGGGCTGCTTTTCAATCAAAACACAAAGCCCACATTCACAGTGATGTAAAGAGGCATGTGTAACACTGATAAAAAAAAGTCATGAGAATTGACAAGCTATCTTTTCAACCTAAATGGTGATAGGGAAAAAGCTAACCCCACTTTCTTCTTTGAAGACAATCTCTCTTGTAATGCCGTGGCAACCCAAATCACTTTGTTTAACAGTGATGCTCTGTAACTGTGGTCATTAAGAAACAATTGGAGGTTACAGGGAACAGTCTGGCATTACAACACAAACAAGGGATTATTTAAAGCCTGATGGGGAAGATGTCATTTCATAAACAACAAATACAATACAATCAATGGGCAATTATCAAAATGTCAAGCGAACTGAGCAACAGATCTTTACCTCCAAAGTAGGGGTGCAACAACTAATCGACTTAATCGATTAGCAAATGAGTTGCCAACTAATTCAGTCGTCGATTCGTTGGTGACGTCATCACGTGTGTTTTACGCGCCGTTAAGCTCCAACGTTATCGGTCTTTTTATCGGTACTGGAGACATTTAAAAAATATATGTCATTATTGCTACAAAAACATTATATCGCAGTCTTAGTGTCGCCAACTCGTTTCTAATATGCAAAAAGACAAATAAATGCGTCTATGATGTATTTTCGAGATCTCTCTCGCAGTTGACACACACACAGCTGCTACATGCAGCAACACACTGCGGAGATGGCGGAGAGAACGCGCTCCGAGGTGGTTAAACTTTACCCGTCTCGATGTGGACAATGCTCGTTGCCAAAAGCACAATAAGAGTTTAGCATGTAAGGGCAATCAAACATTTATCAAAAGTGCTCCACATCCAGACGGAGGAATGCACCGGGTTGGACTGTCTTTCTAGTAGCTCTGTAGCCCCGTCCACGAGTAACGTTTCCACATCAGGTGTTATGTATGCTAGCAGCAACTAGGGCTGCAACAAACGACTAATTTGATAATCGATTAATCTATCGATTAATGAAACGATTAATCGACTATTTGGACTATTACTGTATGCCTTGCACAATTTCTCAAACGCTCTTATTTAGCCATCAGCTTTTAGATTTAGCTTGAGGTTGTTTTAGGCATGTGGAAACTAACAATGAAGACAATAAAGATGAATACTTGATTCAAAAATACATATTATTAAATTAACTAAACATATTTTGAACAAAACTAACATTGCTTTTTATTTAAATTAAATAAATAATATTTCACATCAAAAGAAACAACAATGTTTTAACAAATGGTATTAAATAATGTGATGACAGAACTGTAAACAGAATAGCTGAAACTTTAACAAAATAAATAACTCTGTTTCCTCTAATCATTAACCCATGTTTGTATAATGTATATTAACTCTGTGTGTTGCTGCTTGCATACATAACACCTGACGTGGAAACGTTACTCGTGGAGGGGGCTACAGAGCTACTAGAAACAGTCGAACCCGGTGCATTCCTCCGTCTGGATGTGGTGCACTTTTGATAAATGTTTAGACAAATTGCTCGTGTTACCGCCCTTACATGCTAAACACTTATTGCACTTTTGGCAACGAGCATTCTCCACATCGAGACGGGTAAAGTTTAACCACCTCGGAGCCATGCTCGGAGCGCGTTCTCTCCGCCATCTCCTCCGTGTGTTGCTGCATGTAGCAGCTGCGTGTGTGTAAACTGCCCCGCCCCCTCGCACACAGACGGGGGAGAGAGATCTCTTCTGATCGAAAATACATCATAGACGCATTTGTTTGTCTTTTTGCATGTTAGAAACGAGTTGGCGACACTAAGACTGCGATATAATGTTTTTGTAGCAATAATACATGACATATATTTTTTAAATGTCTCCAGTCCGGATAAAAAGACCGATAACGTTGGAGCTTAACGGCGCGTAAAACACACGTGATGACGTCACCAACTAATCGACGACTGAATTAGTTGGCAACTCATTTGGTCATCGATTTTAATCGATTAAGTCGATTAGTTGTTGCACCCCTAGCAGCAACACACGGAGTTAACTCAATTATACAAACATTGGTTAATGATTAGAGGAAACTGAGTTATTTATTTTGTTAACGTTTCAGCTATTCTGTTTAAAGTTCTGTCATCAGATTATTTAATATGATTTGTTAAAACATTGTTGTTTCTTTTGATGTGAAATATTATGTAGCCTATTTAATTTGAATAAAAAGCAATGTTAATTTTGTTCAAAATGTGTTTAGTTAATTTAATAATGTATTTTTGAATGAAGTCATCTTTATTGTCTTCATTGTTAGTTTCCACATGCCTAAAACAACCTCAAGCTACATCTAAAAGTTGATGGCTAAATAAGAGCGCTTGAGAAATTGTGCAAGGCATACAGTAATAGTCCGAATAGTCGATTAATCGTAGGGCTGAACGATATACCGTGTCATGGCGATAACCGCGGTATGCGCATGCGCGGTATTCACACCGCAGGGACGTGCGGTTTTATTCTTCTTTTTTTTTAAATGCTAACGCACTTTAGCACAGAATTCAAAATAAAGATACCCTTATTACTTATCGAAACTGCACATACAATATATCCGATTAAAGCTGAGACTCCACAGATTATTTAAGTATAGTATCTAAGCGATCCGATCTCGCAACAGGGAAAGCAAACAGACATCACAACACGTACCTTTTACGGAGCTTTTACTGGAGATCGTCTCACCGTAGCTGTCAATCTGATCAAAAGACGTGTTCAATGGCATTAAAACGAGAAGGAAAAAACGAGAAAGAAAAAACGCGGCTGAATCGGTTGATCCATAGGTTGATAATGTATCTGTGGCTTTGAAGCAATTGTTTATAATCCATAATTCAATTTTTATGTAAAAATCGGAGCCCAAAAGTTAGCTGCTAATGGTAGCCAATGCAGCTTCCGGTTTTGGCTACGCGTCACTCTCACTCCTTATTTGTTTATGTGTTGGTGTGTGTAGAACTTCCCCTGCATGCACAGCAAACTACCAATCACAATCATTCTTGATCAGATCACAGCAGGCCCCGCCCCGCTAGTTTGCAGACCATCAAAACACTGGTAAAAAATGAGCGAGACACAGGAGGACAATACCGGAGAGAATGAAGATTTACTTCCAAGAAGCTTCCTATAGTTTAATGGGTCGTAACAAATACGTTTAATTTCTTGGATCCCTTACCACTCTTCTTCATTCACAGATGAACCCCCTTATTTGAGGGTAAGCAACATGCCAAGACCGGAAGCAGCAGCCACTCTGGTGGCTACCATTAGCAGCTAACTTTTGCGCTGCGATATTTACATAAAAATGGAATTATGGATTATAAATTAAATCATTTTTTTTATACAGAGACGTTAAAAACCTATGGATTAACCGATTCAGCCGCGTTTTTTCTTTCTCGTTTTAATGCCTTTGAACACGTCTTTTGATCAGATTGACAGCTACGGTGAGACATCTCCCCTAGAAGCTACGTAAAGGTACGTGTTGTGATGTCTGGGTTTGCTTTCCCTGTTGCGAGATCAGATCACTCAGTGATGATAATATATACCTAAATAATCTGTGGAACCTCAGCTTTAATCGGATATCTTGTATGTGCAGCTACGATAAGTAATAAGGGTATCTTTTATCTTGAGTTCTGTGCCAAAGTGCGTTAGCATTTTTCGCTCAGGGGTCATTTAGATGCTTCTTATGAGACTTGTGTTTTGTTTTGGTAAAAATAGTTTGTATCGTCAGTTAGCTGAGATTATTTCCGTTAATCTGGTATAACACATTAATAGGTTCTTAAATATTACGATCCCCTGAGACACTGTCGTGAAAAAAAAAGTAAAGTACCCGCGTGGACTTTGGGGTTTAACAGGTTAAAAAAAACGCAATATATACCGCAGGGGGGGAAAAAATCGCGGTGTCAGTTTTTTTCAATACCGTGCAGCCCTAATTAATCGTTTAATTAATCGATAGATTAATCGATTATCAAATTAGTCGTTTGTTGCAGCCCTACTCCAAAGTCTTTCTAGATGCTGTATTTCAGCAGAGCCCTGAGCAATGGGACTACCACTATGAAAATAAATAGCTGTTTAAGGGCACAGTCCTAATGATTTTCCACAATGTGTAATTATGAACAAATTGAATAAACATAAACCCCCTCCTTAGGTGCTTAGCTCCCCAAAGGACAGCCTAATGATTAACAGTGTTCTACGCTTGGGCAGGTTGCTCTCCAGAGAACCTTTTAGTATCGGATCAGCTCAGCTTTGGTGGCACTGGTACTAGGGATGGGAATTTGAAAGCAAATGTATATTCGAATATTCGACCCCCAAAAAACGGTTAACCGAAATGTACATATGCTATAAAAAAAAAATTGGGTAAAAAAAAAAAAAAAAATGTGTTTACCCAATTTTTTTTAAATAATTTTTGGAAACACATACATGTTCAAATAAGTGTAGAAACCAAGTCGAATGTGTCAAATGTATTGAACTGGTGATCACAGTTTGACAGCTATAGGCTGTTAGAAATTAAAATCAATGTTTTGATAGCATAATGAACCATAAAACATACCGTCAGTTTAAAAGCTGTTTTATACTGAAAAACCAGAAGTTCCTGTGTACAACCAGTTGTTAAGCTTTTATTCTGAAAATCCTTCATCTCCGGTTAGCATTTAGCATGAGGCTAATATACCATTTACTATAGAGGTGAATTTAGCAGCGAGATGATATGATGTTGCACACCGAAACCTACTGATTTCAACACTACAACTACAGACGTCGAGATATTATTATTGTTGTTGAATATTAAATGAAGGTACAGTTTATTTGAGTACGTTATTGTTTACAGATGTGGGTAGCATGTGACAACTTCCGGAACGACCAGAAACCAAACTGCTGTGAAGTATTTCCTGTATTTTTTGGAGTATTGATTACAGCGGTTAGAATGTGTTAAATGAAAAGTCATGAAAGAGTTAAGGAAGAGAAAAGGCGTGTTTAGATATATATTGAATGTACAATGTCTGAATCCTCTGATATGCAAAACAACGGACATTAAAACGTGGAGAGCCGGCCCCGCAGGGAGGAGCCAGCAGAGGATATAAATACAGCGGGATCTGGGGGGTTCGGCCTCTTTCTTCACCTGCCAGAGCCAGGGACACAGCTGTTTTTTCTGTCGAACAAATATTCTGTTTGTAACATAACCACGCCTTTATTTTTAATTAAAGTACCAATTTGACCCCATCTCAGAGACTCCATTTAGTCTCCTTTTTAAGCTTCTCTCCTGGACGCGAGAATAACCAACACAGATAACAAGGCCTACAGCTTTCATGTGCAGAGGCGATTCACAATCAGCCCAGCTGTAGAGAAGACCCTCTCAGCTGGAACGGAGGTTGCGGGTATAGCAAGGTATAGCATGTATATAAGTTTAATTTGGCATAGTTTGACCTCTACACCGCACTCACTAACCTGGTCGAAATATTTCCACACATTACTCCTTTTTGACGCCATGTCTGTTGTGTAGGACTCTTCTTAGAGTGTAAATAATTACCGGACTATGACTGGTAAAATATGTTGAATACCGGCAAAACTAAATCTCTCCAGTCAAAATGTCTATGTACTTTGCCGCCACACACGGTTGCCAAGCAGCGGTTATTGTTGTTTAGGCTGGCCATGTGTCGCGAGTGTTGACAGGGGGCGGGGGAGCACGCTCATGAACCTCGCAGCGGCTGCGGAGCGCATTTGCGCCACATTTGGGCCTAAGATGAGGTTTGAGTCTGTGTGATCTGCGTGTAGGGAGGGGCAGCAGCCATATCATTGGCTAGAACTAGCTAGATCTGATGGATTTGGACATAAACACGAGTGAATTCTAACCGGACGCGAGAGAGAGAGATCAGCACCTGCAGCTCTGCCCGCTGTGAGGGACCGGTGAGCGGAGCAAAACACACCTTTAGACGTTAACTAACACATTTAATTGAATAACATTGAATTATTCAATTTGACAATATTCAATTTGATAATATGTAATCAACTTAGTCATCACTCATCACTCCCCAAAAAAAAAATTAAAAAAAAATTGTAAAAATATTCATAACTCATATTCGAATACCTGAATAATTTCGAATATTCGATTAATCGTTCCCATCCCGAACTGGTACTATCCACAACTGTTTCTAATGGAAAAGTAACATAGTGCAAGCCGAATACAACCATACTCTGCAGAGACAAAACTTCTCATAGGAGAAGTGCTCAAGGCTTTAATGGGACAAAATAGATTTTGGTGAAAACAGCTCATATTTTATGGCTTTTCCTCTGATGACCTCCGGATGCTGCTATTACTTTGTGATTTATGGAGTTTCCTGATGGACAGAAAGCTTTTACTTGTTGCTAGAGCAATGCTAAACCGCTAACTGCTGCTAACAGTATGTGAGGTCAGCCAGTTCGCTTTTAGCTCAGTTAGCTGTGCTGCCAGGCCCTGGAGCTCCAGTCACAGGGGGAATGTTGGGGTTTGAACTGCTGGGACAGGAGCTTTGGAATGATGGGAGGAGAAGTGGGAGCAGTGCTGATGTCAATCCAGAATTCTACATTATGTTGCTTTGAATTAATGAATCTGTTGCACTTAAAGAGCCAAATCAAGAGGCTGGATCTATGAAAAACTTTAAATTCTTATTGTTAAACAAATTGATTGTATATTATGGTGATTACACAGCAAAAAAGTCCCACCACAAAGCATGACTCACCATGTCAAATTTCACACTCGTATACCCCATCAGTCAAGTTTAGGATACTCTTTATTTATTAAATTATGATCCCTCAGATTAGTTTCTTTACAGGAAAAAATGTAATAAAAAAAAGGTAGAAAAAACAGACCTCCAAATCTGAGGCCATGGTTCTCAGCAGGAAACCGATGGACTGTCCACTCCAAGTAGGGAATGAGTCCTTACCCCAAGTGAAGGAGTTCAAGTATCTCGGGGTCTTGTTCTCGAGTGAGGGAACAATAGAGCGTGAGATGGGCCGGAGAATCTGAGCAGCGGGAGCGGTACTGCAGTCGCTTTACCGCACCGTTGTGACGAAAAGGGAGCTGAGCCAGAAGGCAAAGCTCTCTGTCTACCGGGCCATTTTCGTTCCTACCCTCACCTATGGTCCTGAAGGATGGGTCATGACCGAAAGAACAAGATCGTGGATACAAGCCGCCGAGATGTTTTTTTTTTTGTTCTCTTGCGTTTAACTTAAAGTGGACATATCATGCTATATTTGAAACATATATTGTAGGGCTATACCTATATAAAGTATATAAATATATTAGGGCTGTCAGTCGATTAAAATATTTAATCGCGATTAATCGCACATTTTTTATCTGTTCTAAATGTTCCTTAGAGGAATATTTTTCAAGTTTTTAATACTCTTATCAACATATGAGTGGACAAATATGCTTTATGCAAATGTTTATTATAATTTGAACAATGACAAATATGCTCATGAATATTAAACACAACAACCTCTGAACCTCTCTCATACAATACAAAGTGTGTGTGTGTGTGTGTGTGTGTGTGTGTGTGTGTGTGTGTGTGTGTGTGTGTGTGTGTGTGTGTGTGTGTGTGTGTGTGTGTGTGTGTGTGTGTGTGTGTGTGTGTGTGTGTGTGTGTGTGTGTGTGTGTGTGTGAGTACGTGTGTGTGATGATGGATCGTTGGAGCCATGTGCAACTCAAGGCATATGCTCGAACGGGAGCTGCCTGGACGCTGCAATCATGTTGCGCGCACTATCCGTGCTGAGTGTGCTGACTTTTCGTACAATGTCCCACTGTCTGGCTTCCTGCATAAAGTCAAGTGCTCGGCGCAGTTGTGGCGAAATGTCGCTCCTCTGTTTTCATTGAAACAGCTCCTTATATCCGTTAGCGCAGCTAGCTAGCACCAGATGCTAACAACAACAATACACGTAAGGTCTCTCTCTCGCTCGCTCATGCCACACATACACACACCCTCCCGGTCCTCCCAATGGCCAGTCGGTGCCTGCCGGTGAGCGTGGAAGTGTGGTCTGCTGCAAGCGGGCGGCAGGAGCGGGGCTGTCAGCATCAGCTTGTAGATGGTATTTTAAACTCGATGCGCTCTGAAACTACGGGGCGGCCGAGGACAAAAATACACATGCGTTAATCGCGTTATATAACACCTTCATGCCGATCTAGATCCCTCCGCTTCGCGTCGGGCTCCTGATCAGCCTGTCGGTGTTCTTTTCCCCATAATGACCGCGTCGTTGCACATTATCCCTTACATATGATTATATAGAGTCATTATTCATTTGTTTTAAAGCAGGAGGCGCAAAAGCTTGCCTCGGGGAGGGAGAAAAAGAGCCACAGCGGAGAATAAACAGAAGGACAACCATGCAAGGGAAGTCTTCTTCGCTGCTTTTGTGGCAGACTACAGCGCCACTTACAGGCCTGGCATATGTACTACAGCGTCTCCAGTGCTTTCGAGCGGCAATGGCCGGCCGTGGCCCAACCTCTCATTCCCCTGATAGGTGGAGAATTGACCAATAGCCGTAGCGCCACCGTCCTGACGTCAGGACAGTGTTCAAATCTGGATCAGTCTGTATCAGATCCGTTGCAGCCCCATTTTTAGAGATTTGGGTATGGAGGAAAAGAGAGAGGGTTGTGTTTTCTGACACTTGGTGAGTTCCCTGACACACCGGGGACACATATTCATGTATAAAAGACGTACAAAAGTGCATTTTGCATGATAGGTCCCCTTTAAGGCAGCAGATATTGCTGAAATTGCATATTTCAATAAACATCTACCAGTGTTTTACTTTTCAGCTGCTTTTATACACTGCTATTATTTAACTTAGCAATAACATTCATACTTGTAAAAACTATTATTTTGATATATAATTATTTTTTATAAGCATCCACACTGCATTTGTATTAGAAACTGCTTAGGGGCTAGGGCTACGGGCGTGGTTTGCAATTCGCCCAGCCAATAGAAATTGGTACTATTTTGGTACCACCTCTCTAGCAGGCACTAAAAATGGGGGTAAAAGTTCCCGGCACTAAGTACTCTTTTTGGTGTGAACGCAACATAAGGGGTACTAACGGAATTAAACGGGAAATGTACTCCGGTGTGAACGCGCCTACAGATGTCCCTCAACTGTGAACAAGGTGCCACTGTGACCATATCAGCTCAGCAGTGAACTGCCATCAGCGCCTTTACATAGTGATGGATGATTTAGACTTTTTGCCACAGAGATATAAAGCTTTCTAGCAATTAGTCTGTGCTAAATGTAAGCCCTGAAAGTGTGTGCAAACCACAATTTGTCATATTGCCCAAATTTGACCACATGACCCTGGGAGTCACTACATTGAAAACCAACATCACTATGTCAAGTGGTTGACTGTTTGGATTGGATCTGAGCCTAGTTTAGTTTATATCTTCATCAATATAAGCATGTAAAGGGGGTAGCGTATTGCATGAACACTAAAGGAGGACATTTGCTCGTGCACCACACACATGGTTCATACTCACTTGTTCCTCAGGACCTGCCAGGCCGCCTCGATGTCCGCATACAGGTTCTTCTCAGAAGGCTTCCCTGTACTGACTCCGTAGCCTGAGTAATCGTAGGAGAACACGTTGCAGTTGATTCTGGAGCCGAGGCCGATGTAAAAGCTGCACATCTGCCCGAGGTCCACGGCGTTGCCATGGGAGAACAGCAGCGTGTAGCGACTGTTCGGGGCGCACCGCACAAACATGCACCCGACCCGGTTACCCCGGCTGCTTCTGGTGGTAAACACCTCCACTGCATCGAGCTCCCGCTGAGAATACTGCCAGTCCGCCCGCTCGGTTAGATGTAAGCTAGTTGCCCCTTCAGTGTCCGTGTGCACCGAGTACGTGGGCTCCGGGGGGAGGAAAGCTAGCTTGGCCGCGATGCGACTCGGACAGGGCGGACAGCAGAACAACCAGCACAGCTCACCAAGAGAAAAGCCATTCATCCTGGGACCTTGTTCGGGCATTTAGTCTCGGGTTTACCCGATGATTTAACTCTCCTATTAAAACGGGAAGGCGGTCCTCTTGTGGTTCAGGTCCTATTTATTTCCCATTAACAGACTATACCGAGCAGAGTAGGATGACCAGTGGTTCGGCAGCTAACGGGCTAACGCTAGCAGGCTGGCAGGTAGCTAACAGCAGAACTAGCCTTCCTAAGGAAAATACTTTACCTAAAACTCAACATTTATATTCACGGTATTGAACAGCACAATACGGTGAAGCGGCGAGTCTCGCTAGAGAAGTTCAGTCCCTGGAACGCATTAGCTGCTAAACGTCAAGATATATTGCTAGTGTGTTTGTAAGAATGAGAACGGCCATTTCTCTGGGATGGAGAGAAGCCGGCCTTCCGTTACAACCGGATATCCGGATTGGTTTGGTTTTGTCGATGGATGTTATTTTAGAATACTTAATTGCATCTTTTCATACTTCAAAATGCTGTACAGAATACAGTGAGAAGAAGGCAAACCATTGTCATATATTCTGGTCTTGAAATGTTTTGTGCGGCTTCTGGGAAACACAAGAGAAATGTCTCTAAACAAGAACCCACAAACTTTATTAATTGGGAAAACACCAGAGGGAATTAAAAGAAAAATCGTACTTATTTCTTGTTTTAAGAATAGCAATTATTAAACAAATAACAAGGATTTGTTTCAAATGTAATTACTTAATAGCTTCATTAACTCACAATGGAAGTATCTAGTGAAGGAGATTTATGGAATGGAAAAAAATAAAATAACAATGAGAATCAGAAACCAAGTTCATATCTTTGATGCAATATTAGAAAAAAGGGTGAGTTATAGAACACAAAACCCTTATATTGATCAGGTGGTAAGATGTCACAAATAATGTATGTATGAGATAGATAGATAGATAGATCAGCAGTGTGTTTAGGGATTACAATATTAATGTAGTGTCCATTATGTGTAAACTATACCTTGTTTTTCACCCTTTCTCTCTCTTTTTCTTTCTTCTCTTTTCCTGATTTGTGGATTGTTATGTAGTTATTTAATGTATCTAAGTATTTATGTTGTTATGTACACCTTGTAATCAAATCCTTTCTTAAAATGCAATATATATATATATATTTATTAAAGGTGGGGTAGGTAAGTTTGAGAAACCGGCTCGAGATACATTTGTTGTTATATTCCATAGAATGCTCTTAACATCCCGATAGCAATGAATATCTTATCCATAAAAAAATATCATCTGTGGAAGCCGTAGTACTGTAAAAAGCACGACCAATCATTTTTAGCCGGCCCGGCTAAAGTAACTGGATGGCCTACCTGCCTGTCAGCCTTCCATCTGTGCACAAACTTATCTCGTGCCCTCATTGGTCATGTGCACGTTCGTGTGTGTTGGAGGAGGGGCTCTATAAGGAAGTGGCAGATTTTTGCCGGTCGTGTATTTTCAAATTCTAGCGATCTCGAGCCGGTTTCTCAAACTTACATACCCTACCTTTAAGTTTAATAAAATATACACAAACACACATCAGTCAAAGGATTTGTATGGATGGATGTGTATCAACATAGATAAATGGATACAAAAAATCACAGAAGACATTGTTGGACTTGTTCATGTTTTTCTAACAAATAGTAAATGTAGTATTGTTTGTTTTAGATGAAGGAATGGACCTCAAATATATTTTTATGATGTATTGACAACCATGCGATTACATATTTGAACCGATTGACAACCCTAAGTATAACATAATTTGGTGATTGTCAAATACCTAAAAGGTAACATTTTTAAATATGTTATACTTTTGTCAATATTTTGGGAGACAAATAATAGATGCTCTTCTGTTTTAAAGCTTACTGTGACCTGTTGCCTTTTGAGGAAGTGTGTGTTCAGTGTCGGCACAGTGAAATACAGAGCTGTTGGAAATGTCTCTTGTTTGTGGGAGACGTCAGTCGGCAAAAGTATACCTCAGTCCCCATCAACAGGATTGTGTCTGTATTTGACATGTCACTTCTGTTGTATAATGAAGATGGTCAATGTGCAGTAGGAAGACCTATGCAGACAGTATGCAGTCACATATTTTTACTATGAATATGGTTATCATTTCACAATGTGATGTTTAGGGAGGTCAGGATCTCTCACTCGGAGTACTGGAGGTGTGGTTGCGGCAAATAAAGACATTATGCACCCTCTCATGACATCACAAACTTTTTTTCTTTTAATGAATGGTGTAGATTCTCGTTGCGTTTAAGGTTAATAACGTTAAGAAGACACATAAGTTGTGTATTATTTGCATGGGCGTAGGAAGCATCCTGAATGTGGGGGGGACATTTTTAACAGGGGTGTGGGGTTTTCTGTATTCTGGTGCATTTTAACAGGTGGTTTGATTGACTTTTATGTGGCTATACTAGCATGAGGAAAATGATGGGTACATTCTGTAATTTCATCCAGTAGTAAAGAAAGGAAACATATTTGATTATTAATTCAGAGCCGTCTTTGAATTAATAAAAAGCTGTTTAAATGTCAATTTTTTGTACATTTATAAACAACAATAAATATTTGTGAGTGCATTGAGAGATATTGTTGTGGAGAGTCATTTATATATAAATCGCAAAATACATGTGTGAATCCTTCTGTGAGCATTTATTAATATTGAGACTGATCTGACTCCATACAGATGTTAAGTTCACCTAGGAATGGTATCATTGACTTAAATGTTCAAATAAATGTTGCTCTTCTGTCTATATTGGTCACATGATGCCCCTTGACTGAAATGTTTCCTGTTCAATATCCCCACTGATTTCCTTAACATTCTGGGAAGAGAGTCCACATCACAATTTACTCTAAACTGCCATTTCCCTTTCATCACTCACCTCAGCAATGAACCTCTCTCCACTGTCCCTGTGTTCTGCCTCTGACTCACTCTCAAGCGCCTAGAGGTCAAGAGAGGTGGTGAAGTGATCATTATTTATTGAGCAGTATACTCTTTCACATTGAACCATAACAAGTCATACTGAATGTAAATACAACTGACTCTAAAGTAAGTCCCAGTCTGTGACATTGGACATTTTGAAGACTCAAAGTCCCAAGCAGTAGGTAGAATATTAGCTAGTCTATGTAATGTGCACAGAAAATAAACAGTTAACTGAATACTGGGATGGAAATGGCCTATAAGCACTCAGTAAAACATAAACACACACAAAAAGCTTCTGAATGATAAGAAGTATAATTAAAACATAATGCACATTACCATTTTGAGAGAGAGTACCGAAGTTAAAGAACTCAGAAAATAATCTCTTATCGAACTGAGGCTCCAGTAAAACACACTGACTGCATCTCTACATGGACATCATGGTGTTTACATGAGCACAGAGAGATGGGGTTATTCATGTTCCCTGTTTACATGATAAATACTAGTAACCTGGCATTTCGATGCCTTTTCTCATCTAAACTATTTAGTATTTGTATCTCTCTATCATGACATAAAGACGAAACTCCTCTCCAGAAGTGAGACGCTTTTGCCGCCGCCGCCATCACTGTTAACTGATTAACTGCTACCAGCTGAAGACTTACTTTCCTCTTCTTTGAAAACAAGGTTCTTATGTCCATGTTGTCTGGGGGAGAAAACATATCAAACCAAGAGATCGTCAGCTTTGATTTTTGCTGTATTAACAAGGTCCTGAACACTTGGTGTGTGTGCCTTACCTCCGCTACCGGCATCGCTTCATACAACAGATCTGAGCTGTCAACAACACTCCTTGAACATGCGCGCGCTATGTGAGAATCTACCTTGGTACAAAGTAGCAGTGAAAACATGGTACGGAGTTTCATTGATTTGGGCATTCTCTCAATAAGCAAGTGGAATGGAGTTGATAGTGAAGCACTGACACAGCGCTCTACAAAGTGCGGCGAGTGGATGGACCGATTCACGGACTTTCCACATGGTAAAAGTGGGGGGGTCTAAACTAATCATTTGAAAAAGTGGGGGGGACTTGTCCCACCCTCATATAATGGCTGCGACGCCCATGATTATTTGTATTGTGAAATGAACTCTGATGTATAAGATAAGATAAGTGGTACAGCCGCTGTTTTCCTGCTATTAATTCTGTGTGTGTGTGTGCATATGTAAATTTGCTGTGCAGTTCCTCTGCTGTCATTGGTCGTCCCGACCTCGCAACATCCGCGGTGATTGGACGGACGTCACCCAATCCCCGCCCGCTTCTGCCACGTCACCCGGGGGAGGAGTATAAAGGCCAGGCACGGACATCATTCGGGAGGCTCTGTATTATGGGACAGACGCCTCAAGCCTCAAGCCTCTCGCTATACTACCGCCATTGCTCTGTGATTCGTTAGACTGCCTAGCAGTGTGTTTACTCTGTGATTCGTTAGACTGCCTAGCGGTGTATTCAGTAGGGTCTCTGTGTTAGCTACACTGAGTAGCAGTGTGTTGTAGTAGTTCTGTGTTTAGCATTTCTGTGTATATTGCTTAGATCCAGGTGACTAGCACCTGTAGACCAGCATTTGTGTGTATAGTACTTAGATCCAGGTGATTAGCACCTGTAGACCAGTATTTGTGTATATATATTGCTTAGACCCCGGTGATTAGCACCGGTTGATCAGCACCAGCTGTGTTCTCACACAGTCTCCTTTGGTATTGTTTTGTTCCACTTTAGAAGTGAGGTATTTTCTTTCCTTTTTGTATAGTACTGGGCAACTCTCTTTTGGAGACCCTTTTGTTAGATAGTAACAGTTTGACCCGTTGTTGGGACAAGCTGTTTTGTGTATATAATTTTACTCATTTGCAGTTACAAATAAACCGCTTGTAACACATACCAATTCTACTCTGGTCGTGTCGTTTCCCTTTTGTTCCCCTAGCCAATTGGGAACGTAACACGTGGGGTCTCGTCCGGGATACATAATTAATTCCTGGGGTTATAGGTGGTTTTATTGTGGCTG
The DNA here is from genome assembly GCA_028583405.1 of Pogonophryne albipinna. Classification (NCBI taxonomy): domain Eukaryota; kingdom Metazoa; phylum Chordata; class Actinopteri; order Perciformes; family Artedidraconidae; genus Pogonophryne; species Pogonophryne albipinna. The sequence goes on along the minus strand of JAPTMU010000027.1, from coordinate 343,362 downwards.
AAAACTTTGTAAAACGTGTGGGCGGTACACCCAGGTATGGCATCGTTCGACATAGAGGCGTTCTTGGTCTGGCCGTGCTATGAGCAGCTGGACCGGTGTAAAAAGGATGATTTGTTGGAGATAGGGCGGCACTTCAGTCTTGTGGTAAATCGGCAAATGTTGAAAAAAGAGTTGAAGGCATTGGTGGTGGAAGAGATGGTGAAAAGGGAGTTATTGGTACCGGCTGTACCAGTTGAGCTCCCCGTGTCTAACGTTTTGGCTGAAGACCCATTAAAGCAGAGGTTAGAGACAGAGTTTACGTTTACCCCGGAAAAGAGTGGTGACAGCGAGGGGGGCGAGTCGTGTAAAGCACCGCTCACGCCGCCTCGCAAATGTCCACCCTCCCCTGTTGGCAGTACAGATTCCCAGAGGGGGAGTAAACTCCAAGTCCGCCTCGCCCGGCTTCAGTTAGAGGCAAAAGACAGGGAGCAGGACAAGCAGCACCGGTTCCAGTTAGAACTAAGAAAATTAGAAATAGACAAGGAATTGAGAGTGCTGGAACTTGAAAAGGATGTCCGGGTGCGTCAGCTGGAGCTAGACTCCGAGCTGCGCGCATCCGGTGCTTTTGGCCATGCCGGAGAAAACTCTCCAGGTAATTCTCACCCAGCTGCCTTCAATGTAGGTAAAAATATTTCGTTAGTGGCGATTTTCCGGGAGAATGAAGTGGACGCGTATTTCGGTGCGTTTGAGCGCATTGCAGCGGCATTACAGTGGCCGGCTGAAGCCTGGGCTCTGTTAGTGCAGTGCAAACTTCACGGGAGAGCTCAGGAGGCGGTTGCTGCTCTTTCAATAGAGGACAGCCTAAGTTATGACCTGGTGAAGCGTGCCATACTTAGGGTGTACGAGCTAGTTCCCGAAGCTTATCGGCAGAAGTTTAGGAATCACAGAAGGGGGCTAATCAAACACATGTCGAGTTTGCCAGAGAGAAGGGGATGTTGCTCACTAAGTGGATTGATTCATGTGACGCTGCAGAGTATTCTGCCTTGAAAGAATTAATCCTGATGGAGGAATTTAAGAGGGGATTGCCTGACCGCATTGTGGGGCATATATATGAACAGAAAGTGCAATCTCTCTCCGCAGCTGCTGTACTGGCGGACGAATACGTGCTAACGCATAAAACGGTGTTCTCTCTGGCTGTTGCTGAGAGACCTCGCCGTATGCCCGATGCACCTGTTGGTCAGCCAGCGAAAGTATTTACGAGGAACAAAGAGGAGAGAGAATGTCACTATTGTCATCAGCCTGGACATGTTATTGCTAACTGCATGATTCTTAAGCGTAAGGAGCAGCCACCAGACATGACCCGGCCGAAAGGCATCGGCTTAATTAACACCAGCTCACTCAGTATTTCCGCATCTGACAACGATGAGGAAATAGATCCCTGTTTTAAGCCTTTTGTGTTCGAGGGATTGATATCCTTAACAGGTGAGTCAGACGATCAGAGACCCGTCCGCATATTACGAGACACAGGAGGCTCCCAGTCAGTGATTGTGGCCTCGGCCCTGCCATTCTCAGACCAATCAGCGTGTGGGTATGGATCGACGTTATGTGGCATTGAAATGGGTTATGTGCCCTGTCCCGTACACAATGTGCACATACAATCTAAGTTAATTACTGGATTTTTCCCTGTTGCTGTGTGCCCAGCATTACCCATACGGTGTATAGTTCTTTTAATGGGGAATGACATCGCAGGAGGTAAGGTAACTCCTGCACTTGAAATATTGGATTCTCCTCAGGCTGTGTTGCCTGAGGTAATAAATGCCCACATTTTTCCCATTTGTGCTGTCACTCGCGCGCAGGTGCATAAGAGTGACTTGGAGGTGTCTTGAAATGATACTATGTTTGGGACAATGTTTACAGATGACAAAATGCCGGAGGAAAAGCCAGCAGTGGCGGTTTCCGCTTTCCCTGCCGTGACCGTTGCGCCAGCGCAACCTGCCAGCCCAGCTGTTAACGGTTCCACACTCCCGGTAACCCGAGAGCGTTTACTCGCCGCGCAGAGGGCGGATCCGACGCTTGCGAAGTGTTTCGAGCAGGTGGTGAGTAATAGCAAAGCAAGGGGTGAGAAGGTGGCTTATGTGTTGGATAAGGAGATTTTAGTGCGCTAATGGTCCATCACTGCTACTGCTGAAGCTGACTGGAGTGTAGTGCATCAGGTAGTCGTGCCGGCGCCCTACCGTCAACATGTACTATCTGTAGCGCATGAAAGCCAATGGTCGGGACACTTGGGCGTGACAAAAACCTATCAAATCATTCTCAAGCATTTCTTTTGGCCAGGTTTAAAGAAGGACGTTTCTAGCTTTTGCCGCTGCTGTCATGTGTGCCAGGTTGTCGGTAAGCCTAATCAAAAAATTCCGCAAGCACCGTTACATCCCATACCGGCTATAGGTGAGCCCTTCGACCGGGTGTTGATAGACTGTGTTGGCCCTTTACCACGTACAAAAACAGGTCAACAGTATTTACTCACCATTATGTGTACGTCTACTCGTTTCCCTGAAGCTATTCCGCTGCGTAGCATTACTTCCGCCGCTGTAGTTAAGGCCTTGACGAAGTTCTTTTCCACATTTGGAATTCCGAGAGTAATCCAGAGTGACCAAGGGACAAACTTCAAATCCAAGTTGTTCAAACAGGTTCTTCAAACATTACAGGTAAAACATGTCATATCCAGTGCGTATCATCCCAAGTCGCAGGGGGCGTTAGAACGGTGGCATCAGACTTTAAAAAGCATGCTGCGAAAATACTGTATGGAAACAGAAAAAAATTGGGATGAGGGAATTCCCTTCGTTTTGTTCGCAGCCCGTGAAGCTGTTCAGGAGTCATTAGGATTCAGTCCCGCGGAGCTCGTTTTCGGCCATACGCCCCGCGGTCCACTTAAAATCTTACATGATGAGTTTCTTTCGGCTGATATTCCTTCAGATAAAAACGTATTGGACTACGTTAGCCAGTTTCGTGAGCGTTTGCACCGAGCAAATTCACTCGCTAGAGAGTCGCTCCGCTTCACAAGCGGTCATGAAGCATAATTATGACCGTGCCGCTGTCCCTAGGCACTTTGAGATAGGTGACAAGGTCCTCTCTGAAGAACCAGCACCTTACCGTGGTAGAGAGGTTTGTGTGCCCTGATGAACCTGGGGGCTGTGTTGTCTGGAACCTTGTGTTCCTGGTAGGGTCTCCCATGGCAAATTGGTCTCAGGCAAGGGGCCAGACTAAGATTGGTTCAAAAGACCTCATGAAAAAAACAAAAACAAGAAGTGAGGATACCCGGCCCGGAGGAAGCCCGGGGTCCCTTTCTGGAGCCAGGCCCAGAAGGAGGACTCGACGGCGAGCGTCTGGTGGCCGGGCTTGCCACGGAGCCCGGCCGGGCCCAGCCCGAAAAGGCAACGTGGGCAACACCTCCGCTTCTCCGTCCCGCGGGCCCACCACCTACGGGAAACAGCGATGGGGTCGGGTGCGCTGCCAGAAGGGTGGCAGTGAAAGCGGAGGGTCTCGACGGACCAGACCCGGGCGGGTGTGGGGATACTCACAAGTCCCCGGTTGGGTGCTTCGTTGTTGGAGTTTACCCCAGTGGACGAGAGGGTCGCCTCCCTACGCCTGCGGGTTATGGGGGGGAAAACTCTGACTGTTGTGTGTGCTTATGCACCCAACAGCAGTTCAGAGTATACGGCCTTCTTGGAGACCCTGGAAAGAGTCCTGTATGGGGCTCCTGAAGGGGACTCTTTAATCTTGCTGGGAGACTTCAACGCACATGTGGGCAATGATGGAGACACTTGGAGGGGCGTGATTGGGAGGAACGGCCCCCCTGATCTGAACCGGAGTGGTGGTTTGTTACTGGACTTCTGTGCTAGTCATGGATTGGCCATAACAAACACCATGTTCGAACATAAGGATGCTCATAAGTGTACGTGGTACCAGAGCACCCTAGGCAGAAGGTCCATGATCGATTTCGTTATCGTATCATCGGACCTGAGGCCGTATGTTTTGGACACTCGGGTAAAGAGAGGGGCGGAGTTGTCAACTGATCACCATCTGGTGGTGAGTTGGGTCGAGTGGCGGGGGAAGCCTCTGGATAGACCTGGTAAGCCCAAACGTGTAGTTCGGGTGAACTGGGAACGTCTGGAGGAGGCCCAAGTTCAGGAGGCCTTCAACTCACACCTCCGGCGGAGCTTTTCAGGCATTCCTGTGGAGGTTGGGGACATTGAACCAGAGTGGTCGGTGTTCAAAGCCTCTATTGCCGAAGCCGCGGCGGGGAGCTGTGGTCTCAAGGTCCTAGGTGCCTCAAGGGGCGGTAACCCTCGAACCTCCTGGTGGACACCGGTGGTCAGGGAAGCCGTCCGACTGAAGAAGGAGGCCTTCAGGGATTTGTTATCCCGGGGGACTCCCGAGGCAGTTGCAAGGTACCGACAGGCCCGAAGGGCAGCAGCCTCATCCGTGGCCGAGGCAAAGCAGCGGGTGTGGGAGAAGTTCGGAGAGGACATGGAGAAGGACTTTCGGGCGGCACCAAAGTTGTTCTGGAAAACTCTCCGACACCTCAGGAGGGGGAAGCAGGGAACCATCCAAGCTGTGTACAGTAAGGATGGGACGTTGTTGACCTCAACTGATGGAGTGTTGGGGCGTTGGAAGGAACACTTTGAGGAACTCCTGAACCCGACAACTCCGCCCTCTATGTTAGAGGCAGAGCTGGAGTATGACGGGGGATCGGCGCCAATCTCCCGGGGGGAGGTCACTGAGGTTGTTAAACAACACCACAGTGGCAAAGCCCCGGGGGTGGATGAGATCCGCCCAGAAATGCTGAAGGCTCTGGGTGTTGAGGGACTGTCATGGTTGACACGTCTCATCAACATTGCGTGGAAGTCGGAAACAGTACCGAAGGAGTGGCAGACCGGGGTGGTGGTTCCCATTTTTAAAAAGGGGGATCAGAGGGTGTGTGCCAATTACAGAGGCATCACACTACTCAGCCTCCCCGGGAAAGTTTACTCTAAGGTACTCGAAAGGAGGGTCAGGCCGATTGTCGAACCTCAGATTGAGGAGGAACAATGCGGATTCCGTCCTGGTCGTGGAACGACGGATCAGCTTTTTACTCTCGCAAGGATCCTGGAGGGGGCCTGGGAGTACGCTTATCCGGTCTACATGTGTTTTGTGGACTTGGAGAAGGCGTATGACCGGGTTCCCAGGGAGTTACTGTGGGAGGTGCTGCGGGAGTATGGGGTGAGGGGGTCTCTACTCAGGGCCATCCAATCTCTGTACTCCCAAAGCGAGAGCTGTGTCCGGGTCCTCGGCAGTAAGTCGGACCCATTTCCGGTGAGGGTTGGCCTCCGCCAGGGCTGCGCTTTGTCACCAATCCTGTTTGTAATATACATGGATCGGATTTCGAGGCGTAGTCATGGGGGAGGGGGTCTGCAGTTCGGTGGACTAAGGATTGCACCACTGCTTTTTGCAGATGATGTGGTTCTGATGGCTTCATCGGTCTGCGACCTTCAGCACTCACTGGATCGGTTCGCAACCGAGTGTGAAGCGGCTGGGATGAGGATCAGCACCTCCAAATCTGAGGCCATGGTTCTCAGCAGGAAACCGATGGACTGTCCACTCCAAGTAGGGAATGAGTCCTTACCCCAAGTGAAGGAGTTCAAGTATCTCGGGGTCTTGTTCTCGAGTGAGGGAACAATGGAGCGTGAGATGGGCCGGAGAATCGGAGCAGCGGGAGCGGTACTGCAGTCGCTTTACCGCACCGTTGTGACGAAAAGGGAGCTGAGCCGGAAGGCAAAGCTCTCTGTCTACCGGGCCATTTTCGTTCCTACCCTCACCTATGGTCATGAAGGATGGGTCATGACCGAAAGAACGAGATCGCGGATACAAGCGGCCGAGATGGGTTTTTCTCCGCAGGGTGGCTGGTGTCTCCCTTAGGGATAAGGTGAGAAGTTCGGTCATCAGGGAGGGACTCGGAGTTGAGCCGCTCCTCCTTCGCGTCGAAAGGAGCCAGTTGAGGTGGTTCGGGCACCTAGTTAGGATGCCACCTGGGCGCCTCCCTAGGGAGGTGTTCCAGGCACGTCCAGCTGGGAAGAGACCAAGGGGTAGACCTAGGACCAGGTGGAGGGATTATATCTCTTCGCTGGCCTGGGAGCGCCTTGGGATCCCCCAGTCAGAGCTGGTTGATGTCGCCAGGGAAAAGGAAGTTTGGGGCTCTCTGCTGGAACTGCTACCCCCGCGACCCGACCACGGATAAGCGGAAGAAGATGGATGGATGGATGGTCCTCGCACTCTTGCCTATCCCCGGCGCTGCGCTCTCCGCCAAATTCCTCGGTCCATATGAAATCCGTGATTGTCTCAGTGACACGGATTATGTTATTTGTACTCCAGAGAGACGGCGTAAAACGTGTGTCTGTCATATTAATATGTTAAAGCGCTACCATTCCCGCGCCGACGCTGACAGCCAGCCTGCCGGCTCGGAGAATCAAAGAGTTGCTGTTTCGGCGTTAATAGTTACAGATAGTTCCGGCCCATCTGACGACGGTTTGGTGATGCGTTCACATCACCAGCCGGGTGCTCGGTTATGTAACTTGGAGATGGTAAAGACATTGCCCACTACGTTAGGTCATCTGCAGGAGGAGCAGCAGCATGACATAACCCAGTTGGTGGATCGGTTCCCGAGCCTTTTCCATGATGTCCCGACACAAACTAATGTGATAACGCATGACATCAATGTAAAAGGCGCGAGGCCGATTAAACAACATCCGTACCGTGCCAATCCGACCAAGCGCGAGCTTATGAAACTGGAGGCTGAATATCTTGTAGCTAATGGCTTAGCTACACAGAGCTCTAGCCCATGGTGCTCGCCGTGTCTTGTAGAAGCTAAATCTGATGGATCTCCGTGCTTTATCACGGACTACCGTAAAGTGAATGTGGTTACGGTGACAGATTGCTACCCATTGCCGAGAATGGAGGATTGCATCGACAACTTAGGTTCTGCGAAATATGTCAGTAAATTGGACCTACTTAAGGGTTACTGGCAGGTACCTTTAACGGACCGTGCCTCACAGATTTCCGCTTTCGCTACACCTGACTGTTTTCTGCAGTATACAGTCATGGCGTTTGGTATGTGTAATGCTCCTGCTACGTTCCAGAGATTGGTGAATACTGTCCTATCAGGAATAAGTAATTGTAACGCGTATTTGGACGATCTCATTGTGTACACGCCCACCTGGGAGATGCACATGAAGATCCTGGGGCAGGTATTCACCCGGCTCGCACAGGCGTTGCTTACTTTGAATCTGGCCAAATGTGAGTTTGGTAAAGCTACGGTCACCTATTTAGGGAAGCAGGTTGGGCAAGGCCAAGTCCGACCGGTGGAAGCTAAGGTTGCTGCGGTGGCTGAATGTGCGGTGCCCGTCACCAGGAGTGACCTCCGCCGTTTTCTCGGTATGGCAGGCTATTACCGCAGTTTCTGCCGCAACTTTTCCACTGTAGCCCAACCCCTAACCAATTTGATAAGTCTCAAGGTGGACTACGTTTGGACCCCTGAGTGCCAACATGCATTTGAGTGTGTAAAGACACTCTTGAGTCACGCTCCTGTGCTTGCCGCTCCCGACCTTGTGAAGCCCTTTAAACTCGAGGTGGATGCCAGTGCAGTGGGGGCTGGTGCTGTTTTACTGCAGGAGGATGCGGATGGAATTGATCATCCTGTCTGCTATTTCTCCCGTAAGTTCAACAAACACCAGGTCCGCTATTCTACCATTGAAAAGGAGACCCTTGCTTTGTTGTTAGCTCTCCAGCACTTTGAGGTTTATGTTGGGTCCAGTTCTTTGCCGGTTGCAGTGTTCACCGATCATAACCCCATTGTCTTTTTGTCTTGCATGTACAACCACAATCAGCGTCTCATGCGGTGGGCTCTGATCGTCCAGGACTACAACCTGCAAATCCGCCATAAGAAAGGTTCAGAGAACGTGTTTGCAGATGCCCTGTCCAGACTGTAGTGATGTGTTCGTTGTGTATTGTGTGTTATGGTTCACAAACACCCTGTGGGGTTGATAACGTTAAGAAGACACATAAGTTGTGTATTATTTGTATTGTGAAATGAACTCTGATGTATAAGATAAGTGTTACAGCAGCTGTTTTCCTGCTATTAATTCTGTGTGTGTGTGTGCATATGTAAATTAGCTGTGCAGTTCCTCTGCTGTCATTGGCCGTCCCTACCTCGCAACATCCGCGGTGATTGGACGGACGTCACCCAATCCCCGCCCGCTTCTGCCACGTCATCCGGGGGAGGAGTACAAAGGCCAGGCACGGACATCATTCGGGAGGCTCTGTATTATGGGACAGACGCCTCAAGCCTCTCGCTATACTACCGCCATTGCTCTGTGATTCGTTAGACTGCCTAGCAGTGTGTTTACTCTGTGATTCGTTAGACTGCCTAGCAGTGTGTTCAGTAGGGTCTCTGTGTTAGCTACACTGAGTAGCAGTGTGTTGTAGTAGTTCTGTGTTTAGCATTTCTGTGTATATTGCTTAGATCCAGGTGACTAGCACCTGTAGACCAGCATTTGTGTGTATAGTACTTAGATCCAGGTGATTAGCACCTGTAGACCAGTATTTGTGTATATATATTGCTTAGACCCCGGTGATTAGCACCGGTTGATCAGCACCAGCTGTGTTCTCACACAGTCTCCTTTGGTATTGTTTTGTTCCACTTTAGAAGTGAGGTATTTTCTTTCCTTTTTGTATAGTACTGGGCAACTCTCTTTTGGAGACCCTTTTGTTAGATAGTAACAGTTTGACCCGTTGTTGGGACAAGCTGTTTTGTGTATATCATTTTACTCATTTGCAGTTACAAATAAACCGCTTGTAACACATACCAATTCTACTCTGGTCGTGTCGTTTCCCTTTTGTTCCCCTAGCCAATTGGGAACGTAACAATAAGATAAGATAAGACTTTATTCATCCCGAAGGAAATTGTTGTGCCAGAGTAACAAAATACAATAAACACAATAAACACAGCAGAAAAAGAGCAATTAAACATCCACAGACAACATGAAACATAGAAACATAGATGGTCACACAATCAATGCAATCATTATTAGCAGTATTAAGTAGTTAGTAGTGCAAAAATGTAAACGTAGTGGCAGTTACGTAATTGCACGTTATCATAGCATTATTAATAATAATACTAATACTAATAATAATATAATATAATATTGCAGATAGTTATATATATATATATATATAGCAGCGAGTGTATTGCAATGATGTTAATTATATTGATATGTATATTGCACATAGTGTTGGTGTGTAAGTTCTCAGTGTCCTTTACTTAGGGGTGAAGAGTTAAAGAGTTTGATGGCCACTGGGAGGAAAGACCTCCTGTGGCGGTGTGTGGTGGTTATCGGTGATCTCAGTCTGTGGCTGAAAGTGATCCAGTAGGAAACCAGTGTGGCATGCAGGAGGTGAGACCCGTTGTCCAGAATGCTGAGGAGTGTCCTCAGCATTCTCCCCTCCGACACCACTGCCAACGACTCCTGATCCACTCCCAGGACAGAGCCTGCTCTCCTGATGAGCTTGTTGAGTCTGTTGGCATCAGCTGTCTTCACCCCGCTGCCCCAACACACTACAGCAAAGAAGATCACACTGGAGACCACCGAGTCATAAAACATCTGTAACATAGTGCTGCAGACGTTAAAGGACCTGAGTCTCCTGAGGAAATACAGGCGACTCTGGCCTTTCTTATATAGGGCCTCAGTGTTTTTACTCCAGTCCAGTTTATTGTCTATGTGGACACCCAGGAACTTGTTGTTGTCCACAATGTCCACATCCATGCCCACGATGGTAATTGGGCTTGGGGCGGTACTCCGCTTCCTGAAGTCAACCACTAGCTCCTTGGTTTTTGTGACGTTGAGCTGCAGATGGTTCTGACCGCACCACTCCACAAAACTGTCCACCACACTCCTGTACTCAGCTTCCTGATCTCTGATGATACAGCCCACAATGGCAGAGTCATCTGAGAACTTCTGCAGATGGCAGGACTGTGAGCAGTGTCTGAAGTCTGATGTATAGACTGTGAACAGGAAGGGAGAGAGGACCGTGCCCTGAGGACCGTGCCCTGAGGAGCGCCCGTGCTGCTCAATATGATGTCAGAGGTGTTATTCTGCAGCTTCACGTACTATGGCCGAGCTGTGAGATAGTTGGTTATCCAGATCACCAGTGGAGCATCCACCTGCATGTCCAGTAGCTTACTGCTGAGCAGGGCAGGTCTGATGGTATTGAAAGCACTGGAAAAGTCAAAAAACATGACTCTCACAGTGCTGCCTGCCTTCTCCAGGTGTGTGTGTACTCTGTGCAGCAGGAAGATGATGGTGTCCTCCACTCCAATACGAGGCTGATATGCAAACTGCAGGGGGTCTAGTGATGGTGCAACCACTGTACGGAGGTGTTTAAGGACCAGCCTCTCCAGCGACTTCATGGCATGTGATGTCAAAGCCACCGGTCTGTAGTCACTGTGTGTGCGTGGATGTATCTTCTTCGGCACAGGAACCAGGCATGTTGTCTTCCACAGGGCAGGGACGGCCATCATGTCCAGGCTCAGGTTGAAAATGTGCCGAAAAACTGCAGACAGCTGAGTAGCACATCCTTTCAGCAGACTGGGGCTGAGGCCGTCAGGCCCTGCAGCCTTCCTTGAGTGTAGACGGCTGAATTCTCCCCTCACGTCCTCTGCAGTGATGGTGAGTGGGGGCATGCACAGTGGGGCTGAGAGAGAGCCCTGGTCGGGGGGGGGGGGGGCGGGGCAAGAGGGATGAGATGGATGAGATGGGAGGAAAGGCTCCCTGGGGATCACAGGGGGTGAGTCACAGGTGGAGGAGGTGGAGGAGGAGCTGGAGGAGGGAGGGGTGGTAACCTCATCATCAAACCTGTTGAAAAACAGGTTTAAGTCATTGGCCTCCTGTAGATCTCCTCCCATCACCTGGTCAGTCTTGTTTCCATACCCAGTGATGGTTCTCATCCCACGCCACACTTCCCTGGTGTTGTTTTGGGCCAGTTTACTCTCCAGCTTCCTCCTGTAGCACTCCTTGCCCGTTTGTATTTCCTTCTTCAGTTGTAACTGTGCCTTCTTCATCTCCTCCTTGTCACCACTCCTGAAGGCAGCTTTTTTCCTGTTAAGTGACGCCTTGATGTCTTTGGTCACCCAGGGTTTATTATTGGAAAAAAAACGTAATTGTTCTGGCCGGGGATTATATTGTCCGTGCAAAAATGAATATAGTCGGTGATGCAGTCTGTGAGTCCGTCTATATCCTCCCCATGTGCATCACAGAGGACATCCCAGTCAGTCACCTCAAAACATCCCTGTAAAGTCTCCACAGCCTCCGGTGACCACGTCCGTACAGTAGTGGTAGTCACAGGTTGCCGCTGGACTGCTGGTTTATAAAGGGGTTTTAATTGCACCAGGTTATGGTCTGATCTGCCTAAGGGGGGAGTGCTATTGAGCTATATGCCTCCTTGACATTAGCATACAGTAAGTCTAATGTTTTATTTCCCCTCGTTTTGCAATCCACATACTGTTTAAAGGTGGGAAGAGATTTCTTTAGATTGACATGGTTGAAATCCCCAGATATTGCTATGAAGGCATTGGGATGCAGAGTCTGAAGTCTCGCAGTCGCAGAGTTGATGACGTCAGCAGCCCTCGCCGCATCCGCCGTGGGAGGAATGTAAACACTGATCATAATGACATGGGAATACTCTCTTGGCAGGTAATAGGGACGAATACTTACAGCAGTTCAATGTCCGGGCTGCACATACGGTCCTTCACTGTAATGTGTCCAGGATTGCACCATCTGTTGTTTAAATAGATCGCGACTCCCCCTCCGGTCTTCTTGCCGCTCTCTCTGCAATTCCTGTCCGCTCGTACACAGTGAAAGCCGGGTAGACTCACAATCGAATCCGGGATGTTGTCATGCAGTCTCTGTGTAAACCATAACTGAGGCCTCACGAAACACGCTCTGACTCTTTGTGAGTGATGTTAACTCGTCCATTTTGTTTGCTAGAGATCTTACGTTCCCCATAATGACCGATGGAAGATAGGGTCTGTATCTCCTCTTCCTTAGCAGTCGTCTTCTACCCGCTTTGCAGCCCCGTTGTTTCCTCCTCAGCTCCTTGGGGATTTCGTGTCTCAGTCTAGACATGCTGCTAGATTGTAGGTCCATCAGCTGCTCCCTCATGTAAACAACAGAGCCCCGGTGCAACTCAGCCAGAACAGTCCGGCATGATATCAGTGCAAAAGTGATTAAAATGAGACCAACAGTGCACTGGAACTGCATAGTTGCAATTCAGAGCGAGCTGCACTGTGCTTAGCAGCGGAAATAACTGAAAGTACTAACCTAAAGTGCGACAAGTAAAGAAAAATAGAGAAAAACAGACACAATGTTACGAGCAACTCTAGTAGGCAGCCACCCGTGGCAGCGCCATCTTGTGATACTTCCTGTGTGAATGAATGGAAGAAGCTTGTATCAAATAATCACTACTTTTTTGTTAAGTATGTGTATACTTTCTGAAGAAAAACATGTGTTAGTTCATACTTTACATGCATACCGTGGTGCCAGTCATACAAGTCAGGGCGAGAATTCACCCAATTCTAACAAAATATATTACAACATTTCATCCCCCGCCACATCCATGTGAGTTTCACTTAAAGGGGACCTATCATGCAAAATGCACTTGTGTACATCTTTTATACATGAATATGTGTCCCCGGTGTTCCATGGAACTCACCAAGTGTCAGAAAACACAACCCTCTCTCTTTTCCTCCATACCAAAATCTCTAAAAAAGGGGCTGTAACAGATCTGATACAGACTGATACAGATTTGAACACTGTTCTGACGTCAGGACGGTGACAATACGGCTATTGGTCAATTCTCCACCTATCAGGGGAATGAGAGGTTGGGCCACAGCCGGCCATAGAGTGGCGAAGTCCCTCCCCTTCCGGTGGACCTCCATGGGACCTTATTTCGGAAAAATTATGTATTGAAGTCAATGGGGAGAGAAAGATTATCTTTCGATCCCGTTTGAATTGTGCCACGAATTACACATATGATGTTTGTCAATTTAAAAGATAATTTTGCAAGTCAAAAAAATAAAAATGTGTCGTAAAACTTTGAAGTAACACATTTTTTAGTGTGAAACGCTCAATGAACTACAGTGGGGCAAAAAAGTATTTAGTCAGCCACCAATTGTGCAAGTTCTCCCACTTAAAAAGATGAGAGAGGCCTGTAATTTTCATCCTAGGTATACCTCAACTATGAGAGACAGAATGAGAAAAAAAATGCAGAAAATCACATTGTAGGATTTTTAATGAATTAATTGGTAAATTCCTCGGTAAAATAAGTATTTGGTCACCTACAAACAAACAAGATTTCTGGCTCTCACAGACCTGTAACTTCTTCTTTAAGAGCCTCCTCTGTCCTCCACTCGTTAACTGTATTAATGGCACCTGTTTGAACTCGTTATCAGTATAAAAGACACCTGTCCACAACCTCAAACAGTCACACTCCAAACTCCACTATGGCCAAGACCAAAGAGCTGTCAAAGGACACCAGAAACAAAATTGTAGACCTGCACCAGGCTGGGAAGACTGAATCTGCAATAGGTAAGCAGCTTGGTGTGAAGAAATCAACTGTGGGAGCAATTATTAGAAAATGGAAGACATACAAGACCACTGATAATCTCCCTCGATCTGGGGCTCCACGCAAGATCTCACCCCGTGGGGTCAAAATGATCACAAGAATGGTGAGCAAAAATCCCAGAACCACACGGGGGGACCTAGTCAATGACCTACAGAGAGCTGGGACCAAAGTAACAAAGGCTACCATCAGTAACACACTACGCCGCCAGGGACTCCAATCCTGCAGTGGCAGACGTGTCCCCCTGCTTAAGCCAGTACATGTCCAGGCCCGTCTGAAGTTTGCTAGAGAGCATTTAGATGATCCAGAAGAGGATTGGGAGAATGTCATATGGTCAGATGAAACCAAAATAGAACTTTTTGGTAAAAACTCAACTAGACGTGTTTGGAGGAGAAAGAATGCTGAGTTGCATCCAAAGAACACCATACCTACTGTGAAACATGGGGGTGGAAACATCATGCTTTGGGGCTGTTTTTCTGCAAAGGGACCAGGACGACTGATCCGTGTAAAGGAAAGAATGAATGGGGCCATGTATCGTGAGATTTTGAGTGACAACCTCCTTCCATCAGCAAGGGCATTGAAGATGAAACGTGGCTGGGTCTTTCAGCATGACAATGATCCCAAACACACCTCTCGGGCAATGAAGGAGTGGCTTCGTAAGAAGCATTTCAAGGTCCTGGAGTGGCCTAGCCAGTCTCCAGATCTCAACCCCATAGAAAATCTTTGGAGGGAGTTGAAAGTCCGTGTTGCCCAGCGACAGCCCCAAAACATCACTGCTCTAGAGGAGATCTGCATGGAGGAATGGGCCAAAATACCAGCAACAGTGTGTGAACATCTTGTGAAGACTTACAGAAAACGTTTGACCTCTGTCATTGCCAACAAAGGGTATATAACAAAGTATTGAGAGGAACTTTTGTTATTGACCAAATACTTATTTTCCACCATAATTTGCAAATAGATTCTTTTAAAATCAGACAATGTGATTTTCTGGATTTTCTTTTTTTCTCATTTTGTCTCTCATAGTTGAGGTATACCTAGGATGACAATTACAGGCCTCTCTCATCTTTTTAAGTGGGAGAACTTGCACAATTGGTGGCTGACTAAATACTTTTTTACTTTTTTTTTTTTTTTCTGGTCCTGCACAACAACACATGTCACCAAGATGGCCGTCACTACTGTCTTGTCAACAAAACGATTGACTACCCTCACTATCACCACAATGAAACACGTCCAGAAGAATGTCATGCAAAGCTGCCTGCCTTCCTTTGATTCTCTCTGAACTGCCTCATCTTTTTAATGTTTAATGTCAACTATTTGTGCAGATAGCATGAAGTACAAAAGATCGCCGATGCTAGCGTTAGCATTTCTCCCCCGGGCTTAAATTGTGTATTATAGAATGATCACACCTGTGACAGTACTCTTCAAAGGGTTCACGAAATATGACTACTACGCTTACTGTTTAACATTTTGGGTTACTTAATGTTACTTCATATTAAGGCTAATAAAATTAACAAGGCTGTAATGCTAACTAACATGCTAGCTACTAGCTAGGTAGCTAACTTGATCCAGCCACTCCTGGTCCTTTCATCAGACGGGAAGCGAAAGAACGAGCAAGACCCATTGCTGGTATGATAACAACCTGGTACTAAGCACACAGGCATCTTGTTAAAGGTATCTTATCTTAGCCAGCGCCATATAGATAGCTAAGATCAGCGCCATATAGATATAATCTATCTCTTAGTGGAGGAAAACAATTGTGACATCACTTACGCGACTCTGGGATTTGTAGTCTTTCTAGTTGCGTATTTTTCATAGTCTTATATTTCAACAGTTTTATGACAAACTGTGACTTTTTTTACATGGAAATAATTGTTTAAGATTGACAAACATCATATGTGTAATTCATGGCACAAATCAAACGGGATCGAAAGATACGTTTTCTCTCTCCATTGACTTCAATACATTATTTTTCCGAAATAAGGTCCCATGGACCGGAAGTGGATGAGCGTGACTTCGCCACTCGATTGCTGCTCGAATGCGCTGGAGACGCTGTAGTACATATGCCAGGCCTGTAAGTGGCGCTGTAGTCTGCCACAAAAGCAGCGAAGAAGACTTCCCTTGCAAGGTTGCCATGGTTGCCCTTCTGTTTATTCTCCGCTGTGGCTCTTTTTCTCCCTCCCCGAGGCAAGCGTTTGCGCCTCCTGCTTTAAAACAAATGAATAATGACTCTATATAATCATATGTAAGGGATAATGTGGAAAGGAAAACATTGTTGTATGTATTGATTTAAATTGACATGCATCCGCTAAGAAAAATAGTCCGTTGTTACTGTTTGAACTAACATAGCAACGGCAGGAACTGCTTCGATAGTGTTTTTGAGGAGCTTTTTGATTACAGATTTGAAAACATTGTTGCTTGCTTTAAAAGTAGCACAATTCATTATGTCAAACCTTGGAAAGTATCTAGATATCCCTGCCCTAATGCCAAAGGAACTGCCAACTCCCCTCTGCTGCAGGGGGGCGTGGTCAGTTGCAGCTCACAGAATCAGCCCCCTGCAAAAACAGCGCTGGAAAGAGCATATAAAGCGAAATGAGGCATGGCTAAAATGCAGGATCTGTTTGGTATTTTGAAAAAATATATATATATTTATATACTTTATATAGGTATGGCCCTACAATATATGTTTCAAATATAGCATTATAGGTCCACTTTAAGGAGGGCTGGCATAGGAGATGGGTGAGGCCTGGGGATAAGTAATGCTATTATAAAAACATTGTGAAAGCGAAGCCATCACATGTAACTAAAGAGGTAAAAACTTAAGCTAGCCCGAGGCACACAGCACTTGACAGAACATCAGAAGTAGTACATTTTCTGTGGATTCTAAATTAGATAATCTTTTAAACTCAAAACATAGGTAATTATTACATGTTAGACGCTTTTATCCAAAGCGACTTACATACTCAATACTGTGGGCAATCCCCACAGGAGCAATTTGGGGTGAAGTGTCTCAGGGACATAACGACATGCTGACTGCAGTGGGGTTTGAACATGTGCTCACCTGATCCAAACACCAACAACGCACTAGTCAACTGCGCCACAGCAGCCCAGAAGTAATGCTCTGTTATTTGATAATAAGGTCTTATGAGTGTTCTGATTAATACTATAATGCAGGGGTGTCAAACTCAAGGCCCGGGGGCCAAATCCGGCCCGCGACCTAATTTTATGTGGCCCGCAAGAGCTTGCAAAGAATATAATATACATTAAAATTGGTGTAATTGTTGAATATTTACTTTCAATTATTCGCCCTAGACTTCTGCTTTCAGACGTAGTTATTTAGGAAGATATTACCAGAACTGATAATAATCCAATGCAGGGCCAACAATGTAATACATTATTTAATATATATTATATATTTACATATGTATATTTTATATATAATTAAAATTACAACCGGCCCTTTGAGTGCAACCATAATGCTGATGTGGCCCGGGATGAAATTGAGTTTTACACCCCTGCTATAATGTATTCTTTGAATATGAGTAGCCGTATTTTGTCACAGGTTGCAATGCTGGACCTCACAATGGTCTACTGCATATGTGACGTTTAGGGAACATATGTAAATTGTAGTGTTGCTAAGTACACATATGTTGCACAATTGGCAACGCAGGTTCTGGTCCAAGCTCTTGTCCTCTCACGTCCTGACAACTGCAACTCCATCTTGACTGCTCTACCTGCAAGTGGCATCCAACCTCTGCAGACCATTCAGGATGCAGCAGCTTCATGGTTTCTAACATCTTTAAGTTCTCCCACAATACACCACTCCTCCACTCCTTTCACTGACTGCCAGAGTCCTCTTCCAGACACTCGTTTATTGGCCTACTGCTGTGAAGGGATCTGGTTATTCCTACATCCAGGTCAGGACTGCATATGATCATTGCCCTTGGGCCTTCAGTGGGCCATTTGCACCTTTACTGGAAACGGTATGCGATGCATGTGTCGTTAGACTGTTGAATTATTTCAAAGCCATCTGAGAGGGAGAAGAGGATCTACACAGTCACTACTGTCCATATGGAAACAGGAGTCCTCTCCATTTGTCATAGCCTGGGGGAGCAATCACTGCAGTCTAATGTGTTCTAATGTAACAGACTGCAGAGATGGAGTTTGTGCCAAGCTTCAAAACAAGTAGAGAAGAATAAATTGCCAATTGCTCGACACCATATGGCTGCTATTTGGCGAGGATAGGGTAAAACTTTTTCCAAGCATTAGTAGAATATTTATGAGTCTCACACCTAACCTATGTCTCACCCTTGCAAATATATTGTGTACCACAGTCTGGAGCAGAGCCTCAAACATGCTGCTGTCAGACACAGTTTATTTAGAAGGAAACGAATATATGATTTTTATTTGCCTTATTAACTTCCTAGTTAGTTAGTACACTTTCCAGCCATGCAGGTGTAGCTACTGTGGATGCATCAATAATGTAAGTAAAAATTAACATTACTAAAGATGATTTTTTTTATGTTGTAAGACCTGTAATATATTGCTAATATTCTTTTGTGTAGAAAAAATAAGTCACGATTTAACACCCACAACGAACTTCCTTTTGGATCATAATGTACACACACCAAAGAAATGTTCAGTAAACTACACCACTATCACCTATAGTTTTTTCATTGAGTAAAGGGACTCTTAACACTTGTTGATTTGAAAGTGGCTCTATTCAGCTCACATTCAGGTGTATATCAGTATGTAGTGTCTCTACATGTCTCCATGCTTTAATGTTCAAAAAGCTCTTAATTTTTCTCATACTGCCTGTGCTGCAGCACCTCTTTTTACCCTCTGACTGAAACCAGAGCCCAGTCTGCTCTGATTGGTTAGCTGGCCGGCTCTGTGATTGGTCAACCGCTTAGAGATGTCCCGCCCCTTGCCCCTGGAAGCGTGAGTGTTACATAGTGATGTCACTATGTCATAGAGGTAAATAAAGAAGTACAATCCTCCTGAAAGTGAACTTTCAGAATCAGAAACAGGTTTATTACCAGGTAGGTTTACACGTACGAGCCCTGGGCTCTTCCTGGGGTTTGGTTTTGTCCTTTAAAGTGTTTAATGTTGTCCACCTCCATCATCATGTCAGATGTGTGACACACACCTGACCTCTGTTTCTGCATCTGTCCAACACTGTCAGAGTAGATGAGCTTCTAGTGCTATAACCCCAGCCGTATCGGCATAAGTCAGATGCGATAAAAGCATCTCTGCATATATGGCAGATCAGCACTCATCAGTTTATGATCATCGTAGAGCAAGGATTACTGACTGTTTTGGTTCACTGCGCACACACACACACACACACACACACACACACACACACACACACACACACACACACACACACACACACACACACACACACACACACACACACACACACACACACACACTCATCATAGTGTCTTAGATCAGCAGCAGGGGAGGGAGGATCATAACCGAGTAACTGTGAGAGAAGACAGCAGCTCTGCATCAAACACTGCGAGAGGAAGACCTTTGTAAATGGACTGTACTTACGCTTTATCCAGTCTTTAAGACCCCTCAAAGCACTTTACATACTACAGTACATGTCGTTCACCCATTCATACAGAGCAGTGTATGTTACTCTAGGACCTAACATGCATACACATTCACACACCATTGTCCATGCCATCAGGAGCAACTCAGGGTTAAGTATCTTGCCCAAGGATACATCGACATGTTGACTGCATGGGCTGGGATCGAACCCACATCCTTCTGGTTGAAAGACGACCGCACTCCCTCGCAGCCACAGTCGCCTTTGTTCTTCTGTTGTGAATCTAATAAGAGTTTTGATTAGAACGCAACAATAAGGGTCTACTCAGAGATTCCCCCTTCCAATCGTCCACACCCTACCGACCCAACAACCAAAGATCCAGCATCTGTAATTACCTCAATTTTTTAACCTTATTTTTATACGTTCACATTGTACCAGGATGATAGTTATTTTCCCTCTTACATGTAGTGTTATTTATTAATCCCTATAGTTTTGGTATGAGTTGCAGAGTGTTGGAGATATCAGTTGTAGAGATCTCTTCTGTCTTCCAATATAATAAAAATAGTTGGCCCTTGGCTTGTGTTCAAAGTGGTGTTGAAACCATTTGCCTAATCTTTATTTCTGATGAGATCTAATGCATTTGTTGTAGTATCATTTTATTATGCTGATTATATGTTGGATGACCCTGTGTGGATGTTAATTATTGTAGTGATTCATGCTGCTACTACCTAGATTATCGATGAATAATAGTGTTGAAGCTGTAGGCGGGTATTGGCCCTTTAATGTAGGACAGGTGAACAGTTGTTCACTAATGGCGCTTTTCCACTGCAGGACCTAGCACGGCTTAGTACGGTATGGTTAGGCCTTGGTAGGCCAGGCTCAATTTATGCTGCGTTTCCATTACAGTTTAGTAACTGGGGTAGTAACTATAGAGTGGCGAAGTCCCTCCCCTTCCGGGGGAGCTCCATGGGAACCTATTTCGGAAAAATTATGTATTGAAGTCAATGGAGAGAGAAAGATTGTCTTTCGATCCCGTTTGAATTGTGCCACGAATTACACATATGATGTTTGTCAATTTAAAAGATAATTT
Organism: Pogonophryne albipinna; assembly: GCA_028583405.1. Lineage (NCBI taxonomy): Eukaryota > Metazoa > Chordata > Actinopteri > Perciformes > Artedidraconidae > Pogonophryne > Pogonophryne albipinna. Next base: position 323,029 of record JAPTMU010000027.1, on the reverse strand, counting down.
TGCAACTCAAACAAATTTAAATGTGTCGTAAAACTGTGAAGTAACACATTTTTTTGTGTGAAACGCTCAATGAACTACATCTCTGGTCTCGCAGACTCTCACAACAACACAGGTCACCAAGATGGCCGTCACTACTGTCTTGTCAAAAAAGTGATTGACTACCCTCACTATCACCACAATGAAACACGTCCAGAAGAATGTCATGCAAAGCTGCCTGCCTGCCTTTGATTCTCTCTGAACTGCCTGATCTTTTTAATGTTTAATGTCAACCATTTTTGCAGATAGCATGAAGTAGAACAGATCGCCGGTGCTAATGTAGCATTAGCATTTCTCCCCCGGGCTTAAAGGGTGTATTATAGAATGATCACACCGGTGTGACAGTACTCTTCAAAGGGTTCACAAAATATGACTACCACTCATACTGTTTAACATTGTGGGTTACTTGATGTTACTTCATGTTAAGGCTATTAAAAATGACAAGGCTAAGGCTCTAATGCTAACTAACGTGCTTGCTACTAGCTAGGTAGCTAACTTGATCCAGCCAGCCACTCCTGGTCCTTTCATCAGACGGGAAGCGAAAGAACGAGCAAGACCCATTGCTGGTATGATAACAACCTGGTACTAAGCACACAGGCATCTTGTTAAAGTTATATTATTTTAGCTATCTCTTATATTTAGCAGAGGAAAACAATTGTGACATCAGTTATGACATCACTTACGCGACTCTGGGATTTGTAGTCTTTCTAGTTGCGTATTTTTCATAGTCTTATATTTCAACAGTTTTACGACAAACTGTGACTTTTTTGACATGGACGTTTTTATTTAATTTTTTTATTTTACCTTTATTTAACCAGGATAGGTCTCATTGAGATTAAAAATCTCTTTTTCAAGAGAGTCCTGGAAATGATTTTTTAAGATTGACAAACATCATATGTGTAATTCATGACACAATTCAAACGGGATCGAAAGATAAGTTTTCTCTCTCCATTGACTTCAATACAGAATTTTTCCGAAATAAGGTCCCATGGACCGGAAGTAGATGGGCATGACTTCGCCACTCTATAGTAACGGGTAACAGTGTAGGCGCCAGGGCGATCGGCTGTTCGGCGGGCGGAGCGACGCTGCGTAAAACTGCCGTGACGTCATCTTCAATGCGACACAACTCACAAAACACCACAACAATGGAGGATATGGAAACGTTGTTTCGGAAAGGCTGCGTATAGCAAGACGAAATAGGAGGACACTGAAGGACAATGCTGTTCCTACTTTGTTTGGACCAGCGGGACATTCGGGTACACAACCTGTAAGTAGGCTATGCATTGTTGTTTGTGTATTTATGATGTTTAAAACAAACAAGGTATCTACCACGACTGTTTAAATGGGTAAACGTTTTTCGGGCTGCTAAGCCATTGACACAGTGCTAACTGGGCTAACTAAGTTGCTAGCGTTTCCATATATCAACTCCAATGTCAGCAGATGGCCTTATATGTATCTCATAGCAGGAGAATGTCTGCATTCAGACACGAAATACTCATAGACAGTATACTCCGGGTGATTTACCGTACGGTCAGTCGCGAAACTTAATTACATTATAGTTGGCGTTCCTAGCGTGTATGCTACCGAGCTAAACAAGAAGGCTACCAAGAGCTAGACATGCTAGGGGAAAAAAAATGTTATGCCAGCTACAATGAATGACCGAACGTAGCAGACTACCCATATAAGATTGCAATTGTAAACATGTTCTTGCTAGCCTAATATGAACCACTAGCTGTTGTTCATAGTAGGTTGGCATATTACACTGAACAACTAGCAAACGTAGGTTAGCATATTAATCTAGCTGGCAAGCTAACGAACCTAAAACAACTAAGTTTCTCTAATATTTTGTGATTTGCATTTGATTTCGTCCAGCCAGATCAGGAAACTCCTGGCGTATCTGGCGGACAACACATGACGGGATGACCACTCTGATGCCTCGTCCTAAAAAGCCCCGGCACCAGCTTATAAAGCTGCGATAGGCAAGATGCCGACAACGCCTATAAGGGGAGGAATGGATGATATACCGTGTATATATGTATATTTACACATGTTCATTTTGTACATTTCTAAAAATAAGGTTTGATGGAAATACTTAGTAGCCTTTCTTCCCTGAATGATTTGCTCCTATAACATATCATTCATATATAGCAAACCATGATTTGATTTTTCATCAAACACAGTAGTAGTTTATTACAGGTAAGAATAACTTACTCTTCTTCCGTTCTACGCCTCAAAGGTCTATAATCGAATCTGTACATGTTATGGAGGTTCTATGGGTGTGGGGTATGTATGGTGTATATCTTGGCATATAATGTTGTGTGCTACTGTTGGTGTTTTCAGCTAGCTGGCTACATAATGTTGTAACTGTCAGCTAGGCTACCTTTCTAATTTCTTTGCAACAGACGTTTTCCACTTCGGTAGGCATCATGGTGCAGTTTTCCAGTGCACCTAAATAACAACAGTTGTAGGTACAGTTCGGTTAGTTAGCGTATAACATATACGGCTGTACCGACGCCATTGTAAAACTGATGTTCCGCTCAGATCCGAAAAAAGCGCTGTGTTAGACATGGGCGGAGCCTCTCTGGTGGTTCACTAATCAGAACAGAGTGGCCGAGCTGACCAATCGGAGCACACTGGGCTCACAGGGAAGGGGGGACAGGAGCTCCAACAAGCCGTTTAGGACAGAGAGTGAATACACATAAAGAGATGCTGTATGAGAAACCAATGTGAGTTTGGAACATTGCACAGTATAAATCTATTCTAGTAGACCTCAACAATGGAACTATGATCGGTAGAAATGGCCATGACATGGGACCTTTAAGCTACTGTAGCATGCATAGCATACTGATAGCTAGCTGTTTGTATCCTCCTGTATCCTTTGTTTCACAGTTGCAGTCAAATTTCATTATTTGTAGGGAGGAGGCGTGTGGCACAGTGGGTAGAGCGTTGGTGTTTGGATCAAGGGAGCACAGGTTCAAACCCCACTGCAGTCAGCATGTCGTTGTCTCCCTGAGACACTTCAACCCAAATTGCTCCTGTGGGGATTGCCCACAGTATTGAGCATGTAAGTCACTTTGGATAAAAGCGACTAACAAGCAACATGTAATGTAATATGTAGGGAGGCTGTGGCTCAGTGTGCTAGTTAGTGCGCTAATCTTCAAATCAGAGGATAGCAAGTTCAAATCCCACTGCAGTCAGCATGTCGTTGTGTCCCTGAGACACTTCACCCCAAATTGCTGTGGGGATTGTCCACAGTATTGAGTATGTAAGTTGCTTTGGATAAAAGCGTCTAACATGTAATGTAATACAGTATGTATATATATTTTTTTGCTGAGACTGTCTTGACCAGGGGTGCGGATGCAAGAATAGTGATTAAATGAACAAAAGTCCTTCAAATCTCGGATGCCCCAAGAGCCTGTGCCACGCTGATCAGGCTAATACGCACTCAACCTGAACTACCTAAAAGAGATGTTAAAAACGTTGGAAGCAGGTTCATGTATTTACTTTTTTTTCATATTTGAGAACATTTGTTATAAAAAGGTCATTGTGTAAAGAACATTTTAAAATAAACTGCTAAAAAGTGGAACTTAAATGTGTATATTGTTTTTGACTCAAATAAATGAGTTTCTAATACTCAAACAAATTAAGGTAACAATTTGTATGGACATTTTTGAGTAGTATGGACTTAAATAAATAAATTACAATAGCTTAAATTAAACAAAATTCAACTTAATATCACTCCATCTTTACGATTAAAATTAAGTTGGTTCAACTTAATTTAGTTTTTAAAGGTGAAAGCAAATTATGTTTAGTTCTGAACTAAGTTGTAAATACTTAAAAAGATCGACGCAAATTGTGTGGTGTCGAGACATTTGTGTTAAGTTAATTTATTTAGTTCAGTCCTTTTGTCTTTTGCCTTGTCTTGTGATTTCCTGTTTTATTTTGTAGTAACCTTTCCCTCTCGTTTCACAGCATTCCTGCCCTTGTGTGTTTTTCCCTCCAGTGTGATTGTCAGCCCCTCCCTTAATTGTTGCCACCTGTGTCCCCTTACCTAGTGTGTATATATTAGAGGCTTCTCAATTCTTAAATTTCCCCTCCTCGACTCCCCTCCTCGACTCCCCTCCTCGAGACGTAGTCCCGCCCACAGGAGATGCGAGCGGAGGACTGAGGAGGGGAACCGAGGAAAGAGGAGGGGAAGCAGCAGACGTTTAAAGAAATGAGAACTCCTCTCCTCTGAGCGGTCATATTAAAGCGACGTCCGTTCATTATTACGTGGCAACAGCTGCATCAGCTGTTGAGTGTTTTGTCATAGCGCTGTATTTTATAATCTCTGTTAGATCAGCTGAACATTGTTCCCCCACATATTTACTTTGAATTCATTGAGAGTGCGGTATAATGAGACAATAACAGGCTACAGATGCGGACACACACACACAAATATATTTATATAAATATATACAATTTAAAGTATGAGAGCACTCTCATAATAACGTAACCCAATCAGAGACTGGATATATCCCCCCCCCTCTCTCTGGTCGCTGAAATGGGGAATTGAAATTACGTGCCAAAAGTTGTATTTACAAGTATTAAAAGTATAAGCAGAGGACACCAAACCAACTGAGACCTGTCTACTCACTGTACAACACACACCTACATACTGTACCACACACACACATACACACTGTAGGCCTACCACACACACCTACAGCTCCTAAAGCATAATCAGGCTACAGCCGTTGTGTATTTTATTATGTGAAGCACTAAATGGTCTTAGAAAAATATGGACTCTTTGTTTGTAGATATCTACTAAACTAAAGCAAATAAAGAGAGTAATGTAGGCCTGTTATACTGAGTGATATATATTGTACACTGCTCTGCTTTCTGCACGGACCTCACAGCTGTTCTCACTGTAAACATCGCGACGCGATGAAATCAGTTTCTAAAATAATATCCAGAGGATGCATGCAGAGCTGTCATTGGCTGAGATAAGTCCGGCCGTGCGTCACGCCTCCACCGTTCCCGGAAATGCATCCGCGGAGGAGCCGTGGAGGAACCATCAGTGTCTCCTCGGTTATAGCTCCTCCAGAGAGCCTCCTCGACGCTCGATGCTCGGTCCTCGGTGTGCATTTAGAGAAATGAGATGTCCTTCAAAATGGCGCGCTGAAATTCATTTCCGGGTCACTACCGGAAAACCGAGGAGTCGAGGAGGGGAAATTAGAGTATTGAGAAGCCTCTAGTGTCTGCGTCTCCCTTTGTCCTGTGCCAGTTCGTCTTGTCTCGTCAAGCCTGCCAGTCATTCCTTGATCGTGTTAAATATATTTTTGATAGTCCATGTAGATGTTTTTGTTTAGAGTTTTGATCCTCCAAGTGGGCGTTTTGTGTTTTGACCTTAATTAAAAGACCTTGTTAATCCTGATCTGTTTCTGGTGTTGTGCGTTTGGGTCCTGAGCCTTGTGACATTCTTAACAAATTGTTACCTCAATTTATTTAAGTAGAGCCGGTGTATTTCTTTTTAGAGTGTACTTTTACTTTTGGTACGTTACTTTACTTGTAACAGAGCATTTCCACACAGTGGTATTCCAGTGGTTTTGCCATGCCTATTTCGTACCTAGAACCACATGCTGGCTGTCTGCGTTGCTGGTGCTCGAGGCTAACGGTGCTCTGGAGCACTGCCATCACTCGTTGTATGGGACTCCTCCTCGCTAGTCACAACGGCATCTAGAACAGCATACAGGACTTGTTAATTCCACAAACTACTGCAGCACAATACTAAATAGCAACAACAACTCTAGAAAACTGGACGTAAACAATGGTGCATATGGTGTTAGCAAACAATAGCTCTAGCTAATGCTATCTGTGCTAACCATAGCTCTTCGGGGCTCCATAAAAGCATGGGTTGGATAAAATAGGTTTGTTTGTTAGAAATGAGCTTTACAATAGATAGCGACACAGCGCTTTCAAGCAAAGAACAGAGCGTTAGCAAAAACGTACCATCCTGCATGGATGCAGGACGCTGTTGCCGAGTCCAGGCTTCGTTTCGTGTTGCGCCGTCGAGCTCCCCGCTGTATTTTTTCATCCGCAACGAGATTGAGTAACGTCTGTAGTGGCAAAGCAAAAAAAGCTGCAGTGGAAAAGCGCCATAAGAGTGGAAGGGCAAACACTTTTCACCTGCATGAAACACAAGCTACCTATGATACGCCATAAGGCTATGAATCCTTTTCCTTCCTTTAAATAAACAGCTGACTAAATGGACGACTAATGTGGAGGCGCGTTGATCTGACCACTCATAACAAGTGGCAAAAACACATAAACTCAGTTGTAAAAGGAGAAATTGAAATAATTTTACATAAATACAAACTAATAATCTCATGAATATAATCCATGTACCTCTACCTCTTGTTTCCCTAACAACCACCACCCTCCATCCAATGGCTTAATACTCATGGACTGAATTTAGACAAATATCCCCAAAAGGCCAATAAGGGGTGCATCAGTCAACAATAAACATAATGTGGACAAAATTAAATCACAGAAAAATTTAGACAAAAACAAAAGTCCATGGTCATTTTAGCGGCGAAATAAAATGGAAACTAAGTCATTTTTGTACACATGCATAGTACAAAAGAGTCAGGATAAAAATGTCTTCCAATTGAAGGGTCCAGGGATTTGATCTCGGCCGCTGCAGTCAACATGTCAAAGAGTCAACATGTCAAAGAGTCAACATGTCAAAGAGTCCTTGGGCAAGATGCTGAACCCAAATTCCAAACTGTATGATCTCAGTCTATAGGTTTATATGTAATATGATGACTTAACATAATCGGGGGGAGAGCGACAGGTTAGACCAGGATAGACTCACAGAGGACAGTAGAGTGCAATTGTTTTTTATGTTTTCATTTAGGAATATCATTTGTAACTGGGTTTGCTCTGATCTCAGGATATGTGTATTTGTGACCAGAAGGGACAATGGTGTGAGTGTGCGTCTGGTCACACACTGATCCCAGGGTCAAACAATGAAATCTATACATGTACTTTACTGGAGTGTGTTCATTCTTTGCAAATCTCTCTATAATTACATTATTAAATTCTCTATCCTAACTTTAAACACAATGTTCACATATGTTTATATCCTACTTTTTAAATGTGTTTGTCAAAGCCTTTCTCACTACACTAAGTTAAATATATTGTATGTGGAAAACAACTATTAAACAGTATTGTAAGCCTGTTTTTAATTCTGATATGATTTATTGAGAGTTCTGAAACCAAATGCATCCTGATCCAAACCCTCAGTGTTCTCCCTGTGAGGCGGTGCTGGGTGGTGCAAGGCGACATGACTTTAATGAATGAGCTCAAGTGGCAAATACCTGCAATATCCAACCAGCCAAACCATATGAAATGAATAAAAAGGGAGCTCATGGTCTGAAGAGGCATAACATTCCTGAGTTGGTTTTAATGGCACCAACAGTCTCTCCACATGAGCATTTAGGTGAGGGAGACAGCCAGGACAGAATCTGCACAGTGGGTAGTTTCTGGAATAGGCAATTGAATTGGAAGAGGCAGCCATTCTCAGCTCCATCAGGCTAAACTATCAGCAACGTTTTCTCTCCATCTCCAACGCTTCACCGATTGTATATCAGTCTTACTTTTTTAGGTTGCCAATTCTGTAATAGCAACTTTTCCTGCAGGGTTAGGTGTCTCTGTTGTGTCCTGCGTTCACCATAAGATAGGATAGGACATACATGTATTTGCATTTAAAACACACAGAAATAAAACAGCCAATAGGAATGCCCTCTCTGAACTGATCTCCAATTAGTCAAAGTCTCCTGTTATGGCCTAGATTATCTTAATCCTGAAAACAAAGCAAAGATCAATTGCTGGAGTCTAGTTTTTTTCTCAGACCACCTGAATTACCTGACCGTCTCTCTCCCTTTATTTTATTCCTAAATGAAACAGAAAATCTCTTTCCCAAATTCCCTTAACTTAAGTATTTCTGATTGTGATAGCAGGCCGATTCTCTAAGCACTGCAGTCTGTTTTCCTAAACCTTGAAGAAGAAGCCTTCTGTTGTGTGCTAGCTTGTTAGCAGTACGACTGTTACGTTCCCTCCTAATCTAGGGGTACGAAGGGAAGTAACAAAGCACAGAAATGACCAGGCACGAGAAAAAAGTGAGGAAACTGATCTTCTGAAGCCACAAAGGGAGGTTTAATTACCAATGGTGGACAAGTAGAAAACGGCCCACCAGCCAACTTGCAAAGCAAATTAAGATACAAATATAATCAGGTCCCACACAGAGACATAGACACCATGCAGCACCCATGCAGCCAGAGAAGAAGGGGAGAGCGACTGCAGCTTTTCTCAGGTCCTTTATGGAGGCCCTGATTGGTGATTGGGAGCACCTGGAGGAGAAGCTGCACCTGGAGGGAGAGGCTGCACCTGGAGACAATATAGAGGGAGAGAGAGAAAGACACACACACACACACACACACACACACCCAAACACCAGCACCCACTACGGCACGTAACAACGACTAACTGGAAGCCATTTAGGCAATAGCTCATGACTGAACAGTTACAAAAAAAAAGTCTAGTAAAGATGTATTGCAATTTATTTAATTGCAATGAGTTCATTCACTATTGTGTCCAGGATTTTAATCAAATGAAGAATGCTTTGGATTAATGATTGCAAATTATTCTCACTTGGTGTGCTAGAAACAACATGAGTGCAGTCATAGATGCCAATTACATTTGGTAAAAGCAGATATTGCTACTTATTGTGTGTCTGACATTGAAAGGTAAAACAAATATATATACCAAAAAAATATAGCTAAAGGTTAGCTGAGATAGGCCTGACCTGTCAGACAGTTCACTCTGTAAAGTGTTGGTGTAAACTGAATGTGTCCTTCTGTTAACCTTATTATTTATGAGAATACTTTTCACAACATGTAAGTAATGTCTAATAATTACAGAACAAATTGGCGCTCACCTTCTATTGAGCATACTCAGCGTTTCTACATGAGGCCTGTGGTCAGACACATTACACTCAGCTGTCATCCCACAGGACACGGAGCGCTGCCTGGGCATGATGGGAATATGAAGGGAAGATGGAGCGGGGTGAGATTAATCAGGTTGTGATGTGTGTGTGCGTGTGTGTGTGTGTGCGTGTGTGTGTGCAGGTGAACTGGCAGTGGGTTGTTTTTCTCTCCCTGTGGTTTGAATGCTGTTGTTAGGAGGAGACTCACAGCAGTGTGATTTAAGATAGAGCTGTCAGCATGGAGACACACTGACTGCAGACAAGCATGCAGCTATGCTCTGCCAACCACAATGCGTGCACACACACACACACACACACACACACACACACACACACACACACACACACACACACACACACACACACATACTGCATAACATCTTAGTGGCTTATGCAAATTGAACACTATTTCACACACACACTCCGACACACAGCACAGCAGAGCGTCTGTGTGATGGTTTGGAGCCCGAGGCAGGGCGCTGTATAAAGACCAGATGCCTCTCCAATGCTATCTACAACACTCGAGTTGTCAAATAAATACCTTTAGCTTACGACAATCAGCCAGGAGACGTGGAGCATGTAGACGCAGAATGAAAACATCCCGGGAACCAAATGTTCCGTGCGAGTCCATCACGAATGCTGCAGAGCTTTTTGCAGATGTCAGAGGGGAATTTAAGAGGCTAATCGGAGAGCATGTCATGTCAGGAAGGAATGCGGGAAACTATTTTATGTTAAATCACCATCCAGTTTGTTCAAGACTGAAGAAAGTTGTGAGAGTGCCAAGCAGGAGAGGATGCCAGTTTGTGTTGGTGAGAAAAACAGATCTGAGCTTTGGCATTCCACACACTCACGACAGCTTTAGGAAAAGTTTTCCTGGCTTATGAGGAGCTGATGCAGGCTGAGTGGGCTGCTGCAGGACTCATACTTATATACAGGGGTGCACATAACTTTTTTGCCCTGGTTCTCAAAGGAGCACCTGGAGATGTTGCTTGGTGTTGGTGCTTTGGTGTTGGTGCTTGGTGTTGGTGCTTTGGTGTTTAAAATGAAATAAACCGTAACTTTTGAGGGGGTCTTGACTTTATTTGCCAGACACACGGCACTGAACACACATGCAGAGGTGAACACAGAACACACATGCAGAGGCGAACACAAGACAACATTAGCACGACCAGTAATCCTACAAGCTGTCATCACTACCCTCCTGACTGTTCTCCTCACTGTCTTCCTCTCTGTCAGACATGGTAGCTGATGATGTAGGCCTACTTCTTTCTCTCTGGTTGAGTCTGTGATTAGCTGCTTGCATCCACAAGTCAACAGCTGGTTTTGGGTCGAAAGTCTCTGTTGTCATCTTAGACAAGTGGATGTAATCAAATAAGTATGTGAACATAACCAACAACCTACCATAGCCAATAACAAATTAATGTAACTTATTTTATTTTTGTTGTTCATTCATATCTTATTTTACCTTAACATTTATTTATTTATGCATATTTTTGTATCTCTCCAGTTTAAAACGATATGTCTGGTTTACTGTCCTATAGTATACATTGGAATGATTTCAAACCTGTTTATCCCAATAATTATAAAGGAGTGCCTTGAAAATATGTGTTTACATAACTTGTGATCAAAACGTTTGAGACCCACTGAGATAACTTAGACTAAAGTGAACTATCTAAACCACATGTGTCAAACTCAAGGCCCGGGGGCCAAATCCGGCCCGTGGTGGATTTCATTTCGGCCCGCAGGATAATTTCCAATTACTCTTAGATCTGGTCCTCCGGTATATTGCACGCACACCTTCACTCCATCCTGAGGGTCTCCTCAGCTCAGAGCCTGAGCCCAAACATTGATGAACTTGCACCCAAGATGAGATGCCAAGTATCTGCTTGAACTAGCATCACAGAGCAGCACACTGAGTTTACATGTTTCCTTCTGCACGTTTTCTCTCACGACAACAGGGCATGTTTGTTTTTCTCTTTGAGGGAAATAGTTTTTTTAAGCTGTTGTTGGCCTGTGGGAAAATGAAATCATAATAAATGACTCCTGAAAAGCTGCAGATAGAGCCATAAGAAATGAATGCATCTGATTATTTAATGTTTAATGTTGTTTTTATAGGCAATAATTTAAGCTTTGTTAGTTCCAGGTTTAATATGTGCAATAAGTTCATTTCAATAAGCTTTGCAATAAACATTGAACCAGTCCGGCCCTCGACTAGTACCCATTTTTTTTATTTTGGCCCACTGTGTATTTGAGTTTGACACCCCTGATCTAAACACTCAGAGTCCTTTACCTCACTGAGCTGTAGTTATCAGCCTCTCAGTCTGACTGGAGAGGACTCTCCCTCCACATCATTGTAGAAACATCTTCTTCTTATAGATCGTTAGAGCAGCTAGCACCAGATGCTAATAACAACAGCGCCAGAACCGGTGCACCCTCCCTCGCTCCCTTGCTCCCTCGCATTTTGGCTGTGAGCTGCGGGTGCCAGATAAGCCAACATCCCCCATTTTCATCACTTGCAGCGCCCATCGTACAGGGCGAATGAAACGTGTAACCGGGGTGAAAAGGGTGTTACATTTACTTAATTATGAATGTTGTTACATCAAGGCCGAAAATTAGGATGAGCACCAACGGTCAAAACATTTGTTTTCCCTCCCAGAGCTGTCAGCGCAGCGCCTCCACAGATCTGGCACCCTAGGCGAACATCTATAACGCCAGTGCTACGGGCCGGCCCTGGTCTCAGGTTACACTGTAGGAAGTGTAGGTACAACGCTACATTTCCCGCCCCGCCGCAGTCATACAGTAGGCTACGGAGAGCGGCGAGAAACATTTCCTCAGGCATCGAAAAGCGGAACCAAAATTCACATTTCTAAATGATGCCGTTGGAATCGAAATGTTGGAACCGGTTCCGAACCGGAACCGGTTCTCGGTACCCAACCCTACTCACAGATTTATCATTGCTTTGAGAAAAAAGATTATTCATTTAACCATTTTTAGAAGTGAAGATATAGTCAATTGTTCTGAGAATGTCATTTTCAAACCTGAGACCTGAAAAACAGGCTTGGGGCTCAACTGGTTAAAATGTTTTACCATAATGTCTAATTGTGCATTGTATTACATCGCCCTATTTTATTTAGTTTAGCTTTTCTTGTTTTGTTGTTTGTAATGGCAGAGATTAGGGATGAATAAAGTACAACTATAACCATAATCACATTAAAGCATTTCAATCCATAGAAAGGTCTGTGCCACGTAATTTCAGTAGAAACAGGAACACTTTATTGCCCTTTTGTTTTACAGCCACGACTCGCACTAGCTGCTTGCCGCTCATTCAAAATCAAAAAGACCCCCAACTTCCTCCCAGACACCCGCCCAAAAAGCCCAACCCTCAAGTAAAGGACCCAAAAGCCTTTTTGCGCTTATCGTTGGCACTGATAAAAGACTGGCATATTCCTTCAAGGTCCAGTCTGTCCAGTTTCTTCTGGTGCACATGACATATGGCCACATTATTCAGCCTCGTTTGACTCATCGATGATCTAAGCCATGTCTTAAGCCTCCTCAGGGCACTAAAACTCCTCTCAGCCTCTGCAGAAGAGGCAGGAACGACCAACAGAAGCCTTACTAAAGCTTCCACCTGACCGAATAGACCTCTCACCTCTGGCACCATTTCCCGAATAATGCTAGCAACATCTGAGCTTGTTTCATAGGTGTAATTAGCCCCAAACATGGCCAGCTGCACCTGCAGTAGTCTTGAATTCAATTCAGGATACTCTTCTACCACCTTGTCCATGTCTCCGTGTAGCAGCACATTTTCAAGCTGCTGCAGCTTGTGGAATCCAGCTTGTTCAAACCTCTCTATGAATTGAGTATTCACTGTGTCCAAGGCATTGTAGAATTGGACTCTGTACAAGGACTGGGCATCGGGATGGATATGGGCTGCAGCCTGACAGGTGTAACGCTTTGTAGGTTTGCGGACAGGTTTGTGGAAGAAATATCAGTAAACTATTGACTAGAAAGACTGTTGATACACATTATACATATGGGGGGACACAGGAGTCTGTACATTAACATTAGACTGCTATGTTGCCATTATTCTGTCTTAACCATCAATATAGCTCCTTTCTGACTTACCTCCATGTCACCAGCGCACACTCTCCCTGTCTGGTCGCCATGCTCACATTCTCTCTCTCCCTCTCTCTCTTTACTCTGAACACACCAGAGTGAACATGGAAGAAATATCAGTAAACTATTGACTAAAAAGACTGTTGATACACATTATACATATGGGGGGGGGGGGGACAGGAGTCTGTACAATAACATTAGACTGCTATGTTGTCATTATTCTGTCTTAACCATCAATATAGCTCCTTTCTGACTTACCTCCATGTCACCAGCGCACACTCTCCCTGTCTGGTCGCCATGCTCACATTCTCTCTCTCCCTCTCTCTCTTTACTCTGAACACACCAGAGTGAACATGGAAGAAATATTATCAGTAAACAAGCTATCTGACTGGTAACAATACTCACTTTCTCACTGCTCTTAACTTACTTTTTTTCTTTTCTGAGGCTGCCCAAAAAACTGTCTAATGTCACTGCCACCCTTCCTCTTGCTCATGCTTACAGCTTGACCTCGGCGATCTGCAGTTGCTGATGTGATGAATACGGGTCAGCCGCGCTGGATATAAGATAATTAAACATGTTTATTAGCAATTCTGAGCGTTCTAAACCCAGCACAAGCTATGATGCACACTGCAAACCTCCTGCGTGTGAGTATCCTTTAAATGCTTCTGACGATTATGAAATACTATTTCATAATAATTGTAGAGTATTTATTATTTAATTAATTCTGACACCTTTGGTATTCCATAGATGTCACACATCACAGTTTTAAATCTTTCCACACCCTACAAATTACAAAATAAAATAGAAATAATCCACATGAATAAATATCTATTGGATTACATCCAAAACGACACCGTCATTTTCCACATAGCTGACACTAGCCCGCCAAACCCTGGCTAACAACTGAAACCAGCTAGCCCACAGCTAGTTAGCTACTATTCCTGAAAAGTTCAGTTTTAACATCAGAACTACAAGTTACTTACACAAAGAAGCTAAACCGGAGGGTTCATTAACATTACCATTACGAAATAAAATAATATAGATTACTTTAGGGCTAACTAGAAAAGATACCAGAACTGATGGAGGGCAAATTAAAACATGACTGACCTGCTTGGAGTATCAAGCTAACTGAAGGTGGACTCAGACGTGCAACAGCGAAATACACCCCCGGGTACAAAATAAGGAACCAATTTACATATGAAAAGAAATATCATTTTGGTGAAGTTCACAATAACAGAAAATATAGATTTTCAAGTATACAAATAATCAAAATAAAGAAGTCATAGAATAGCAATTTTATTTTAATCAATTTTTTTTTTGCTATTTATTGGGGGGGACATTTTGACTGTATCTGAATATTGGGGGGGATGTGTCCCCCCCAATGTATATGGTGAATACGGCCCTGCTGTAGCTCAAGCATTTATGCAACTTAGGCCTATACATTGTTTATGTAACTTATGTGCCGGTGTGTCCATGTTTTGAATCTGTGTGTGTGTTGAGCGCAGCGCCGTCTGCTTTATGCAGTACAGTAACTAGTAGGACTAAGCATACCGGTAGTTTCTGTGGACCTGTCTGCCCGTTGTGTGAGTGCACTGCGCACGTGCGCACTTGTGGCATTGTTTGGGATGACCTAATTAAAATAGCGTCCCCCCAGTAAAAAAAATCCCCACTACACCACTGGGGCTTATCATGTTGATTCGGCCACAACAGAAAAAAGACTTTCGCTCTCTCCAGAGGGGCCAACACACTCTCACTCCCTGAACGTCCAGGAGCGACGCTTGGTCAGGGTCCCGTGGCGTGCAGTTGTGAAGCGCCGAGGCTCCTTCAGCTTCATAAACTGACGCAAAGAGCTTTCAACTGATTGCAATGTATTCCCATCTGCGGCGGTATTTGACGCTCAGGGAAGAACCGCATCGGTCCATGTCGGCGGCAGTTAAAGGAAATGTGAGCGTCCATTCCCATTGGATAACGGAGGATTTTACACCCGGAAGTAAGTATTCTCTTTACTGTCTATTGATTTTACAGTGATATCTGCACTACTCATCAACTCAAAAACACCAGATTATCCTTGTTAATTACACAACATTGATTGGTTTAAATTGTGTGCAATGCTTTTGTATTTTTCCCCTTCGATTCGTAGAAACAAATATTTTTTCGGAGTTTAGGATGGCAAAAGACACTACACTACCCAGAATCCTCAGCTATCGTTTGAGACTACACCATGTGCTTTGCTTCACAAACCCCGTGATTAGTCCTCAAGCTCTGTGATTGGTTGACCTCCAACTGCATTCCATATGAAAAAAAACGTTTCGTAAAAGATACAATCATATTTTATTCAGCAGTGCTTGTTTTACTCTTTGAAAGTCATCACATGAATGCATTGTAATAAATGGTTCGGCTGCATTAAATATTACACATCTTTCGTGGTTCTTTATTTATCTACAGAGATCAGGGTTGCATTCCGATAATCCAAAAATCAGCTCCTAACGTCTAACCCTATCGTCTATTCCTTGACCTCTGAGGGAAACGTCACGGGGTTAAGGGATAGTGGATAGGAGAATTCAAAAGGACTTAGGAGAAGAGACTGCGGTACTTTAGAGAATCCGAATGCACTTTCACTATCCGACGTGTTTATGATGCGCCAGCGGACGTCATGAATGTGCGTCTGCTGCTGTGGGGAAACTATAGAAACTACAGTTTTCTATACAGCGGACTACAACATGGATGTTTAATAAGAAGGAGGGACTACTGTAAATTCATCTAGAGACTCTGCACCGTGTTCTGATGCTGTTGCTTTATGAACGTGGACAACAGAGAAACATATTCTTCATGACCAAAGTTGGAATTGAAATAAAAAAGGAAAGTGAAACTTCTGCTCGTCACCCTCTCCCTCCGGTCCACATTATTACAAATGATCCCAATACGTATGATTGTATGAAAATATCTTAAAATCAATACAAATGTATTTATTATAAACGTTAGTCCTTAACATCTATCACTGTGTATATCACCATTCAAACATCTTTTACAAGTTGAACAAACTCCACACAGCTCAGTAAAGACTGTGAGATGTTGACTTTATTTGATCATTTCAGTAAAAACTAACGTTCATATTTCTCTTTTTGATTATAATACTGATGAACGTTCAGAACAAAGTACTTTGGCAACTTACCACATACGTTTTAAAATGCTTAATAAGCACCGTAACTTTCATGATATAATTTCTCGGTCATAATCGGTTGTTTCCGTGAACGGCCGACTGTTGTGTGACGGCAAATGCTGCGGCCACAAGGCATTGTGGGGCAGCATTTTCTCCTCTCCTTTCGGTAAGGGAGGTCCAGTGGTTCCTAAGCTAAAGGAGGTTATAAAGGAAGTTTGAAACCTCCTTTCCTATCATCTAGAGCAGTGGTTCCCAACCTGGGGGGCGCCAAAGATCGCAGGGGGGGGGGGGGGGTGCCAGGCCTCAGATGATTTGAGGCCAAATATCATATTTAGACTTTTTTTCTTTTACTTTTTTTTTTTTGTAAGGCAATACATGATTGTCACTAAAAGCCTTGTCTCTACATTACAATAAAATATAAAAAATAATTGACTAATTAATTTTAATAAAAATTCAAGTTAGTATTAAAGGCATAAAAAGACAGAAATGTATAATTCTTTCTTTAATAGAAATGTTTCTTCTGCCCGTAAAGTGTCCAAACCGGGCTTGTCTGGATAAGCGCATTTTTAAAACATAGTCATTGTCCATGCCGGTTTCAGTTGGATTATTTGTCACAGTTGCTCCAATCAGATCGGTCTCCTCCATTTTGTAGATTATTTACGACTTTTGAATCCACATAAACACATCGGCAAAATCCGGCTTACTTTGAGCATGTGTTTTAAACAGTTTAATCCCTTTGGGAATTGTTTCCACTTCCGCGCCGTCCTTTAATTTATTCGGGAATCCAAATAAATTAATCCTGAGTCCAATAACCATCAAAGTCACTCCAATAGTGCTCCTTAATTACGCTTTCATCCTCCTTTAACAAAATACTTCACATTCATCCAGTTTGTGACAGTAGTTGGAGCATTTTTGAGACTTTGAAACTTTAATTACTGCTGTTGCGGTCCCCCCCCCCCTCCTTGTGTGTGTGACAAATGACTCCAACAGGAGTAATTTGGGGGGGCTCTTGGGAAAAAAAGTTGGGAACCACTGATCTAGAGAATTGGAACGGCACTTATCATGGCTGCCACTGAGGGACTTCCGGGTCATTTCACTCCGTTAGGAAGGTTCCTAAGCTAAATGGACTATCGGAACGCAACCCCGGCCTCAGAATAGACCGAAAACTATTCTTTTACCGTTCTGTTTTAATTTCACAATAAAGTTAGTAGTAATATTTTGTTTTGATATTATTGTTTTTTATTAACTACTAGACCGCTGGGTCATGTTAAGACCATCTTTTCTGTGTTGCTGTGGGTTTTTTCCATCGCTTTTGTGTTACAAATATCAAAACAATAACAGAATATATCCGTCGTAAACTAAACCAGAAACGGCAGTATATTTTATTTTGTTAACACTGTAAACTTGACAGCTTTTTAACCCAAACCACCTACTGGTTAAAGCACGTTATTACACGCTTAGAGTCATTGCAATGCAGGTAGATTGTGTTGCTTTTTAATGACTGTTTAAAATGCCTTTTTCTTAATGTCTTTCATTTTTATAAAGCACTTTTGAATGTGTTATATTTGATGAAAACATTTAGATATTAAGAGTACATACAAAATAGGAGGAAAGTAGAAGGTCAATGATATAAATATAGAATAGAAAATATCAAGAAGATACTGTAAATGATATCTAGAATAAAACAGTTTAGTGCCGGATGTACAAAGATATTAATAGGAGGATGTGCAAAACAGACAAACTAATTAGGCTTTATTTAAACATTAAATAATACTTTAGGTTAAGGTCTTCTTTTAAATACATGTAAGCAAAAAGCTTTGGGGGTATCTGATAAATATTAAGCCTGACAAAGTACTTAACGTCTAATATATTGCATGGTTTGTTTTGGAACTTGACAATCACCTTCCCTGCAATGTTAACTATGTTGAAGCACTTTTTTTTAACTGATATTATACATATTAATTATACTCTCATAAGATGTATGTAGATAGAATAAGAAATGTGCAGAATATGTTTAATGGTGGAGGTATACACACATATCGATAGATGTCTTGTTGTTGTCATCATTGCATAACTACACCGTAGTTGTGTATATGATATGCCAATAAACCTTTGAAATCTTGAAAGGGATGTGCAAAATAGCCATTATACAGTTTTTAATTAACTATTAGAGAATAACGAGTAATGAATATACTTTATAGAGATCTGCAGATAAATGTTTAGTCTTCTCAAGCACCAACTATCAAATATCTCTCCTGATTGTTGGCACTTGACAATCACCTTCCCTGAATTTGACTCAGGTGTAACTAAAGTCTGCTTTAAGGGTTGTTTATATTTCACATCAGTAATCAGAATCTGTAAAGTAATTAAAATAAATGTAGTGGAGTAAAAATACCAGGTTAACCTTAAAGTGGACCTATCATGCAAAATGCACTTTTGTACAGTCTTTTATACATGAATATGTGAAGCTGTTTATGAAGCTTCACAACTGCACGCCATAGGACCCTGACCAAGCGTCGCTCCTGGACCTTCAGGGAGTGAGACTGTGTTGGAGGAGCAGGTCAGCCAAAGAGGGAACATTAGCCCGTACCTTTGCACGTCCCTGGGTTTGGGTAAAATAAGCCATACTGTTAGAGCCAGTTTCTTTTTGGGGAAAGGTCAAATATTATTGTCACCTGGTGGCAACCTCTGTAGCCAGGAAATATTAAATACTACAATTCCCACGGTGCCTTCAAGAGACACATAATATGGGCTTCTTATGTGGAAGACACCGTTTTTTATAGTTCAATGATATTACGTAAAACATAAAGAAAGACGATCTAAATGTTTTTATCAGTTGGTTTGAGTTTTGCCTCTTTTGTTTCGATTTGTTGACTATTGTAAGGGAATATTTTCTTTGTTGAATGTGTGTGGGAAGAATCTCATTTTATTTTAGTTAACTACAAGTAGCATAACATGAAGCCATTATCAGAATCCACAACTGTGAGTAAAACTAATAAATTCAAAGATACCGCCTTAAATAAATTACAACATGTGCATAAGCACTCCCAAAAATATGTTGAACCTTTGATGTTCAACTCTTGACACTTCCTCTAGAGTTATAGTAAGAATACACCAAGTATTATGGGTAAAATTAACTCACTGTAAATGCCTTACTACTAGGCATTCATCTTGAACAATAATTGTAACGTTTCATTTGGTCAAATTGGAGCTAAATGTAGCAGCTTTTCATAATGTTAGTTTAATCAGTAACAAACCATCACAATTATTGTTACATGTCTTGTCGGTGAGAATGAAGCACAACAAAAACAGATCTGAAGGTGAAGCATGACTAAGTTATTGAAGAATAAACTTTGAATGGAAGCCATGTAACCAATATGAATTTAATGTCACAAGCACAATTTGTTACACAAAAATATTGGGTCACATTTACACAGGTCTAGAACTCAATGT
The DNA here is from genome assembly GCA_028583405.1 of Pogonophryne albipinna. Taxonomy (NCBI): domain Eukaryota; kingdom Metazoa; phylum Chordata; class Actinopteri; order Perciformes; family Artedidraconidae; genus Pogonophryne; species Pogonophryne albipinna. Next base: position 303,236 of record JAPTMU010000027.1, on the reverse strand, counting down.
ACAATTAACAGACTAACTAAATACCGATAGTTAAATATGTACTCACATTGCACACAATCATTAAAACCTACACAAAAAACATGTACTGTGTGAAAGTAACACGAGTCGACATAAAAATCACATTATTTACAAAACACATCAATCTGAGATCTTTAGCAAAAGGGCTCTGATGTCTGTTCATGTTCTCCATCCGTCACTCAGAGACATTATACAATCCGTACTGTAAAAGCTCCCCGCTAGAAAGTATTATTAAGTCTCTTAATAGTTGAAAAGATTATAAAGTAATAAAGTCAAGTAGCCAGCTGAAGGACAAACTCACGGTGAGACGCTGCGCTTCGCTCCCACGGTATGGCGGTTCTTCCCTTTAAAGCAGGCTGGTGAGATTAGCAGTTAGCTTCATGAAGTGCACTTTAAGCCTTAGCTTAGCAACGGCCTGCAATGAGTTTTTATTATTATTTTTCAATGTAGATTTTCATTTATACACAGAATCTTCTATACTTGCGTTGGGTTCTCTAGAGTTCTGGACATCACTACATACAGTTTACACAGTAAGGTGGGTGGAGAGTGAGGACAGCAGCAGGTGGAGACCCCCCCCCCCCCCCTGCTGCTGTTTGGCAGCGATGGTGTGAAGAGGCTGCAGGCAGGTGGAGGCCAACGTCTTAAACATCACATACATCTGTGTGTGTGTGGCAACATGTAGTGCAGGCAGTGGCATAACTATCGACTTGGCTGTGCCCGGTGGTGGTCCAACAGTTCCCCCAAGGGCTCCAACCGATAGGGGACTCTATGGCGCTATTGAGACCCCCGACGCCAAGATCAAAAGCTATATTATAGCAATCGGTCTATGTAGGCCTACCGGCCCATTCCCCAGAGACAAACATCAAGGAAACAGGTGTAATCCTCTTCTTAGTTTGCTGTGCCGTTGTCAGGCTGTGGTGGTCTGAGGCCAGGGCAGGCTGTTGTTGATAGCCTACACATGTGGCGCTTCTGAGTGGTTGTGTATGTCCGTGCGTGCGCTTATGTTTGGGGCGATTGGGGCCCCAGAACAATATTTGCACCGGGGCCAATCACAACCTTGTTACGCCACTGAGTGCAGGGATTGGCAATACATCAAAACTGACGGTGGGGGGGGCCTGTTGGTCTGTGGGAGGCTGCACTTAGTTTTCAGCAGGCTGATACTGCTGACTGTTTCTGTCGTTGGTTTTATACAGTATGTGCACACAAGTTATTTATGACTGAATTCCAACATGATTTTGGCTCTGATGACATCGCCCAGTAACACGGTCACATTATGCATGTGATTTTACATGGGAGCTATGACTGATGACCTCAGCAGGTCAGATGTGTGTCTCAGTGTGTTTTGTGTGTGTTTTAACATGCTAGCTTAGCACTGTAACACAATCCTGCTTAGAAGTAAAGAGAGTGCCGACACAAACACTTCTCTGTGATGATACACATACTCCGCTCTTTAAGCATGGCGTAGAGCTGCAGTACTCTTGAGCTCTTCTTTTAAAGAGGACATATTCTGCTCTTTTCTGGTTCATATCAGTATGTAGTGTCTCTACTGGGACATGTCTCCAGGCTTTAAAGCTCTTTATTGTTCTCATACTGCCTGTGCTGCAGCACCTCTTTTGACCCTCTGTCTGAGGGATTTGAGCCTTTGCAGACCATTAACATGCACACAAACCTTTAGAACACACTGCAGGAAGGGAAGCAGAATGAGCCTCTTTAAGAACAGTTCTCAATTTGCAGAGTACGCCAATGTTGTTTCCTCAAACACAGTTCTCTTGAGTTCTAAATTCTTTTATTTAGCCTTTTGAAATGGAATGTAAAGTTGCTGTGGAAGTGTCAGCTCTACATGAACACCATCAGTTCATCTGTAGTGACATGCTGAGGGACTCTGAGTGTCATGGTGACCGCACTGGTGTTAATGCTTGGCACCACTGTCAGTGACAGCACACCACACAGCATAAGGGAGGAATGACTTATAAATTAGTTTTTTCAAATGTTTGAGTTATTATTGAATCCTGAAAACATGATATACTCCGAACAGATGTGGACAGCAGTGGAAACTCGTCTACATCAGTGGGTGCAGGCTATTTGTTGGAACACTCGTACATTTTGGTTCTCGGTGCAGATGCTTGCAGACATGAACCGCTGACTGAAAGGATTTCATGATCATCTTTTTGGAATTTTTGCTTTGTCAAATCTGAAAACTAGGAAGTAAAATAGTAATAAACTAGTCTCTGACGAGTACAGCTATATTTAATGTTCTGACCTCTGGACTGCAGGAGCTCCTCAGCACACAGGGAGTGATGCAGGATGACGGATGTGCAAACCCACCTGCCTGCAGAGATGAGGTATGTGTATGGTCATAGATACAGACTGCAGGCTTGATAAGTGAAGTGTGTTTGAAAAGAGACGCAGACATTCACTGTGCTGCACATCAGGATCCAGCAATAAAGAAACATGAGACAACGACGAGACATCAGTCCAGTTCTGAGGGTGGGGATGGGAAAGGGGGTGTTACTCAGAGAAGGGGGGGAACATGCCGAGGTCAGCGAAGTCCTCTATGTTGTAGTTGGCTGTTCCCTGGGTGGGGTCTCCAGCCATGGGTAACATGTCCTGCAGAGACACAGAGACATCACACAGCTGAGTAGAGGCAAACATTAAAGGGACATGGTCAGGTTCACTTACACAACATGCTGTGCTTTTATAACTTATTTATGCAAATGAAATATATAAAAAAAGCAAATAACTCAAGTAATATACATTTACATAAGTGTTGTACTTTGACACATTTTTGGTGATCAAATATTTATTTTGGTGATCAAATGTTTTCTTTTTCGACACATTTGTACTTCATGCAACCACTCCTCTATGTTTCAGAGGGGAAGATAGTTCTTTTTACGCCACTGCATTTAAACACTCAGTTACTTTGTTCCCATAATAACACATATATGCTGATGGTTTAATGCAGTTGTGTACAACTTAAATGCTATGTAGAAAAACTGGATAATATTAGAATCATAATAATAAAATACTGTGAAAAGATCCATTCTGCATGCCAAGTACTTTCACTGTTGATACTTGAAGTACATTTAGCTGAAAACACTTGACATTATACTACTACTTTATATTATTCTGAAACGGGTCGCTGAATGAGTACTTTTTGTACTTTAAGTATATTTTGATGCTATTACTTCTGTACTTTTACTTAAGTAGAATTTTGAAATAAGGACTTGTAGTGGAATATATTAAGACCATAGTACTTGTACTTAAGTAAAGGATCTGAGTACTTCTTCCAACACTGATATCAGGGACATAAATATTGGTACCAGAGGGCATTTCAACTGTAGCCTGCAGCAGTGTGAGTGAGTGACGTGTGTGTGTGCGCGTGTGCGTGTGTGTGTTACCTGGAACACCTCTGTCTGGCTGGGGTTGGGGTGTGTGTGCTGCTCCCCCGCCTGCTGGCTGTGGTGCTGGTTCTGCCACTGGGACCACACCTCACTGGGACGGCCCTGGAACTGAGCTCCACTCTGACTGCCCTCCCCCGACACATCTGCACACACCAGAGGGACTGTTACACATCCAGAGGAACCACAGCAGGCTGAGGTCCGATCTCACCCTGCTGTGTGCACTCTGCGCTCGGCTACAGATCATTTGTTAGACAGGAAACTGTCACACCAGGAGAATCAGAGCAGCAGGGAGATCTGACTTTAAGCTGATTGTGTCATGTCATTTTCAAGTTAGAAATGTATCCACATCATCAGAAAAATGCAAGTTTTAACAGGAGAGCAAAGACCTCTGCCAAGGCTCACTGCCCATCAGATTCTTCCATGTCCCGGAAGTCATTCCTCAATCTCCATTATACAGTGCCGTGCAAAAGGATTCACCCCCTTGCCATTTTCCCTGGTTTATTGCATAATAACCTGTCATTTAAATGGATTTGTAATATTTGTTGAAGTTCACAACATATCGACCACTTTGTAGATGCAACCTTTTTTTTCTTTTGTGGAACAACACACTACTGATTGGGGCTTATATGAGATAATGTGACGCGTGCACACAGGGGGACTTTATACAACTAACTTTGTCTCAGGAGGTCATTGTATGGGCTTCACAGCAAAGGATTATTTTCGGTGACTATGTTGACAATTATCTTTTTAATCTATCTATCTACTGTACACACACCTAATGCCCGTCTGTGTGTCCTGTTCACTCCCAGAGGTTTCTAACATGTGTTGATGTTCAGTCTGGGGCTGCTTTGTATGCTGCGAGGGTCTCAGCACAGAGGGGGTCAGAGGCTGTTCACACTGTTGGCCCCCCTGAGACACAGGAGTAGTTTGTGACATTAGGATGTATAAATACAATTTATTGATTGACTGACTGAGATTTGGATCCGCTCCAAAATGTAACAGGTTCTTTTTTACGGCCCATGATTCACACCTCCGGATCAGAAAAAGTGAGGCTTATTACTAAAAGGTAATGAGTTATTATTAAAAAAATACTGGGAATGTGAGGAAAGGCCTGTCCACTAAAAGCATGTGTCATCTAAAGCAGGGGTTCCCAACCTTTATTGTGCCAAGGACCGGCAGATACATTAAAAAAGAAATCCTGGTTGTCAATTTTAACTGATTTTAATATTTACTCACCAGCAGGTAGCAACAGAGACTAATTGTATGTAACAGCCTGAACAAATACTAGAACAATATGCATCCAAAACATATTAACAACGTTTACAAAAAAAAGAAGAAAGAACCAGTGTTTTTTTTTCAACTTAATAACTTTCTTCTTGTAACTCTGGCTCGCTCAGAAAGCAACACATTCATCGCATAATTGACTATTGTGAGCAGCAGCCGCACTCTGAAGATATGAACACACACACACACACACACACACACACACACACACACACACACACACACACACACACACACACACACACACACACACACACACACACACACACACACACACACACACACACACACACACACACACACACACACACACACACACACACACACACACACACACACACACACACACACACACACACACCCTATCTCTGCGAGGCTGTTAGAGTTTAGCGAGTACATTAAATGGAAGGCAAGGCAAGTTTATTTATATAGCACTTTTCAACACAAGGCAATTCAAAGTGCTTTACAAAAAATGAAAGACATTAAGAAAATGGCATTTAAAATCAGTCATTAAAAAGAAAAGCTAATAAAATAAACATTAAAAGAAAAAATACATGGATAAAAGTTACAGTGCAGTCTAAGATATGAATAGTTCAATTAAAATCAGCGACAAAAAGAAAAGTCTTCAGCCTGGATTTCAAAGTAGTAAGAGTTGCAGCGGACCTGCAGGTTTCTGGGAGTGTGTTCCAGATATTTGGAGCATAATAACTGAACGCTGCTTTACCATGTTTAGTTCTGACTCTGGGGACAGAAAGCTGACCAGTCCCTGAAGACCTGAGAGATCTGGATGGTTCATAATTTAGAAGGGGGTCAGAAATGTATTTTGGGCCTAAACCATTCAGTGCTTTATAAACCAGCAGCAGTATTTTGAAATCTATTCTTTGACACACAGGAAGCCAGTGTAAAGACTTCAGAACAGGAGTGATGTGATCCACCTTCTTAGTGTTAGTGAGGACTCGAGCAGCGGCGTTCTGAATCAGCTGCAGCTTTCTAATATATTTTTTAGTGAGACCTGTGAAGACACCATTGTAGTAGTCCAGTCTGCTGAAGATAAAAGCATGGACAAGTTTTTCCAAATCCTGCTGTGACATTAGTCTTTTAATCCTAGATATATTCTTTAGGTGATAGTAGGCTGATTTAGTAACTGTTTTAATGTGACTGTTGAAACTCAGGTTAGAGTCCATGACTACACCTAGATTTCTGGCTTTATCTGTTGTTTTGAACATTGCAGACTGAAGCTCAGCGCTAACTTTTATACGTTCTGCCTTGGCTCCAAAAACCATTACCTCAGTTTTATCTTTGTTTAATTTGAGAAAGTTCTGACACATCCAGTCATTGATTTGTTCAATGCACTTACTCAGTGTTTGAATTGGAGCATAGTCTCTTGGTGAAATTGTTATGTACATTTGTGTGTCATCCGCATAGCTATGGTAACTTATTTTGTTGTTTTTCATTATCTGAGCCAGTGGTAGCATGTAGACGTTAAAGCGAAGAGGCCCCAAGATGGAGCCTTGAGGTACCCCACATGTCATATTTGTCAACTCAGATGTGTATTTACCTATAGAAACAAAGTTGTTTCTGTCCTTTAAGTAGGATTTAAACCAATTTTGAAGCTTCCGAAAGTCCCACCCAGTTTTCCAGTCGGTCTAGTAACATGTTGTGGTCAACAGTGTCACACGCAGCACTGAGATCTAATAATACTAACACTGAAGTTCTGCCACTGTCTGTGTTTAAGTGGATGTCATTAAAGACCTTTACAAGAGCAGTCTCAGTGCTGTGGTTTGGACGAAAGCCTGACTGGAACACATCCAAACAGTTATTTAAATGCAAGAAGGTACTCAACTGTTGAAAAACAACTTTTTCAATGATTTTACCTAGAAATGGCAGGTTTGATATGGGCCTGTAATTGTTCATTACTGAAGCATCTAGATTATTCTTTTTTAAGGGCGGTTTAATGACTGCAGTTTTCAGGGCCTGTGGAAAAATACCTGTGTGAAGAGATTTGTTTACTATATGAAGTAGATCTGAGGCCATGCAACGAAAAACATCTTTGAAAAATCCTGTTGGAATAATATCAAGGCAGCAGGAGGAGGATTTCAGAAGTTGAATAATGTCCTCTAGGTTTTTATCATTAATCTGATGGAATTGTGTCATGATGTCTGAATTGATATTAGGTGGACACAGGGACAACACATTTGCTGTACCTGATGCAGAGGCACTGACTGCTTGTCTGATTTTCTGAATGTTGTCAGTGAAGGAGGCAAAATCATTGCACGCCCTGGTGGATAGAAATTCAGAGGCTACTGACACTGGGGGGTTAGTTAGTCTGTCGACGGTAGCAAACAAGGCACGTGCATTGTTTTTGGTAATGATGTCAGAGAAGAAAGACTGTCGTGCATTTTTCAATTCCAAATTATAAAAGCCAAGTCTCTCTTTATAGATTTCAAAGTGAACCTGGAGATTTGTTTTTCGCCACCTGCGTTCAGCTTTTCGACACTCTCTTTTTTCTGCTCTCACGGTCATGGCCTTTCTCCATGGAGATATTTTCTTGCCAGACACTTCCTTTACCTTAGTTGGAGCAATGGCATCTATAACATTTTTAATTTTTGAATTAAAATGATCTACTAGCTCATTTACTGAGATGTTAGCAGGGGCAAGTGTGGAAGAAAAATTCTGAGTATACATTTCCCTAGTATTTTCTGTTAAATATCGCTTTGTTGAACCTCTTGTTGAACCTCTTTTTGAACATTTTTGTGAACAGAAATAGAGCTCTGAAAGAAAACTCTCAAAGAAAACACAGGAATGTATTCGGATCTGGAAGCAGATTGATAAGCTGTCTGCCCCCACCCCCCTGCAGAGGAACATTCTGCCGTTTCACAATAATAAAGCTCATCTCATCAGCACGCACTCAGAGAGGCAGAGGCGCTGAAGCAGAAGGAACAGACACAGAGAGGAATGTCATTTACAAAGGAGGCTGAACACATCGAGTGGAAAGCTACAAGATAAGGCAGAAACACAACTGTTCATAAGTGAAGAACACATGGAACCACAGAGCGATGAATCACCGGGTGTAGGGTTGGTAATGAAAACAGGTTCCTTATGTCGACGTGAAGCAGGGTATAGAACGTTACTTTTTGGAATAAATGATGATTTATTTTGCTTTTACAAACACTGAAGCAATTGGGCAGCTGTTGGATATTTAGTGTAGGTCATACTTAGGCCACCACTTTGAACTAACTTGTGAATGCAAAAGCAATGCACAGTATTTTTAAAACATTTTATTCAATAACAGCAACCAAATTAACATTTAATGTTAATGTGTATGAAGTGATTTGTAAACAGGAATAGTAATTTGACTAATGTTTCCTAATGTAAACAGGAATCAAAATTAAACCGATAAGAACCGGAATCCATAAGCAGAACCGAAATAGGAACCAGAATGGTTCAAATCCAAATGATAAACAACTCTAACAAGATGTAAGTAGCTCAGTCTGTAGGCACTTGGGAACTAGGGCTGCAACAAACGACTAATTTGATAATCGATTAATCTATCGATTAATGAAACGATTAATCGACTATTTGGACTATTACTGTATGCCTTGCACAATTTCTCAAGCGCTCTTATTTAGCCATCAACTTTTAGATTTAGCTTGAGGTTGTTTTAGGCATGTGGAAACTAACAATGAAGACAATAAAGATGAATACTTGATTCAAAAATACATATTATTAAATTAACTAAACATATTTTGAACAAAACTAACATTGCTTTTTATTTAAATTAAATAAATAATATTTCACATCAAAAGAAACAACAATGTTTTAACAAATCGTATTAAATAATGTGATGACAGAACTGTAAACAGAATAGCTGAAACTTTAACAAAATAAAGAGTAACTCAGTTACCTCTAATCATTAGCCCATGTTTGTATAATTGTGTTAACTCCGTGTGTTCCTGACGTGGAAACATTACTCGTGGACGGGGCTACAGAGCTACTAGAAAGACAGTCGAACCCGGTGCATTCCCCCGTCTGAATGTGGTGCACTTTTGCTAAATGTTTAGACAAATTACTCGTGTTTCCGCCCTTACATGTTAAACTCTAAAATTGGGAACTGAAGGGTTGCCGGTTCAAGTCCAGATTGGACCAAAATTGCCAGGTGGCCTCCTAGGGCTGTTTTCATGAAACTCGGTGGAGGTGTGTAGCATGGGCCAAAGAAGAATATACATTTATATTTTGGAGCGGATCCGAATCACAGTCATTAATTAATCAATCAATCACATTTTATCTATACAGCCCAATATCCCCTGGGCAATGCTGAGGTGTCCTTGAGCAAGGCACCAAACCCCCAACTGCTCCCAGGGGCCAGAACACTGACACATAGGTCCTGTTTGTACGTGTGTGTAATTCTGGCTTATGTCTGTAATTGTAAATAACACCAGAGAGAAGAACTACAATATAAAGTAATAAAAACAAAAGAGAAAGGCAGGACACACACACACACACACACACACACACACACACACACACACACACACACACACACACACACACACACACACACACACACACACACACACACACACACACACACACACACACACACACACACACACACACACACACACACACACACACACACACACACACACACACACACACACACACACACACACACACACACACACACACACACACACACACACACACACACACACACACACACACACACGGAGGAGATGGCAGAGAGAACACGCTCCAAGGTGTGGTTAAACTTTACCCGTCTCGATGCTCGTTGCCTAAAGTGCAATAAGTGTTTAGCATGTAAGGGCGGTAACACGAGCAATTTGTCTAAACATTTATCAAAAGTGCTCCACATCCAGACGGAGGAATGCACCGGGTTCGACTGTCTTTCTAGTAGCTCTGTAGCCCCCTCCACGAGTAACGTTTCCACGTCAGGTGTTATGTATGCTAGCAGCAACACACAGAGTTAATATACATTATACAAACACGGGTTAATGATTAGAGGAAACAGAGTTATTTATTTAGTTAAAGTTTCAGCTATTCTGTTTACAGTTCTGTCATCACATTATTTAATACCATTTGTTAAAACATTGTTTCTTTTGATGTGAAATATTATTTATTTAATTTAAATAAAAAGCAATGTTAGTTTTGTTCACAATTTGTTTAGTTAGTTTATATTATTTTTGTTCTCCAAAAGAACCGATAAAAGTACCGTTAAAAGACTGGACCGATAAGCGATATCGATAAATGTAGTAGTACCGTTAAAACCTTAACGATACTCATCCCTACTCGTGATGTCTTTATATTGTTTAATCGGTCATCAAATATTGACCTATAAATGTTTTGATCAAGTGTTTCTGCTGCACAGGTGTGTGGACACTGGGACAGACATGAGCAGTCCCCACAGGACGAGTAGGGCTGTGGTGTTAAACACAATTTGTTAACTGAACAATGAGTACTGTGTCTACTTTGTAAGAAGGGAAATAAACATACAAACCTGCTTTATCTTTCAAACATCTTTCAAACCCTAACCCATGTACAAGATAGATCTACGCTATTTGTTTGCTAATGGTTGTCTAAACTGTCCTATGACTTGCATAGATTAAGAAAAGGAAAAACTGTCAAGAAATAATAATTTAAGAAAGAGTCAGACTTTTTTTTAGGTCAACTTTAATTCAATGTTCTGGGATTAAAAAGGAATGTGTGAGATGAAGCGTTTATGTGAGTAAGGGGGGTTCATGAGTCTGCTGTTTGTGTCTAAAGTAGACCTGCAACAGTAAATGCTGGACACTATGTTTATGATACACAAACATTCACTAAGAAATAACTGCCTGCCACAACAGATCTGTAAATGTTTATGTAATCAGTGGACTTAGTAAATAAACATAATAATGATTACATTTTAACATTTAAAGTCTTTGTTTGGGACATTTTAGTGTTAAACTTCCAAACGGAGAGAACAAAATAAATAAAATAGTAAATTATATAAATAAATTAATTACTATTGTCCCCCCAAAAAATATTTATAGAAATTGCAATTAATTCAGAACGCTGCGGCCAGGATTTGAACAAACACAAAAAAAAGGTATCACATTTCCCCCCTATGCTGGTTACCGTTGTCTTTCAGAACTGATTTTAAAGTGCTTTAATGATTTACAAGGCTTTACAGAACCTGGACCCTGCATACATCAGGGACTGCCTTTCATTTTGCACACCTACAAGGTCAGATCCTCCAATGCCTAAAGTACCTAAAGTATTTCACAATCTTGGATCTTTGAACAGCAAACTCCATTGGAGTTTGCAAAAGTAAATGAAAGACCTATCTTTTTAATTTGGCTTTTAATTTGAGGTAATTTTAGTGGTACCACTGTTCATGTTTCATTGTTTTATGGTTGATATTATTGATATAACTCTTTCTGTTTGTTTATTAGTTGTTTGTAATGATTTTTTTCTTTATTTTGTATCTGTCTTATTATCAGGGGTGCACATAACTGGTACGCAGGTACACATGCGCGGCAAACATCTGAAATGCGTACCGTCACTTGTCTCACAAAGCGCATTTGCGTACCGGCGGACTTGTGAAGCATTTCCAGAAGGCGCTTCGATCACTGGACGACAGAGCCGGTCGCCGTGCACACAGACGGGGCTGCTGTTAACGTCGGTGTGTACAACGGAATTGTGCCACAACTTCTGGCGCGAGTTCCACACGAATGCTCCACTCGCGCCCACCCCTCCCATCAACGTTCAATACCACACCCCCAGCCACACCCCCCCCGTCGACGTTCGCGAAACAGAGGGGCTGAACACATAACCTTGCGTGGGCAGCCCTGAGTACTAAACATTGCCTCCTGGTACTCATTTGAGTAACTCACTAAGAAAGTTATGTGCACCCCTGCTTATAAGAACGAAGAGAGAGAGGCTCACCAAAAGCTGTGCTGCGGTTGGTCAGTCCTGAGTAGGCGTTGCCGCTCGGGGAGGAAGTGGCCGGAGACGACAGCGGGCTGTAGGAGGCGGGGTCCGTCTGGTAGCTGTGGCCAGAACCAATCCCAAAGGGGCTGGACTGGGCTTTACTGGACTGCATACACAGGGTGGATACACAGAGGTTAGCATCACACAAGATACAGGGTTCACTACTCAGTGCACTCTCATTAGTCTTTATTGGGGTACCTGACAAAAAAGGCAAAAATGTTAGTGATGTTAAAATTCATTTTTGTATTCACATGAAAATAATTATAATAAATTATCTTGGTCCATCTGCTCAACCCAGAAGCAGTAAACTCAAAAAAATCTAAAATCTAATCCGGGGGGGGGGGGGGGGGTCGTTCCCTGACTCGCTATAATGAAGGTGGCAAGATAACACATAGCGTGTGTTCACCTTGTAATCATGCCTTTGTTCAAAACTAAAAAGGGGGACATATGTGTTTTGTTTCGGGACAAAATACAACATTTAACACAATATATTATACTGAAACACTTGGTGAATAGGTATAGAATAATGGAGAAGAATGTTTGGTTGCACATATCTATTACATACTTTTTTCCCATTCAGATGAAAGTTAAGAACCAGGTTAAAAAGTACCTGAAATGTTTTTTGACTTCATAGACAATGTGAGGTGGCTCACAGTTCGAGTCGATAAAGGTACAGTCTGAAATGCCTCATTCTTTATATCATCTGCATAATGTTTGATCAGAATTTCTCATATTTGTCGGGACATTGAAAATGTTGAAAAGCTGACCAACATCTAAAACATAACTAATAGGTTTGATCTGGACGTCTGCGAGAGAATTTCAGGAGAAAATGAGTTGCTGAATGAATGCAATATTATCACTGGTGTTTGTGTGTTCATGTGTGTGTGTGTGTGTGTGTATTACCTGTCCAGAGAAGGGGGGGCGGTTGCCTGACCATGCCACCTGCCCTGGGTTTAGCTGTCTGGAGATCTGAGCTAGATTCTGATTGGACGAGCCTGATGGCTGTATGTCGTTGACACCGGGGACATGGATCACTGAGGAGCTGTGTTCACAAAGAGAGACCCACACAAGACAAATATGAAATATGATATTTCCTCCAGTGCTACCCCAGCTGAGGCCTGACATCACAGTGGTGAGCCGTGACTTTTATACCTAGGCCCTCTGACCCCCAAGCCCTTCCCTCGAAAAAAAAAAGAAAAAAAAAAAGTTATTATATATATAATATTAAGCCTTAAAGTTATGCATATATTAGGGCGTGGTCACATTGAGTGACAGCTCTGTCAAGTGACTGCTGCTGCTAGCTTCTTGTCTCTCTGCTAGCTGCTCCGTGAAGCTAGCTACAGGGACTCTGCCTGCTCAGTTCATCCAGGGAACACAACTTGAAGCCGGCCGTGGTTGTTGGTTCTTCATGCTTATATATCGGACTATTGTGACTCGCTCTGCGGTTGAAACAGCCGGTGCATGAATGCGGTTCTGCGGTAAGTGAAATTCGAGTACTTTATTTATGTGTTAATGATTTTAATCAGCTACGTAATGAATGTTAAGGCTTGGGTTAGCGTGTAAACAAGTGGTAGCTACATCGGTACTAACGATGCTAATAGTAGCCTCCAAGTTAAAATCATAGACTGTATATATAAAGGTTAAAACGAAATAGACAAGTGTTAAGCGTTAAGTGGGATAATACTGTAGAACAAACGGCTTCTGTTTGAGGTTGATAAAATAAGGTCATCCTTGTAACTTAGAGATATTTTATTATGTAGGTAGGAACTGTATGCATCGCTAAGGTTAATTTAAATTGGCTATGCTCAAGTATGTAGACAAGCTAACGTCAAAGTAGTGTAAGTGAAATCAACCTCACAATAAGATGTGTGTATATTACAAATAATAATGTCATATTTCAAGATGATTAGGTTAGATATTACAATATGGTTGGTTGAGCTGGAGTTCATTATTGAGCTTACACGTTAACGTCACAGTCATCTGAAGAACAAACCCAAACCGTGATGTTTTTATTAATTGCATTACCAAATGGGTATCAAATAAACAGTAAGCATTGGTTACACAACTTCCAAAGTTACAGTAAAATAAAAAGGACCCTGACTCGGACAATACACAATCAAACATGTTCAACAGAAGAGAATAAGTTATATTGTTTGTACACATGGTACTTTACATATATATCTGTTTGTTTAAGGTGTTCAGGTGATGCAGACAGGCTGGACCAGAGAGTGAGAGACAGAACTGGACTCCTCACAGCAGTGAACTTCAGCACAGGTACAAAGACTCTATTTTCATACTGTACAAAGAATCAAGAAAGATATTGTTTAAATAAATGAAGTATTGACTTGAATACACTGATATACATTCCATTAAACAATACTAAATACTAGATCACCTACACATCAGTTAAGTTGAGGGTTTTTTCCATGCAAAAAGTTACATTTAGATATTTAGCAATATGACTTTGTCAGCTTTCTAATTTAATGTATTGAAGGCAAAGATATTTAACACATAGTGAGAACTGCTACTATTTATCTCTCAATATTGTCTGTAAAAAACGTGGTAAGTTATTCTTTCAGTGAGATAACAGAGCAAGCTTCTACAGTTGCACTACGTTTTGATAACAGTTAAATATTATTTTGATAATAACATATATTTCAATGTTGATGAACTTCATACTGTTCATTCATAATCTGATTGTCTTTGTAGCTCACTGTTGAAATAAAACAAAAACATTACAATTACAAAATAATGATATCTACAGCCCCTAAACACACAAACACACCGCTTTCATAAATAACACACTTGTTCTGTAATAATATGTGTTATGTTTCCTGTCATTTTTGTTAGGAAAGGACATGCCTGAAAGACACGACATTTTCTCCTTCTCTGAGGGTCAAGAAGAACATCCAAGAGGAACATTAAAAGCTGATGTTATGAGATTTTAAGACCAGTACAGGACATTCACTAAGAAACTACTTTTATTGTGAAAACACAGTCAGCTGATCGAATTTCCACATCTACACTCCATCAGCTGATTATTTCTATTTGCCTCACTTTATGAGCTTCACATCACTTGTGCCTTGTACCGCAGAGTTTGCAACGTCACAAATAAATGGGGCCAATCTTCAGTCAGATGTGAATGTGTAATCTAACATTTTCAGTAAGAATAATGGACGAAAGGAGTGCAAATACAAATTATTGAAATGTGAACCAAAAGTTAATCAAACATGTTTTAATGGACAGAAGGTGTAAACCTATTAAATGTATAAGTAAACACATTTAGTCAAATAAAGTGACAGACTAGGCCTGTGCAGTTGGTATCAGCTGTGCCCAGCATAGGCTCCTCCATCAGGCCTGGTCCTCCTCGCAGAGGAAAGACCTTCAGTCCTCTCCAAACCAACAGACAGGACGTCCATCACACGGAGGTTTCTCCCTGAAGTCTCTGCAGCTCTCTGGACACCACGCTGTCTCAATCCGTCCACACTGAATATGAGAGGGGGAAAATGAAAATAATAAATGTTTGGACAATAAGAAATATAAAGTTGACTGTTGAGTTGCTCAGTTTTCTTAGATTGTCAATACTATTACTGTATAACTAATATCTCAGGTTAAGAGGCACCTTCAAATAAAGATTGGTCTTTAAATACATGTTGTCTTTTACAAACAATTTGTTTGTCTAAAGTCAAGGAACTAGAACTGGTACTTAGTTTTAATGATACAGTCTGGTTATTATGCTGTTTGGAGGAGGCCTCACAGGTAAGAGCACTAACTAGCTACCATCACATGTACCTTAGCTTGACTTAAATGTATTAAACGTATAGTTACGTGATATCAAAATATAAATAACTAATGTCATGCAAACATATTAATATTTGCTTGATTCCAGTGTTGAATTTAGCACAATTGCATACAAACGTTAAGGGATTTTAAGATTCTGAAGTATTATGCTAAAAACTCAATAACTTAGATTATTATTTATAGTTTTGCTGAATAGTTTCATGTCCGCTTACCTTAGAAACGTAAAATGCCACGGCAGTGTGCAGATGGGGAGCATGTTAGCTTAGTTTGATAGCTTCAGCTAGCTCTGGAACTTCCAGCTCGGTGGCAGCAGGTCCCGCCTCGGCTCCGCCTCTTTGCCCTTATTTGGAGAAGGCGGGAGTTGAACTCTGACGTCACCGTCGAGCCGTTAGTGGCCGACTCCGCCTACTAAGGGCTTCTCTGCAACTCTGCAGAATCCTATGGGTGACGTCACAGACCCTACGTCCATTTCATCATGACACAAGAGAGGACGGCAGGACTGCAATTTCCCGTGTTCAGTGAATGCAACAGAGGCAAGTCACCAGACCAATCAGAGAGTTGCATGGAAATACACGTGTGCTTGTGTCATTCAAGCTCGGCTCTGTGTGTGTGTGGCAATAGCGCATTTAGTGTGATAGAGAGAGAGGGAGAGAGAGAGAGGGAGAGGGAGGGACCGGTGCTAGCGGGGACCGTGATGTTAGCATCTGGTTAGCTAGCTGCACTAACGGACATAAGGAGCTGTTTCCACAACAAGCTGGAGGAGAGTCCTCCCCTGTCAGACTGAGGGGCTCAGGTGAGCTAAAGGACTCTCTGAGTGTTTAGAACGGTTTTGTTAAAAAGTTATTCAAAAGATTATTTCCGCGGCACACCTTCATATGATCATTATAGTTATAAAAACAATAAAAGAATAAATGAAAAACAGGTATGAAATACTATATGGCAGTAAAACAAGAATACAGTTTGAAAGGGGAGTGATTTGAAAAAAAAAAACATAAAGAAAAAGAAAACCTGTTTACCATTCTGTTTCAAATGGGTGCTGAGATAAGGTGACCAGATTTTCAAAATTAAAACCGGGGACATTTTGAGTTTTGCGGTCAATATATCATTAACATATCCAATTTTCTTCACTGTTAAAGAAAAAAGGGGGACAATTCTGGTTCAATGTTCAACATTTTAACTAGTGGTGCACGATAATTGTCGGTCCGATATTAGGAATTATGACGTCATCCCGATAAACCCGATAAAAGTATTAATAGCCCCGATAATATACAATATATTTTTTGGGTAAAAAAAAAGAAAAAAATACTGCGGTGTGGGTGGATTGGGATGAGGGGCGCTTGTTTTTCACTCGGCTCCTCCCGTTTTGCCAGTACTGTGGTATTAGTGGTTTAGGAAGAGGGGAGTTTTTCACAAATCCAGCGCTCCCTAACTCATGCCTGGCTGTGACGTAAATGGTGTGCGGCCGTGAAGCCAGGACAGTAAACAAACATGTCGTCGGTAGTATGGGACTATTTCAAAGTTTCAGAGTTAGATAGTTCGCTTGCTATTTGTATTAACAAATGCAATGCAGAAGTTCCACGAGGAGGGAAAAAGGCAACGAGCTATAATACTTCCAACCTGATTAGTCACCTGAAACATCGCCATCGCTACGATGGTGTGTTAAAAGCGCACAAAGACGCCTGCGCTGCTAAACTAGCGGCGAATCCAAAGCCAGCTGCAAAGGCACCGGGGCTTTTACCTATCGACGAGGCTTTTGAAAAAGGCAAGAACTTTATTTGGGAAAATAAATATGGTCACTTTGAAGTAGGGGTGGGCGATATGACGATATATATCGTCGTGACGATATTAGGTCTCCACGATATGCTTTTTCAGAGATATCGTATCTATCGTGATAAAAAAAATGAAAAAAAAATTTTGGGAAAAAAAAACTATAACAAAAATAAACTAACTAACTTTAAAATAGGCATTTTCCACCGAGAATAAAACGAAGTTCGGCCATGTTTTTTTTTTCTGCAGGGAGAAATTTGAAGATCACGTGACATAGACCCCAGCCATTGGAATGAATGGTGAAAAAAAACGGGGTTTGTCAAACAGAGCACATGGTGTAGTCCAAACGATAGCTGGGGATTCTGGGTAGTGTAGTGTCTTCTGCCATCCTTTACTCCGAAAAAATATTTGTTTCTCCGAATCGAAGGGGAAAAATACAAAAGCATGGCACACAATTTAAACCAATCAATGTTGTGTAATTAACAAGGATAATCTGGTGTTTTTTAGTCGATGAGTAGTGCAGATATCACTGTAACATCAATCGACAGTAAGGGGAATACTTACTTCCGGGTGTACTATTCTCCGTTATCCAATGAGAATGGACGCTCACATTGCCTTTAAGGGCAGCCGACACAAACAAATGCCGTGCTTCCATGAGCGTCAAATCCCGCAGCAGATGGGAATACATTGCAATCAGTTGAAAGCTATTTGCGTCCCTTTATGAAGCTGAAGGAGCCGAGAAGCGTCACAACTGCACGCCACGGGACCCTGACCAAACGGCGCTCCTGGACGATTATGGAGTGAGAGTGTGTTGCTCACTCAAACAACTCGGACTGAACTACCAACATGGAAGCAGAGGTGCGCTGACAGTGTGAAATCGATCGGGCTTGATATATGGTGAAATTAAAATCAGTAAGTGAGGCTGGGGGAGCGGGAGGGGAAGAGGCTCTCCGTGCGCGGCGCAGGGGGCTATGACAGCGGACACGATGACAATTTATTTACTGTCTTGTTTGATTCTGTTGGCTTATATTTTATTTTATCAATAAGGTATTTATATAGTTTTTCCCTTCAGTTATGCTAAAGTCTTTTATTGCACTTCAAGTCTAAAGTTTACATTTTAATTGTTTGGCACTGACTTTTCCTCATTGATGATTTACTTAGTTATGTTTTACCCTCCTTTTCATGTTTATTGATGTTCACTGCTAGTGCTACCTCAGAAACTTCATTTTTATACTGAGAAACTGTGCCTTGAAGCCATATCAAAATGTTGAATTGTTCATTCAGGGACTCATTTCAGAAATAAAACCAGCTTGAAATGCTATTTTGGTCTGTTACTCCTTTTTGTTTTAGTTTCTGTTACCTTGTAGGTGCTTGTTCTGTTAAGTAACTTCAAAAATAACCATAATAACCGACATGAAAAAATATCGTGATATATATCGTCTATCGTGATACTGCTTGAAAAATATCGTGATAATATATTTTTCAATATCGCCCACCCCTACTTTGAAGAGTCAAAACTGTTCTTGGCTTTGTTTTGTTCATAGTAGTAATGCTCATGTCATTTGCTCACTACTAGTCTTTTTTTTACCACCAGGTGTGCAAAAACTACAGGTACATTTAATATATATATATATATATATTATATTATTATCGGTTATCGGTATCGGTCTTGAGAAGCAGGAAGTTATCGGTATCGGTTTCAAAAAACCAATATCGTGCATCCCTAATTTTAACTGTTGGATACAAACAGAAGGACGATAGCTCACGAGACTTCAGGTCTTTTATTTTGAAACTCTACATCAGATTGTCCAGATTCTCTCTGAGTGACTAGATGGGGTCTCCTGCTATCACCCTGGAGTGAAATAAGTCTTTGATAATTTGACAGTTTTTTATGTATTCTTGTGTAAAAACAGAAGGACGATAGCCCATATGAGATTTCAAAAGTATTTTATTTTGAAACTCTACATCAGATTGTCCTGATTTTCTTTGAGTGACTAGATGGGGTGTCCTGCTATCACCCTGGAGTGAAATAAGTATTTGATACTGGATCGTTTTTGTTTTATTCTTATCTAAAAACAGAGGGATGATAGCTCATATATGAGACTTTAAAGGTCTTTTATTTTGAAACTCTACATCAGATTGTCCAGATTCTCTCTGAGTGACTAGATGGGGTGTCCTGCTATCACCCTGGAGTGAAATAAGTATTTGATACTGGATCGTTTTTGTTTTATTCTTATCTAAAAACAGAGGGATGATAGCTCATATATGAGACTTTAAAGGTCTTTTATTTTGAAACTCTACATCAGATTGTCCAGATTCTCTCTGAGTGACTAGATGGGGTGTCCTGCTATCACCCTGGAGTGAAATAAGTATTTGATACTGGATCGTTTTTGTTTTATTCTTATCTAAAAACAGAGGGATGATAGCTCATATATGAGACTTTAAAGGTCTTTTATTTTGAAACTCTACATCAGATTGTCCAGATTCTCACTGAGTGACTAGATGGGGTGTCCTGCTATCACCCTGAAGTGAAATGAGTATTTGATTGACTTCGAGTGACTCTTTGATTATGGACAGTTTCCATTAAATAATAATCTAAATATAGATGGACAATAGATCTAATCTGAGATTTTAAACAGCATACATTTTAAATTGTGTTTCAGAAAGTAATGTTATTTTAGGAGTGTTGTGAGATGGTGTCAACATCAATTGAAATTAGTCACCCAGTGGAAATGTCAGATATGTCTTCATAACTGTATACTTACATTTTACATTCACTCAGTTATAATGTGGTAGTTATACGTAGTTTGTTTTACATTATTATTGATCACATTATATAGTACATATTTCTTAATTTAAGCTCCAGTATATATGAATATGTTTGGTGTGTTTTTTAGGTATATTTGTTATAGACCGAGTAAACGCTTTTATTTTGAAGGCAGTTTTTACAGGCCTCTACCGTAATGCATAGGATATTAGTGCACCGCAATACAACGTGCGGGCTGGCTTGACTGTGTTTCCCGAAGTGGGAGCTGGCTTGACCACAGTCTGTTTACCCAGTGTTTCCTGACATGAAAAGTTTTATTTCACCTTGCTATGTGTTTTTAACGTATATTAAAAAACGGGGACATTTCCGGGGACAGTTTCAACCGGGGACAGGCCAAGACAAACGGGGACTGTCCCCGGAAAACGGGGACGTCTGGTCACCCTATGCTGAGAGGTATCCATAGATCTCTTCATGTTGCTCTCAAAGTGCACCAGATTGATGCTTTCAATTGAGCATCCCCCCAGGACCCCCCTAGAGGAGGTGAGGACCTAGAGGAGGTGAGGACCTAGAGGAGGTGAGGACCCCCCTAGAGGAGGTGAGGACCCCCCTAGAGGAGGTGAGGACCTAGAGGAGGTGAGGACCCCCCTAGAGGAGGTGAGGAACCCCCCTAGAGGAGGTGAGGACCCCCCTAGAGGAGGTGAGGACCTAGAGGAGGTGAGGACCCCCCTAGAGGAGATGAGGTCCTCCCCCCACTCATAAAAATAGCACCTGCCTATATGCCGTGAGCTGATTATGGAGCCTTCATTGTAACAGTAATTCAGATGCAAAGCCTATATAAAAGGCCTCAAATTGGAAGCACTGTCTGGGCCGTCTTATTCACTCAATTCTGCAATAGGTAGATCTCGCCTTTCACCTAGGCCGAGGTCGGTGATCTTGGGCTTAAAAAGGTTGGTGACCACTGGCCTAGAGGGCTCTGCCGGCTCGCCACTGTCACACTGTACCTGAAGCTCTTCCCAGAGTGTCCCTGCTGGAAGGGGGAGCTCTGGGAGTACAGCTGCTGTCCTCCAGCTGTGGAGGAGGGGACCATCATCTTCTTATCTGCAGCTACACACACACACACACACACACACACACACACACACACACACACACACACACACACACACACACACACACACACACACACACACACACACACACACACACACACACACACACACACACACACACACACACACACACACACACACACACACACACACACACACACACACACACACACACACACACACACACACACACACACACACACACACACACACACACACACACACACACACACACACACACACACACACACACACACACACACACACACACACACACACACACACACACACCAGGGTCAGCACTATGACAGGAACAAAGAGGAGAGTATATAGGTCACGTGAGTGTGTGTGCACGTCTTACAGCCGGAGATGCCGCTGTACATCTCTGCGAAGCGGGGGTCTCTCTCCTGGGAGAACAGCACTTCTGTCTTGTCGATGTTCTTCCCCGCCTCGTGGACTCCACTGCTGACACCGGCCACAGGCACCTGAGGGGGGGGATAATGGTTGATGTTAAGGATGACAGACCTAAGTCAAACATATTAAGAATACAACACACGTTTCACAAGCGACTCTATTTCAGCTTTTCAGGTGATTAGCCAATCAAAAGAAAGATGTTGAGATGAATTGACAATTCTAGTTTCCTACATCCTGAGAATGACTTCCCAGTAAGGACTGCTCTATTCCTGCTAGTGTTTACTGAACCTGTCTACATGTGTTATGCAAATAAAATGCACAACATTAAGTGAAAAAACTGTTATTTGCTGTGGGTCTTTCCATCTGGAGCCCTGAGTGTGATCACATGGTGCCAAGGTGGAGGGATACCTGGGACAGGTCGTAGGCCGTCAGTCCGTCTCTCTGGTGCACCTCCAGCTCCGCCTGCTGCTGCTGCTGCAGCTGCCTGCACCCACACAACACACACTCCATCAGCACTGCACACTGACACATTCAGTATTTGAGGCGTACTTCGTTTTAAATTCCATTTAATAAGACAACTTTCATGATAAAAAAAAAGGTAATCTACATATCATTGAATCATCATGTAGTGTTCTATAAGTGCTGTGTTTTGGAGCAGGAATACATTATTTCTTTTAAAACGGCTTAGTTGAAGAATGGATTCTGATTGGTCAATTTGGACATTCCAGAGGACTGCTATTTTTCCCCGGCAGACCGCTGCTAAGGAGGAAGGGATGTTGTGAAAGTTAATGTTGTATTTTTGTCTTCACTACTCGTTGCTTTTCTGTCTTATTTTTTAATATGTTCAAAACTAAAACTCTTTTGAAGAATGATAACCATGCATGCGTGTGTGTGTGTGTGTGTGTGTGTGTGTGTGTGTGTGTGTGTGTGTGTGTGTGTGTGTGTGTGTGTGTGTGTGTGTGTGTGTGTGGGACCCACTTGACGTTGGTGTTGGTGCAGATGATGTACTCGATCTCGTCAGAGTAGGGATTCTGGAAGGTGAAGCTGCTGGTTCTGATCAGCATCCACTCCCTGTTCTTCATCCTGAAGCGGTACATGACAGAGAGAACCTGGCCCTTCAGCTTCACCACCTGCAGAGGGAGGACCAGATTCAGGAGTATTCATCATTTAATGTGCTTAAAATGAGCCATTACATACTAGAACCTTTATTTTTGTAGATTTTGATGCCAAGCCGTTTGTACTTTTATTTTACTAATTTTAAACACAGCACTTTGACTTGTAACAGAGTATCTTTACAATGTACTTTTGCTCCTTTTACCTAAGTATAAGATCTGAGTACTTCTTCCACCACTGTATCTGTATTCCTGACTCTAAGAAGAACCCACCTGCTGGAAGCTCTCTCTCAGGTGACTCTGGTCCTCAGGATGGCAGAACTCCAGGATGTCTTTCCCCAGCAGGTCCTGCAGGACGACACAACAGATTTCATCTCATCAATCCAGAAGTTATCGTCATGAATAAAGTGTTTAGTACTCAAATCAAAACATGGAAATAGACCGTGCAGAAGGAATGCTGTGGTCACAGATTTGTTTTCCTCTAAACTGGAATCAAAAACAGATCTGAGAGGGTTGTGATGCGTTCACACCGGAGGCAAAAAAAAGATTCGCCAAGCATCAGCACGAGTTTCACCGCGGCATCATTTGGGTTTACTTGCGTCACCTCAACTAGACGTGCTGGAGAGGAGGCGGGACTTATTTCCATGTAGATACCGACAACAACAACAAACAAAATGAACATATTATTTGGCCTACCTGCCTGTCAGCCTTCCATCTGTGCACAAACTTATCTCGTGCCCTCATTGGTCATGTGCACGTCCGTGTGTGTTGGAGGAGGGGCTCTGTGAGGAAGTCTGAAGGAAGGGCAGATTTTCTCCGGTTGTGTACTTTCAAATTCTAGCGCACTCGAGCTGGTTTCTCCATTCTTACCTACCCTACCTTTAATGCTTTAGCAAGTGTGTCAAAAGACGTTTACAATCTGTGTTTTCTGAAAGGATATCGGATCAATCAGGCTAGGCTAAGCTACCGTTGTAGCTGCTCAGTCCATACTCAAAATAACGTCATATAGACAAAAATAAAGTGGCAACCTTTCACCTGCTAAAATAAGCGATATCTATCCATATATTCTTCTGATTTTTAAGGTAAAATAATCATTCATAAAGACTTTAAGTTTAGTTCAGGTGATAAAGTGATTCACAGACTAGGTGCAAACCTTTACTTAAAGCAGGAAGCTAATGAGAGTTTCATAATGTAGGTAAGAAATAGGACAAAGGGTCTGAAGGAATGTAACAAACACATTTTGGTAGCTGCTCCAAACAGCATGTATTTGTTATGATCGAGCAGAAACAGAACTCCTGAGTCACCGACTTCTTCTTCTTCTTGTTGTGCAGTCAACAAACACTGACCACAGGAATGCTTCACATAGCAGCACAAATGTTTTCTTCCTCTGTGCTTATTTCCACTGTAAACACA
The DNA here is from genome assembly GCA_028583405.1 of Pogonophryne albipinna. Taxonomy (NCBI): domain Eukaryota; kingdom Metazoa; phylum Chordata; class Actinopteri; order Perciformes; family Artedidraconidae; genus Pogonophryne; species Pogonophryne albipinna. The sequence continues at coordinate 279,160 of JAPTMU010000027.1, read as the reverse complement.
GTAACAGGTGATCAAAGCAGGGCTGCTGAGTCATGGAGTGTGTTCCGTGTGCAAAACATGAGGACTTCATCTGATCCCCATCGTGACCAGCCTTATTTTGTATAAGTGAACTACACTGACTTCTCATTTCAGCAGAAGAGTGTTAATATATTGATCAAACTGTGACTATTAACATAAAATCCTGTTTGGCAGGCGATAATAATCAGAACAGCATGTCTTCTCACGGAAATACAATCTCATTCACAGTTTCATTCCAATCCATTCTACATTTAATCCTTTTTTTTATTGCTGCAAATGCAATAAAATGCTTCAAATTCATACTAATGTGAATCGTTGGGGAAAGATTATGCCTTTGAGCAACTGGAACGTTTTTATTGTAAATCCACTGTGGAGAATGTGTTGAGTTAATTGGTGACAGCAGCGTTCAAACAAGTGTCAAAGTTGATGCAAGTGGAATGAATTATTGAATGAAAATGTTTTTTCTGTTTAAACGAGTGAGAGCTGATGGGTTATAGAATAACATATAATTGAGTGCTGTCCAATTCAAATCTGTATGCAATGCATGTATTCTCACTTTATCAGACAACAGGTGACACTGAGGGTGTGCTTTCATTGACTGACAGTTAAAACAGCAGCATACAAGAAAACAGGGAGCTATCTGACAAAATCGAAATGTATATAACACCCAAGCCTGTTTCAGATTAAGGGCTGGTTCATTCTGCGATGAGGTCGATTTACGATGTACCGCTTTAATATGTCAAAAACCTCATTAAAACCCCATAAAAAAGTGAATGTTGGCAACTTGGATATGAATGTATAGGCAGTAGGGATGTTAAGATTCACCGATTCGCATCGGTGCACCGGCATAAAGGTTCAAGATGCGAGTGCACCGGTTGAAAGAGTGCACCTCGGCTACAGTTTGGGTTGAACTCGCGATGCATCGATTGTAGCGTCTTTGCATCGGTAAAAAAACGATTCATTCATATAATATCCTCTCATCCTGTCAGCACTCAGCAGAGACGATCTTTGATCTTTGCTTCGCACTACGGAGGCCGAGAGTCTCAGTTATCAACACACATGGAAGTCGAGGAGAAAGAGAAACACTACGGAGGCCGAGAGTCTCAGTTATCAACACACATGGAAGTCGAGGAGAAGGAGAAACACTACGGAGGCCGAGAGTCTCAGTTATCAGCACACATGGAAGTCGAGGAGAAAGAGAAACACTACGGAGGCCGAGAGTCTCAGTTATCAACACACATGGAAGTCGAGGAGAAAGAGAAACACTACGGAGGCCGAGAGTCTCAGTTATCAACACACATGGAAGTCGAGGAGAAAGAGAAACACTACGGAGGCCGAGAGTCTCAGTTATCAACACACATGGAAGTCGAGGAGAAAGAGAAACACTACGGAGGCCGAGAGTCTCAGTTATCAACACACATGGAAGTCGAGGAGAAAGAGAAACACTACGGAGGCCGAGAGTCTCAGTTATCAACACACATGGAAGTCGAGGAGAAAGAGAAACACTACGGAGGCCGAGAGTCTCAGTTATCAACACACATGGAAGTCGAGGAGAAAGAGAAACACTACGGAGGCCGAGAGTCTCAGTTATCAACACACATGGAAGTCGAGGAGAAAGAGAAACACTACGGAGGCCGAGAGTCTCAGTTATCAACACACATGGAAGTCGAGGAGAAAGAGAAACACTACGGAGGCCGAGAGTCTCAGTTATCAACACACATGGAAGTCGAGGAGAAAGAGAAACACGACGGAGGCCGAGAGTCTCAGTTATCAACACACATGGAAGTCGAGGAGAAAGAGAAACACTACGGAGGCCGAGAGTCTCAGTTATCAACACACATGGAAGTCGAGGAGAAAGAGAAACACTACGGAGGCCGAGAGTCTCAGTTATCAACACACATGGAAGTCGAGGAGAAAGAGAAACACTACGGAGGCCGAGAGTCTCAGTTATCAACACACATGGAAGTCGAGGAGAAAGAGAAACACTACGGAGGCCGGGAGTCTCAGTTATCAACACACATGGAAGTCGAGGAGAAAGAGAAACACTACGGAGGCAGAGAGTCTCAGTTATCAACACACATGGAAGTCGAGGAGAAAGAGAAACACTACGGAGGCCGAGAGTCTCAGTTATCAACACACATGGAAGTCGAGGAGAAAGAGAAACACGACGGAGGCCGAGAGTCTCAGTTATCAACACACATGGAAGTCGAGGAGAAAGAGAAACACTACGGAGGCCGAGAGTCTCAGTTATCAACACACATGAAAGTCGAGGAGAAAGAGAAACACTACGGAGGCCGAGAGTCTCAGTTATCAACACACATGGAAGTCGAGGAGAAAGAGAAACACTACGGAGGCCGAGAGTCTCAGTTATCAACACACATGGAAGTCGAGGAGAAAGAGAAACACTACGGAGGCCGAGAGTCTCAGTTATCAACACACATGGAAGTCGAGGAGAAAGAGAAACACTACGGAGGCCGAGAGTCTCAGTTATCAACACACATGGAAGTCGAGGAGAAAGAGAAACACAGCGCATCGAAAAATACCTACAAATCAAACGTTTGACAACACTTCGGATTTTTCAAGAAAGACGGTCAACTTGAAAAATCGCTCGCAAATTGTAAACGATGCCGAGCCGCTTTAAAGTACACAAGTAGTACGAGGAACTTAGCGACGCACATAAAGAGGCGACATGGGGTCTGCGGCTGAAAAGAGAAACCTGAAAGTTAGACGTGAGTGAAATCACTCAGTGAGGTGTTCTGTCAGAGAGAGTGGTGTTTAGTTTACAGCAGCCTGTGACTGCCAATAATAGTTTAAATGTCTTCCTTACTGTAAGCAGTTATGAAAGAGCTGTTTGTGAAAGGTTATTTTTTTTATTGTTCATATAGAAACCAGTGCTTTCTGCTCACTGGTGAGTTAGCCTATGAATGAGTGTTAAGCACATCAGTCAGCAGCTGTATGGGCATTGCACTATGGTAGTTGTTATTTGCACATTGTTAATCATGGGCAATGCATCCTTACATTGTTTAACTGTGAGGTGTTATAACATTGTACTGTAGCCTACTCTGGAGAGTTTTAAAAGGTAAAAAAGAAACAGCATGATGGGATGTGCAGTACTAGTAGAGAGAACCAAATATGTAAAGCACTTTTTTGTTAATTTATGATTTGCTGCATATAAGGAATACAACTAAAATCCTCTGTCGTACCATATTGAATTGTATCATTATTTTGCATCGTGTTGAATCGCATCGTATCGCCCCGAATCGCATAATGTTGAATCAAATCGTATCGAACTGTATCGCAACAGGGGTGAATCGTATCGTATCGCATCGCCTGGTGTTTCAAATGTATCGTTAATGTATCGTATCGTGGCAACGTATCGAGATGCCTATCGCATCGCCTCAGTGATGGAGATGCACATCCCTAATAGGCAGATGTCCCTTGCATCTTTAAAGAGGCCCTATCATGCTTTTGGGGGTTTTCCTGTAGTGTGTTATATATGTTTTTGTCCATGTAAATGGTCTGCAAAGGCTAAAATCCCAAAGTTCACTAACCTGCTAGCTAATGCTATCATGTTTAAACGGTTGTGCTTATAAGTTGAATGCCCATTAACTTTATCTACAATTTGTTTAAAAAATATGGTGATGGTTTTTTGTTCACAACAAGCTGAAATGTGTTCAAGTGTCCAGTGGTGTTTATGGTTACAAGCTGTATAATACATTTTGCTAACAACTCTAATTTGGTTTTCTTGCTTTTGGGCTTTCAGTTAGCTGAGTTGATAAAATGACGGCGCTGCTCTCTGCTCAGAGTCTGTGTTTTCATTTCATAGATACTGTATTGGCCACAACATTTCATGCAAAAAATCCCCAAATTTGGATCAATAAAGTACTTGTTTTCTTATCTTATCTTGAAATTCAAATAAAACTACCCCTGCAAAAGATGGCAAACTTCGACTTAGTTTGGCTAACTTGCTCACGTAAGCTAACACATCTCTAAGTGGTTGACCAATCACAACAGAGCCGGCCAGCTAACCAATCAGAGCAGACTGGGCTCTGGTTTCAGACAGAGGGTGAAAAGAGGAGCTGCAGCACATGTATGTAGTAGTATGAGAAATATAAAGAGCTTTTTGAACATTAAAGCATGGAGACATGTCACAGTAGAGACACATTAAATATGAGCAGAATATGTCCTCTTTAATGTCAATATTCATGACAGTATCAGAATAGTCATTTTAATCCTCTCAGCTCACCTGAGGCTGATAGCCAATCACGTTGATGCAGCGCGGGTCCACGAAGGTGATGACACCGTCTGAGTTGTGGCGCGACAGGAACTCTGTGGGCACCGACAGGCCGTTCATGTCCATGGAGACCGGAGAGCTGGTCACCTGAGGGGGGGGAGCATCAGTTACATACATGAAGAGGAGAAATCTGCAGTACAAATACAGCTACAAGTGACATGTTTCTATAGAAAGAATATGACTAAAATAGAGAAGATCTGAAGTTCTGTTCCCGATTATAGTGACATGTCTTTAACAGATGTAGAGGCTCTGAGGACAGGGGCTGTTGGATGCTGTACAGTCAGTAACGTCCCCTGAGCAAAATGTGTAATTTTTAAGATGGAGCTACTTAAAGAGTGTGATTAATTGATTGATTAGTGACAAAATGTGTCCGCAGACAGACAGATATATTAACACTTGGCAAAGTAATGAAAGGCCTCTGTGGTAGCTCCTGCTGCATTAGATATGGTGACACCCAGACTCACAGGGTGGAATCAAACTGCTAATTTAATCATTCACAAGTGTAATAAAACTTAACTTTTGAAATCAGACTCTCAGCCAGCTATCTTTACCCTTGAAGTGTAAAACCTTTATGGAAGCTTTATTCAATATTTAGCAAGCTTGTTGAAATAATAAGAGTGTGAAAAACACTCAGCCTTCACAGGGACAGGTGAGACGTGATGATGCTGGAGGAGTGCTTCCAGGAAGTTTGATATTCTTGTAAATCATTTAAGTGTTTAGTGTTTTCACAACTGAGTCTGGCAGCATGTGAAAGAAACACAGTTATATCTCTCACAGGCTCCGCCCTCTACTGGACTCTATGGGTACTACCCCCTATGCAAGCATTCACCTACTGAGATTTCTATAGACGTAGCCGGCCTTGGGGCGGGCCTACCTGAATGCGCGCGCATCTCACCGTATAAAAGGAGGCCTCGCCTCCTGACTATCATCCCTTTCTCTTCAGCGAGCGGGCAACAACTGAAACAGAGATAAGACGTTTGAGAGAAGAAGAAAGAGTTATCATACCTCCAGGGAGTCGCCACTGTCCCCACCAACTCTGCTTCGAGTGTTTGGGGGACCAGGATATGTCCGAGGCGGTGCCATTTCACGTTCGCCGTTCCTTCCGGGTCTGGCGTCCATGGAAGTCCACCGCCCAGGGCTGTACTCTCCCTGGATGATGATCATGGCGGCGGGTGTGTGGGCTACTCACTCATTGCTAGAGATGCCCCCGCCTCACTAGGTCAGAGCGATTATTGGGCCGCAAGGCTGAATAAGTAGCTTGGTCCACGGGCCTTGCCCCAGGCCCGGTTCCCCCGGGGACCGGTGCTCAGTGGCTTCACATGATATAGGGTCGACCCTACTTCATCACAGGTCGCCGCCGCTGCCCGCCGTGTGATGTCCCTGGGATATCACGCCGCGTGGCACTTTCCAAATGGGATCGTGTTGATCTCCTGGGAGCCCCCGTGTTTACGGAAGGGCTCTTTGGATCGATCTCCTTGCTCACGGGATGAGGAGTAGTCGCAGCGTGGCTGCTTCTTGACCATCCCCAGAGGAAGAAACACTGTCCTACACTCCCCGCCCCTGCTGTAAACCCCAGTATCGGGAGCCAGCAGGTGGGCGTGTGCACGTGAGTGGAATAAACGGAGTGCTGTCAAAGCACTGTGCGGGTTCAAGAGACGCTATTGCCGGCGTGTTGTTGTCAGAAAACACACCTTGCCTGGTATAATAGCTCCGATTAATGCATTTCGCCGTTGAATGGGAAATACAGCGTTAATACGTGGGCGCGCGGCCCTCGTGAGAGTGGCCGCAGTGCGTTCAGGGACCTCCGCAGGAGAACGGTGGTTTAAGTTTGTAAACTCTAGTGATGTGTGTGTGTGGGGAAATTGCATTCAGTAAAAACGATTGCATTTATCCCAGAGTAAGAGTTATTTCTCTCCACAATTCCACTTTTCCCCATAATGTCCGTTTCAAAGAGATGGCATTGTGACGGCGCGCGCGCGGCCCCCCTCCCCGAGGGCGGGCCGCGGTGCGTTCAAAGACCTCCATAGAGAGAAGAGTCACCGCAGCGCGCGCTTCTCCACAGACTTTCCTGCAGACGAGGGAGCGGGTCCCCATAGACATGGCTGGGTCCCGGGACAGGCAATGCTTTGCACAGCACAATCGATCACACACCTAACCAAATTAGGCTTTACGATCAATTGAAAAAAGAGCACCCCCATACCTCGCCAACAGGCGTTGTAGTTGGGAGTGGTGCTCGATGAAGGCGCGCTACGCGCCACCCTGTCAGAGAGCAGAAGTGCGTCCCTTCTCCGGGCGGTTCACAGGCTGTGACAGGGGGCGACAGTGACAGCTTTAACTGTCATGCAGACTTTGAGTCTCATGACGGCTGCTCACATTGTGGTCCCGCTGGGGTTACTGCATATGCGCCGCCTGCAGAGGTGGTTCTCCAGCCTGCGTTTGGATCCCAAGAGGCACAAACGGCGGCTGGTGACCATCCCCCCCTCAGTGGAGGGCAACCTCCGGTTTTGGGGGTCCCCGGATCACCTCCGGAGGGGGTCTCCACTGGGACGGGTGACCTCCTACATCATAGTGTTCACGGACGCATCCAGAACAGGGAGGGACCTGCCTGAAGAGGGCTATAGGTAGGCGCTGGTCTCTAACAGAAACACGACACAGCAACCTCCTAGAGCAGGGGTGCCCAACCTTTTTTGAAGGGAGAGCTACTTTTAAAGTTGCCAGTCTGCCGAGATCTATCAGTCCAAATAGAGAGGCGTAGCCATTACTGACAGCCTACTACCAGGTAAATACACACTTCTACTTGTATAAAACTGACCTTTGTACGATTAATACTTCATAAAATACTGCAGATCCTTTATCTTACCTCTTTCTAATCTACACACATACAAGTATTTAACTGAAGTTAGACAACAGTGTTGTTGATACAGAGTTGGAGTATATTCACACGTCACATACTACAGTGGGTAATGTTTTCAAGAAACATTGAACAGTGTTGTTGATACAGAGTTGGAGTGTATTCACACGTCACACTACAGTGGGTAATGTTTTCAAGAAACATTGAACAGTGCTGCCACATATGACACAGGGAAAAAAGAAAAGACTCTGAACCCTTTCTTTGCCATTATATACAAATAGTGTTGCTACAAAAGTATAAATTAGGCTTACTAATAAGACAACTCAGATCTGAAGCTACACAGGAATCTGCTGCCAAAGTGCAATAAAAAAGACTAAATTAATAGAATCAAACCCTTTTTTTGTTGTATTTTAGTAGAGTATAAAAAGAAATGCCTTTAAAATAGGATGCAAGCAACAGTAGTTTCTTAACCTGAATTGATAATAGACTATAATCAATTTAAGTTTGCATTCTTATACCATTTTGTACAATAATTATAATGAATAAGTTCAAACAAACTCAAACTTACAGCTGATTAATAACGGTATCCAACTTGAGTTTTTATGATATCAAAAACCTGTTGAAATGCTTCTGTTATTTTTACTGTCCCCAAAAGCGCGTCGGCAGCCTCCAGGAAAGCTTCTTTCACAACTTCGCCGTCTTTGAAAGACTTCATGTGTTTCGCAAGAACGTGACTGACACGATAAGATGCTCTGGTAGCAGCCTTGCTCTTGTTGTTGGGCCTGGTGAAAATGGACTGCTGTGCATTTAGCTGTCCTTTTAGGCCCCTCCCCTTTTGGGAGCGTAGGGCAGAATTAGGAGGGAATTCCGTCTCGTAGCGTTTGTGCACTGTTTTGAAATGCCGCTCCTAAATGACCCTTCTTCGATAAAGCCACGCTCGCATTGCAGATGAGACAGATGGACTTTGAATTGGAATAGATAGAAAAATAATCATCCTCCCACTCGGAGTGAAAATTATATATTTTGGGCTTTTTTGCTTCTCCCATAATTGCGGTCTTGTGTGTGTGCGGACTGTCACTCCTATTGAGAGTTGACACGGACAACGTCAGCGAAATAGTGCCCACTGCCCACCAGCCACGCCCCCACACATGGGGTCACGCCGGCCAATCACAAAGCTTTGGTGCGTTCAAGTGCATTATTCTGGCACGGGAAGATTATGTTATAGGACATTAACGATAAAACAGAATATTGTTGTTCTATTTTTAGACACATCTCGCGATCGACTGGGAATCTCCCCGACTGATTGGGCACCCCTGTCCTAGAGCTACGGGCGGTAGTGTTAGTCCTCCAGCATTTCATGCCCCTAATTCAAGGGAGACATGTATTGGTCAGGAGCGACAACAGCACCACAGTGGCTTATATCAACAGGCAAGGCGGAGTCCGCTCCGCCACCTTGTTGACCACAGCGGAGAGGCTGTGGTTATGGGCTTCAGAGGTGGTGTTATCTCTGAGAGCCTTCCATATCCCAGGACTGGAGAACAGGGGGGCCGACCTCATGTCGAGGGGTGGCCCCCTGCCAGGCGAATGGACGCTTCACAGCAGATCTGGGCCCAGTTCGGGAGAGCGGAAGTGGATCTGTTCGCCAGCCGGCGCAACAACCACTGTGCCCTGTGGTTGTCCATGGCCCTGAGCGACGACCCGCCCTTGGGGGTGGACGCGTTTGCACACGGGCCATGGCCAAGGAAGCTGCTATACGCCTTTCCACCGCTGCATCTCATTCTCCCTCTCCTGGGGAGAGTGAGGCGAGAACGTCTGTCAGTCATCCTAGTGGCTCCGGACCGCGTCGGGGCGCCGTGGTACTCAGAGATGACACAGGTGAAGGTGGGCCAGCCCTGGGCGGTTCCCCAGTTCTGGGGGGCGATGTCTCAAGAGGTAGGTGCAATCGGGGCGTTACCCACTCTCGACCAACCTCTCCAGGCTTGGCTCCTGAGAGAGACAGGCTGAGGCAGGGTGGATTGTCTGATAGTGTTATTCAGTCTATCCAGGCAGCTAGAGCTGGATCCACCACAGCCTGTTACAGGCCGAAGTGGCTGGGATTCCAGCGATGGTGTGAGGAGCGGAAAATGGAGCCCCTATATTGTGAGTTGGGCTCTATTTTGTCCTTTTCACAGTTATTGGTGGACAGAGGACTTGCGCATTCCACAGTGAAAGTGTATGCAGCACCCATCTCGTCCTGCCATGAGGGATTTGGCGGCAGGTCAGCCTTTAGTCAACCACTGATGTCGTGGTTTTTACAGGGGGTCAGGAGGCTGCGCCCAGTAGCGCACGCCTCCACCCCGCAGTGGGACCTGGTGCTCGAGGCTCTGGTCTCAGAACCATTTGAGCCTCTGGAGCTCTCCTCCCTGAAAGCACTGTCGTGGAGGACAGCTTTGCTTCTTGCCTTAACGTCAGCCAAAAGAGTGTCCGAGTTAACCGCTCTGTCGGTGCACCCGAGCTGTTTACTGATTCGGGGTGACCGGAGCGGCGCGACACTCAGACCGAACCCCTCCTTTGTGCCCAAAAGCCTAAGGAGTGCGTTCAGGTCGAGAGCTATTCAGTTAGGGGGTTTTAGTCTTCTCCCCCCCCCCATGGTGGTGCCAGGGAAGCTAAATTGCACCTCCTCTGCCCGGTGCGTGCACTAGCATGTTATGTGGAGCGCACGGCTGCCCTTAGACGCACCGAACAGCTGTTTTGCACATGCCTACGGACAGGCGAGGAGAGCCTGCCCCACGGGGATTTGTGCGCACTCCACACGGGCTGTAGCTGTGTCAACAGCCTTATTCAACGGTGTGAGTGTGGAGGATGTATGCACAGCGGCGTCTTGGTCAACACCAGGCCCCTTCATAAGGTTTTATCTCTTGGACATTTCTGGCTCTTTCTCCTCGTCTGTGCTTGCTGGGGCAACACAGGACTGGTGAGGAGGGGTGGGGTCTGTGGGTCAGTAGGCGTCTGACCCCTTCCCCGGACGTAATGCGCTGTCGCCTTTTCCCGGGCCCTCTGGGGGGTCCCGGGATGGGCGAGGTGCGCGCTGGCCCATTACGGGGCGGAAGAACTACCCCGGGGCGGAGGGGCTACCCCCCACAATTTAGTCCGCACCCACTCTGCACGGGGTCAGTGTTTGAGTGTGGGGCATGGGCACTGGCACTCTCCCTGTGATCCTTAGGGACTCAGGGAGGTAGGTGCACAGTGAGCCCATACAGGGCTGGGGGTTCTCCCCATCTGCCTATGGGCGGAGGGGGCCCAGCACTGTTTTGTGAGCACACTTTCTGCGAGGAAAGCGCAGCAGAGTGTGCTCTGTCAGCCGCAGCCCAGACTTCTCCACGGTCACAACCGGGTTAAGGGAGAATGTGGGGCAGCAGTGAGGTAAGCGCAGCAGAGTGTGCTCTGTCAGCCCAGACTTCTCCACGGTCACAACCGGGTTAAGGGAGAATGTGGGGCAGCAGTGATGTAAGCGCAGCAGAGTGTGCTCTGTCAGCCCAGACTTCTCCACGGTCACAACCGGGTTAAGGGAGAATGTGGGGCAGCAGTGAGGTAAGCGCAGCAGAGTGTGCTCTGTCAGCCCAGACTTCTCCACGGTCACAACCAGGTTAAGGGAGAATGTGGGGCAGCAGCTGCTGACCAGAAAAGCCGGTCAGGGGCAGTAGGGTGGAATGCAATTGTTGGACGACAGTGTGCGTATACATCAGGGCTCCACCCACTGTACCCATAGAGTCCAGTAGAGGGCGGAGCCTGTGAGTGATATAACGCCGGGTTATGTATTGTAACCCTTGTTATATTAACACAGGCGGAGCCCTCTACGCAGGGCACTGTCTGTCCTATACCGCTCGCTGAAGAGAGGTGTAGGATGATAGTCAGGAGGCGAGGTCTCCTTTTATTTGGTGAGATGGACGCGCATTCAGGTAGGCCCGCCCCAAGGCCGGCTACGTCTATAGAAATCTCAGTAGGAGAATGCTTGCATAGGGGGTAGTACCCATAGAGTCCAGTAGAGGGCTCCGCCTGTGTTAATATAGCAAGGGTTAAAATACGTAACCCGGCGTAATAAAACAACAACAGAAGTATCTCCATAATGAGTCCAGCATGGAAAACATCTTTTGGCAAACTGTTGTTGTGGGACAAAAAAGTTGGCCCTGCTTAATTTGGGATATTTGTTTTTATTTATTAGCCTTTGTTATATAGCTGGCATGACAGGGAATGAGTAGAAGGAGACAGAAGACGCGCACGCGCACGCACACACACACACACACACACACACACACACACACACACACACACACACACACACACACACACACACACACACACACACACACACACACACACACACACACACACACACACACACACACACACACACACACACACACACACACACACACACACACACACACACACACACACACACACACACACACACACACACACACACACACACACACACACACACACACACACACACACACACACACACACACACACACACACACACACACACACACACACACACACACACACACACACACACACCTGCAGTCGTCCGATGGCCACTAGGCAGTATTTTCCAGTTGCACCTGCCTCTGTGTCTTCTTCTGGGATCGTCATACCTGAGGAACAAACGGAAAGAGAGAGAGGACGGTGTGAAACAGAGGCAGAAGTTCTTCATAACATTGATTGGTTTGGCAGTAGCTCAGTCTGTAGGACTGGGGTGGAAAGGTTGCTTGAGCGGTGCCAGACCGCAGGTGCTGCCTGCTGCCTGAAACCAGCAGCCTCTTTTCATTGACACCTCTCCATAACAACAGTGCATGTGAGTATTTAGCCCTAATGTGTATAGGTGTGCATGTGTGTAGTTTACTGTGTACAATAAAAGAGTTGAAATACTAAAAGTTCTCCTTGGGGATCAATAAAAAGTCTTCTTCTTCTGAGGTCTATCAAGCTCTTTCTCAGTGTGCTCCTTGATCCTGGCAGCAGGGAGTTCACCTCCAGGCTGACTCAGTGATTTACAAGTCATGTCTTCCACACTGACAGATACATTTCAGACACAATACAAGAGCATTATAACTGCTACAATGTTTCTGATGTTTTCTAACTAAAGTGTTTTAGTTTAGTTCAAACATCCAGCCAGTGCAGAGTGGGTTCTTTGTTTTGTTTGTTTGTATGCACATGTAGGCCTACTCACTATACACTTCTGTATTCTCTAGCAAGTTAAAGGCACAGCCTCAAATTATTATCTCAATAGGTCTTAGTACTATATATGGTCTCACCCTCGACCATGTCAGTTGCTCTTTTTTTTTCTAGTAGAGATGCAAGGTTTTATGTGGTTGATCTTGGGCATTATTTGATGTGTGAATTATATTAAATCGCATTTGGATAGTGCAGGACTTGTGAAGATTTGTGAAATATTTCATCATGAACGTCCACACTTACTACATTTTAATGGATTATTGTGGGCTAAAATGAAACGAATATGATTATTTTGTAATGTTCTCTGTGTTTTCCACTTCCCCCTGCCGGTCTGGCAGCACTCTTCTTCTCTATCACAGCACTGAGTCACTAACAGAAACAAATGGAGTTGGTGTAAGTGAAAAATGATGTATGCACCAGGAGGTGACAGACAAAGGAAAGTAAATGCTAAGTTTTAACATGGGAGGAAATGTTATATCTCCCTTTCTTGTTATTAAACAAAGCAGCGAATAGAACGATGTGGGAGCAGCTTTGTTTTGAGACAGCACTGACCTTTTCTCAAATATCATACCAGCTTTCCCTTAATGACATTATTTCTGAGGGTAGGTTCATGACAGGCGGAAAATGAAACTATACAAGCGACTAACCAAAATATTGTTTGTGAGGACAGACGCTTCCCTCTGTGACACCAGGCTGAACCAGGACATTAAGCCGAGGAAACAAAGACTCTTCTCTTTTGTCCTTTTCGTCTTGGCTCTTCTTCTTTCCTAGTCCTGCTCGGCTATGGCCAACTTCGCTCAAATCTTTAGGACCTTATTGTTTGCTACAGGCCATGGCTAGGGACTGATAAACCCCAAAGACCCACTCAACACTTCAAGCCCCCAGTGGGTTGAAGTTGAAGCAAAACTTTCTAATGACCAAACTGTGGTCCTGCAACTTCCGTATGATTTCGTGACGTCATTGGGCCCCGTGCCCCCTCTCAACAGAAGAAGTCCCCTGGCCCAGGGCAGTCCTTACCTGGGGACTCGATCTTAGTTTTTGTGTTGAATGTTTCCTGTTTTATTTTTGAACTGTATTTTCTCTTTGTGTCTGTTTCACTTCCTATCTTTGTGTTTTCCCAGCCTTTGTAATTGGCCTGATTGTTTCCAGCTGTGTGATGTCCTTGCTGTCCTTGTGTCTTTACCTGCCCTCTCCAGCCGTGTCTTCTTAATGTAATTCGTCCCGTCCCTACATATGCCTGTCTGATTAAGTGTTCTTTGTCAGTCTGACTTTGTCCAACATCCTGCCAAAACCCTCACACCTGGGAAAAAGTATTTTGCCTTTGTACACCGTAGGAGCCAAAATGCCTATCAGGCCTGTGTTTATTGTTTTTGTAATTAGGGATTTTGTGTACACAGCACACAGTTATAGTAATTGTCGCCTGGTCTTATTGGTATTTTGGGCAATTGTTGTAGGTAGGGGTTCTTGGAAAGACAAAGAAAGTAAGCAAGGCTCTGTTATTTTCAGTTGACCGTAAGCTTTTGTTTTAGAATCTGTTTTGTTTTATTTCTTTATTAACATCCTGAAAGCAAAACTTCAGCACATACTTTTGTTTGCAACGAGTCATGAGCCAGACTTAGCCTGTTAGTTTATAGAAGGTTTGTTGCTACATACACTGAACTAAGAACTCTAAGAGCTAATTCAATTCCTTTTGTGTTTGCATTTCAGTCTCAGCGATTACTTCCCTGAAAAAATAATAGATTATGTTAAATTCGGTTCTATTTGAAGTTTCATTTTAAAAAGGCAAAGTAGATGCATGAATTCTACAACAAATATAAAATAAATTGATCATTCAATGTTTATTGCTAGACGACAGCTTTATGTGAATGTGATTGATAAGATATTTATACCACATTTAGGTATACATGTATATGAGTAATGGGTCCAACTCGGTTTTGGCAGATGCCTAAAATAAAATAACTTCATGGAGTATAGGCTGAAAAGAATGTGATTGAATCCACATCATACAGGCTTATCCATGACCTTTGGTAACATATACTGTAATGCCAGATAAACCCAGGACCATACACATCCAGAGGCCCAGGGACAGCCTATGGAAACACAGAACGCTCTGTAATCACGTCCACATTGACCTGGGTGCTGTTTAATCTGCGCTTATCACGGAGCGGACGTTTTAATTTGCTGGAATTCCTTCCACTTACCGAGGACAGTTTACAATAAAGTTGGAAGACATTAGCCTCCACATGAAACAGAACCCTGAGTCTGTCTTGCTTCGTGACTGCATTCCTCTCCTCAGTCAATTTGCAACTAATCTGAAGCGAGCGTGTTCTTCATACATCTGCCCGTTATGAGTGCGTGTGTCTCCTCATCCCTGCCTGCCAGAGCTATTGTGCCCAGAACATTCCGATGATTATTTTTAGTGCAAGGATGTAAACCATGTGTCAATGATTTCAAAACAGATATGGTGCGTGTGTGTGTTTGTGTGTGTTAAACCAAGAAATATTCCATGTCACATCAAAGTTCTAAGAGGCCATTGAGTTGTGTGGTACTTGAACTTGTTGAGTTGCATTACCCCATCCTCACACACCAAGGGGGGATTCCATTCTGTCTCTGTAAACACTGCATGTGTGAGTGTGTGTGTGTGTGTGTGTGTATGTGTGTGTGTGTGTGTGTGTGTGTGTGGAAGTCAGAGAGGGCTACTGGATACAGTTAAGGAATGGAATGGATGATGGTATGACGCTGAGGCTGCCTGATATAAGAACTTAGGCAGTCATGGATTTAGGGAGTAATGGATTACATTTAACGGGATACCGTGGTTATTATTAAGGTAGACACACTGCCTAGATTACCTTTTTTTGGTTTTCGTTTAGGCTACTTTCATTATTTTTATTTTAAATATTCTTTTTTGAAATGCAGTAGGTGGACAACTGATTTAATAAAATAAAATCTGTGTTTGCTTTTGGTTAATGCATTGAACTAAAGCATTTGTAAATCATCATAGGTCTAGCATATAATTTAAAATGACAAATGTTGGATACTAAATATCTTGGTTCCTTGTTTTAAGGTAACATTGTTGTGTTGCCTTTCAGAATCAGAAAGTGCTCGGGTTACATTACTTTATTCTGATTAGGTAACTGATACGTTTTTTTTTTTTACATGTAACTAGTAATTGTAATGGGATACAGATTTGAAGTAATCCTCCCAGCACTAATTATGGGACACAATAAACTACTAATATACATATTGACTGGTGCTGTGCGATTGACAAGTATATCACAAAATGTAGCTTTTTTTTTTTTTTTTAGATAGACTAGTAATTATAAAGGGATAGATTTTTCCCAACCCGTCCCCTTGTGTGTTATGAAGGTATTTCTGCATGTAACCGGTCTGCAGAGTCAAAAACCCTCAAAGTACACCCTGTAGCGAATAAAACTCTAACACAGAAAAGACCTGTCTGTGCTGCCCCAGAACGCCTCGTTGGACATTTCTCTTTTTCCATTGTTTGCTTCCTGGGTTCTGTGACGTGTGAACACCCAGATCAAAAACAAATGACCGGTCATTTGTTGTTGCGGAGGAGCACCTCACACACCAGGATCCCTTGGCTAACTAACAGGGAGTCCCCATTGACTTGCATAGAGCTCCCTGAACGCTGGTAATAGACGAGTTGGGATGGCGGAGAAATGCTCTCCGCAGACCCATGCTCACAGCGTAATAAACCTTTTTCTTACTCAATATCAAGCCACACTTATTGTTTTTACTTCGGCTGTGAGTGTTTGTGTGCTCAGGATGAGTTTTGCTTGTTCTCGCTGTATCGCCGACCCGGAAACCTGTCCGCTCCTCGCAGCAACGAGCCTCGCAACGTCCCGACCAATCAGAGCACACTTGGCTCACAGGGAGGGGGGGGGGGGCAGGAGCTCCAACAAGCCGTGTAGGACAGAGAGTGAATACACATACTATACAGAGATGCTGTATGAGAAACCAATGTGAGTTTGGAAAATTGCACAATTTAAATCTATTCTAGTAGACCTCAACAATGGAAATAAGATCAGTAGAAATGGCCATGACATGGGACCTTTAATAAAAAAATGTAATTAAAGTATATGTGTAATGCTAGTACAATGCTTTGGGACCTCAGCAAAGGATGAACCCACATATAAAGTCAACATAAACTGTGTGTGCTCGTATTAAAGGAATATTTCAGAATCTGACTGTTAATGCACACAATACTTGCTAGTCGGACCAGTTTATTGGTAGTTTCAATATTTTCATGGGATTTTCTGCCAAAAAAAATTAACTATCACTATCCTAAATGACGGCTTAGATTTGTGTGTTGATCAGAAAAAACATGTGTCTAAGTGCGTTTAGTCCCATGAAGTCACTTCACTTGGTATATTCAACCCTAAAACAGCGAGGAATGTAAATATTTTTATGTTTTACAAAATATGTATTTATTGTCCATGGCGTCACATGGTTTGAGATTCTTTAGTTTTGTATCTGCAGGTCAGTAAGACGGGCCGCTAAAATTGTTGGCCTGGGTTCAGGAGAGCTTGGAGAAATATCTTTGGAAGGTCTTTTTCACGGTAAAACAGATGTGTACTCTGGCTGACTTCGGCTGCTGCTCTTCAGAAACTACAAACCGTTCAAAGCCACATCTCCATCCTCCATGGGGAGTCTGCCTCATACTCCAAAGATAGATTATTGACCGGGTATTGTCAGTACTAATCACAGTGTGTGGATGGGATCACAATATGTGTCGGGAAGAGCAGCGACTTCAGCCATACCTCCACAACAAATGTGAGGAATGCTCCCCTGCATATGCATTTTTAGAACCTATTTAAGGCAGCACAAATGCAAACAGCTCAATCTGAAGAGGTTTCATCAGAGGAAGAGGAACACCTGGAGTTCCCGGGATGTTCAGGCGTGTTGTTACAGCAAACATGGGGAAATCTATCAGCCTGCAAAAACACTGCAGTAGTCAAATTTAGACACAAATATGTAATGTTTGCTTTGCGCTGTAAGTGAGCAGGCTTTCCAGAAAGCTGCTCTGTATCCTGCTGCTGCACCCTCACACCCTGGATGAGACACACAGGCCACACAGTGTGTTGTGGCTCTGCGGTTGAATCCGGGTTCTGATCCAGAGCTGTGCACGGCACACAGCTGCTTCAGGTTAAGAAGGGATAGAGACAAGAGCCTCCAGTTCAGTGTGTGTGTGTGTCTGTGTGTGTTTACCTGCAGGGGGCCAGGCTTTGATGTAGCCAGTGCAATGCACCACAGAGTACTGAGCCTCTCCTTCTTTTGAGGGTCCAAGGCCATTCCTGTCCATCAAACACAAACAGAGACATAACAACATGTTTAGTTCTCAGAAACAGTTAAGAAACGTGTAGATGCGCCAACCCTGCATGCATCCTGTTGCAGTTGCTCCTAGATGTGTTACTATTACTATTTACAAATGTTGGCTCTTTATTTCGTCTTACTTCCAATAGTAGCTACAAGTAGTAACTTCTAAAGCTGTGCTCCCTCTAAACGTTCTTGTAGAGAGAGATTTTGTTTGCTTTTTCCAAAGTAAATTACCGCTGATATTCATTCAAGCTCTGTTTACACCTCTGACAGCTGATTGAGTTAAAGTCGGTTAGCATGGCTGAACAACAGCTCTCCCACTGATATCTGGAGACGGACCCAGAGGATGCTGGGTAAACCAAAGAGACGAAGAAGGAGAGCTGGCTCCAGATTTATGGAGAAAATTAGATATAAGACATGTCTCCCCCTCGCACCATGGGCAACCTAAGAGCACTGGCTAGGAGTCAGACGGAATATCACCATGAGCCTGAGTCTTCATCATGAGCCTGAGTCTTCATCATGTCTTCATCGTGAGCCTGAGTCTTCATCATGTCTTCATCATGAGCCTGAGTCTTCATCATGTCTTCATCATCAGCCTGAGTCTTCATCATGTCTTCATCATGAGCCTGAGTCTTCATCATGAGCCTGAGTCTTCATCATGTCTTCATCATGAGCCTGAGTCTTCATCATGTCTTCATCATGAGCCTGAGTCTTCATCATGTCTTCATCATGAGCCTGAGTCTTCATCATGAGCCTGAGTCTTCATCATGTCTTCATCATGAGCCTGAGTCTTCATCATGTCTTCACCATGAGCCTGAGTCTTCATCATGTCTCCACCATGAGCCTGAGTCTTCATCATGTCTTCATCATGAGCCTGAGTCTTCATCATGTCTTCACCATGAGCCTGAGTCTTCATCATGAGCCTGAGTCTTCATCATGTCTTCATCATGAGCCTGAATCTTCATCATGTCTTCACCATGAGCCTGAGTCTTCATCATGTCTTCATCATGAGCCTGAGTCTTCATCATGTCTTCATCATGAGCCTGAGTCTTCATCATGTCTTCATCATGAGCCTGAGTCTTCATCATGTCTTCATCATGAGCCTGAGTCTTCATCATGAGCCTGAGTCTTCATCATGTCTTCATCATGAGCCTGAGTCTTCATCATGTCTTCACCATGAGCCTGAGTCTTCATCATGTCTCCACCATGAGCCTGAGTCTTTATCATGTCTTCATCATGAGCCTGAGTCTTCATCATGTCTTCACCATGAGCCTGAGTCTTCATCATGAGCCTGAGTCTTCATCATGTCTTCATCATGAGCCTGAATCTTCATCATGTCTTCACCATGAGCCTGAGTCTTCATCATGAGCCTGAGTCTTCATCATGTCTTCATCATGAGCCTGAGTCTTCATCATGTCTTCACCATGAGCCTGAGTCTTCATCATGAGCCTGAGTCTTCATCATGTCTTCATCATGAGCCTGAGTCTTCATCATGTCTTCACCATGAGCCTTCATCATGTCTTCACCATGAGCCTGAGTCTTCATCATGAGCCTGAGTCTTCATCATGTCTTCATCATGAGCCTGAGTCTTCATCATGTCTTCATCATGAGCCTGAGTCTTCATCATGAGCCTGAGTCTTCATCATGTCTTCACCATGAGCCTGAGTCTTCATCATGTCTTCATCATGAGCTTGAGTCTTCATCATGTCTTCACCATGAGCCTGAGTCTTCATCATGTCTTCACCATGAGCCTGAGTCTTCATCATGTCTTCACCATGAGCCTGAGTCTTCATCATGTCTTCACCATGAGCCTGAGTCTTCATCATGTCTTCACCATGAGCCTGAGTCTTCATCATGTCTTCACCATGAGCCTGAGACTTCATCATGTCTTCATCATGAGCCTGAGTCTTCATCATGTCTTCATCATGAGCCTGAGTCTTCATCATGTCTTCACCATGAGCCTGAGTCTTCATCATGTCTTCATCATGAGCCTGAGTCTTCATCATGAGCCTGAGTCTTCATCATGAGCCTGAGTCTTCATCATGTCTTCACCATGAGCCTGAGTCTTCATCATGTCTTCATCATGAGCCTGAGTCTTCATCATGTCTTCATCATGAGCCTGAGTCTTAATCATGTCTTCACCATGAGCCTGAGTCTTCATCATGAGCCTGAGTCTTCATCATGTCTTCATCATGAGCCTGAGTCTTCATCATGTCTTCATCATGAGCCTGAGTCTTCATCATGTCTTCACCATGAGCCTGAGTCTTCATCATGAGCCTGAGTCTTCATCATGTCTTCATCATGAGCCTGAGTCTTCATCATGTCTTCACCATGAGCCTGAGTCTTCATCATGTCTTCACCATGAGCCTGAGTCTTCATCATGAGCCTGAGTCTTCATCATGTCTTCATCATGAGCCTGAGTCTTCATCATGTCTTCACCATGAGCCTGAGTCTTCATCATGAGCCTGAGTCTTCATCATGAGCCTGAGTCTTCATCATGTCTTCATCATGAGCCTGAGTCTTCATCATGTCTTCACCATGAGCCTGAGTCTTCATCATGTCTTCATCATGAGCCTGAGTCTTCATCATGAGCCTGAGTCTTCATCATGAGCCTGAGTCTTCATCATGTCTTCATTATGAGCCTGAGTCTTCATCATGAGCCTGAGTCTTCATCACGAACCTGAGTCTTCATCATGAGCCTGAGTCTTCATCATGAGCCTGAGTCTTCATCATGTCTTCATTATGAGCCTGAGTCTTCATCATGAGCCTGAGTCTTCATCATGAGCCTGAGTCTTCATCATGAGCCTGAGTCTTCATCATGTCTTCATTATGATATAATATTTATTTATTTTATTCTAAATGGTGCAACTGTCACAACACTTAATCTCTAGATAGATAAATAAAGCATGTTGATTCAAAAGCAATACATTGTCTCTAAGACTCATCTCTCTCTTCAAGTACCAGCTTTTACAATACCAACAGCTTTGCATTTATATAAAGTGTGATGCGTCACTACTAGCTGTTCTAGTACAGAATAAAGTGTCAATGAAACTAGTAGTGTCGAAAGAAAAATGAACTGCAACATTATTATTGCATTTTATGACAATATCACAATTACATTCTCAAGATATTATAGTGGATAACCACCATGGTAATAGAAGCGGTTCCTGTACCTGTATCTCTTCCTCATGTTAGATAGTCGGTTTAGGGAGATGTGATCCAGTGGAGCACTACCGCACCTGCACACAGAGACACATGTTTAAGTGACATTCCAGTGGAAAACAATACCAGCAAACGGCTGCTAAGCACATTATGAGGCACACACATACAACTGCTTGACAATAAATAAGAACAATGTACTGACACCTCAAATGATGCCCTCTTTACTGAAGATTAAAACATTTTGTTACTTGAAGTCCATTCTCACAAACTATCTTGCACTGTTCCACTGAGAGCTTGTTTATTAGGTAGTAGACCTGTTGTAGACAACTGTCTTGTGATACTCTTTATTTTTAAAAGTCAAATTCACCTAATTTCACATAGATTCAGTCTGAATTATGCTATTTTGGGGACGATGGGTTCCCCATACCCCATACATGTTCCACTTCACAATGTCTTTGAGCAGAGCTGTCAACTGTGGGCTGAAGGAGGGAAAGAAAGAAAAAAGAAGGAAAAAAGAAAAAAGGAGGAAAGGAATGAAGGAAGAAATAGCAGAAGAAACACTGCTTTCTTCATCCTACTTCCTTCCATTGTTTAAGAGGAGGGAGGAAAGAAAGAAAGGAAGAAGAATTAAAGGAACGCATGGAGAAAGAAAGAAGGCAAGGAAGATTAGAGAAAGGAAGGAAGGGGGAAATGGGAAAGAAAGAGAAATAAGAAAGGAAAGGAGGGAAGAATTAAAGGAAAGAATGGAGCAAACATGGAGGGTTACCCCTAGTTTCCACCGGGTCCGTCTGCGGTGCGTCCGCAAGGATCGCCGCCACTCTAGTCAATGGGTGCTATTCCACCAGACGCGCCGCGTTACGGCTCAGAAGGATCCCAGAAGCGTCTCGCCGCTGGGCTCCGCTCGAAATAGGATTGAAGTCTATTTTTCGACGCGACGCAGCCGTAAGGTAATGTCGGGCAGGCAGGAAGTGGAACGTTCAGAGCATATATAGCATATATACACACACAAACTCATTTTGCAGACCCTATCCCTCCGTAGTCTTTCAAGTAGGAGGAGAAATGCCAGCGTTCTCCTCCGGTTTACAGGCACTGTGTAAATTAGAATAATGATGATGATTTTACCACTAAAATACAGCAACACATCTTTGATTCATGTCGTTTATAACTGGGATATTACAATTATTATTAACTTTGTCTGTACAAAGTAGTCTGTCCAGGAAATATGCTCAAATCAACTGAAACTGCGAGCCGGCAGGCAAGACGCTCTGCTTCTGAAACGTGCCCGGTAGGGTATGACGCCGGAGGAGGCCGGACCAAAACCGCGGCGCAGCAGTTACGCGACGCAGACGGACCCGGTGGAAACTAGGGGTAAGAAGGAAAGGAAGGTGAGAAGGCAGGAAGTGAGTGCTTCCAGTTGGACTTCCTCTGGGCCACGGTTCACAGTCTGAGCCGTTTTCTGTTTTCTCTGTCTCGTGGCTGAGCGTTACATAAGCCAACCTGGATCTAATCATGGCTTCCCTGAAACCCTGTCTTCCTCAGACATGTTTACACTACGTGTCACAGAAGTGGTTGCGTTTCGGTTTGCTTGCAGTCTTGTTCAAAGCGTCCCAGCAGCATGTTGTTTAAATTATGCAAAGCCTGAAATAGCAACAGAACATAAGAACATTGCAGTCCAACACAATCCTCACAACATGACACAGTGTGGCTCCGCAGGCCGAGACCTCTGAGAAGGATCCGGACCAAAGAAGGCTAAAGCCACGTGTCATAGAGACAATGGAAAAGGTGTGTATGTTGTCCATGAAGCAGTATAAAGCTTCTCTGATGTATTTCGTAGCAATGTGATGTCCAACAGACGGCAATAGTTATTAGAACAGAAAGCAGGCCTGCTAAAGTCGGTCTCAGGTTTCAGGGCTTTTTTACTGATTTCTGCCTGATCTCCGGACATTCAGAGGAGCACCACACTGAAAAAACTGAAAGGTTGACTTTAATTAAATGTATTATGTCGATAGGTTTCACATAACAGTATTAAGTTAGTTGAAAGCAATAATAATACATTTAAATAAACAATATTAGGTTCAACTTAATATTATTGCTTTCAACTAACCTAATACAGATATGTTCACATCATTTTTGGTTACTGTCCTATATACATTGGAATGATTTAAAACCTGTTGTTATTTATCCTAATAATTATAAAGGTGTGCCTTGGAAATATTTGTTTACATAAATTGTGATATAAACCGGCCCGGGGTGCAAAAGGTGTTTACTTTATTCAATTATTAATGTAAATGTGTTACATCAAGGGATAAGGCAGAATACAAATTAAATATTAATTTTCTTTTCTCCCAGCGCAGATCTGACGCCCTAGGCGACCGGCCTAGATCGCCAGTGCCAAAGGCCGGCCCTGCGGCTCCGTTAGCTCCGGCGACCACCACTGGGATAATTGGGTCCCCTTTTAACATTAGCTCCTGTTTAGCATTATGGGCGTCATAGCCATAGACAATAAAAGTCATACCCAAGGCTGAATCATAAACTAAACTGTATATATATATATATATATATATATATACATATTTCCTGGACATTTGTACTTCTACAAGAAAGTAAGTAGGCTACGTAGTTAAATGGTTTATTTTTGTGTCTGTTTAAATCGTGTTTATTGTTGTTATTTCCTATTTTGTTGTGTTGTAGACTACAGACATAATTAATAATAATTGTAATAGTCCAGTTAAAAATAACATGAATCAAAGATGGGTTGCTGTATTTTAGAGGTAAATAAAAAGCATTCATCATCATAATTATTCTATATAATTTACACACAGTGCCTGTAAACCGAAGGAGAACGCTGGCCTTTATTCTCCTACTGGAAAGACTACAGAGGAGGGATGGGGGGAGGAGAAGGAACCGGTTTTGGGGGGTGGGCCGGATGCTGTCACTGTTCCGACATTACCTTACGGCTGCGTCGCGTCAAAAATAGACTTCAATCCTATTTCGAGCGGAGCCCAGCGGCGAGACGCTTCTGGGACGCTTCTGAGCCGTAACGCGGCGCGTCTGGTGGAATAGCACCCATTGACTAGAGTGGTCGCGAGGATGGCGGACGCTGCGGCGCAGCCGCAACGCGCCCGTAACGCGCCGCAGACGGACCCAGTGGCAACTAGGGGTTAGAGTGTAAATAATTACCGGACTATGACTGGTAAAATATGTTGAATACCGGCAAAACTAAATCTCTCCTATCAAAATGTCTATGTACTTTGCCGCCACACACGGTTGCCAAGCAGCGCTTATTGTTGTTTAGGCTGGCCATGTGTCGCGAGTGTTGACAGGGGGCGGGGGAGCACGCTCATGAACTGTTAGCGCCGGAACCTCGCAACGGCTGCGGAGCGCATTTGCGCCACATTTGGGCCTAAGATGAGGTTTGAGTCTGCGTGATCTGCGTGTAGGGACGGGCAGCAGCCATATCATTGGCTAGAACTAGCTAGATCTGATGGATTTGGACATAAACACGAGTGAAGTATAACCGGATGCGAGAGAGAGAGATCAGCACCTGCAGCTCTGCCCGCTGTGAGGGACCGGTGAGCGGAGCAAAACACACCTTTAGACGTCAACTAACACATTTAGCTATGGGACTGTCGTATATATATACATTGAATTATTCAATTTGATAATATGTAATCAACTTAAAAATAAATCATAAAAATATTCATAACTCATATTCGAAGACATGAATAATTATTCGAAAACCTGAATAATTTTGAATATTCGAATATTCGATTAATCGTTCCCATCCCTAATATATATATATATATCAAGTAGAGTAACTACAACTAGCTAACATTGTAGCCTAGCAGAGTGGACAAGTTGCTGTTAGCTGACAGTGAGGCACGTACCTGTCCATCAAAGTGACCACACCCTAATTTATGCAAAAACTTTAAGACCTAATATAAATAAAAGGGTCGCGTTATAAAACAATTCACTCACAAATTCATAATCATGAAGGTGGAATCTAACTATACCCTGAATAATTTTTATTGCATCCAGCGGTAGAAACATGTTTTTTTCTGCTGTAAAGTTGGGCATTTTAACATGGGGGTCTATGGAAAATGATCCTTTCTGCAGTCATCGCCTATCGGCCAATAGATGAACTGCAGTTTGTGGCACTTCCTTATTGGCCTCCCGGCTCTGCCCCAGAGTTTGCCGCTTGGTCTGAACACAGCAGACAACAGGAGTATTTACAACAGCATATAAAAACAAAAATACTGCATGTGGGTGCACACTTACATTCTCTGTCTTACTGTTACATTAATCCCATGAATGTATGAGATTAAATTAGCTTCATCATATCTCAGTGATTAAGTGAATAATAAAGTCTCTATCGGGTCACTATCAGCCATTATTTTTAGGGAGGGGGCGGGGTTTGGAGGAACAGAGGAGACCATGATTGCGGAAGCTTTCCTCCTGCCTTCACAAACTTTACACAAGTATTTGTCAACTGAAAATGGCAAGAGGACATTCATACTCAGCGATCCAAGACTTGACTAAATCCTTACATTACATCCTCTCTCCTATAAAATCAAACTAGATCACTATGTTAGGAATGATGTGTGGTGAAGTAAACAAAGGAGTCCAATTGAGTCATTTCAGGATGGGGGGAGTGGGGGAGAGAAACTCCCTCTGGAGGGAACACAGGGATTTTAGCCTCTGCAGACCATTTACATGCACTAAAACCTACAGAACACACTACTAGGCCTGTCGCGATAATCGATAAATTGACTTATCGTACGATAAATAAAAATGGATTCGATAACTTTTCTGAGCTCGATAAATTGCCGTTTACATAAGGATGTGACCAGTAGTGATGGCAGTTTGACACTGAAGCTTCGAACGGAGCTTCAACCCTGGACTTCCTATTCCATAGAAGCAGTGCTTCGAAGCTTGCTTCAAATCACGTGACATATGACGTCCGAAGCAGCAACTGCTTCAAATCACGTGACATGTGACGTCCGAAGCAGCAACTGCTTCATTTCCTGAATGAATCACTTGACTGGTTCGCGGTCCATTCACGCGATTCAATGCACTGCCTCGTCTCGATTCTGACAGGTGATAGGTTGAAACAGTTTCAAATTTGAGTGCTTCAACACTTTATAACCGCTCTAAACAATGCGCAATGTGTGGGTTGTTGTCGTAGTTTGTTTTGTTGCTGTTGAGTTGTTGTTGTTGGTATTGCATTTGAATTGGATCATTATAGAGCAAGCCAGGAAGAAAGATAGGTCGTTCTGGCTCAGGAAACACTTCGAAATGTGGAGAAGTTCTGAACAAAAAGACAATTATCAGTAATATAAAAACAGTTCAATATTTCAAGGAATAGATAGCCCAGTGGGTAGAGCCGGCGGCCCGAATGCAGCGTGTCCTCCGCGCAGCTGGTTCAAAGCCCGGAATGGATGTATTTTAATAATTGCTTTTCAACTTTAATAACTGATAAAAGGCCATCTCCTCCCAAAAAAATGTCCAGCACTCTCTAGTCTCTTCTCAGTAACCCAATACACACAATTATCAATCTTTAATTGCAAATAGAACATGATATTCAGTCTTAGTGTGTGTGTGCATCGAATATTTTTCAAGGCAAAGATACGTTAAACCCATTGCAGCCTTGCACTTCGCCAGGAGAGGTCGCTGTAACTGAAGCTTCGAGAAATGAACCTATTTCCGACACAATTGTCCAAGTGGTTCGATGCTTCATTGAAAGCTTCATTTTGCCATCACTAGTGACCAGCATTTTAGCTAGGAGCGCTGTGGCTGCCAGGCGCGCTGTGAGGGGCGGGGCTGACACACAGCCAGGTCAGGACACTCCGCATGCACGTGCAGCAACGTAGCAGCCAAATTAATAATATAGCGACAAGCGGGAGACAACGTGTGACTTACTCGTGGGGAATTGGAGTGATGGGATGGAATTGGTTACAAAACCTAACTACACAACTCGATTCTCCGGTGTGGCAGTATTTTGGATTCAAGCCACATCAACGAGGCGAACCTATACGGACTTCAATGAGCCGGGCGGGGTGTCGCATTTGTTTAAAAAAGGTAGCGATAAAAGCAGGCAATACCACGCATTTTAAACTACACCTAAAACACAACCACCCCATTCCATTTTCCCAGCTGGTAGCAAACACGGCAGCTGGAGATGGAGAGCCCCCACCTTCTCGACAGTTTACAATCAAAGATGCATTTGCCCGACAATGCAAACATGTCTACTTGAGCAGGTCTCCCTTGAAAAAGAGATCGATGATCTCAAGGGATACACCTGGATAAATAAAGGCTTGAAATGAAATGAATGTTGGTGTTCCTTGCTCGAAAACTTTGAAAAACAGATTTGGATATGGCCTGTTGAGGCATCTGGGATAGATAGATAGAGAGAGAGCTGTGTTTTCCAGCCTGAGTCTATTTAATTTATTGTTTTGGTTGTGTGTGATTTAATTAATTTATTATAATTTAATTAATTTGTTTTATTTATTATATATCATTTATATATTTTAATATTATTTCACATTTCATTTGCAATGTTGAATGTTCAATACAAAGTTATGTTTGAAAGGATGTACTTGAATTATTATTATATATTATCATTCTCAGTGGTCTAAAATAGTCTTACACTGAACAAAAATATAAATGAACTCAAAGATCTAAAACATTTTCTAAATACACAAAATAACCATTTCTCTCAAATATTGTTCACAAATCTGAAAAGATCTGTGATAGTGAGCACTTCTCCTTTGCCGAGATAATCCATCCCACCTCACAGGTGCTGATTAGACAGCATGATTATTGCACAGGTGTGCCTTAGGCAGGCCACAATAAAAGGCCACCCTAAAATGTTCAGTTTTATCACACAGCACAATGCCACAGATGTCACAAGTTTTGAGGGAGCGTGCAATTGGCATGCTGACAGCAGGAATGTCCACCAGAGCTGTTGCCCGTGAATTGAATGTTCATTTCTCTACCATAAGCCGTCTCCAAAGGCGTTTCAGAGAATTTGGCAGTACATCCAACCGGCCTCACAACCGCAGACCACGTGTAACCACACCAGCCCAGGACCTCCACATCCAAGATCGTCTGAGACCAGCCACTCGGACAGCTGCTGCAACAATCGGTTTGCATAACCAAAGAATTTCTGCACAAACTGTCAGAAACCGTCTCAGGGAAGCTCATCTGCATGCTCGTCGTCCTCATCGGGGTCTCGACCTGACTCCGGTTCGTCGTCGTAACCGACTTGAGTGGGCAAATGCTCACATTCGATGGCGTCTGGCACGTTGGAGAGGTGTTCTCTTCACGGATGAATCCCGGTTTTCACTGTTCAGGGCAGATGGCAGACAGCGTGTGTGGCGTCGTGTGGGTGAGCGGTTTTCTGATGTCAATGTTGTGAATCGAGTGGCCCATGGTGGTGGTGGGGTTATGGTATGGGCAGGCGTATGTTATGGACGACGAACACAGGTGCATTTTATTGATGGCATTGTGAATGCACAGAGATACCGTGACGAGATCCTGAGGCCCATTGTTGTGCCATTCATCCACGACCATCACCTCATGTTGCAGCATGATAATGCACGGCCCCATGTTGCAAGGATCTGTACACAATTCCTGGAGGCTGAAAACATCCCAGTTCTTGCATGGCCAGCATACTCACCGGACATGTCACCCATTGAGCATGTTTGGGATGCTCTGGATCGGCGTATACGACAGCGTGTTCCAGTTCCTGCCAATATCCAGCAACTTGGTGGACCAACATTCCACAGGCCACAATCAACAACCTGATCAACTCTATGCCAAGGAGATGTGTTGCACTGCGTGAGGCAAATGGTGGTCACACCAGATACTGACTGGTTTTCGGACCCCCCCAGACCCCCCCAATAAAGCAAAACTGCACGTTTCAGAGTGGCCTTTTATTGTGGCCAGCCTAAGGCACACCTGTGCAATAATCATGCTGTCTAATCAGCATCTTGATATGCCACACCTGTGAGGTGGGATGGATTATCTCGGCAAAGGAGAAGTGCTCACTATCACAGATTTTTTCAGATTTGTGAACAATATATGAGAGAAATGGTTATTTTGTGTATATAGAAAATGTTTTAGATCTTTGAGTTCATCTCATGAAAAATGGGAGCAAAAACAAAAGTGTTGCATTTATATTTTTGTTCAGTGTACAACAGTCCCGACAATATTATCGTATATCGCAATAATTTCCAGGAAAATGTATCGTCGAACAAAATGTATTATCGTGACAGGCCTACACACTACAGCAGAGGGAGAACCCCAAAATGCATATTAGGGCCTCTTTAAAGGTGTATATGTGAGCTTGTGTCAGCACTCAGCCAGACATCATTTGTGACACCAATGTACATACCGATGTGTTGGATATTTTAAAGATCACATTTAAGTACTAGATCTCACTTTCTATAAGCTGATATCAGGTATTAATGACTGGGCCAAAAAAACGTGGAAATATTCCAACATTTTTAATATTCAAATCATAAAATATGTTGTATTATAATCTTGATTTTAAACTCATTACTCTAGCCTACTTTTTTGCCCCTGCTAGAATCGTACTTCTTCCCTGCCTCTGACTCATCCTGATAGGTCTGTACAGAATATGATTAATAGTGGGAATAATAGCCTGAACACCACAATCAATCACACATGAAACCCTTTTGTGAGAGCGTCTGCGGGGATAATTAGAAACAGCTCAGCAGGACTCTTCAATGTTCTGTGTAGGCAGCAGCTAAAAGAAACAAAACTGCCATTCAAATCTTTGTAAAGGTCTAATGGCTGTCACTGTGTGAGCTGCACACGGTGATATTCTATTAATGTTCACGTTCACACAGTCAGTTGATTTTTGCCGGCCGTCTTTCCTGCAACGGCAGTTTTTCTGTATTTCCTTTCTCCTGTAAAATGACTTGATCGCTTTAAACTCCGCACACTGAGCTCTGATTGGTCAGCAGGCAGTGCTTTCACTGAGTTGATCTCTTATCCTGGAACCCAACCTGCTCGGGAGCAGGTTGGGTTCTTGGGTTAAACTTGATTCTGATTTAGATTTATCCAAAGCAACTTCCATACATTCAGTACTGTGGGCTGTCCCCAGAGGAGCAACTTGGGGTGAAGTGTCTTGCCACTTCTCACAACGACATGCTGACTGACAGCAGTGGGACTAGAACTTGCTCTTCCCTGATCCGAAGGCGAGTGCACTATCCCACTGAGTCACAGCCATCACTAGATGACAAGATAGGCGCTTCAGTTTTCCTTTAAGATCTACTTTGGCTTAGGAAACACTCATTTACGAAAGGAAAACAACCAATTGTGAAAGAGAAATGTGTATCATGTAAGTTACGGTGCTTATTAAGTAGGGATGCACGATATTGGTTTTTTGAAACCGATACCGATAACTTCCTGCTTCTCAAGACCGATAACCGATAATAATATAATATATATATATATATTACATGTACCTGTAGTTTTTGCACACCTGGTGGTAAAAAAAAGACTAGTACTGAGCAAATGACATGAGCATTACTACTATGAACAAAACAAAGCCAAGAACAGTTTTGACTCTCGTCAAGCGCCATCATTTCTATGATGAAGTTAGAGATCGTTTTAGCCCTGGGGTCGTCTCTGGCAAACTTCTTGACTTTTTCAAAAGCCTCGTCGATAGGTAAAAGCCCCGGTGCCTTTGCAGCTGGCTTTGGATTCGCCGCTAGTTTAGCAGCGCAGGCGTCTTCGTACGCTTTTAACACACCATCGTAGCGATGACGATGTTTCAGGTGACTAATCAGGTTGGAAGTATTATAGCTCGTTGCCTTTTTCCCTCCTCGTGGAACTTCTGCATTGCATTTGTTAATACAAATAGCAAGCGAACTATCTAACTCTGAAACTTTGAAATAGTCCCATACTACCGGCGACATGTTTGTTTACTGTCCTGGCTTCACGGCCGCACACCATTTACCTCACAGCCAGGCATGAGTTAGGGAGCGCTGGATTTGTGAAAAACTCCCCTCTTCCTAAACCACTAATACCACAGTACTGGCAAAACGGGAGGAGCCGAGTGAAAAACAAGCGCCCCTCATCCCAATCCACCCACACCGCAGTATTTTTTTCTTTTTTTTTTACCCAAAAAATATATTGTATATTATCGGGGCTATTAATACTTTTATCGGGTTTATCGGGATGACGTCATAATTCCTAATATCGGACCGATAATTATCGGGCCGATAATTATCGTGCACCACTATTATTAAGCATTAGAACTGCTTATATGTTTGAACTTTAACAATATGTTAAACCAAAAGCTGAAATAGGAACATTGCACTAATTTCTGTAAAATTATCAAAAGTTTCTCAGTGTTTGTTTACTGAGTTGTGTGGAGTTAATTAACTTTTTTTCAAAATGTTTAAATGGTGATATGCATAGTGATAGATGTGCAGGCCTAACAAGTTATATTGCAAAAGATTTTATTTAGTCAAAGTCTTTTCATACAATAATAGTGTGAGTGAGTTCAGTAGGATTCTCTAAGCACCAGTCTCTTTCTTAAATCCTGATGAATTTTCCGTCACATCTTTCCTTAACCCCATGACGTTTTGCCCTGAGTAATAGTGGTTAGGAAAAGACTATTCTTGACAATTTAACCGAACCCTAATACTGACTAATTTGATACTAGGTTTCAGCTCCTCCTCGGTTATCTCCTCAACTGTAGTTTATAACTCTAGAATCTATTGAATTGAATTGATTTATTTAAAACAAGGGACAGTGTACATTAATCAACATATTAAAAACATGTAAATGAGCAAGACTTCCGGTAGAGCGATGAGCTGGTAAGACGCACTCACCAGTTGCTCGCACACATTTTGAGTTAAAACTCAATTTTTCGACAAAACCACCACATTTTAGACGTTTGAAAAAAAGCTATTAGATCTGTGACACTAAAAGGAGGAAAATCCCGTTATAAAATGCAGAAAAAGAACATTGTAAAATCCGACCAGAGCGGCGAACCAGGCCCTAAAGAAGCCTCGGGCTCAAATAACGAAGAGGCCTCCGGAGTGGCTGGACAGGCAACGGACGACAGTAGCACACTGGGGGCTATAGCGGCACTCCATGCAGAGCTGACGCTAGTCAAGTCGGAGATTTGCCGTAAAATAGAGACTGAGATTTCAGAGGTAACTACTACACTGAGAGGAGAGATAACGGCTCTAAAAGCCGAAAATGACGCAGCGATAACAACACTAACAGC
Organism: Pogonophryne albipinna; assembly: GCA_028583405.1. Taxonomy (NCBI): domain Eukaryota; kingdom Metazoa; phylum Chordata; class Actinopteri; order Perciformes; family Artedidraconidae; genus Pogonophryne; species Pogonophryne albipinna. The sequence goes on along the minus strand of JAPTMU010000027.1, from coordinate 247,012 downwards.
CCAGATAGACTCACAAAAGCAAACGTTAAAGGAGCTAACCGAAACGGCTAACGGCTCATCAGATATAGTGCAGGAGCTGGAAAGTAAAGTCAAGACACTGTGAGCAAGTGGGAACTCTCTCAGAAAAATGCCTCGACTTGGAAGGCCGTTCGAAGAGGCAAAACCTGAGAGTGGCCGGAGTAAAATAAGGGAAAGAAAATGGACAGAGAACAAGGCTTTTTGTGGCAGATATGCTGAAGGAGACGCTAGGCTTGGAATAAGCACCCGAAATATACAGAGCCCATAGAGCCCTACGGAGACGCGCTGGGGACAACGAACCACCGAGACACCTGATCGCTAGGGTACACTACTGTCACGCTTTTGAAGACATCATGAAGAAGGTGATCTCTACCAGAGACCTGACATTCCAGGGTCAGCGGATACAGATCTTCAGGGAACTCCCGACTGAAGTTGTTAAACGCCGAGCTGCGTTCACCCCAACCAGGAAGATACTACGCGACAAGCCTGGAGTCAGATTCGCGCTACTATACCCAGCCAAGCTACAAGTGTCACACAACGGCTCAGAGAGGTTCTTTACGGATCCGGAGGAGGCTCGGCAATACGCGGAACGTCTCTTCGGGTCTGCAGAGGAGGAGCAAGCTGAGTGCACTCCATTCCGGAGCCAAGACTAAAATACTTTAAACTTTGATTTTACAGAGACTGACCGAAAATAAGTCCCAACGTGAGTTTCTTATAAGTGAACTAAATGTGTGGCTCTTGCTAATGGGTGCCGTTTATACAGGTTTTCAATACAGGTCACTCCGGAGTTTTATTACTAACCAAAGTTCTGCCCTCTTCTTTTCATGGGCATAGGTCTATATTTGCCTAATACTGCTCTTAATGAGCTTATAAATATGAGGAGGCTTGCACTAGGTGGAAACCATGTTAAATATACCTCTGTTTTTGTTGTTGTTAGTGTTGAGGCTGTTTCTCCCTGAGGCCTCAGTCTCGCTCTATTATATGAGTACACAACTATACACTCCTATTGTGAACAAATCTGAAAAGTTCCAAGTCCGACATAACGAAGAAAAAAGTACAATCAATCTGAATAACCTATTTCTTTCATTTATATATGGGCAAGGCTCAGTTCCATAAATATCTGAACACCTTATGTGGTTGTTTTGGGTTTATTATTAAGGTGGAGCAACAGTGGAAGGACAGTATGATAGTGATTAAGAACTGGGGGATATGTAGCTGCAGGAGAACTTGGACGTCTGGGGGAGAGGGTCGGCCCCACTCCTTAGAGTTCAACTGTGGTCGTGCAGAGGATATGTATGTTTCTGTTTTGGTTTGTATTTTCACTTTTTTTTCACTTCCTTTTTTTTTACGGGGGCAGATTTGAGGCTGGGTTGGGGTGGGGAGCAGTGCCACTGCGGTTATATCACTGGAGGGAGATGTGGAGATTACATCAAAAGACACAATAATCTAAGGGACCCTTTTATGCCTTTTGGCTGTGACAACAGATAAAATAAGTGGTGATACAGGTAAAGGAGAGGATTTAACTTTTTGCACATGGAATGTGAACAGGATCAATGAACCAGTAAAACGGGGTAAAGTACTGTCCCATCTAAGGGGGCTTCATGCAGACATCAGTTTTTTTACAAGCGACACATTTAAATAACAAAGCACAGAATACAATTAAGGCTATATGGATAAATCAGGTTTATCATTCTACGTTTTCGGCAAAGGCTAGAGGTGTAGTTATTTCTAAATTATGTTCAAGTACTAGATCTTCCCAATCTAAGTTTTGTATAGCTGATCTGAAGTCTTCTTGCTTGTTTGTTTCTTGGGATGCCAAAGGGTTCTTTATTACCTGCATGCGCAGTGAACCGTTTGCCAGTTAGTTTTCTAGATACAAGCACCATATTGTGGTCTGACAGCCCTGTTACCATATTGTATGATTTTGTAATCCTTTCAGGTCTATTTGTTAAAATTAGGTCAATCTGGGTACTGGTGCTGTTTGTTATTCGCGTTGGGCCTTTAACGATTTGAGTCAAATTAAAACTATCAGTAATTTGCTTAAAGGGGGGGGTAGGTAAGTTTCAGAAACCGGCTCGAGTGCACTAAAATTTGAAAGTACATAGCCGAAAAGAATCCGCCCCTTCCTTCAGACTTCCTTACAGAGCACCTCCTCCAACACACATGAACGCGCACATGACTTAGGTTGGCTATATAGTTCAGGGGAATTGTAAACCATACAAAACCTGTCCAAGAGAAAAAGAGCGACCACGGCGTCAGATTTCAACTCGGTGTGTATGGGGGTTATTCCCTATCTTTATTCAAGAGCGTGGTATTTACATTTGAGAGCATACTTTATTGATTTCCTTCACTCAAACCCTGTCATCGCACCAAAGACAAACCAAAGAGTAACCGCCCTTACGGGACGCTGTAATAAGTAAAACGAACGCACCCGCAAGGACACCTGGCCTCCTATTGGTTGAGGGATTTTGACAGGATTGTTGCACCAAAGTTTCGAGCGCGCACAGAATAAATCTGAGAGCAGAAAAAATCCGTAAGCAGCAATATATCTGAGTGCAAGCGTACAGTTTGAGCAGTAGCAGAGCAAATCTAAGTGCAAGCAGGCACTATTTGAGTGCGAGGACAGGGTTTGAGGGAAATAAATACATAAAGTATGCTCTCAAATTTAAATACCACGCTCTTGAATAAAGATAGGGAATAACCCCCATAGGTGTGTTGCATCAGTTGTCGCCATCATTGAAAAGCAACTCCGATATTGACTCTGGTTTGAATTCTCCTAGTTTCCACTTTGTTTTTGTTCCTAATTTGCTCCGTTACATTATTTCTTTTGCCACCAGTAGACGATGTTGAACCTAACTCTGCCATGGTGAAAGTGGCCGCCTGTTGCTGGCGAGTCATTGAAGTACTGCTGCAATGCACGCCCAATGACGGCACGCCCAATGAGGGCACGAGATACATTTGTGCATGCACGAGATGGAAGGCTGACAGACAGGACTGCAATCCAATCCGTTTAGCCGGCCCGGCTAAACGGATTGGTCGTACTTTTTACAGTATTACGGCTTCCACAGATGAAATTTTTTTATGGATTTTTTGTCAAAGCACTTAAGATATGCATTGCTATCGGGATGTTAAGAGCATTCCATGGAATATAACAAAAAGTGTATCTCGAGCCGGTTTCTCAAACTTACCTACCCCCCCTTTAAGCTTCTTTCTTGACGACTTGTCTTCCCAGTTCAAATTTAGGTCACCCATAACAATTACCTCTTTCTTAAAATCACATTGACATAAAACCTTCTTGAATTGATCATAGAAGCTAACATTTGAAGAAGGTGGTCGATAAATTACTATTAAAGTAAAGGAAATCTGAGGCGACAGGATTAGGGATGGGTACCGAGCCCCGGTATTAAACGGGCCCTGGGGCTGAATTATTAAAGACCGTGGTACCGTTAAGCTCCGACGTTATCGGTCTTTTTATCGGTACTGGAGACATGTAAATAATATGTCATGTGTATTATTGCTACACAAACATTATATTGCAGTTTTAGTGTCGCCAACTCCGTTTCTAACATGCAAAAAGACTGCAAAATGCGTCATTTTTTGTATTTTCGATCTCTCTCCCCCGCCTGCTTGCGAGGGGGCGGGGCAGTTTACACACACGCAGCTGCTACATGCAGCAGCACACACACGGAGATGGCGGAGTTAACGCGCTCCGAGGTGTGGTTACATTTTACCCGTCTCGATGTGGACAATGCTCGTTGCCTAAAGTGCATTAAGAGTTTAGCATGTAAGGGCGGTAACACGAGCAATTTGTCTAAACATTTATCAAAAGTGCACCACAATCAGACGGAGAAATGCACCGTTTTCGACTGTCTTTCTAGTAGCGCTGTAGCCCCCTCCACGAGTAACGTTTCCACGTCAGGTGTTATGTATGCTAGCAGCAACACAGAGTTAACTTAATTATACAAACATGGATTAATGATTAGAGGTAACCGAGTTATTTAGTTTGTTGAAGTTTCAGCTATTCTGTCTACAGTTCTGTTAATACGATTTGTTAAAACACTGTTGTTTCTTTTGATGTGAAATATTATTTATTTAATTTAAATAAAAAGCAATGTTAGTTTTGTTCACAATATGTTTATTTTCATTTATTTGAATAGGGACAATGCACATTAATGAACACTTTAGACAAATAATGCTTCAAGTGTAAATATGCCGGATTTTATCTTTGAGCTAATTTCCATTCGTAGTACCGTTAAAAGACCGGATCGATAAGCGGTATCGATAAAAGTAGTAGTACCGTTAAAAGACCGGACCGATAAGCGGTATCGATAAAAGTAGTAGTACCGTTAAAACCTTAACGATACCCATCCCTAGACAGGATCATATTTAGGCCTACTAAATCGATTGGGTCTTGCCATAGAATCTCATTGCAACGGATGGCGTCTCACGAAAATTAGAACACCGCCCCCTTTAGTATACATTTGGTCCCTCCTATAACTATTATAACCCGGAAGTTGTACGGCAGCAGATGGAGAGTTGTCCGTAAGCCAAGTTTCTGTTAAGCCGAGGTAATCTAAATTAGAGTCTAGTAACATGTTCTTTATTTGGTCACTTTTTAGACAAGATTTCAGGCTTTGTATATTTAGGTGTCCCCCTAATATACCCTTTGGTTTTACCTTCAGATCCCAAATAATTATTGCATTGTATACAGTTTGGACGACTTTCCATGTCCGGTTCATTTGGATTGCTCTATTTACTACCCTACCACGCTTGTTGTTGTTGTTGCTGTTAGAGTACACATATTTGAGCGGTCATATCCTGCAGTCATTGTCACTGTGTGAGATGTTGTGTGGAACCACACCTGTACATACGCTGTTGTTACTTGCTGGAACCGTCGGAGATGTTGTCATTTTCGCTGCAAGACTCCTTGGCGAAGAAGTCTCTGCTGGCGGTGAATTCACCGGTGACAGTTCGCGAGTAGCCGCGGGCAAGGATTCCACTATTAGCGAGGACTGCTCTCCTTTTCGCCAAGGTATGTTCGATTCTGGATATCTGTCGACCTCCTTGGACTGCTGCCACTGGATGGTGAAGAGACGCCGCTGCTTGGCGAAGAGACGCCGCTGGATAACCCCTGGCTCGTCCGTGTTGCTCGGGGGGAGTGGGCGCCCTGCTGGATCGCCCTCGTTGGGCCACCCCAGGTCGGTGTCTGGATATTGCAGCTGGAGGACTGCTGGATCCTCCGTGGTGCTCAGGGAGGGTGCAGGTTGAACTAGGTGAGTTTGCTGATAGTTTATGGAGCACAAGTGGCCTCTAGATATATTTACCTGAGGAGAAGTAGAGTTACAGGTGACACTGTCAGCGAAGCTTGCTTCATTTGATGTCGGGCCAGGACATTGATGAATATCCCCCGACAGAAGCAGACAGATGGCTATTATCAGAGCCTCGTTGCTTTGTCGCCTGCTTGATGTTTTTGCGGTTTTCCTCCTTGTGTTGTACCACTGTGGAAATCGAACAGTAGCAGCCAGGACACATGGTGGATCTTGTTTGTACTGATGAGTCCCATGAGTGATCGGATCATCATAGTTGACAGTTGTATTCGTATATTTGTTGTTGAGAGATTGCTGAATTGCATTGACGTTTACCGGTTGTACAATTGTCAAAAATTAGCGTGTACAATAGCAGGACAACTACCGCACCTGACCGACCTGCCGCCATTTTTCATTCGTCACCCCAAATATTTCAGATGAAGGTCCCTGAAGCTAAATATTAAGTGGAGCCCTAGAGTGTCCAGTTTCCTTGACATAAAAACACTTGAGAAGCATTTCTCTACAGTATACTGATGGTTTCATGTGTAACTCATGTTACCAGGAGGTAAGAAAATCAAAATTAGTGCTCCATTATTTAAACATATGACCGGGCCTATTCCTAAGCTAAATATGTCAGGCTGCTTGTGATAAAGAACATTTTAAAAAGGTGGAATTATTGAAATACTGCAACATTTTGAAGATTTGGAAATGTAGGGGTTTGACTTTGAAAACCCAAGATAACGTAACACAAGTTCATGAGATGTGAACCAGGGCTTGTTGTTGTTGGCACCAGGGTGAGTTTCAACAACAACAAGCCCTGGTTCACACCAAAACTGAAACAGCTAAGATTGCAAAAGGAGGAGGAGTTTAGGAGTGGCGATAAGGCACGTTTTAGAGAGTCGAAGTACGTCTTTGGCAAGGCGGTCAGAGATGCTAAACGACAATACTCTGAGAAACTCCAACATCAGCTCTCAGCAAACGACTCTGCTTCTGTCTGGCGTGGTCTAAGACAGATCACAAACTACAAGCCAAAAGCCTCCCTCTCCATGAACGACCGACGCCTTGCAAACGATGTGAATCAGTTCTACTGCAGATTTGAAGACATTGAGTTCAGTCCTGACACCATCCCCCATGAAACCTCGCAACAGCTTTAGTCTCACACCTCCAAATCCCCTTCCCCTTCAGTATCTCACTCCCCCACACCGCTGACCTCCCGCGACACATCAGACTCTCTCTCAATCGATGAAAGGGATATAAATAGACTTCTCAGAAAACTCAATACCAGAAAAGCGGCTGGCCCTGACAATGTCTCCCCCTCCACCCTGAAGCTCTGTGCTGATCAGCTGTCTCCTGTGTTTACTGACATCTTTAACACCTCACTGCAGACATGCCACGTCACAGCATGCTTCAAAACCTCCACCATCATCCCGATTCCCAAGTAAACAAGGATCGCAGGACTAAATGACTACAGACCCGTCGCCCTGACCTCTGTGGTTATGAAGTCCTTTGAGCGCCTTGTCCTGTCCCACCTGAAATACATCACAGACCCACTCCTGGACCCCCTGCAGTTCGCCTACAGAGCCAACAGGTCTGTGGACGACGCTGTCAACATGGCCCTTCACTTCCTCCTCCAGCACCTGGACACAGCAGGAACCTACGCCAGGATCCTGTTTGTGGACTTCAGCTCCGCCTTCGACACCATCATCCCGGCTCTGCTGTAGGACAAGCTCTCCCAGCTGCACGTGCCCGACTCCACCTGCAGGTGGATCACAGACTTCCTGTCTGACAGGAAGCAGCACGGCTGGGGAACCCCCGGACCATCAGCACCGGTTCCCCTTAAGGCTGCGTTCTTTCACCTCTGCTCTTCTCCCTGTACACCAACAGCTGCACCTCCAGTCACCAGTCTGTCAAGCTCCTGAAGTTCAGACAACACCACCCTCATCGGACTCATCTCTGGTGGGGACGAGTCTGCCTACAGGTGGGAGATGGACCATCTGTAGACCTGGTGTGGGGAAAACCACCTGGAGCTCAACGCCCTAAAAACAGTGGAGATGGTCGTGGACTTCAGGAAGACCGCAGCCCCACCCGCCCCCATCACTCTGTGTGACTCCCCAGTAAAGTCTTTTCGCTTCCTGGGCACCATCATCGCCCAGGACCTCAAATGGGAGCAGAACATCTGCTCCCTCACCAAAAAAGCCCAGCAGAGGATGTTCTTCCTGAGGCAGCTGAAGAAATTCAACCTGCCAAAGACGATGATGGTGAACTGCTACACCTCCATCATGGAGTCCATCCTCACCTACTCCATCACCATCTGGTACGCCACAGCCAAGGATAAGGGCAGGCTGCAGCGTGTCATCCGCTCTGCAGAGAAGGTGATCGGCTGCAATCTGCCATCCCTCCACGACCTGCAGGCCTCCAGGACCCTGAGGCGGGCAGGGAAGATAGTGGCCGACCCCTCCCACCCTGGACACAAACTGTTCACCCCCCTCCCCTCCATCAGGACCAATACCTCTCGCTACCTGAACAGTTTCTTCCCCTCCGCTACCGGCCTCTTAAACAAGGCCCGGCCCCCCCGCTGACACTTTACCTCAGCCACATCATAGACTATATGCATTACATTAATGTACACAATGTTCATACTCCTTACTGCACATATTCTTATTTCACATGTCATAGTTTATATTCTAAAATTCATTCATAGCATTCTAGTTCCATGAAAATTACTGCTTTATTTTTATTGCCATTTAACTATATTTTATTACGGTGTAAAAGATTTTTTGTTTTATATTAGATTTCTTGTTTTTTATATTTTATATTCCTAATATGTGCGAACCTACCTGGTAATAAACCCGTTTCTGATCCTGATGAGTGTAGTTCTGAATGGACTGCTCACTGAATCCGTTTAAAAATTGCACATTCATCGAGTCAGAAACACACACACGGTCACACACACACCTCATGCGGCAGATGAAGGAGCGTCGGGAGCCCATGCACATCCTCATGGAGGACTGCTGCCCCTCCTTCTTCACTGTCCCTGTCTTCAGGTCCAAAATCCGTCCTGTGAACACAGACAGCAAAACACATTACAACAGAACACATCACAACAGGGCACAGAAACATTACCATGTAGACAGGGAAAGAAGCATGTACACTAGGGATGTAACGATACCAAAAACTCACGGTACGATAATATCGCGATAACAAGTCCACAGTACGGTATTTATCGCGATATTGAATAATAAAGAAAAAGAAAAAAAAATCTATTTTTTTTTTCAATAAACATTTTTTTTACTCGGAAAATGTTTCTTTATTACATAATAAATCTGATTTGTACAGCATTTTAGTAGGATAGCAGTATTTTAAAGTGTAAAAAACAAAGTGACAGTAACAGACTGGAACAAGAAAACCAGTGTTTTTGTACATATAGTTCTACCAAACAAAGTAGGCATTTTCTTTGTGCCACTGCATCTCACAAATAAACATTTAATAATCAGACCCTGCAATAAAATAAATCAAGTTTCACTTTAGTTTTTCAAGTAACTCAACTCAAACTCACTAGTCACTCACTCAGCATCATCAGACAGGTTTTTAGGAATATGAGAATGTCCACATTTCCAGGTATTTATAAGCTGGGATGTTTGGGCATTTACAATATCCCCTGCTCTGGAAAAGACTCTCTTGCTTGGTACTGATGTTGCTGGTACTGATGTTGCTGGGACTGATGTTGCTGGGACTGATGTTGCTGGGACAGCAGTGGTCGCGTTAACCGAATATTTTATTTAACAATGACGGAAAAATCTGAAAGCAGTCTGTCATTTTGACAGATTAGAACAAACTCGGAACAGCGCCAACGTTTCCCCGCAGCGAGGCTCTGGTGTTATGCCGTGTTATGCATGCCCTCCAAAAGGAAATGATATTGTTTCCAAACCGTACTTTGCCGTACAGATCAACACATGTCTGGGAGGTTTTGCTTTACGCTGTGTGCACTCCCGCGAGGTGCATGCACACACGGCATAACACCGCCCCCCCCCCCCCCCCCCCGTTGACAGTTCACGAGCGTGCTCTCTCGTGAACTGTTCAGACCCGACGGGTAATAAGGGATTATGACGCATATTTTACGATCCGGTCTGTCAAAATGACGGACATCGAAAAAGTCTAACGCCACCTCAGTGGGACGGAGAGATATGCTTTGGCCATGGGTGACAGCAGTGGGTCAAACTGTGCATTGTCTCTCCACCACTTCAAAAACAATACAGTTGTTGCCAAGAAGGTGAGGCTTATTGACAGGGCGAGATATAAATATACTGTTGGTACTTGTCAATGTCTCTAGGTGTGTAAATGTAGCCCTGTAAATATGATGTCCTTTTGTGTTGTGTTGTTTTATGTTCATGTTGTAACCTACTTGCTGCCATGTTGGACAGGTCTCTCTTGAAAAAGAGATCGATGATCTCAATGGGACCACCTGGTTAAATAAAGGTTAAAAAAAAAAAAAAAGTGTTTAAATTTTTTTTTTTTTAAATCGCGGTATATTTGGTCAGTCTCACGACGGTATTGGGACGTTTATTTACCGCGATACCGCGATATTCGGTATATCGTTACATCTATAAAGTACACATTACTCTTCAAACTGTGAAGAAAGAAACCTGCAGAAACACAAATTCAGTGTGTGATCACAGCTCAGATCAACTGTGTGTTGTGTCAGAGCAGCATCTTTATGAACATATTTAAAATCTGTGATAATCATCTTTGAGGATCACATTATAGAAAGTGTAATTTTGGTTCAAATATAGCCACACTTCAAACATCTTGGTGACAGACTCCAACCAAAAAGGAAGAGAGAAATTACTCATATAATATAAGACCAAATCAAGATTGTGATTAAATAGGCCAGCCATATTTTCTGCATAGAAATTCACTTCTGCTTTTGTTGCTGCTGTTTGCAGTACATTCATTCATCCTTACACAATCTTTAAAAACACCCCAACTCTCTTAAGCTTTTTTTCCACCTCTGTGATGAAAGCTGGTGGTGAACACTGTACTCATTATCAGGACACTTCTTTAAAGATAAACTCAGCATTTGTTTACCAGTCATGGTTAGATCAACTCAGCGTACGAAATCAGTTTCATAATATCTTCTGGGTAAGGATGAGCAATTTGAGGAAGACATTTCTAGAAGAATTGTGTTAAGTGTTGTGAGAAAAGGAGCTCGTTTTCAGAAATGTGTGCGATTGATAAAAACTGTAATAAAATGAAAACCAAGAAAACTTTTAGAAGTTCTGTCAGAAGGGACCGGTTTACTTTAGATGCTATTAGTGTTGGTCATCTGACCAATATGATTTTAATATCAAATGACAATAGATCTGTCCTTCACTCGTGTAATGAATGTATGTAATAATCTGTTGCTGTGAGTGGTTGCTGTGTTTTCATTATGTTATGTCTTCAAAACTCCAGACTCTTATGTCAGCTTCTCAAGCATACACGTTCTGTTTCAGGAGATTTTCAAACAGAAAGATGGTGATGTGACTGCTGGGAGACAGGAGGATGAGTAGATGTGATCAACTGTGTGTTGTGTCAGAGCAGCATCACAGAACTGGTTTAATTAATTAGTGAGTTTATTTAAGGTAATTAGTTAGAGGCCCTATTTTATCAGTATGTCTGGACTGCACAGCAGTTACAATGGTCAAACTACATTAGAACAGAATTGTCCCCATTTTGTCTTTAATAGTTACTAACATTAGATATTTTAATGAGCAAAACAAAACATTTCCCTGGTTTTCATTTTTAAAATCAAGTTACCGAATGCAAGTAGTCGCCTTAGCTTATTTTGTTATGAGATGTGAATTACTGTTCAATTTAGTTGATGTAATAATCGTTTGGTTTATTTTACATTAAAAACAAGTTACAATTTTCAAAAGGTCTTGTGTTTTTTATCGGGGGGAGGCCCTTTTTGCAGTTTAGAGCAATAGCCCCTCCAAATGTCTGTGCACGTCCCTGCCAACTACACACTGTTGTGCTCAATCAAAAGCACTGTTGTCTTCAAATGGGCTTGGTTCTTTATGTAAAGAATTCTGCAGAGAGAGATTCAATTAAAGTCTACAAGAACTACAGTTCATGACCGAAAGAACGAGATCGCGGATACAAGCGGTCGAGATGGGTTTTCTCCGCAGGGTGGCTGGTGTCTCCCTTAGGGATAAGGTGAGAAGTTCGGTCATCCGGGAGGGACTCGGAGTTGAACCGCTCCTCCTTCGCGTCGAAAGGAGCCAGTTGAGGTGGTTCGGGCACCTAGTTAGGATGTCACCTGGGCGCCTCCCTAGGGAGGTGTTCCAGGCACGTCCAGCTGGGAAGAGACCAAGGGGTAGACCTAGGACCAGGTGGAGGGATTATATCTCTTCGCTGGCCTGGGAGCGCCTTGGGATCCCCCAGTCAGAGCTGGTTGATGTGGCCAGGGAAAAGGAAGTTTGGGGCTCTCTGCTGGAACTGCTACCCCCGCGACCCAACCACGGATAAGCGGGAGAAGATGGATGGATGGATGGAAGAACTACAGTGAAATATGCACTACAGCACTGTTGCAATTGTTCTTTCCAAAAATCAAAGAAAATAAAAACACTTATACTAAGGGATGGGTATTGTTAGAATTGTATCGGTCCCGATACTGGTGCTGCTTATTGAAAATGTAGGTACTTCAATCCATAGCTTCTGGACAACTCTTCCAGCAGCTCTTGAGGAGGCCTGAACACAGAAGGCTGGTTTCTCTCTGACTTTAGACACCGGGCAAACATAATACATTTATGTACGCTGGTTTAGTTTGTTTATTCACCCAGCTTTCCGTGGTGATTTGCGTACGTAAGCAGAGCAGACCCACCAGTGCACGAGTAAATGTTTGGAGGTTCAGAGTTGGGCTAACTTAACTAGTAGAGTAAGCAAGTTAGCGGATTATGCTATGACAGCGTTTGGCTATCGAACATAAACAAACTGGACTCTGTAAATCTGTAACAATAAACTTGGTGACAGCACTCTGTGACACCCACTCCACTCCTCCACAAAGAACCTGCCAATAGCCCTCAGTTGACTGAATAACAAGTTGTATCCACTTCCCCTAAATGATCTCTTTATTTGTTATTCCCACAAAGAACTCCAGAAAACAACAGCTGGAGTTCTGGCCTGGTACTGTTGTTCAGTCCTCCATCAGTGAGCTGGACCAGCATGCAGTTCTGAACACGCACAACACAGTTCAAACAGCCCAAGGAGTGAGCCTCCAAAACAAACTGCTTTAGTTCCACTGAAGGATACAGGACTGTGAGAAGTGCTGACACTTCAAAGGGTGTGCGTGTGTGTGTGTGTGTGTGTGTGTGTGTGTGTGTGTGTGTGTGTGTGAGCTCTACATGCAGATTATTGTGTTGTGTGGATTACAATGCTCTGCTGGGTTCATTGTTGTTCAGAGGGCCTCTGGGGTCAGATGGACTGACAGACACACAGAGGAGACTCACAGCAGAAGAAGAGAGTCAACAATGCAAGGCTGCCCTCTAGTGGGCACTCTGAGCATGTCACACATTTTTACATTTAAAAAATCAATCTCATGTCAGTGTGGCACAGATGAAGTCAAATAAATAACTGACTTCTTCAGAATTCACACCTAATTTCCCCCCACACACACACACACACACACACACACACACACACACACACACACACACACACACACACACACACACACACACACACACACACACACACACACACACACACACACACACACACACACACACACACACACACACACACACACACACACACACACACACACACACACACACACACACACACACACACACACACACACACACACACACACACACACACACACACACACACACACACACACACACACACACACACACACACACACACACACACACACACACACACACACACACACACACACACACACACACACACACACACACACACACACACACACACACACACTTCGTATGTAATATTGTAAACTATTTATTCCTGACCAATATTGTTACAAATGTGTAGGCAGGAATATATTTCCCTTCTGATACATAAAGCATACTTTCAATTTACAGCAGTACAGTTTTTTATATCTTACATAACATGACTATGTTTGAGTTTGGTTGTACTCTCTGCTAGAGCCTTGTCAAGTTAATGGTAAATATTCACCTTCAGACATATCGGTTTTGGCATGTACGTAGCCTGAAGAAGTATATTTTAGAAACAGTCATGCATAGCTAAGTCATTGTGTCATCACAACAATGTTTGTGTTTGATTGTATGCTCTGCTAGAGCAGTGTCTTCACAGTAATTAGCACTCTGTGAAACTTTGTGTAGCTGCAAGTCTGAGCAGCAGCCTGTTTTAGCAGCTCCCCTGGGTCCCTTCTTTTTCTGTTGCAGGCTAAAACAGTTAGCAAGGAAGGCTAGCTCTGTAGTTGGATTTCAACTGGACAATCTGGAGGAGGTGGGGGGGGAAGAAGCTGGACAGTATCCTAGAGAACCCCTCCCATCCCTCCATATACTCTAGTGAAGATGAGGAGCTCATCACTCTTATTCTGATGCTGTAATAAACCTGAATTTACCTTAGGGGATAAATAAAGGTTTACCTAATCTATATCTTATCTTAACAAGAGAAATGTTGCCAACCAGTAATTACAAATTGCGTGAAAACAGGACGTTGTGAGGTCACTTCCTGTACCTGTCATGGAGTTCTCCGAGGTGCTGAGCTGCTCCCTCAGCTTGTCCACGTCGTCGGGGTGGACCTGCTCGTACAGAGTGCTGCCGAACCACTCCGCCTGGGGGTGGTTCAGCACCGGCGCCACTGAGTCCGACACGTAGATCACCCGGCCCGTCTCCGCGGCAACAACAAAGAGGAAGCCGTCCGCCGCCTCCAGGATGAGATGCTTCAGTTCCTACAGGGAACAGAGAATAACACGTGCACACACACATTAACACAGAAAGAGTAGGGATGTGCATTCGAAAGAATCTGATGACAAAACACATACCATCATACCATTCAATTTGTTGTTATTACAAGGCAATATTTATGTACAAAATGAATGTTAAGAAAAACTGTGATGGTATAATAAAAAAAAAATACACCACTATATATTATGCAGAAAATGTGTAATTGTTTACTTTGTATATATTTATCATAACAGTGGAAACAGCATTTGCATTTATCACAGTACCTAACATCTAACATCAGAGCACTCCCTTTGCCTCTCTCTTAATAGGCTGTGGCTCAGTGGATAGTTTGATGGACTTCGAATCAGGGGATAGCCAGTTCGTTGTGTCCCTGAGACACTTCACCCCAAATTGCTCCTGTGGGGATTGTCCACAGTACTGAATGTATGTTAGTCGCTTTGGATAAAAGCGTCTAACAAGTGACATGTAATGTAATGTAGAGACAGTGTTGAAGTGGGTAGCTAATTTATAATGAACTATTAAGTAAATGTAATAATTGTCCATGATTACAAATGGGTAAGAGGCCTGCACAATACCTTCATTATTTGGGACTCAATGGGAAAAGAGGCAGACACTGAGCTTGGTAAAGAACAGAACATGCTGGGAAACATTTGACTGTCATGCTCTGGCTCCCCTTCCACTGTCAGGGTCTCAAATCAATCCTCAGCCTGTGAGCCTGTCAGCCTGCCTAGAGTCAATTCCCAGGATTCCCTAATATCAAAATATTTCAAGTAGTTTGGAACATTTCCAGTAACAAACAGTGAATTGACCAGAAAGTTAATATTTTAATGTGTGTGAGAGTGTGTTTTAAGGTGCCTGTCTATGTGTAGAGTACAAATGGTGAGGGTGTCGTTTATGTGTCCATGAGTTTTATGTTAAGCGTGCATGTTAGTGGGAGTGTCTTATCTGAAGAAGTTCCCTGCAGGCGTGGTGAGAATGGAACAGATGTACAAAAACACATGATGAAAAAAAGTAGCTGAAGAATTAATCCAGTAGTTTCAAACAGGGTTTTAATAAGAGCAAATGTTGAGCCCTTAATCTGATGCACAGAATAACTCAACATGTACTGATCAGGGAATTGGAGAGTATTAGTTGGACATCCAAACATACCAAATATATTGGTATCAAAACGCTAGACAATTTCCCCATATTAATCTAAGGAGTGCAATTTATTTTCTCCATCAAATTCTTTCTTTTAATTTGAAGGAAGAGCATCCAGCCTTCCAGATAGCCCTCCAAAACTCAAGTATCTTTACCAAAATTACTTTGTAGAAATGAATGATATTAAAGGATGTTGTGTAACCCAGTACCTGTTCGGTGAGGAAGGAGGGCTTGTAGGCCCCGTCAGTGGACGTGTTGCCAGTGCCCCGCATGGACTTCATATGGGACACAGCCATGCGCAGGATGGTCAGTTTGTCAGGTTTCCTGGCCAGCGCGCTACAGGTGGGGACCATGTCTGACAGCTCCGTGATGTACTGCGTCATTTTGTTACGCCTGCGTCGTTCAATCTCACTGTGGTTCTCTCTGAACAGAGAAGAGCAGTTAGACACTTAGAGGATAGACGAGAGACTAAACTCATCACCATTCTCTTCCGAATTACTGATGGGTCCATCAACAGCCAGCTATAATCTGATTCATCTTCATCTTAATTAAATGGTATTAAACCATTACATCTCACTTTACACACAAAGGCACATTGCCTGGAATATGTCACCACTGCATGCCAGATACTCATTATTTTATTTTCAGATGTCTGGTTTGAGTTTCCTCTTTGAAAACGATTGAGGACTCATAACAACACAGGGTGAGCCAGCAACATATTTTATATGCTATTGTTTTTAATCACCCAAAACTGTAAAATGTACACTTTTCATAATACTCTTTTTCTCAAAAATGTTGGCAAATATTCATGCCAATAAATAATAAATAAAATGAGTTGTGTAAGCAGCTCCATCAGACAGGATGCAGTTTACAAAGACTGGCTCATATATCTAGGTAATATGGTAAAAATAATGACAGCACAATACATATTTGTTATGTGAGCAAATATACATTATATTAGGGCTGCTCAATTAATCGAATTGTAATCGCGATTACGATTATGGCTTGCAACGATTACGAAAACAACATAATCAAATTAAAACGATTATTTTTGTATTATTATTACTTGTTTTTTCAGTTGAATTATACTTCAAGTTCAGGGTAATCAACTGTTAAAAACATACTGTTCAAATGTTTTTTCTCCAATAAATTGATGTTTTCAAAGTCAACGGATAATCGTTTTTAATAATCGTGATATCAATTATTGACCCAGTGGAGTGAGTGGAATATGTTGAATATGTTTTACCAAAATGTTGGCTATATGTTAAGGAGTTTTCAGGTTGTGACAGTGCACTGCAACATGTTTGTTGATCTTGTTTATTGGTATTTATTATTTTGATATTATTTATTTAAATGTAGACATGAATGTATAATTGATTTTGTATTGGTTTTTCAGTTGATTACCCTGAACGTATAATTCAACAGTTAAAAAGTTCAAATTATTATTTGTATTTGTTATAAAGTACAATAAATGGATGTTTTCAAAGTCAATGAATAATCGCATTTAATAATCGCAATTACAATTATTGACCCAAATAATCGAGATTATGATTTTTGCCATAATCGAGCAGCCCTACAGTATATACAAATATTATACCAAGACAATATCACTGTTGTAATTATCTAGTAGTATACCAAAGTAAATAACTAAATTAGATGCAAACATAAAATGATTATATACATTTTTAAAGAAAATCTGTGAAATGTCTGCAACATGGGAAGATCAAGTATGGGTCAAAAGTTGAAATACCTTATTTCTGATAGAACTTTTCAGCCAAACCTTTACATAGAGAAATGGCCTGTCTAATGTGAGGGGAGCTTTAGGGATTGAGCTATCAACACAGCAGACATCTTTGTTTCCATGTTTATCTGACAGAGCTCTTATTATTGAAGCTGTTGAGGACTTGGGTCTGTCATTTTCTGTGTCGACACAGAACGCCTACTCTGGAGAGTGGGCTGCCATATGATTGGTTAGAAAAACTTTAGTGTGATGTGATTTGTTGTTAGAAGTCAGTTATCAGTATTTCTGTTGTCCAGCCTCACTGACATCTGCACACCTGCTGAATAAACTACTCAAGTGTGGTCTAATAAGGACTTTTAAATGGAGGATAACTGATTAGTAGGTCACGTTCTTTGGATCAGAGGGGGGTATAGTGTTCCGGCAGTCTGTGGGGCCCTGACTCAGGGGACATCCTCTGTGGCCCCCAGCTGGCTAGGCCTACCTGGCATATCTTTCCTTCTCCACACCAGGAATCTGATCATCATCATCATACCTGCAGAGAAGAGAGGACCGCACATGTAACTCATCGTACACACAGTGTAAAGACATCATGAAGCAGCTTTGCTATCAGTACTCCTCAAATGCACTGATGGTCACAACATAATGTCAGACTCAATGGTTAATGCTTGATGGTAAAAACATGGCCGGTGTAACAAGTGCAATGATAATGCAATTGTGTATTTATTTATTAGCTATCAACATGCTATTTGCATTAATAACATGAATTTATACAACTATATATATATATATATATATATATATATATATATATATATATATATATAGTTGTATAAATTCATGTTATTAATGCAAATAGCATGTTGATATATATATATAAATTAACATGATGAATTTATACTATATATATATATATATATATATATATATATATATATATATATATATATATATATATATATATATATATATATATATAGTATAAATTCATCATGTTAATGCATACATTTACTTTGTAGAACACAAAGCATCCAAAATTCATTCCACAGTGATTATTAGTGATACAAACAGGATGATATTATATTCTATAATAATATAAAACTTTAAAAAAAGATCCATTTGAATACAGAGCACTTTTACTTTAGATACTTGAGTACATTTTGCTCAGAAAACTTGTGTACTTTTACTTAAGTCACATTTAAACTCAGGACGTATTTTAAGACCACAGTATTTCTACTTTTACTTAAAGTGGACCTATCATGCTATATTTGAATAATATAGTGTTGGACCATACCTATATAAGGCATATTTATACTTTTTATTTTTCAAAATACCAAACAGATCATGCATTTTAGCCCTTCCTCATTTCTCTCAATTTAACACTGTCTTTGCATGGGCTGATTCTGTGAGAACAGCACCATCTACAGGCCTGGCATATGTACTACAGCGTCTCAAGCGCTTTCGAACGGCAATGTCCTTGGCTGTCTCCTCCTGATTGGTGGAGTTGGCCCAATAGCCGTTGCGCCACTTCTGTGACGTCACAGAAGTGTTCAAATCTGGATCAGTCTGTATCAGATCCGTTGCAGCCCCTTTTTAAGAGATTTGGATGTGGAGGAAAATAGAGAGGGTTGTGTTTTCTGACACTTGATGAGTTCCCTGGAACACCAGGGACACATATTCTTGTATAAAAGACGTACAAAAGTGCATTTTGCATGACAGGTCACCTTTAAGTAAAGGATCTGAGCATTTTCCATCACAGTGAACTAGAGCTGTTGGTTAAGCGAAGCAGTATTGTAGTATTTCTGCAGCAGAGGGCAGCTCCTCCTCCTCCACTGGCAACGCTCAACTTAGCAGAACAAAGGCCACCAGGGTGGGTGGAGGGGGTCAGGAGGACGGGATTTTGGGCTGACAGCCCAGGAGCACAGCGGAGAACCCGGAAGGGATCTCGGGCAGACGGCCCGGGGGCAAAGCAGAAGCCGAGAAGGGGGACTCGGGCGGACGGCCCGGGGGCAAGGCAGAGTCCAAGGTGGGGGACTCGGGCGGACGGCCCGGGGGCAAGGCAGAGTCCATGATGGGGCGACGGCCACAGCGGGCGAACTCAGGGGGCCGAGCATGAGGGCGAAGGCAGCGGCAGGAAGAGTTAGGGGGCCGGGCCCGAGGGCGAAGACCGCGGCACTCAGGGGGCCGGGCCTCTCGGGGCGAAGACCGCGGCTCTCAGGGGGCCGGGCTCGAGGGCGAAGACCAGACAGCTCCGGAGGCTGGGCAGGACCCGGTGTCGGCCGAACAGGAACAGGAGCCGGTGGGACAGGCTTCGGCAGGATCCCCCACGGAAGAGGACCAGGAGTTGGCAGGACCCCCGACGAGACAGGTGATGGCGGGGCCTCCAACGGAACAGGACAAGGGGTTGGCAGGACCCCCGGCAGAAGAGTTGTCGGCGGGACCCCCAGAGGAACAGGACATAGGATTGGCAGGACCCCCGGCAGTAGAGTAGTCGGCGGGATCTCCAACGGGACTGGACATGGAGCTGGCAGGACTCTCAGCGGAACCTCCAACGGCACAGGACATAGGGTTGGCAGGACCCCCGGCAGAAGAGTAGTCGGCGGGACCCCCAACGGGACAGGACATAGGGTTGGCAGGACCCCCGGCAGGAGAGTAGTCGGCGGGACCTCCAACGGGACTGGACATGGAGCTGGCAGGACTCTCAGCGGAACCTCCAACGGCACAGGACATAGGGTTGGCAGGACCCCCGGCAGAAGAGTAGTCGGCGGGACCCCCAATGGGACAGGACATAGGGTTGGCAGGACCCCCGGCAGGAGAGTAGTCGGCGGGACCTCCAACGGCACAGGACATAGGGTTGGCAGGACCCCCGGCAGAAGAGTAGTCGGCGGGACCCCCAACGGGACTGGACATGGAGCTTTGAGATCAGCTGCTGGGCTGTCAGAAGAGGGGGAGAAAAAGAGATCTCCGATGCCGATCTAGATGCCGATCTAGATCCCTCCGCTTCGCGCTCCTGATCAGCCTGTCTGTGTTCTTTTCCCCATAATGACCGCGTCGCTGCACATTATCCCTTACATATGATTATATAGAGTCATTATTCATTTGTTTTAAAGCAGGAGGAGCAAATGCTTGCCTCGGGGAGGGAGAAAAAGAGCCACAGCGGAGAATAAACAGAAGGGCAACCATGGCAACCATGCGCGGGAAGTCTTCTTTGCTGCTTTCGAGCGGCAATGGCCGGCCTCTCATTCCCCTGATAGATGGAGCACCCCTTTTGTGACGTGGAAAATAATTCAAATCTGGATCAGTCTGTATCAGTTCCTTTACAGCCCCTTTTTTTTTTAGAGATTTGGGTATAGAGGAAAAGAGAGAGGGTTGTATTTTCTGACACTTGGTGAGTTCCCTGACACACCGGGGACACATATTCATGTATAAAAGACGTACAAGAGTGCATTTCGCATGATAGCTCCCTTTTAAGTTTTCCGCACTCTCGCGGGAATATCTCCGCAAGGGAGCGAGGTTAAGTTTATCGATATATCGATCGCATGATATAGCCCAGTGCAACACCTTCCTCACACATGTTGCCACTTGTTTGTACCCTTTTCAGGCGATTTGTAATCTGTTCTAGAAAAACGATGTGTTTTTTGATATTTGTGGAGTTATGTGGTCCGCGAGTGTTTTTTTATTGGTTAAGTGGCCCTTGGTATGAAAAAGTTTGAGACACACTGTTCTAGAATATTTCTCACAGGACCGTTGCTACCTGCTCTCACTGTTCTTACCTTGAGAATTTGCTCGGTCCCTCTCCGTCTTCATCGTCAAAGTCCATTCTGGGAAACAATCACAGGAAACACAATCACTACTTCTGATAGACTCACAGCGCCCTCTCATGATCAAACTGACGCTGATTTCAAATATGTCTCATCACTTTCCAGGCAGTAGAAATCAGTTTAAAAGAGTGGATGTTTTCATCTCAAAATGCTCATCTCACAGTTTAAAGTTTCAAAACATACACCTACGACAGGAGTTAGCTGTGATGCTAGCTCAAAAAGCCAACAACAACAACATTCGACATTATTTGGTTTTGGAATATTTTGAAATTATCCATCTTTGCATAAAAGAACATATGTAGACAATGTAGGGCTGCTCGATTATGGCAAAAATCATAATCTCGATTATTTGGGTCAATAATTCTAATTGCGATTATTAAAAACGATTATATATTTACTGTGAAAACATCAATTTATTGGAGAAAAAACATTTGAACAGTATGTTTTTAACAGTTGATTACCCTGAACTTTAAGTATAATTAAAATAAAAAATAAAATAAAAAAGTAATAATAATAAAAAAATAATCGTTTTATTTCGATTGCGTTGTTTTCGTAATCGTTGCAAGCCATAATCGTAATCGCGATTAAAATACGATTAATTGAGCAGCATGTACTATTGGCATTGCAGTATAATTACCAATATGTACACACATAGTCTCCTAAAAGGAAAGATTAAAGGTGATATAAAGGGAAGGCAGAGTAGCGTGTCAGAGTGCTGCGCATCACATCCTGTTTCTACACCTCTGCTTTAAATTGCATATCTCAGCTCCACTGATCAAAGAAAAAGAAAGAGATTCAATAAATGGGCAACAAGTGATGATTATTGCGCACTTGTTGTAATTGCAAGGTTTTATTCAGTGTCATTATTGATTTGACGGTTTAACAAAACGGGTTTGCATATATTAGGTATTTCCTGAGCTGATCATCCATATTGATCATAGAGAATATGGTCAGAAAAAGCCAACGGATCTGTCCACACATGAAGTGCAGACTCGTGTCTCCCGTTCAGCCAGTCAGGGTAATTCCAAAAGCATTGTTGATATGTGCTATTGATAAGCTGATCACCCTGTAAATTCCCAAAAATGGGATAAACTAATCACATATTGGTATTCTAAATTGTTAGTTTCTCGCCTTAAAAAGGGGTTATTACTTAACAATTCATTCAAAAGCTTAAAAGCAGTTTCCTTGGCAAGCAAAGGTTGATAAAGATGGGGACGCTATGCAAAGTAATGGAAACAACTTTCTTTCCGGGAGTACCAACACATAATAATGTGAGCTCCCTGGAGCAGGTGAAGCATAAGGGGAAATACGGTTACAGTCAATGGCTTTTTCCAAAGCAGTTGATAGTTCAAATAAGCTTTTTATAGCCAATTACGAACCAAAACTCTAAAGATAACTTGTTCTTGGCCATGTTAGGCGTTTTGCCTGGGTAACCATGGTGATCTTACCAGTTTAAAATCCACCTTTTTTAATATTCAAAACTAACGTTATGCCCAGCATACCTCGCTATCGCACAGATCTTTCTTCTAAGCACTTCCCTCTGGATATTTGCATGTACACACCAATGGTTGCGTTAGACTTTTTCGTTGTCCGTCATTTTGACGGACAGGATCGTAACATTTCCGCCATAATCCATTATTATCCGTCATTTTATTTTTCATGTTTTAATGATGAGATGAGACCTATTTAATATTTATGTTTGGGTACTGAGCAGCAAATGTTCATTCATTCATGTTTTAATGATTCAAACAGAAATTTTAAGGGCATGGAGAAAAAAAAAGATGAACAGAGACACTGACCGTGTGGTCACTTTTTATGTCAACACGAACATGAATGATTTATTTTTTCCTGCACTGACAGCACAGCAGAGGGGGGCAGAGACCGCTAAAAACACCGCGACCATTGTGCCAGGCAAAAAGATGGACTTTTATTAATCCCTCGTGGGGAAATTGTTTCTCTGCATTTGACCCATCCTAGTGTTAGGAGCAGTGTGCTGCCATTTTGAACAGCGCCCGGGGAGCAGTGTGGGGAACGGTGCCTTGCTCAGGGACACCTCGGTAGCACTTGGTCTTGCCGGGACTTGAACTGGTGACCTTCCAGTTGCCAAGCCAAGTCCCTATGGACTTCGCCACCACCGCCCATGATGCCATCGTTTTAAATGAGACAATTACAATCAAAATATGAACAAAAAATGTACAAGAACAACTCAATTGACCTGCTGTAGCCTGAACGCTGATTTCTGCATCGCCGTGCACCCTCGGACAAATCCGTTACTCATCTTAGCTTCTCTACAGGTGTCGCAGAACATTTTGCCATCTTCCCTCCTCAGCCACTTAAACTCTTGCTCCCACTGAACCCGGTACTCCTTGCCACTTGCTTGCCCGTCTGCTGCTGACTGAACGTTGTCAGTTTTAGTCTTACTGGCTTGTCCTTCATCCTCCACCGCATCAATCCCTCTTTTCACCTCGTTTATCCACAGCATCACAATTACTGGGCTTATTAAAAAAGCTTCGGACGATCAGCTGCCGTGACATTTTGCGATTGCTAAAGCCGGTTAAACAACGAGGTAATCAACGAGGTCAAAAACAAGACTAGACAATAGCTACTTAATATACACACACTCGCCACCAACTGGACAGGGGTATGAATGACTAAATAATAGTTACAGACTACAGTAGAGCACAGTAGATCGCCCTCAGTCTACCTGGCCACTAAGGATGTAATATAATGTGGGCCGCTGGTGGACATTTTGGCGCTGTTCCGAGTTGTGTTCTAATCTGTCAAAATGACGAACTGCTTTCAGATTTTTCCATCATTGTTAGAAAAAATCCGTCATTGACGGAAAATATTCGGTTAACGCGACCTCTGACACACACAGTATGCTGTTTGGTATGCTCCATCAAGCTGGGGGCTTCATGCATCGTGGCAGCATCAGGGGTTGAGGAGAGGATCAATGTGTCTGTTGTTGACTTTGGATCTACACACACACACACACACACACACACACACACACACACACACACACACACACACACACACACACACACACACACACACACACACACACACACACACACACACACACACACACACACACACACACACACACACACACACACACACACACACACACACACACACACACACACACACACACACACACACACACACACACACACACACACACACACACACACACACACACACACACACACACACACACACACACACACACACACACACACACACACACACACACACACACAGTCCCTGTAGCCTCGCTGAGCCAAGTTTATTTGGCGTATTGCCAAGAACCTGATTATTAATTCATGTGTATGCAGGCCTAATGCTTTGTACAGGTTAAATGCATCGAGCTGGCCCCTGGAGATTAGATGTACAAGGTAGTCACATTGCTTATTTTCCTTTCATTTTTACAATGACAGAAAAAGCATTATTATTTAATAAGGAGAGGATTAAGAGCTAATGTTTACCCAATATTCAGAAAGGATTGTTGGTAGGGGTAGAACAAAAATCCTCTTAAATTAGAGCTAAAACTAAAATGGTCAAGTCATTGAATAGTCAAAAAAGTAACTAAAGCAACTAAAAAGTTATTCATTATTTAAGTCTATCACTATGCAGGTTTTCATGGTCACGGTCAACTATATTTTCTTTTTAGTTCCGTTTTATTTTCTATTTTAAAATGTTTATATTTTAAGTTTGTTTATTTTCTACCCTTTTTATTTTTTCAAATGATGTGCAATGCCTTGTCATGACAAATCATTTTTTCAAATGTAGGATCAGTAAAGTACATCTTATCTCAAATACTAAGTATTTGATGGTATTCCCTGTCATCTACAAGAGAACAAAATGGAGTTTAAAGGACCAAAACATGAATCACAAATATTTTTTGAATTAATAATGTAATTGTTCTTTAAAAGATGTTGTATTAATGTGTTTGTCTAAATAATTCCAATATACATATCATATTGAAGTGATGGGGCCCGGCCCTGTGTCTGCACTGTATGGCCCCTTCACGAAGAACCCAGTTACTAGGATCAATTAGGAGAAGATGGTGATCATTAAAACAATCATTTATGTGTGACCAGTACCCACAAAGACATCTCTCCATATGTCACAACAGAAGATGCTTTACAGGTTAAGTATCGTCAGCTCAGGTTAGCTATCATGGAGGCAGTGAAGATAAGAAGTTCACCAGAACATATATATATCAAGTGCAGTGATCTCATGAAAATAAAGATTAGTGTGTTGTACTTTAGCTGTGTGTGATGCAGGGTGCTTTAGTTATGTCCCTATGTTTAATGATGGGGCATTTTAGACAGCAGCAGTAATGTAAACCGCTGCTGAACATATATTTCATGTCACAATACTAAATAACTCTTTCAGCCTTTTCTGCTAAACATATATTCTTTTTAGTAATGGTCGCAAATCAACAACACTTATGGCACCACCATCTTTCAGCAAATCAATAAAACAGCCGGTGTGCTAGTGAGAGACGCAAAGAAATAGTGAGACAGCACCTACTTGTTAGGCAGTATATGGATATTATACCAATACTGTGATATGACACTCTTCGATTTTGGTATATATATCGCTTTCATTTTCTGAAATGTTCTAGTTGTTCTATCATATGCATTAATATGCATTACCCTGCAACATGTTTTGTTTGTATACATTGTGCAGAATTACCCTGTGCTGAATAGTCGATGCAAGACAGCAAATGACCGAGGAGGAGGGAAAGAAAAGCAAAACATAAAAACTTCTCCACCTACACTTAAACCTGAAACACAATGGTTACACAATCTGTTATAGAATTAAACTTACTATTTCCCTTATAGAACTTCTTGCTTTTTTTTAACCCAAGTGCTATTTCTGTGGCATAGTACCAAGCCTGGAAATATAAAAAAACTAAAAACTCTGTTCCCCCAATAAACAGTGAGTGGTTACTGAATAAAAGAACGCTGTTTGGTTAATAAATGACCGGTATGCTCCCAGATGCTTTGAACAATAGAGTCAACAAAGCCGCTAAGCTTATTAAAAGAGCTATGATTTGTAAATGGATGATAGGCAGGTCGGCAGTTACATGGAGCATAGCAAAGGTAGATGTTGTGCCTTTCAAGAATACACACTGTTTAAAACCCAATAATTGCCTGATCATAATATGAACAAACTACTGGGTCAGCAGCCAGACCTTAAATACTGAGATCACACTGATCCTGATGGGACAATCTATGACAAGCACATCAACCAATCTGAACACAGTACACTTTCCATTGGAATATTTGTTTGCAATTACATGGAAAAAATGTCCAAAAGGAAGTATGAAGCTGGGTGCTTCACACCCCTTTTGATTGACTTATTGTTCTGTGTTCTAAAGGATATCTCGACAACGCATCAGCGCTGTTGTCAAACAGACTAGCATCGTCCTCTTGGATTTTATTATCCGTTTGACTTTTTTTTCACTAATACACCCAAACAGAAGATGTGGCTCGTTGTCTTTGTTATTATAGTTTCCATCTCAGGGAGACGGTCAAAGACGCTTTTCTGAAAACGTGCAATGTTTTCAAACCAAACCAGTCATACCTGCTGCAGAGCGCTCGGAAAAGACGCTGCTGTGCTTTTTCTCCACGTGGTTCCATAAGATGCCATGCACACTGTGTAGACACTCTTTGAGGCAGATTTTACTAGCCAGTGTGAAAGGGGACCCACAAACATCCGTTGTCTCCTGGGAACTGTCAGCTGTTATTTTGAGACTCTGCTTTAAAAATATTTAAACCTCTTGCTGTAACGATGTACAGTATATGTAGTGGTTACTCTCTGGAGCAGGTACTCACCCTCCTGACCTCCTCTTCCCCCCGCGGCCTGGCACAGCTCCTCCCATCCTCACCTGACCGGCTCCAACGGCTCCCGGCATGGCGACGGTCCCCGGCAACTCACTGCCCATCTCTGGAGGACACAAGAGCAGAGTCAGCACCAGTCTGTCACACAGGACCACCATCCAACATCGTTTCCTATTTCTTCAATACTTTTAAAAACATTTTCTCTAGTATCTGACATGTTTTGAAGAGTAATTCATCTTAAAAATATAGAAATAGGTGTACAGGGCTCAACGCTAACTTTTAAAAGTGGTTACCAGGCTGGCAACCAGGCATCAGCTTTTGGTTGCCAAAACTGAAAATACGGTTGCCATTTTTAGTCACCTTATATTTTAAATAATTAAGATACTATACAGTTATACATCAACTTAATAATGAACATGTGACACAAAAGAATGTTCAAATGCTTTACAATAAGTAATTAACAGAATTAGTTGAAACTTAAGTGGTAGTAAACTTGTCCACCCTCAATTGCTGGTATACAAAATACAAGTGATGCAGCTGTTGTCATGTTCTTCACAGATCCCTCACAAATGAATTGAGCAAGTCACTAGTTTCTTGGTCATCCGTTGTCTCCCTTTCAAATGTGGGTTTTCTTGACCTTTGTGCTGACCCCCACCATAGATCCACTGGCCCTTCAGCATCGAAGTCTTGATTGTGGTTCTGTCATTGGCCAGACTAATACATTTCTAATGTTAAATAAATGAAAACCATTCACAGTTTGGAATTAGATATTAATTAGTAATGCTGTAAATTACCTGTAATATGTCTAACTATATTTAAAATGTGTGACGTTTTTATAGAAGTGATTATATTTGTATGCCGATATTTTCCTATGGTAAAGTTTCGTTTAGCACTTTTATTTTGGAAGTAATAAGATCGGGACTCTTATTTTGAAGGAACTTTTACCGGAAGTGAATGCACAATGAAGCAGAATGTATTATATATTTCGCCTCCCAAGACTTTACACATTTTCTCCTTGCTTTTGTTCGGGTTCACCTTGCGCTTTATCAGTTGAATCACTTTGAACATTCGTTTGAGATGTTGACGGGTTGGCTGAACTTTTTACCACACAGTCAAACAACTTAATTTGCTTCGCCATTTTTTGTAAAACAAACACACCGCCATGTGCACCGCCCACGCGGGTAAACGTGCATTGCTTTCTGGCTCCGTAATCACACCAATGCACGTGCAACTTAAAGAGCCTGTGACACGGGTTTCACCCATCATCCAAATCCATCAATTAGAGTAAATATTGTCCCCTTGAAACCGTTACTGAACTGATTTTGGATATTTGTACTTTGATAACCATTAATCTGCCCTTCAATGTTGACCATTTTCTGGATCTTCTCGGGGATTCTTCAAGTCCCGCCAAATGATGTGTGACGTCATTGCGGGCACAGCGCTCCAGCTGCACCGTTCAGGATCCCAGCATCTGCATGTAAACACACGATGGTGCACACAGCAGCAAGCTCAGACAGTGATGACAGTTTAATTTTGAACGTGTCTGAGAGCTCATATGAGGCTGAAGGATCGGTTTATGTTGTATCTGTTAGAAGTTTAGGAATTAGGTGCGTCAATATGGGCGATCATACGGTCATGTAGCCAGTGGTGGAATGGGACTAAAAATCATCCCGGGACTCTCGACCGGCCCACTTCGGTACCGCTAGTAAATTGTCAACGGGGGGAGTGGGGGATGTGCTAGTGACTTATCCGACCGGCCCCCTTCAGTACCGGCCCATCGGGATTCGTCCCGATGGCCAGTCCGCCACTGCACCCAGCCCAGCCCACGTAAACTGTCAACGGGGGGAGCCTCGCTGCGGGGAAACGGTGGACCTAGTGTCCCGATCGGAGTGGGAATAATAATAATAATAATAATCCGTGCATTTTATCCATTAATTTCCCCAACATTGTGGTAAAAAAACACACGTTTAATCCACGTTGGTGTACTACAACTACAAAAAGCATCGGTTTGTTTTCTCATCAGGAAATGCAGACCGGCTCAACCAAACGATTTTTAATCATCATCCTCACGATCATTTAATGTATCGTATGTTCGCCGAATTGACATGAAAGCACTAATAAATGTAGTTTCATCCACTTGAGTTTACAACTACAAAAATAATCGATTTGTTTTTATATCACATCCGACGGGAGGAAATTCAGCAGCTCTCACTACCGATTTGTAATCCTAATTTAATCATCATCTTCACCACGATCATTTATGTTTATGTTCGCCGAATTGACATGAAAGCACTGACAAATTTGAATATACTGTAGTCAACTTCATTTAAACGTTATTAACGTGCCTAAACTCAGTAATTCACCATTTCTACGCATGACAACACACTTTGTCCGTGTTTGGCTCTCTCTCCGCACAGTGAAGCGTTCGCGCATTGACGTCACTTCCGGCTTCCCCCAAAACGAGTCGAAGGAATTTCCCCGCGATGTTCGAAATGATTGATATTTATCGGAACGGTATCGCACCTTCTTTTTTAAGCTGACGGTTCGAGATTACTAGTAGCCCAATATTTCATTGCACAACAGTTGTTGGGAGGCTGTCACAGGCTCTTTAAGTATCAGGTTCCGACTGGTCACAACAATAATTAAATATCACTCTTAATACAACAAATAATTAACATTTATCTATTTTGGGGTGCACATTTAGCTGCTTGCTGTCCTTATTTCTTTATGTTAAAAACTGGTTGCCACTGATGGCAACCAAAGGCCAAGAAGTGGTTGAATTTTTTTCTGAATGGTTGCCAATGGCAACCTGGCAACCGTTACTGTCGAGCCCTGATGTATTTAATAATATATATAATGTATGTAAAAATATATTTTGAAAGGCCCCACTCTTTTGTGGAGTTTTTGACCAGAGTTTTGCCATAAGGCCAAAGCAAGATGATCTGGTAACTCAATTGTATCTTCTGCATGTCAGTCATACATTGTTTTGAAATGTGGCAACAAAGGAAATGAATCAGACAGCAGGCTGACAAACAATGCATGTTTCAGAATATTTATAATTCAACTCTGCCAAAGATTAATGAGCAAGACAATGAAACACCTTTTTGTTCTTGAAAAGAAAAATACATTATTGTTCCACAGAAATAATTTCTTTAAAATTATTTGAACTGATTTCCAAAATGTCTGGATCTATGGAAAGAAAGATTAAAAAGCTTAACTGCATCACAGCTTATCGCCATAGGCGACACCAGAGAGAATGAAACGGAAATATTTGGTAAATCAAGAAATCATGACTCCCAGAAATGGTCAGAACATAATACACATGGTTGCAATATGACTCCTTTCCAACAACACACCGATTTTGAACTTACTACAGGGCCGTATTCACCATATACATTGGGGGGGACACATCCACCCCAATATTCAGATACACTCAAAATGTCCCCCCCAATAAATAGCAAAAAAAAAATATATTAATTTTTTTAATTAAAATAAAATTGCTATTCTATGACTTCTTTATTTTGGTTATTTGTATACTTGAAAATCTATATTTTCTGTTATTGTGAACTTCACCAAAATGATATTTCTTTTCATATGTAAATTGGTTCCTTATTTTGTACCCGGGGGTGTATTTCGCTGTTGCACGTCTGAGTCCACCTTCAGTTAGCTTGATACTCCAAGCAGGTCAGTCATGTTTTAATTTGCCCTCCATCAGTTCTGGTATCTTTTCTAGTTAGCCCTAAAGTAATCTATATTATTTTATTTCGTAATGGTAATGTTAATGAACCCTCTCCGGTTTAGCTTCTTTGTGTAAGTAACTTGTAGTTCTGATGTTAAAACTGAACTTTTCAGGAATAGTAGCTAACTAGCTGTGGGCTAGCTGGTTTCAGTTGTTAGCCAGGGTTTGGCGGGCTAGTGTCAGCTATGTGGAAAATGACGGTGTCGTTTTGGATGTAATCCAATAGATATTTATTCATGTGGATTATTTCTATTTTATTTTGTAATTTGTAGGGTGTGGAAAGATTTAAAACTGTGATGTGTATGGAATACCAAAGGTGCCAGAATTAATTAAATAATAAATACTCTACAATTATTATGAAATAGTATTTCATAATCGTCAGAAGCATTTAAAAGATACTCACACGCAGGAGGTTTGCAGTGTGCATCATAGCTTGTGCTGGGTTTAGAACGCTCAGAATTGCTAATAAACATGTTTAATTATCTTATATCCAGCGCGGCTGACCCGTATTCATCACATCAGCAACTGCAGATCGCCGAGGTCAAGCTGTAAGCATGAGCAAGAGGAAGGGTGGCAGTGACATTAGACAGTTTTTTGGGCAGCCTCAGAAAAGAAAAAAAATAAGTTAAGAGCAGTGAGAAAGTGAGTATTGTTACCAGTCAGATAGCTTGTTTACTGATAATATTTCTTCCATGTTCACTCTGGTGTGTTCAGAGTAAAGAGAGAGAGGGAGAGAGAGAATGTGAGCATGGCGACCAGACAGGGAGAGTGTGCGCTGGTGACATGGAGGTAAGTCAGAAAGGAGCTATATTGATGGTTAAGACAGAATAATGGCAACATAGCAGTCGAATGTTAATGTACAGACTCCTGTGTCCCCCCATATGTATAATGTGTATCAACAGTCTTTCTAGTCAATAGTTTACTGATATTTCTTCCACAAACCTGTCCGCAAACCTACAAAGCGTTACACCTGTCAGGCTGCAGCCCATATCCATCCCGATGCCCAGTCCTTGTACAGAGTCCAATTCTACAATGCCTTGGACACAGTGAATACTCAATTCATAGAGAGGTTTGAACAAGCTGGATTCCACAAGCTGCAGCAGCTTGAAAATGTTCTGCTACACGGAGACATGGACAAGGTGGTAGAAGAGTATCCTGAATTGAATTCAAGACTACTGCAGGTGCAGCTGGCCATGTTTGGGGCTAATTACACCTATGAAACAAGCTCAGATGTTGCTAGCATTATTCGGGAAATGGTGCCAGAGGTGAGAGGTCTATTCGGTCAGGTGGAAGCTTTAGTAAGGCTTCTGTTGGTCGTTCCTGCCTCTTCTGCAGAGGCTGAGAGGAGTTTTAGTGCCCTGAGGAGGCTTAAGACATGGCTTAGATCATCGATGAGTCAAACGAGGCTGAATAATGTGGCCATATGTCATGTGCACCAGAAGAAACTGGACAGACTGGACCTTGAAGGAATATACCAGTCTTTTATCCGTGCCAACGATAAGCGCAAAAAGGCTTTTGGGTCCTGAGGGTTGGGCTTTTTGGGCGGGTGTCTGGGAGGAAGTTGGGGGTCTTTTTGATTTTGAATGAGCGGCAAGCAGCTAGTGCGAGTCGTGGCTGTAAAACAAAAGGGCAATAAAGTGTTCCTGTTTCTACTGAAATTGCGTGGCACAGACCTTTCTATGGATTGAAATGCTTTAATGTGATTATGGTTATAGTTGTACTTTATTCATCCCTAATCTCTGCCATTACAAACAACAAAACAAGAAAAGCTAAACTAGATAAAATAGGGCGATGTAATACAATGCACAATTAATCATTATGGTTAGAGATGTCCCGATCCGATCACGTGATCGGGGATCGGAGCCGATCACGTGATTTTCAAAAGATCGGGAGGAAAAAAATCGGGGATCGGGATTTTTTTTTTTTTTATAATTTTTTTTAATTTTATTTAATGTTACAAAACAAAAATGACCATGTTCACATCTTAAAGTCATCCTGAGGCCTTAGTTTTGGTTTGAAATGACACAACATCATGTATGTGTTGCTTCTTTTGGGCTTGTTTTCAGACCTGGTTGCTTAGTTCTCTCAAAGCTGGCAACAGAGTGGGCGCGCAGTGTCTAGCAGTAAGCTAACGAGAGGCTACGTTCAGCTGGTGACTCGGGACTCGGGACAGAGCAAATGGCAGGAGTTTGGAAGTATTATAAAATTGAAAGCGAAGGCAGTGTAACAGCCAGATGCAATGTTTGCAAGGCGGAGGTTCCGCGTGGTGGAAAGAACAGAGCTACGTTCAACACGACCAATCTAATACGCCACCTGAGAAACAAACACCAACAACAACAGGACGAGTACACAGCGGCCACTCAGGTAACGGCACTGAAACAACCGACACTTTCAGAGACTTTTAAAAGGAAAGAGAAACTGCCCCAGAACAGTGAAAAGGCCAAACAAATAACAGCCAAGATAGCTGAACTCATCGCGTTGGATGACCAGCCGTTATCTGTTACCTTTTTTTTCTCTTAATGCATTGCATAAAGATCGGATCGGGAAAAATCGGTATCGGCAGATTGTCAAAATCAAATGATCGGAATCGGATCGGGAGCAAAAAAATGTGATCGGGACATCCCTAATTATGGTAAAACATTTTAACCAGTTGAGCCCCAAGCCTGTTTTTCAGGTCTCAGGTTTGAAAATGACATTCCCAGAACAATTGACTATATCTTCACTTCTAAAAATGGTTAAATGAATAATCTTTTTTCTCAAAGCAATGATAAACCTGTGAGTTGGATGTAGAAAAAGTCAGAATCAATATAGATGTTTTTAAAGTAAATTCAGATTGAACATAGTAAAAAAATGTAAATGATAGTGTCCGTGCAAAAAATAAACCATTACTTATTGTGAAAACCACCCTTGAATGATGGGATAGTAGACTAAAAGCTTTAGGAATCCAAACTATAACATATAATAAGTACCCTGTATCAAGATTGATGCAAAACAAGTATTTCCAAGGCACACCTTTATATGATCATTATAGTTATACAAAATAAGAGAATAACAGAATAACAGGTATGAAATCATTCCAACTCATACTACAGTTTAAAAAGAGAGTGATTTGTAAAATATGCATAAAGAAAAAGTAAATCTGTTCAGTTCTGTTTCACATGGGTGTTGTTGAGATGTATCCATAGATTTAGTCCCTAATGTTGCTCTCAAAGTGCACCAGATTGATGCTTTTAACTTCAACATTTTAAAAAAAATCTTCCCGGGGGAGCATGCCCCCGGGCCCCCCTAGAGGAGGTTAGGTCCCCCGCCCGCCCACACCCGCCGTCAAATTGTCCCACCAACATTGAGGATGCTTCCTACACCCATGCCTGAGACACAGTATCGTGACTATTGTTGTGTTTTGCCCCCACGGGCAGGGGCATGGGGTTTAACAGGTTTTATAGTATCCAATGTGTTAGTGATTTTTTATGTATTTTCCTTTAGAATGGCAGGAAATTAGTATTCAAATTTGTATTGAATTTTTGGTCCCCCCCAATGTTGACTCCATGAATACGGCCCTGACTTACTATAATTTAAGAGAAGTTGAAATACAAGTCTGTGATGCTGTGACACATTTAGTGTGTCCATCAACCAGTCTGGTTAATTGGTGGATGTATAAAAATAACTGGATACAACGTCGGCGATGGGGGGAAATAACTCTGGATTCAGCTTTTAGCGCATTATACAACCGTTAAGCCTTAACGATTTAAATAAGGGCTATCTAGACTGGGTAGTAGATTTAACAACAAAATTATCTGATTTACAGATGTCTCTTTCCTCATGTTAGTCAATGGGGGAAAGTATTTTTGGGCCTTATGAAGTCGCAGAGTGACGCAAAAGTTATATCACCACCGTTTGGGTACAACAAACATAATTTGCTTCAGTGTCAGGCGCACTTCCTTGGGGCTTGGGTTGATCCCTGCAGGGTAGGACAGATGACTTTCTTCGCAACATTGGATTCAAATGATCAGGGCTTTAAACGTTGGTGTGAGTGTGAGAAAACCCTGTAGTTCTGAACTTCAGTTTCAGCTGTCAGCACATGTTCCACAGGGCTGTGTAGAGCAGTCAGTCTCCAGACCCACAGCTCCGCCTGGGGCTCTGGTTACCTGCTTCAATCCCAAATACTGTCTGATGTTTGGTAATACACACACATCCCCCCCAATTGTCTTTATCTTGTGTCCCACATTCACTAGCACAGTGTGAAGAAAACACACAGAAGAAACAACCCAAAACCACTGACAGAAATAAAAACATTACATCACTGCTAAATTAGATAATTAACTACTAAAGACATAAACTGACATGAAAACACTTAAAGCAAAAAAGGAAAGTAAAGAGGTCAAAAAATACTAAATGATATAAAACAATATATCAATATATATTTCTTTACTCGGTAATGGAGGTAAAAACAATGCTGACAGGATGTATACTGTCTCCATCTTCCTCTCATATTTATCTCTCCCTCTCCCTCAATACATTCTTTTCCTCCATGTTTATACCCCACTCCATGCCTCACTGTTTTCCCCTCCATCTCTCTGCTCCATTCACCCCCCAATCACTCACTCTCTCACTCATTGAGCCAGCTGTAATGGATCGGCCAAACAAACCCTCTGCTATGCCCCGGTGCAGCGAGTAACATAGTTAATATTTGATACCGCGTGCATTCCCACCCCCTCCACATCTTTCCAGATAAACGGAGTCACACTCCAGTGCAGGCCTTCCAGGAGCAGTGCTCCATCACTCATTCATGAGGTGGCTTTGGTACCACACGGCTCTAAACAAGCCCCTGACAAGAGACAGCTTCTCACAATCAGTGCAGTCATCAGCCACAGCCGGCTGAAAGTCACACATTATAACCAGTGGTATCAGGTACTGTTCTGAAGTATATTTATCAGGTACTTGTACTTTACTTGAGTGTTTCAATGGACGCTACTTTATACTTGTACTCCACAGCATTTTCGAAACAAATATTGGACTTTTCACTCCACTACATTTTGACAAGATGAGTTACCAGTTACTTTTTTCAAGTTCATTATTAATGCAACAATTCAATCAACTAATACATTGTGATGTACTAATATTGATGGAGTTACCTGGCAGTATAAAAAGTATTCAAGTTATTTTATCAGATGCAAACTTAAAATTAACACAATGCATTACAAATGATAATCCAGTAATATCATATTTATTATTCAAAAGATTGCCACTTTGGATAATGGGTACTTTTAAATGTAGTATTTAAGTATATATTACTGCTTTTTGTACTTTTACTTAAGTATCATTTTGAATAAGTTACTGATTATTACACAAAACACGAACAAGCCGTGGTGTTACACCTGTACCATTACAAAATATATTGACTTTTTAAAGCAAGTCCAATTGGTCACCTTTTCTGATAAAATAAGAGAACATTGAAGACAAAACGCTGTGTGTGTCCTCGGGGGGGCTGTGTGATGATCGGGTATTGACATTTAAACAGAAAAGCTCTCTACTATAGGGGTGTACTACGATGACAGATTAGTGGGATAGCGAGGTTTGTTGACCCTAAAGCCAGAGTTTTCCATATAACGGTGGCTCTCTTTTGAGCTGGCTACATCACCATGGTAATTTATGCTGCAGACATAAACTACTTCAGAGCAGATTATGTTCAGAGTTTAGGATTTAAATAGTCTCAAAAGGGCCGATCATTCACTAGTTTCTTTGAGAATTCCTATTGGTAAATTTGGACATTCCAGCGGTAGTTATTTATCGCTAACAGAGAGTTGCTTAGGAGAACAGACCATTGCAAACACACGTATGGTGAAAAAAGAGAGAACAATTTGAAGCAGAAAAAAAACAGCGTAATACCATCTGACAAAGGCCTGTGCTATAATGCTTCAATTAACTGTTCTTTATAATATACTCAGATCAATAGGAGACAGAGATGTTAAGTTATAAATCAAGGGTTTTTATTATTATTTACAGCAGGGGTGGGGAACCTTTTTCCTTTACATTTTTACAACATCCTCCGAGGGTCGTACAAATTATTGAACTCAACCTCTGCTTAAAAAAACTAAAATCACAGCCCATTCATTTGGCCTTTCTTTCATGCTGTGCAAAGAAAAAGCAACCTTTTAATCCAGATATCTCACCATGACTCACGTATGCATGCACGTGCACGGTGTGGCATGACCACCAAAACAGAAAGATGTGGACACAAGATGTGTGCAAATGTATTTAGTATCCTATCCATGTGAACATGATTTAAGTGGGGGGGGGGACCTCACCTCCTCTAGTGGGGTCCGGGGGCATGCTCCCCCGGGAAGATTTTTTTTTTTTTAAAGCATCAATCTGGTGCACTTTGAGAGCAAAATTAAGAGATCTATGGATACATCTCTCAACATCCATATGAAACAGAACTGTAAGCAGATTTATTTTTCTTTATGGATATTTTACAAATCACTCTCCTTTCAAACTGTATTCTTGTTTATTATAACAACTTTTTAGTTACTGTCATATAGTATTTTATACCTGTTTTTCATTTAGTGTCTTGTTTTTTTATAACTATAATGATCATATCAAGGTGTGCCTTAACCTCACTGAGCTGAGGTTATCTCAGCCTCTCATGCGGCTTTCACACCAGCGCTTTTCCCGTTCTAGCTCCGTGCTCAAGCTTTTCTGGTTCAGCTCCGGTTTCCCTTTTCTGCTCCCGCTGCTGCGTCATGACGTCACCGTTTACATCGCTGATTTGCTCCCCAACAGCGTTACGGCACTCACTACAACAACAACAACAACGGGGGACTGCGTCGGGTCGACGATCGTGTTGCTTTTAATCATACGAAGCCAGATTAAATGAAATAACGACTTCTCCAACCTTATACTTTTCTCTAGAGTGCCGTGGTTCATTGTTTATTAACCTGTTAAGCCCCGAGCCTGTTTTTCAGGTCTCAGGCTCGAAAATGTCATTCCCAGAACAAATGACCATATCTTCCCTTCTAAAAGGGTTACATTAATAATCATTTTTCTCAAAGCAGGGTTACACCTGTGAGTTGGATGTAGAAGTGTCAGAATCAATATAGATGTTTTTATTTTAAAGTAAATTCAGATTGAACACAGTAAAAAAAAAAAAATTATTGTGTCCATCCAAAAAAATATAATTACTTATAGTGAAAACCACCCTTGAATGATGGGATGGTAGACTAAAAGCTTTAGGAATCCAAACTATAACATATAATAAGTACCCTGTATCAAGATTGATGCAAAACAAACACTTCTGGGGTCATTTGGGTGGATTTGACCTATCTCTGGCCCCCCTTACTCGATTTTGCTGATTGACATCTCTTTCTAACTGTCAGAGCCAATGGAATCGAGGGGAACTCCCACATACTCCTTATTTGGTAATGTGTGTGTGTGAGACTGCCGCATAGACCGGAAGCTACGGTGAGACGATCTCCCGTAAAAGCTCCGTAAAAGGTAGGTGTTGTGATGTCTGTGTTTGCTTCCCCTGTCGCAAGTTCGGATCACTCAGTGATGCTATATATACCTAAATAATCTGTGGAACCTCAGTTTTAATCGGATATCTTGTAGTGCAGCTACGATAAGTAATACTTTTTGTTGATGCCTAAACTGTCCCCAGTAGAGAAAAGACGTTAAAAGACAGAAAAATGGATGTCAGGGAAATACACAGATGAAGACAAGTTTTCTGTGAACAGACTTGGACAGCTACAGAAAACCTCGATCAGTGCAGTCATATTAAGTTATGTTGCTGTCGACGCAGTTCCAGTCATTGGTACGCAGTGGAACAGAGTAAATTTTCATTTAGCGGAAGCAATACCATTGTTTAAGTTAACAAAATCATTTTTTATCAATATTGTGAGTCGTGCCGACTTCTGTAGTATGTAAACGTGTAATAAGCGGTATAATGTGCAGTGAAGTGGTGAGTAAGGAAAAAAGAACACCTATCTTTAGTTTTGTTGAGCCAGCTAAAGCAAAAACTCTGGCTCTATTGAACTTGCTGTGTAGTATAACCCCTGGTCTTTGTTTTAATTGTTCAGCTATTTAACAAAAATACAACAGAACCACAAAGGAACAGAAGAGCTGGTGTGTCTGAGCCAGGGTCGCTGCTAACCCCCTCACTCTGAGCAGCTGGTGGATTAGCTGGCTCTTGAGGAACTCTCTGACACAGTGTTGTGTTCACAGCTTCAACCTAACCGCGACCACTGACAAAGCAGCATTAGCAGACACACAGCTAACTACTCTGCAGCTAACAGGGCCTTTACCCGAACATTTTCAAATGGCTAGCCTTGTATCATGACAAATCTAACATTAAGATGCATACTGGTATTATTATGAATAATACACTGGGGCACAACCCTGCTTGACTGATTAGGATTATTGCTGCTTACTCTCACAACCACAGCAGTTAGCTAGTGCTACAGTCCCTCAGCACCATGGGGAAGGATTTTTGCAATTTTTTCAGGTTTCTGTTGGTGCACAGTCTTGAACACAAAGCTAATCTATCAGTTTTAAGGTCACACTCATTGATCTTCAGCCAGCCGGAAGTTTAAATACCCCGAGGTGAAATGCATTAATGAGTCTGCAGGGAGAGCAGAGGAACGATGCACTCTCTCTCCTTTTCCATCACGGCCTCCCTCAGACAAGGTTGTTTCCGTTCTCTCTCTGCTCCCCTCACAACACATGTATCAAACAGCCTCAGGACATTAAAGGTGCGGTGGGTAATTTTGGAGAAACCAGCTCGAGTGTGCTAGAATTGTAAAATACACAGCCGGAATAAATCTGCCACTTCCTTACAGAGCCCCTCATCCAACACACACGAATGACCAATGAGGGCACGAGATACGGCTAACACAGATGACATTTTTGTATGTATTTATTGTCAAAGCATTTCATTTATTCATTGTTATCGGGATGTTAAGAGCATTCCATGGAATATAACAAAAAGTGTTTCTGAAGTGAATTACCTATACCCTACCTTTAACCAAAGGGAATAAACTAACAGACAAAGTAGTTTCTTGAATTCTTGAAATGTAACCAACAAAAACAAATATTCTTAAAAGACCTGGATGAGAAATATAAATATGTTACAACTATCTTTTAAACAATAACTGACTTAATTAAAAACCTATTTTTGTCTTATGCCTGTCATCTGAATCAATTCCTTTTTATTGTGCTGCAGACTATCTTGGCCAGGTTACTCTTCAAAATGCTTTGATATGTGGCTAAGACTTAGATATATAAAACGTTTTGAAACATTGATTATTGACCAGTGTTCCTGAAAATTAAATAGTCTTTCTGACATTATTATAAACTGCTTGGTTAAGTCTATAGGGAGGCGTGTGGCGCAGTGGATAGTGCGTTGGTGTTTGTATCAGGGGAGCACAGGTTCAAACCCCACTGCAGTCAGCATGTCGTTGTGTCCCTGAGACACTTCACCCCAAAGTGCTCCTGTGGGGATTTGTCCACAGTATTGAGTATGTAAGTCGCTTTGGATAAAAGCGTCTAACAAGTGACATGTAATATGGAAAGTTTGTCAGACCAAATCACAACAGAGTAGTTTAACAGTGGCCTGCTATTATTTGTGTAAACATTACATTGGTAATTATCTATTTTGTATCATTTTAAGGCACATTCTTGCTTTAACTTTTTATGTTTATATAAATATGTTATTCAACTGATTTGGGTGTATTTTATTTATTTCATTCTAACATGTAGCAACTGTCACAAAAGAGTTTCCCAGAGATAAATAATATTCTGATTCTGATGTGCAAATAACATCATTTTATTTGTAACTGGTGTTGTTACACTTTAAATAGCTCAACACCAAAGGAGTGTTTTAGAAATGGAGAAATCATGAAGGATAAACGGCCTCATAGTTGAACACAATGTAGAAGCCATTCAAACACTGATATGAATATTAATGTCAAGTACAATATCAGAGCTTATCTTACTTTGTGAATGCATAAACACACAAGAAGCAGAAGAAATACAATTTAATGGCAATATATAATTATTATTATATATGGCTTTGCCCTCTTTCATGGAACGTTGATAATGATTGATTGCCTGACAAACTGTGGCCTATTACTACTATATATCAGCAGCTTTAGGATACAGATCATTGTATAGGCATATGTTGTCAGACGAAGTCACAAGAATTGACTCCCTTCTTTGAAAGGTATAGATCAGGGGTGGGCAAACTTTTTGGCTCGGGGGCCACTATGAGTTTTAAATTTGACAGACGGGCCGGCCAGTAGCAGATCGGTAAAAAAACATTTAGCTGTCCACTCCTCATTATACACTCGGCACTCAATGTTGACTTTTCTTTTCTTTGGTCCACTCATTGTTACAGATGCAGGTTGTGTCATTGCGTCATCGTTTGCGTCATGACGTAACCGTTTACGTGCCTTCTTATGACCCACACAACGTTTTACGTCGCTGATTTTCTCCGCAACATCGCTCTCAACAACATCGATAGAGGACTGCGTCGGGTAGTTTTTAATTATACGAAGCCAGATTCAATTAAAGAACTACTTCTCCAACCTTGTACCTTTCTCCAGAGTGCCGTGGTTCATTGTTTATTAATGTGGTTCAGCTGCATTACCGCCCGCTGCAGTGCTGCTCGTCCACCGGAGTTTATTCTCCCGTTAACTTGCGGCAGCGGCCGCTGTAAAGTTTTCACTGTCTGACTGTCACACAAGCAGCTGATAAATATCCCCATAACTGATTGTGTTTTAGTCTGAAAGCTGTTTGGCATCACAACGCTGTTATGAAAGTTTCTCTGGCATTCTACAGGTGATGTTAGCTAATCAGACTATCTTGACTACTTGTTGCTATCATATTGTGGCATAAGCCGTTTTTTACACGCATATTTTACCGGCGTAGTTTTCGTTATGATTTTACTTGTGATGGCCACATGTAGCCCATGGATTTATTCCATCCGATAGTTGCAATAATACAAAACAAAAACGTCTGCCTCTTCACAATGGTCAATAACAGTGAACGGATGGTTATTAAAGTAAGGTAAAATAAACAGAATCACACTAAGCCTGGTTAGTGTTGCCTGACTTTATATAAGTATTTTTTACAAGTGTGTGGTCACGTTCTAGTCACTTTGGTCAGCGCTACTGCTTGTTACAACTTCGACCTTGCCGGCTTGGCGAGTGGGGCCAGCTGAGTGAATAGACCATACTCCAGCAAGGTAAATTGTGTCTAGAGTGCGCCATCTAGTGGGATCAACTGAAATGCCGGGTATTGCAGGAAAAAGGCAAAATGAATGCGGTCTTTACTATAATTTGGACAATTTTGTACCAATATTCGGCGGGCCGGATTCAAAAGCCCAACGGGCCTTATATGGCCCGCGGGCCTTAGTTTGCCCATGCCCGGTATAGGTAGGGCTGGGCGATTTTTTCGGTTTTAACGATTAATTTGCATTTTTACTTTCCTACGGTTTGTGAAATGGCTGAACCGAAAAATCGCGTTTTAAAAACATTTCTAGACCCTCGCAGATTTGTTTTGCTTTAAGGGACTCCGTAGAAGCTTACTCTCTCACTTTCCAGAACGCGCACAAAACTCAGCCACATTGCCTGTGACTATTGACTTGCTTGTAGAACCACGCTACACAAAACAGATAGCAACACCTATAAAAACTATTTTAAAAAAGGGGCTACTGTATCGACCTATATAAAGTATATAAATATATATATTTTTTCAAAATACCAAAAAGATTCTGCATTTTAGCCATGCCTCATTTCGCTCTATTTGCTCTTTCCAGCGCTGTTTTTGCAGGGGGCTGATTCTGTGAGCTGCAGCTGACCACGCCCCCCTGCAGGAGAGGGGAGCGTGCTCTGAGATCAGCTGTTGGGCTGTCAGAAGAGGGGGAGAAAAAGAGATCTCCGTCCTCCGTGTTTTATTCTTATAGAAGTAAGAAGAGAAGTAATGGGGCAGAAACCCTCCTTTTTACGCAGCGGCCCAGACATAGACATCAAACGGCGACACATATTCAGTTGGCAGTTACTTTGGCATTAGGGCAGGGATATCTAGATACTTTCCAAGGTTTGACATCATGAGTTGTGCTACTTTTAAAGCAAGCAACGATGTTTTCAAATCTGTAATCAAAAAGCTCCTCAAAAACACTATCGAAGCAGTTCCTGCCGTTGCTACGTTAGTTCAAACAGTAACAACGGACTACTTTTCTTAGCGGATGCATGTCAATTTAAATCAATACATAAAACTATTTTTAAATCAATAAAATCATTTTCTAAATCCATAAAAGCATTTCAATTAATATTGGGAGTCATGTCGTTACTTTGTTGAGAATGTGGCCATGTGTAATAAGCGGGATAATGTGCACATTGCACAATGTGCCTTCAAGCCGATCTAGATCCCTCCGCAAAAAAAACAAAAAAACGGCTCGTTCGCGGGCTCTTTGAGCCGGCTCGTTCGCAACCGACACATCACTACTTACAATGTCGTCTACCTCCCAGTCAGAGCAGGACAAAATTGAAGCTGACCTTATTTCGGAAAAATAATGTATTGAAGTCAATGGAGAGAGAAAACGTATCTTTCGATCCCGTTTGAATTGTGCCATGAATTACACATATGATGTTTGTCAATCTTAAAAAATCATTTCCATGTCAAAAAGTCACAGTTTGTCGTAAAACTGTTGAAATATAAGACTATGAAAAATACGCAACTAGAAAGACTACAAATCCCAGAGTCGTAAGTGATGTCATAACTGATGTCACAATTGTTGTCCTCCACCAAATAAGAGATAGCTAAAATAATATAACTTTAACAAGATGCCTGTGTGCTTAGTACCAGGTTGTTATCATACCAGCAATGGGTCTTGCTCGTTCTTTCGCTTCCCGTCTGACAGGGGTGTAACGGTTCACAAACATTTCGGTTCGGTACGTACCTCGGTTTTTAGGTCACTGTTCGGTTCGGTATGTTTTCGGTACAGCAGAAAAAAAATTCACAAAACATAACATTTTTTTTTTTAATTAAACTGTGAATAATGTATTCACTCAAATAAATACAAAATATAATATAATAGCATTTCGATGAACTAAAATAATCTGTATTTGAACTTTACTGTACTAGTACTCACAAAACATAAACTATTAGTTTTGGGTTTTTAATTACCGTACTTTTCGGACTATAAAGCGCACCTGCATATAAGCCGCAGCAGCTAAATTGAACGATGTGTAAACCGCACTGGACTATAAGCCGCAAGTGTTTTAATGTTTAATTACCATATGTAAGGGTTCGTGCACAGAGGGGATTGTCGGGAAAGAGATGGCTGTTTGAGGAAGCTCCCATTTATTAACATTTCAACAAACAAGTTGCATATTTGCATAACGTATTCAAGTGTTACCATTTAGTGCAATAGTAGCTACAGAACATGTACTGTGCTGTGTAAACTACTGTATCACATAGCGTTTCAGACACACAAACTTTTCAACTTTCAAACCACTGATCTACATTATAGCCTACAGTAGTACCATAACAAAAAACAAAGCTTACAGCGCTTGACGAGGCAATATCAATGGCTAAATTAAATGTGTTTTTTTAAAAGTGCAAAATAAAGTGCCTATAACACGACAGTAAGCGCGTAAGCCTAAAGTTGCAGTAACACGGCTGCTTAAAATATACGGTAATCGGCCTACCAGAAAAGTCATTAATCCTCATCTTCGTCTTCTTCCTGCGTACTAAAACCAACAAAGTCCTCATCTTCAGTGTCGGAAACGAACAGGCTCAGGGTGGCTTCGTCAGCCACTCCCCTCTCTCCTTCGTTGTCGCTCTCAAAACCAACGAACTCCTCTTCGTCACTGTCGGAATCGAACAGCCTCTGAAGGGCCTCAGCTATGGCGGCGTCCTCCTCTTCATCACGCAGCAGTCCAGCCTTTCGGAACCCGTTGGTGATCGTGGATGTTTTTGACACTCCTCCACGCTGTCAGGATCCACTCGCAAACTTGAGCGAAAGTTGCTTTTCGTATGCGACCAGTTTTGGTGAATGATTTATCGCCAGATTGACTGCCTTTAACTTAAAAGCTGCATCATATGCATGTCTACGTTTGTTTTCCATAATGAG
Source organism: Pogonophryne albipinna (assembly GCA_028583405.1). Classification (NCBI taxonomy): domain Eukaryota; kingdom Metazoa; phylum Chordata; class Actinopteri; order Perciformes; family Artedidraconidae; genus Pogonophryne; species Pogonophryne albipinna. The sequence goes on along the minus strand of JAPTMU010000027.1, from coordinate 202,319 downwards.
GGTTTGTGCATGAAAACTTCCTTTGCACAAACTGTCTCGCTCTCGTAATATCTGTCTGTCTTGCTCTCGTTCTGTCTCTCGTACCACTCTCGGTTCCACTTTTACTTTTGCGCGCTACCTGTCTCACTCTTTTCCGGCCTCCAGCTTTTCCTGCTGGAGCCCGCCGTTTAAAGGTGGGGGGTGCGGACAGGCCATAGAGCCCATAGAGTTAAAGGTGGTGGACTGTAACCTGTAAAATCCATAGATTTAGGAGGTCCCCTAGTGGCCGTTAGCTGTACAAATCCATAGATTAGCCGCACCGTTATATAAACCGCAGGGTCGAAAAATGGGGAAAAAGTCGCGGCTTATAGTCCGAAAAGTACGGTATTATTAAACTATGAATATTCACTCAAATAAATATAAAATATAATAAAATAAACATTAAGGTGCAGCTTTTCGATGAACTGAAATAATCTGTATTTGAACTGTACTGTACTAGTACCCAAGCAGCCAGTTTGACATTATGACTTGCTTGTCATTGTATTTTCATGTTTTTTTAAAGAAAAATGAACTTGTCCACATTGCTTGCCGAAAGGGCAGATCTGCTGGCACTAACAATGTCTCCTGCTGTGGAGAACACCCTCTCGCTAGGGACAGAGGTAGCTTTGCTAACATGGCAACATAAGGATATTTGGCGTTTGTAATAGCTTTGGCTCGATCTAAACTTTGTGGTGGAGGCTTAAATGCTAGTGGGAGTTGGGTTTGCACTTCAGTCTTTTTTCTTTTGGTACCGGTGATATTCACGTTCAGGTGATGCCTTTTCAAATGAGTGTGCAAGTTTGATGTATTGCCAGCCGCGTAACCAATTTTAGTTGAACAATGCCGACAAACGGCTTTGGTTCGGTCCACCTGTCTTTGTCCGTCATCCTTGTACGTAACTGCGAAACCAAAATGTTCCCAAACCGGAGACTTCAATGATGCTGGAGGATTTTCGAGCTCAACTTTATCTGCGTTCGCCATTTCGACAGTTCCTCAAATTACTGACTACATTTGAACGCATCCCTCTGACCAGCTCGTCCAATGGAATGACTTGCTCGCTCTATGACGCGTTGAACACAATGGGAGAAAATTACTCTGAATGCTGCGACGCAGCACCTGAGATTACTTCCAAGAAGTTGTTCACGTTCTCAATTTTTTACGTTTAACATTATATTTGTTCGGTACACACGTGTACCGAACCGAAGGGCCCGTACCGAATAATTTCGGTAAGGGTACGTGTACCGTTACACCCCTACCGTCTGATGAAAGGACCAGGAGTGGCTGGATCAAGTTAGCTACCTAGCTAGTAGCAAGCACGTTAGTTAGCATTAGCCTACAGTCTTAGCCTTGTCATTTTTATTAGCCTTAACATGAAGTAACATCAAGTAACCCACAATGTTAAACAGTATGAGTAGTAGTCATATTTTGTGAACCCTTTGAAGAGTACTGTCACACCGGTGTGATCATTCTATAAAACACCCTTTAAGCCCGGGGGAGAAATGCTAACGCTAAATTAGCATCGGCGATCTTTTCTACTTCATGCTATCTGCACAAATGGTTGACATTAAACATTAAAAATATCAGGCAGTTCAGAGAGAATCAAAGGAAGGCAGGCAGCTTTGCATGACATTCTTCTGGAGGCGTTTCATTGTGGTGATAGTGAGGGTAGTCAATCCCTTGTTTAGCAAGACAGTAGTGACGGCCATCTTGGTGACGTGTGTTGTTATGAGAGTCTGCGAGACCAGAGATGTAGTTCATTGAGCGTTTCACCCAAAAAAAATTGTTACTTCACAGTTTTACGACACATTTTAATTTTTTTGACTGCAAAATTATCTTTTAAATTGACAGACATATGTGTAATTCGTGGCACAATTCAAACGGGATCGAAAGATAATCTGTCTCTCTCCATTGACTTCAATACATAATTTTTCCGAAATAAGGTCCCATGGAGGTCCACCAGAAGGGGAGGGAATTTGCCACTCTATCGTCTCCGGCACACGTGACACGTCCCAACCTATCGTCTCCGTATACATTCGCAGCTGTGTGTCTGTGAATTGAGCAGGATGTCTGCAGGAGGCACTTAGAGTAAAGTTGTTATATATAATACATATAATGGCACTGTTCTAGCGGTAAACACTTAAGAAAGAACATGTCAAGCTATGTGCTGGATCAGAAACAATGTGCAGCGTGTTTTGGGAGTAATATGCTGTGTGTTTACATTAGCAAGCATGCTAACACTCAGAGCTAACTATGGAGCTAACGCTGTAGGCTACTGGAGAGAATATGTGTAACGTAATGACCTTGTGGTAAACCCTGCGAGAGAGAAAGGTTTGAGCTCCATACCGTTTCAGAAATAAAGCTTGAAGTGGTTAGGAATAGAGATGTCCCGATCCGATCACGTGATCGGGGATCGGAGCCGATCACGTGATTTTCAAAAGATCGGGACAAAAAAAATCGGGGATCGGGATTTTTTTTTTTTTTATAATTTTTTTTAAATGTAATGTTACAAAACAAAAATGACCATGTTCACGTCTTAAAGTCATCCTGAGGCCTTAGTTTTGGTTTGAAATGACACAACATCATGTATGTGTTGCTTCTTTTGGGCTTGTTTTCAGACCTGGTTGCTTATTTCTCTCAAAGCTGGCAACAGAGTGGGCGCGCAGTGTCTAGCAGTAAGCTAACGAGAGGCTACGTTCAGCTGGTGACTCGGGACTCGGGACAGAGAAAATGTCAGGAGTTTGGAAGTATTATAAAATTGAAAGCGAAGGCAGTGTAACAGCCAGATGCAATGTTTGCAAGGCGGAGGTTCCGCGTGGTGGAAAGAACAGAGCTACGTTCAACACGACCAATCTAATACGCCACCTGAGAAACAAACACCAACAACAACAGGACGAGTACACAGCGGCCACTCAGGTAACGGCACTGAAACAACCAACACTTTCAGAGACTTTTAAAAGGAAAGAGAAACTGCCCCAGAACAGTGAAAAGGCCAAACAAATAACAGCCAAGATAGCTGAACTCATCGCGTTGGATGACCAGCCGTTATCTGTTACCTTTTTTTTCTCTTAATGCATTGCATAAAGATCGGATCGGGAAAAATCGGTATCGGCAGATTGTCAAAATCAAATGATCGGAATCGGATCGGGAGCAAAAAAATGTGATCGGGACATCCCTAGTTAGGAGCATAATATGGCATTTAATCACCGCAGCGTTTAGCTGAGCTTCTCCCGGTAGAAATCTCTAGCAGGGGAAGCTGCGTGACACTACAAAGGGGCGTGGCTAGCAGCAGCCGTTCAATTTAAAGTGGACCTAGCATGCTATATTTGAATAATATATTGTAGGGCCATACCTATATAAAACATGTCTGCGATTTTTTTTCCTTCAAAATAGCAAACAGATCATGCAGTTTAGCCATGTCTCATTTCGCTCTATTTGCTCTTTTTTTAGCCCTGTTTTTGCAAGGGCTGAATCTGTGAGAAGTCTTCTTCGCTGCTTTTATGGCAGACTACAGCGCCACCTACAGGCCTGGCATATGTACTACAGCGTCTCCAGCGCTTTTGAACGGCAATGGCCGTGGCTGTCTCCTCCTGATAGGTGGAGAGTTGCCCATATAGGCGGAGCTCCTCATTTCTGACGTCAGAGATATTTCAAATCTGTATCAGTCTGTATCAGATCCGTTGCAGCCCCGTTTTTAGAGATTTGGGTATGGAGGAAAAGAGAGAGGGTTGTGTTTTCTGACACTTGGTGAGTTCTCTGACACACCGGGGACACATATTCATGTATAAAAGACGTACAAAAGTGCATTTTGCATGATAGGTCTCCTTTAAAGCAGTATCAGCCTGTTAGCAACAGGGCTGTAATAGAGGGGTATGAGCAGTACATGGGTATGAGCAGGCTACAATGGGTGATCTGTTTGGTATTTTAATCAAAAAACTTCCCAGGCATGTTTTGTATAGGTATGGCCCTACAATATACGTTTCTAATATACAGGGTTCATACACTTTTTCACCAATGATTTTCAATGACTTTACCATGACTTCTCCATGACCTTTACCTAATTTTCCATGACCAAAAACTTTACTCTCTCAGTGGTACCACTGAAAATTGTTTATTTTAACATGGAACAGGAAAATAAGGTCTGCATATGAAACAGTGACCAAATCGAGTGACCAAAGTCTTTTTTAAGTATTGATCATAAATACTTGATTAATGTATCCATACCTGCATAGTAACTTAAGGTATTAAATGAATTGTAGTGGGGTAGAAGTCGAAAGTAGCAAAACATGTTCTGTACTAGGACATTTACTCGAGTCCTAGTAAAGGACTTGAGTAAATGTTGGATGGATGGATGGAACAGGAAAATAAGGTCTGCATATGAAACATGTTGTGCCTATCTAAAACAAATCAAATAGGCTTACTAGCTTCTACACGCTAAAGCAACTAAAATCTCTCACCAGCAAAATACCTCGTCAGTATGCCCTTTTACGTTTCATTACTATACGATACTGTATGTATTATCATTATAGTATTAATATTTTCGACTATTTCAGCTAAAATATAAATTATATTTGATGCAACTTTAGTTACATTTCCATGACTTTTCGAAAACTTTGGGGAAAATATTGTTTTCCATAACTTTTCCAGGGCCTGGAATTAGCATTTTGAATTTCCATTACTTTTCCAGGTTTTTAATGACCGTAAGAACCCTGAATATAGCATAATAGCACCTGAAATACACAAAGAAAAATGTTGCCTGAAGAAAATACAATACAGTATCAAATTGAAAAAATTGGGGCTACTAGCAAATTATCTTATTGATCGTTTAGACCAGGGGTGCCCAACCTTTTTTGAACCGAGAGCTACTTTTAAAGTTGCCAGTCTGCCGAGATCTACCAGTCCAAATAGAGAGGCGTAGCCATTACTGACAGCCTACTACCAGGTAAATACACACTTCTACTTGTATAAAACTGACCTTTGTACGATTAACACTTCATAAAATACTGCAGATCCTTTATCTTACCTCTTTCTAATCTACACACATACAAGTATTTAACTGAAGTTACACAACAGTGTTGTTGATACAGAGTTGGAGTGTATTCACACGTCACACTACAGTGGGTAATGTTTTCAAGAAACATTGAACAGTGCTGCCACATATGACACAGGGAAAAAAGAAAAGACTCTGAACCCTTTCTTTGCCATTATATAAAAATAGTGTTGCTACAAAAGTATAAATTAGGCTTACTAATAAGACAACTCAGATCTGAAGCTACACAGGAATCTACTGCCAAAGTGCAATAAAAAAGACAACATTAATAGAATCAAACCCTTTTTTTGTTGTATTTTAGTAGAGTATAAAAAGAAATGCCTTTAAAATAGGATGCAAGCAACACTAGTTTCTTAACCTGAATTGATAATAAACTATAATCAATTTAAGTTTGCATTCTTATACCATTTTGTACAATAATTATAATGAATAAGTTCAAACAAACTCAAACTTCCAGCTGATTAGTAACGGTATCCAACTTGAGTTTTTATTATATCAAAAACCTGTTGAAATGCTTCTGTTATTTTTACTGTCCCCAAAAGCGCGTCAGCAGCCTCCAGGAATGCTTCTTTCACAACTTCGCCGTCTTTGAAAGACTTCATGTGTTTCGCAAGAACATGACTGACACGATAAGATGCTCTGGAGCAGCCTTGCTCTTGTTGTTGGGCCTGGTGAAAATGGACTGCTGTGCATTTAGCTGTCCTTTCAGGCCCCTCCCCTTTTGGAGCGCAGGGCAGAATTAGGAGGGAATTCCGTCTCGTAGCGTTTGTGCACGGTTTTGAAATGCCGCTCCTAAATGACCCTTCTTCGATAAAGACACACTCGCATTGCAGATGAGACAGATGGACTTTGAATTGGAATAGATACAAAAATAATCATCCTCCCACTCGGAGTGAAAATGATATATTTTGGGCTTTTTTGCTTCTGCCATAATTGTGGTCTTGTGTGTGTGCGGACTGTCACTCCTGTTGACACGGACAACGTCAGCGAACTAGTGCACTGCCCACTGCCCACCAGCCACGCCCCGACACATTGGGGTCACGCCGGCCAATCACAAAGCTTTGATGCGTTCAAGTGCATTATTCTGGCACAGGAAGATTATGTTACAAGACATTAACGATAAAACTGAATATTGTTGTTCTATTTTTAGACACATCTCGCGATCGACTGGGAATCTCCCCGTGATCGACCGGTTGATCGCGATCGACTGGTTGGGCACCCCTGGTTTAGACAGTTAAAAAGGTCAGTAAAATAGAGAAAAATTCAGATGAAAGTTGACTGCTGGGGTCAGAGAGTGTTTGCCTTATTTTAGTTTGATAAGTAACTTGGATAATGACTGAAAATAGTAGCATGGATTGAGTAATTTTCTGTATCAATCAATACATGGGTACATTCTAGGGGTGTAACGGTATACGTATTCGTACCGAAATTATTCGGTATGGGCCCTTTGGTTCGGTACAGGTGTGTACCGAAGTGTACCGAACGAATATATTGTTAAACGTAAAAAATTGAGAACATGAACAACTTTTTGGAAGTAATCTCAGGTGCTGCGTCGCAGCATTCAGAGTAATTTGCTCACACTGGGTTCAACGCGTCATAGAGCGACCAAGTCATTTAATTGGACGAGAGGCATACTATGAGAGCTGGTCAGAGGGATGCGTTCAAATTTAGTCAGTAATTTGAGGAACTGTCGAAATGGCGAACGCAGATAAAGTTGAGCTCGAAAATCCTCCAGCATCATTGAAGTCTCCGGTTTGGGAACATTTTGGTTTCACAGTTACGTACAAGGATGACGGACAAAGACAGGTGGACTGAACCAAAGCTGTTTGTCGGCATTGTTCAACTAAAATTGGTTACGCGGCTGGCAATACATCAAACTTGCACACTCATTTGAAAAGGCATCACCCGAACGTGAATATCACCGGTACCAAAAGACTGAAGTGCAAACCCAACTCCCGCTAGCATTTAATCCTCCACCACTCGCAAAAAGTTCAGACCGAGCCAAAGCTATTACAAACGCCAAATATCCTTATGTTGCCATGTTAGCACATCGCTACCTGGCTGTATCTGCTACCTCTGTCCCTAGAGAGGGTGTTCTCCACAGCAGGAGACATTGTTAGTGCCAGCAGATCTGCCCTTTCAGCAAAACAAGTTCATTTTTCTTTAAAAAAAAAGCATGAAAATAATACAATGACAAGCAAGTCATAATGTCAATCTGGCTGCTTAGGTATTTATTTGACAGATTATTTCAGTTCATCGAAATGCTGCACCTTAAAGTTTATTTTATTATATTTTGTATTTATTTGAGTGAATATTCACAGTTTAATAATAATTAAAAAACTCCAAAAAATATTTTATGTTTTGTGATAATTTTTTCTGCTGTACCGAAAACGTACAGAACCGTGACCTAAAAACAGAGGTACGTACCGAACCGAAATGTTTGTGAACCGTTACACCCCTAGTACATTCAATACTTGATAATGTCCAATGCACACTGCAGTTGGATCTTTGTATGCAACAGTCTTCTGGAAAGAGCCTCATTAGATAATTTCACTCTTAATGTTTCACAGGCTCTTACACCAATTGGATCTGGGTGCAGGCCAGTTGCACATAATCCTGCAATGACACAGCATTCCCACATCCAGAGCCTCTGGTCCGAGGTCAGCTCACCTGACTGTACTGCCATGCCCGGGGAGCACGAAGGCAGATCACAGATCAGCAGGATAACTGTCCTGCTTTGGCTACAGCAGCAGCAGCATTAGGCATGACTTAATTCTAACCGGTTTCATCAGTGGATAGAGGAGCTGCACGTAGCTCTCACTGCACGCTCAACATCTGAGTGGATCATCACAGTGCAGCACATGCAACTGCAGGGGGGGGGGGGCTGAACTAATATACAGTCCCTGGTAGTTCTGTGCTGTTTTCCTTCAACATGTATCACGCTCATCCTTCCATGCAAGATATTACTCTGATCTGCAGTGACATTCATCTGTTTGCATCTTACAATTTATTTATGTATTACTACAATAGTATTTCATGTTTACATTATGATCTTGTGTATTGTATTCGATTTGAATGTATATAGACTCCTGCATTTACTTGTTTACTTACAACATTCTCTGCATAATTTAGTTTATTGAATTTATATGTTTTTAACTCATTCTGCATTACCCGCACATTGGTCCGCTGCAACTCTTACTACTTTTAAATCCAGGCTGAAGACTTTTCTTTTTGTCGCTGCTTTTAATTGAAACTGAGCCGTTGTGTTCATCAGTAAAGTGGAACTTATGTGTGAACTATTCATATCTTAAACTGCACTGTAACTTTTTATTCGTGTAATTTTTATTCATGTCCTTTTTCTTTTAACGTTTCTTTTATTATTATTTTTTTTTAAATGCCTTTGTCTGAATGTCTTTCATTTTTGTAAAGCACCTTGAATTGCCTTGTGTTGAAAGGTGCTATATTTATAAACTTGCTTTGCCTTGCCTTGCCTTGCAAGATAATCTTGCACTCATTTAATATACTCAGTTTCTTCTTGCACTATTTTATTGTTTTTAAAATTAGTTTTAGGTCTTATATATTATGTTGCATTGTTTGAGGAGCCTGGGCCTTAAGATTTGTATTGCCATATCTACACCGTAGGTACTGTGCGTATGACAATAAAGCCTTTGAATCTTGTATACATGTTGAATTGCATCTAAAATGACCAAAAGATTGCTTTTATTTAAAAAAATATTAAGGGGAAGCATTGGTTTTGTCTTTCATAAGCCCCTTATTTTATCTAACAGGGTTATTTTCTCATGTGTGTACATTGCTTATTCTAAAAACACCCCTCCTAGACACTCTGTATGCAGCCAATGTGTTAATAACCAGACAATTATTTATTTATATTCTCTTTTCATTTGCATTGCCAATGAGGTTGCACAGAGCGTGAGATAGTATGGTTGACATGTTTTCATATGGAGGTCATAGAAGCTCATCCATCCTTTATACAAGAATATTTACTTTTTCTTGATTTAGACAGATCTTTTTGGTGTTATTGTTTTATAACCAAATACTGCGTCTCTTTCTACTTGACATCCTATTTGGAGCAAAAGTTGTTTTCTAATGATGCAGATCCACAGACATGCCATGCAATAGCCACTGTAGGTTAAGTCAACTGTAATTAATGGCAGTTGGCCATATTAAAATTATTAACTGTATTATTTGAATACTGTACATTTCAAGCTCAGTAAAAAATAAAGTAGGCTAATGATAGCAAGATGATACAGTACATTTGCTCAACTTATTTTATACTGCCTGGGGTGAGACAAATAAACTGTGATTCTATTAAGATGTATATACTCACGCCTTTCGCTTTACAAACCTGTTCTAGTCATTTCACATTAACTTGTATTCCTGGTTCACACAATTTCCTGCTGCCCATTGAGGCATAAGACTGAATGAACAGCCTTCATACTAAATGTAAAGCCTTTCTGCACGATATTGACTCAACAGGCAAGGAACAGCGAAATATAAGTGACAACATTTACCGATAACAAATGTAAAAATGTCCCCGACCAAACACAGACCAAATGAAGGGCAGAGCAGCGATAGCGATATGCAAAGTAACCTTTTGTATCCCAGAGAGGAGAGCAAAGGCTCGGCGAAAGAACGATGTGTGCTAGCCCAACCGAGGAAACCAACAATACGACACCATATAAGAATAAATACATAGAAACACACAAAAACCAACTCGTTATGACTGCTAAACTGGCTGCAAATGTGTGAAGAATAGCAGTGTTGTGAGCGGCGGTCAGTGGGGGGAGGGGGATGGAGGATGGAGTCAGGCTTCGGCGGCCTGTCCCCGCTTCAGCCTGTCCAGCAACAGTGTAAAAGCTTCTAAATGTTCTATTTAACACTAAGAAACATTCATATTTCCAACCACCAACAGCTTCGTTATTGACTTACCGGACGGGTTGACCGCGGCGGGAGTTGCCATGTTTCCTCGTTGGAGAAAAATAACAAAACGGCAGCGATGGAGATGACGCACAATACGGCGAGAGCAGCCCGTGAGAAAGCGTCTAAACTCCGCGGGATTGGCACGCGAGGCTCGGTCCGACCGCCTTACATCTGTTAGCTCAGAGGAATCTCGGTTCAAAGGACCCCAAAAGAAGCCTGTTTCTACCGAGCATATATATAGATAAAGTATATGTTTAATGAGGAAAAATCTCCAAAACCAGATTTAGTAAAATGCAAGATGTCTGAATGGTAGCACCGCGAGATTTTAGGGTTGCTTGAATAAATTAATGTTATACAGTGTGACTGCTGCAGTGAAGAATGTGATGCAAAGCCGGGTGGTGTTGAGTGTAGGCAGATGCTGTGTGGAGCGTGTGTTGATATTTATTCATTTATTTAATCGTTTATTTGAACCGGGACAGTGCACATTGATGAACACTTTAAAACAAAAATAATGCTTACAAGTGTAAATGAGCCGGATTTTAGTTTTGAGATAATTTCCATCCGTAGTCCCGTCACATACAACATTATAAGAACGTGACATGTATATACATAGCAAAAATAAATATGCAGGAAGAGCATGAGCAGCACACAAGCATTTACCACATGGCAGTAGCCTACAATGTAGCAGCTATGATATATAAAGTGCAAGATAAGATAAAAGTGCCACATAAAGTGCAAAAGGAGATACCCCTGTATTAAAGTGCATTTAGCGGTGATTACACGTCTGTTTGTGGCTCAACCAGTAGCGTAGGCAGAAATGTACTTTAGGGTGGGCCTGTAAAAAATAGGGTGGGCCAGATATTTCTTCTGCGCATCAGAAGCTAACAACAATCCCCGCCGGTACCGGTGGCAGATTACTTTTAGAATACTTTCTTTTTCCATAACAGATGGGTATGTTTTGGTGAACAGGAGACACGTATGTTACTGTTTTAATGGCTTATCAAGAGCTCAAACACAACATCTTGGTGTCATTCTGGACAGCTCTCTCATCTGCGCCACACATAAAAAACATCACCCGGACTGCATTCTTTGTACTGTCTTAAAACCTTTCCTTAGAATATGTTATGAATTGTAAGGTGTCCTTGGGTGCTTTGAAAGGCGCCCCTAAATAGAATGAATTATCATTATTATTTATTATCTGAAACAATGTAATAACTTTTAAAACTTTTTCCAGTCACTTGCCCCATGCATTCAGCAGCAGCAGGCCATTCACTTTGATTTGATCCCGTTATAAATGTCATAATTTCGACAATAAATAAATGCTACATAAACGTTATCTTCCACATTTTATCTAACCATCTCCGTTTCTAACTTTCAATATATTTTGAAAGAGATCTCTCTCTCATCTGCGTGCGGGGGCGGGGCCTCACAGACACGCTGCATCTCTCTCTCGCTCACAGACATGCTGCAGCGCTGTGCAGTGTGCACCGTGTGCACACAGTTCTGCCGGTAATGAATATTACATTTTGTGAGGAAACTTTTCCACCAATAATTCCTATAAGTATTCCAAAATGTATTCACTTCAGATTACGAAAGTAACTGTACTCAGATTACTCGTTTTTCAAATGTAACGCCAGCTGAATACACTTGATTTTTGTATTCTGATTACGTAACGCCGTTACATGTGTTCCGTTACAACCCAACCCTGTGTATATCTCATAGACTGTATATATAAATGGACGTAGTGTCCGTGACATCACCCATAGGATTCTGCAGAGTTGCCGTGAAGCCCTTAGTAGGCGGAGTCGGCCACTAACGGCTCGACTGTGACGTCAGAGTCTAAACCCGCCTGCTCCAAATAAGGGCAAAGAGGCGGAGCCGAGGCGGGACCTGCTGCCTTCGAACTGGAAGTAAACAGAGCTAGCTCAGGCTAAGAAGCTAAGCTAACATGAAATACATGCATACCAAGTTACTGCTAACAGTGTAGTTCCCCTATATAAACGTTACATTCATAATCAAATGAGACAATCTGCAAGAGAATTAGCTATATTTTGTTATTCTTAATGCTTGTCATTCACACGTTGAGAAAAGACGGACTCCACCGCCCGGACCTAACGGAGCCGCAGTGGGCTAGCTCCGGGACGCCGGCTGGAGCTAGCCCCCTGCGGCTCCGTTAGCTCCGGCAGCTACCACTGGGATAATTTGGTCCCCTATTAACATTTGCTCCCGTTTAGCATTATGGGCGTCATAGCCATAGACTATAAAAGTCTTACCCAAGGCTGAATCCATCCATCCATCCATCCATCTTCTTCCGCTTATCCGTGGTCGGGTCGCGGGGGTAGCAGTTCCAGCAGAGAGCCCCAAACTTCCTTTTCCCTGGCGACATCAACCAGCTCTGACTGGGGGATCCCAAGGCGCTCCCAGGCCAGCGAAGAGATATAATCCCTCCACCTGGTCCTAGGTCTACCCCTTGGTCTCTTCCCAGCTGGACGTGCCTGGAACACCTCCCTAGGGAGGCGCCCAGGTGGCATCCTAACTAGGTGCCCGAACCACCTCAACTGGCTCCTTTCGACGCGAAGGAGGAGCGGCTCAACTCCGAGTCCCTCCCTGATGACCGAACTTCTCACCTTATCCCTAAGGGAGACACCAGCCACCCTGCGGAGAAAACCCATCTCGGCCGCTTGTATCCGCGATCTCGTTCTTTCGGTCATGACCCATCCTTCATGACCATAGGTGAGGGTAGGAACGAAAATGGCCCGGTAGACAGAGAGCTTTGCCTTCTGGCTCAGCTCCCTTTTCGTCACAACGGTGCGGTAAAGCGACTGCAGTACCGCTCCCGCTGCTCCGATTCTCCGGCCCATCTCACGCTCCATTGTTCCCTCACTCGAGAACAAGACCCCGAGATACTTGAACTCCTTCACTTGGGGTAAGGACTCATTCCCTACTTGGAGTGGACAGTCCATCGGTTTCCTGCTGAGAACCATGGCCTCAGATTTGGAGGTGCTGATCCTCATCCCAGCCGCTTCACACTCGGTTGCGAACCGATCCATTGAGTGCTGAAGGTCGCAGACCGATGAAGCCATCAGAACCACATCATCTGCAAAAAGCAGTGGTGCAATCCTTAGTCCACCGAACTGCAGACCCCCTCCCCCATGACTACGCCTCGAAATCCGATCCATGTATATTACAAACAGGATTGGTGACAAAGCGCAGCCCTGGCGGAGGCCAACCCTCACCGGAAATGGGTCCGACTTACTGCCGAGGACCCGGACACAGCTCTCGCTTTGGGAGTACAGAGATTGGATGGCCCTGAGTAGAGACCCCCTCACCCCATACTCCCGCAGCACCTCCCACAGTAACTCCCTGGGAACCCGGTCATACGCCTTCTCCAAGTCCACAAAACACATGTAGACCGGATAAGCGTACTCCCAGGCCCCCTCCAGGATCCTTGCGAGAGTAAAAAGCTGATCCGTCGTTCCACGACCAGGACGGAATCCGCATTGTTCCTCCTCAATCTGAGGTTCGACAATCGGCCTGACCCTCCTTTCGATTCGGCTGAATCATAAACTAAAATGTATATGTATGCATAAAGGGTTACGTCCTTAGCTGGCTAATAAGTAACAAGCTAAGCTACCAAGCACACAAACACCTGTGAACGGGGTTAACATGTATAATATTATCATTTTAGACTTCTTGGAAGTTCTGTTAGTACATTCAAGCGCACAGCACGACATTTTAATTGTCTGGTATTTGTAACAATATTCCCTAAAAGGCACAATCACCACGAACACGGCTAAAGCTAAAGGGTCAAGTACAGTACTATGACTAACTAACGTTGTAGCCTCTATGGTTGTAGCCTAGCAGAGTGGACAAGTTGCTGTTAGCTGACAGTGAGGCATGTACGTGTCCATCAAAGTGACCACGCCCTAATTTATGCAAAAACTTTAAGACCTAATATAAATAAAAGGGTCGTGTTAGAAAACAATTCACTCACAGATTCATAATCATGAAGGTGGAATCTAACTATATCGATAATAATATTTATTGCATCCATGCGTAGAAACATGTTTTTTTCTGCTGTAAAGTTGGGCATTTTAACATGGGGGTCTATGGAAATTGCTCCTTTCTGCAGCCAGTCCCTAGCGGCCCATGTATGAACTGCAGTGTGTGGCACTTCCGTATTGGCGTCCCGGCTGTTCCCCAGAGTTTGCCGCTTGGTATATCTCTCCGGACTGTCCACCAGCAGATGAAAAACACCCACCTCTCCGCCTCTTCCAAGGGACGAGGGAACCGTGCGGCAGAGTTTCCGTTAACATTGTTTTTCTTCTGACAGCCCAGCAGCAGGAGAGGTGGGGAGAGGGAGGCGGGGCTATTTCATCGTTATCAGAAAATTATGCTAGATGAGGGCAGTGGGGGCTCTTCTTGGAGTCTGGCTTTTAAAAAAAAAAAAAAGTTCATTAGTGAACTTTGAGCCATCATTTATTTTGCAGGCAGCTCTCTGCCTCTCTCACGTTATTATGGCGCGCGCCGGAACCAACAATCAGTTTTTACCGTAAATGAGTTTGGTTCAGAGGACAAAACACATACAACATTAATTAAACTCGATATTTGTTCACTTGAATTTCACTTTGAATTATTGGATATTCTCAATGGGTGAATACATTTTTTTATAATAATAATAAAATAATTTAAAATAATTTAAAAAAAATAAAAATAATTAAATGACACCGAAGCTTTCTCAGGGTGGGCCAATGAGTAAACTGGGTGGGCCTGGGCCCACCCTGGCCCTATGGTGGCTACGCCACTGGGCTCAACCATTCTTTAAGTTGTCCTTTAAAACTATTGAGAGTGGGACAATCCTGTATCTCAGTTGGGAGGCTATTCCACAATGAGCTGCCTTTAATGGAGAGTACATTTTGTCCAAAAGTTGTCCGTCTATGATGGACTTCACAGTCTCCTCTCCTCTGGTTTCTGACCTTGTGCAGCCTCCATTGTGTTTTTTGTGGATGAATTCCCCTGAGGGAGGGGGGGCCAGTCCATTTATTAAAAAAACACATACTTTTAAAAGACTTAAAATTGTCAAAACTCAAAATTGTGTTTATCAAGGATGGTACAGTGGTGGTATGAATTTGGCTTTCTGTCAAAAACCTTGATAGCTCTCTCGTACAGCTGTTCTATTTGTTTCAGGTTTGTGGCACAATCAAACGACCAGTTTCTTAAACAGTATTCAATGTGGGATAGGATCATACATTGAATACTCCTCCTCATGCTATTAAAAGCTGCCCGGTTGATAGTGGTGCCAAACTGTTGTATTCTAGCAAATAAATACAAGAGTAAAGAAAAATAGGCTACTGCAGTTTGACAATAAAAAAGAATACAGATAAACTATTTATAAACCATCAAAAAAGTAATTTATTACAACTTACAAACCATTTTGACTTAATAGAAAGTGGTACTATCATTTATCATAGTATGAGTAATAATTAAAAATACTCAAAGCTAAAGTAATAATCATAACAATACACCAGAGCCCAACTAACACAGTTTAAGATAACAATAGTTGGTTAGATGTTTTTATGTTCTGTGGGCTATAGCAACTTCAACACAATACACCTCACATATGTTGTGTTTTTTGTTTTCTTTGTACTGTTTCTGTTCTGATTTTATGTAAAGCGTCTTTGAGCATTAGGAAAAGCGCTATAATAATCCCATGTATCATTATTATATGTTGTGAATTATAATATGTTGTTTTAAGACCTTTTTTTTGGCTTGTGTTTACTATTTTTTCTGTTTTAGGCTTATTGAGTGTTTATGTTATTATCTATTTTTGTCCGATTCCTTTTTTATACTTTAGGTTAGTTTTCTTATTGTTTAGTGGGAATCTTTAAATGTTACATTCCTGACTTTCTAAAAGCACCAAACATACATACATTGTAAATAAATACTAGGTACCAAAGCAGGACCCCACCTTAATTTCAGATGATCAAGTGCAACATTTCCAAACACAGGTTATTTTCAATTAGTACTCTTGGGAGACGGGAGGGATGATCATTTATTCCGGCAAATTACTCACACCTACTAATTGACCTAACAGAAGTTATTGAGTCTATGTAAGTTTACTGCTTGGCTCAGATCCACCAACGTCAGCATGACCTCACCTCTATTAACTCCTGAAGAACCAGGTTCAATTAACTGCTGTTTCAATTCAGACAACTCTCTTAAATCTGTTTAAGTGATCCCGAAGGATTTTGATATCCGTAATGAGGTGTGGCCCTACCTAAGTGTGAGTGTGGCAGTGTGCAATCTTACCTTTTAAGCAGGAGAGGAGAGCGCGGATGTCTTTTAAGTTGTCCCAATCCAAAAGGTGGGATCAGTTTATTTGAAAAAAAATTGGTCCACACTTATACAGGGTTTTTACCTTCTCTCGTTACAACATGACAATAATATTAAACATATCATGCGGTGGTCATTTTATAATCTGAAACCTTAATTCATAGTTTAGACATTAAAGTCTTCCAACAGAATCCAGAGGAATCTCCTCACGGATCGAAGGTGCTAACATTCAAACCTATAGCCTGACAACATTCAGAGGCAGTTCCTCATAAATGTTCAGTAGGATCTAACAGTTTCAAACGTTCATCCAACAATTCACTCAGCATTCAATAAACAGAAATGTAAGCAATATTTACCAAGTTTGAGAGAATCTTACCGGGGGAAAACCGTCTCTCGCTCTCGCTCTCTCTCGCTCTCGCTCTCGCTCTCTCTCTCTCTCTCTCTCTCTCGCTCTCTCTCTCGCTCTCTCTCTCTCTCTCTCTCTCTCTCGCTCTCTCTCTCGCTCTCTCTCTCTCTCTCTCTCTCTCTCTGCCAGTGTCTTTATGCTAAAAAACAGGACAGAAAAACCTAAAGACACCTCCTCCATACCCATATTTGTGAAAACTGGGCATGGCCTCTGATGTACAGGACTTGCAAAATATTATTCTCGGCTATGGCACAAACACCTTTTTGGGGCCTCAGTCTTTCTCCAAAAAGTCAGGAGCCCCCCTCCTTGTGTCCTGCTGTGAGGGAAGAGGGAAGAAACTGTCTCCCCTCCCTTATCAGTGACACCTCATAAACCATAATAGGTCTTACACTCAACTTAACAAACCACTTTGTTTATACTGTAAATATAGAAAATCATAAAATATGAAGCATTTTCATTTATATATAATATAATTGATTATATTTGATTATAATTAACTTTCGTTTTAAGTATTCAACCTAATATGGAGATGTAAAGAGTATACACCCATTGTCTTATACTTATCCCGGGGCTTTTGGGGCCCTCAGATCTAGGGCCAGTTGCCCACTTTGCCCAGTTGGTAGTCCAGCCTAGTCAAAGAGGACATGACAAACAAAAAATCATATATTTAGCAATAAGTGGGCAGAGAAGCATCTTAATGGCAGATACAGAAATATCAGCTTGTTGGTATAGCTTACATGATAGCAAATAACTGTTGACTCATATCCAGAGGACATGAAGGATGAAAGCAAGGCCAATATATTTGTAATCTATGTTTTGATCGACACAACGTTTTTTTCTATATAGTTTTACTCTCAAAAGATCTAACTAAAAGGGCTGCACCAACAACGTGTTTATTTGCCTCTCAATACTTTCAGACTTCCATAGTCTACCTGTAGCTATCAGCTCCTAGTCCAAATGGCCACAGAGTGAAAAAAAGGTGTTGCTATACTGTGTGTTCTATTATGGGCCTCCACACACTTTCCAAAAACCACTCGGTTGGATTCCTTCGCTTACTTTCACAACATAGTGACATCACAATGTAACACTTTCGCTTCTATTGGCTAGCACTCCATACACTTACGTGATAGGCTAAGGGGCGGGACATCTCTAAGCTGTTGACCAATCACAACAGAGCCGACCAGCTAACCAATGAAAAATAAAGAGCTTTTTGAACATTAAAGCATGGAGACATGTCCCAGTAGAGGCACTAAATACTAATATACACCTGAACATGAGCAGAATATGTCCTCTTTAATAGTTTTTGAACAATAAAGTAGCTCTATGGCACAAAGGAAAACTTAAAGAGCAACTTGCAGGTTAGACACACCAGTGAATAAATGTGTAGGAAAATGATGTATACACTAGATTTTCAAAAAAATATACAGAAATATACACTACAGTGACATCTGGCGTTGTTTTTGTAAGACTTTTTTACAACCGCATAAAAAAAGCCTCCCCACGTGACCTCCCGCATGTGACGTAACATGGGGGAGAGCGGCCGGTCTAACTATGAATAAACATGGATCACAATGCTAGTTTTGACACAGAAGAGGTTGAAAATAGGTGCTAGGCGTCCAAGAGACCAGAAGCAGCCAAGGATTAAAAGAAATAACGGCCATCGGAGAGAAATGGAGCGGTGGTGTGAGGAGAACCAGTGGAGAACAGGGCAGCTGTCTTGGTGAGTGACCGGTGTTCCGGATTAACTGGTTTCCCAACTGGTTTACAGAGGTGGGGCACAGTTTAACCTGGGCGGATCCCATTTTTCCCTGGGTGGATCACGGTTTAACCTGGGCGGATCCCATTTTTCCCTGGGCGGATCGCAGTTTATCACAGCTGAAGACTTCTCCACGCTGCTTTAAAACTGTGAGTAAACAACGCACGCTTCACTTGGAGGCTGTCTGAAGGTGTACACAGGTCCCAGATGGACTTGGTATCACATTAAGGACAATATTCAGTAAGTATGGCAACAATAGCTGGTTTAAATGATTTATTGGAGTTCGCAATGTTTTGAACAGACATCCCCAGTCAACTCGTTTTTCTTTTTGTAGTCCTCGCTGTTCGCGTCCGGATATCGCCATCGTAACCACAACCTCACACACTGGTACTGAATGTGCATCAAAGTCTTCCTACCGAGCCAAATATACCAAAAGATTTAAGTAAACGACAGAAGAAGCGATCGAAATCTGTATTTCAGTCGAAGGCCACGCCCCCCACCTCTGTAAACCAGTTAATCCGTTAGCTACAGTTAATGTTAGCTACAGTTAATGTTAGCTAACGTCAGTCACATCTGTTAGAAATTAAAATCAATGTTTTGATAGCATAATGTACCTTAAAACATACCGTCAGTTTAAATGCTGTTTTATACTGAAAAACCAGAAGTTCCTGTGCACAACCAGTTGTTAAGCTTTTATTCTGAAAATCCTTCATCTCCGGTTAGCATTTAGCATGAGGCTAATATACCATTTACTATAGAGGTGAATTTAGCAGCGATATGATATGATATTGCACACCGAAACCTACTGATT
Organism: Pogonophryne albipinna; assembly: GCA_028583405.1. Taxonomy (NCBI): domain Eukaryota; kingdom Metazoa; phylum Chordata; class Actinopteri; order Perciformes; family Artedidraconidae; genus Pogonophryne; species Pogonophryne albipinna. Next base: position 183,007 of record JAPTMU010000027.1, on the reverse strand, counting down.
TCAACACTATAGACGTCGAGATATTATTATTGTTGAATATTAAATGAAGGTACAGTTTATTTGAGTACGTTATTGTTTACAGATGTGAGTAGCATGTGACAACATCAGGAACGACCGGAAACCAAACTGCCGTGAAGTATTTCCTGTATTTTTTGGAGTATTGATTACAGCGTTTAGAATGTGTTAAATGAAAAGTCATGAAAGAGTTAAGGAAGAGAAAAGGTGTGTTTAGATATATATTGAATGTACAATGTCTGTATCCTCTGATATGCAAAACAACGGACATTAAAACGTGGAGAGCCGGCCCGCAGGGAGGAGCCAGCAGAGGATATCAAAACAGCGGGACCTGAGGGGTTCGGCCTCTTTCTTCACCTGCCAGAGCCAGGGACACAGCTGTTTTTCTGTCGAACAATATTCTGTTTGTAACATAACCGCGCCTTTATTTTTAATTAAAGTACCAATTTGACACCATCTCAGAGACTCCATTTAGTCTCCTTTTTAAGCTTCTCTCCTGGACGCGAGAATAACCAACACAGATAACACATCACAACATTGTAAAGTTAGCTATCATATATCAGGCTATAACTAAAGTAGTATTGATAATATAGTAACGTTACTGGCAGGACTGTTGATACTGATCCATAACAGAAACTAATGCGCAAGTATCAGCCGTATCTCGCGTTACCTAATGCAACTCCACACTACGTCTTACGGTGCTGTGTACCGGAGGGGAGAGAGAGAGGAGCGAAGAGGGAGAGAGAGTGGAGCAAAAGGGGGAGAGAGAGAGGAGCAAAGGGGGAGAGAGAGATGTAATACGGTTTCCTGATAAACGTTTTGTTTGATAGGCTTCAGCTGTGGAGAGTATGTGCTGCAGTGAGGTGGAAGCACCTCGCACAACGCACCCAGGAACGAAAGCTAGCTCCGGTCCTTTTCCTGTGAGGGAAACTGTGGACTCGATGTCCTGACAGGCTGGAGTTTGTGCAACCTGCTCAAACTCCAGGTCCCCATGATTACAAATGGCGAAATGCAATGTCAAATTACCGAAAAAATACCAGCTCACTAAATCACAACCGCTCAAACCAACTACAAACTACTACCGCGGATTGGGCAGAGAACGAGTCCGAGAAAGTTGCTCCCCCATGTGACATAATATGACGCGTTTGACGTATATGGCGTTAAAAAAAAAGCAGTTTTTAGTAGCACTGAATTCCTGCCTTTATGTCTTGAAAAACATATCAAATCCTGCATTAACTTTTTTAATTGTAATTTTCAGGCAAGGTTAAGCATAAATCTATTAAAAAAAAAACCCTGCAAGTTGCTCTTTAATATCAGACTCTAGATATGCAACAGATAGTTTGGGTCCTGTTTTTATATTTTAAACGGTAAAAGGAATGCTTTAAAGAGCCTGTGACAGCCTCCCAACAACTGTTGTGCAATGAAATATTGGGCTACTAGTAATCTCGAACCGTCAGCTTAAAAAAGAAGGTGCGATACCGTTCCGATAAATATCAATCATTTCGAACATCGCGGGGAAATTCCTTCGACTCATTTTGAAGTTTTGGGGGAAGCCGGAAGTGACGTCAATGCGGGAACGCTTCACTGTGCGGCGAGAGAGCCAAACACGGACAAAGTGTGTTGTCATGCGTAGAAATTGTGAATTACTGAGTTTAGGCACGTTAATAACGTTTTAATGAAGTTGACTACAGTATATTCATATTTGTCAGTGCTTTCATGTCAATTCGGCGAACATAAACATAAATGATCGTGGTGAAGATGATGATTAAATTAGGATTAAAAATCGGTACTGAGAGCTGCTGAATTTCCTCCCGTTGGATGTGATATAAAAACAAACCGATTATTTTTGTAGTTGTAAACTCAAGTGGATGAAACTACATTTATTAGTGCTTTCATGTCAATTCGGCGAACATATGATACATCAAATGATCGTGAGGATGATGATTAAAAATCGTTTGTTTGAGCCGGTCTGCATTTCCTGATGAGAAAACAAACCGATGTTGTAGTACACCAACGTGGATTAAACGTGTGTTTTTTTTACCACAATGTTGGGGAAATTAATGGATAAAATGCACGGATTATGATTTATGATCATGATTATTATTATTATTCCCACTCCGATCGGGACACTAGGTCCACCGTTTCCCCGCAGCGATGCTCCCCCCGTTGACAGTTTACGTGGGCTGGGCTGGATACAGTGGCGGACTGGCCATCGGGACGAATCCCGATGGGCCGGTACCGAAGTGGGCCGGTCGGATAAGTCACTAGCACATCCCCCACTCGTTGACAATTTGCTAGCGGTACCGAAGTGGGCCGGTCGAGAGTCCCGGGCTGATTTTTAGTCCCAGTCCGCCACTGGCTACATGACCGTATTATCGCCCATATTGACGCACCTAATTCCTAAACTTCTAACAGATAAAACATAAACTGATTAGTGTCCACTGCCATTATTTTAAAACAGAATCGTTATTTAGTCAAACTCCGTAAATAAAACAACACACTCTCACTCCATAATCGTCCAGGAGCAACGTTTGGTCAGGGTCACGTGGCGTGCAGTTGTGACGCTTCTCGGCTCCTTCAGCTTCATAAAGGGACGCAAATAGCTTTCAACTGATTGCAATGTATTCCCATCTGCGGCGGGATTTGACGCTCATGGAAGCACGGCATTCGTTTGTGTCGGCTGCCCTTAAAGGCAATGTGAGCATCCATTCCCATTGGATAACGGAGAATAGTACACCCGGAAGTAAGTATTCCCCTTACTGTCGATTGATTTTACAGTGATATCTGCACTACTCATCGACTAAAAAACACCAGATTATCCTTGTTAATTACACAACATTGATTGGTTTAAATTGTGTGCAATGCTTTTGTATTTTTCCCCTTCGATTCGGAGAAACAACATTTTTTTCGGAGTAAAGGATGGCAGAAGACACTACACTACCCAGAATCCCCAGCTATCGTTTAGGACTACACCATGTGCTCTGTTTGACAAACCCCGTGATTAGTTCTCAAGCTCTGTGATTGGTTGACCTCCAACTGCATTCCATATGAAAAAAAAACGTTTCGTAAAAGATAAAATCATACTTTATTCAGCAGTGCTTGCTTTACTCTTTGAAAGTCATCACATGAATGCATTGTAATGCATTAAATATATTACATATATACAATATATTACAAATCTGTCGTAGTTCTTTATTTTTATTTATCTACAGAGATCTGAGTTGCGTTCCGATAATCCAAAAATCAGCTCCTAAATTCTAACCCTATCTCCTATTCCTTGACCTCTGAGTGAAACGTCACAGGGTTAAGGGATAGTGGATAGGAGAATTCAAAAGGACTTAGGAGAAGAGACTGCGGTACTTTAGAGCAGTGTTTCCCAACCGGGGGTACGCGTACCCCTAGTGGTACGCGTACCCCTAGTGGTACGCGAGGGAACTGTGGAATTCCAAGGTGACAAGTAAAAATAATAATAATCCCGTCAAAAATGATAGTGCGCGATTTGTTTCCCTAGGGAGACAATAGTCTGTGGCACGCACAACGGCGCCAAAATCCCACGATGAAAACAGCTGCTTACCTGCAGCCAGAAAAATACTGGTAGGTCTGCGCTACGGATAAATGGCTGAAACGTCCGCTTGCTCTGGATTCAGGCCAGGGTTCAGAGGAGCCCGCCGAGAAACGTAAGAAAGAGGCCAAACTGAAACCAAGGCAGTACAGTGAAACATATATATTATTTGGATTAATTTCTACTTCTGCGGACCCACCGCAGCCTCAGTGCTTCTATTGCGGTGAAGTCCTGGCTAATAGTGCGATGAAGCCAGCGCATTTACAGAGACACCAGAGCACCAAACACTCGGGAAGTGTCGATAAAAGTGAAGAATTTTACAGACGAAAGCTGTCGGAATTTAAGTCGAGCCAGACAGTAATGATGAAAGCCACGAATGTGTCAATGAAAGCACCCGAGGCATCTTACGCCGTGTCCCTGCTTGTGGCTAAATAAAAAAAAACTCACTCTATTGTTGAGGAGCTCATTCTCCCTGCAGCGACTGCGTTGGCCGAAATTATGATAGACAAGAAAGCAGCCGAAGCACTCAAGAAAGTTCCCCTGTCGAATAACACAGTATCCCGTCGGATCAATGATATGTCTGTTAATAGAATTGGACAAGTCGTGAACAAAATAAAACTAGCCAGTCAGTTCGCTTTGCAGCTGGATAAAATGACAGAAGCGCAGCTCCTGTCCTTCGTGTGTTACAAAGATGCGTCGGACATAAACGAGCATATTTTATTTTGCAAAACGCTGCCAGGAAAGACAACTGGGGAAGAATTGTTCCAGGTTATCGATAGCTTCTTCAGAGAACATGATCTGCAGTGGAAAACCTGCAGCCACATCTGTACTGATGGAGCAGCTGCGATGACGGGGCGCGTAAAGGAACTTTTTGGGCACGTAAGAAAGGTATATCCCGACATTAAATGGATGCATTGTATTATTCATCGTGAAGCACTAGCTAGCAAGAGGATGAGCCCTGATTTAAGTGCTGTTATGGATGATGCTGTGAAGATGATACATTTCATCCAATCTCGGCCATTGAATCACAGGCTGTTTGAAACTCTTTGTCATGAGAACGGCACAGAGCACGATCAGCTATTGCTTCACACAGACGTGCGCTGGCTGTCTCGTGGGAAAACGCTACTGAGACTTTATGAACTTCGCAATGAAGTTTTTGTGTTCTTGACGGAGCATCTGCATCCTCTTGCTGTGCAGCTTGAGGATGACAAGTGGGTGGCGCGCCTGGCATATCTTGCTGATGTGTTTACCAAACTCAACGAGCTCAACCTATCACTTCAGGGCAAGGAGTCACATATCCTGAAATTGTATGACGAAGTTCAAGGATTCACAAAAAAGCTCAAACTATGGGAGAGGAAATGTGATGAGGGAGACGTGAGCTGTTTCCCACTACTCAATGCCCATCTTGCCACCACTGCTGTTGCCAGGGGTCCAGTGGTCAAACTGGTGCAAGCACACCTGTCCAAACTCTGCACTGATTTCAGCCATTATTTTCAGGACATTGAAAATAAGTCAGAAAGACTGGATTGGGTGAGGAACCCATTCATTGTGAGTGAGAGCAGCAACAGCCTTCCAGCAATGCTGCAGGAGCCTCTGATGGATTTATCATCTGACCGTGGTCTGAAGATGGCATATGCTGAGAAGTCATTGACTGAGTTTTGGTGTGATGTGGAGAAGGAATATCCTGAACTGGGAAAACATGCACTGATTGAACTTTTGCCGTTTGGTTCTACTTATTTGTGTGAGGTGACCTTCTCAGCTTTAACACACATCAAAACCAAGCAGAGGAACAGACTGGATGTGGAGAGCAGCCTGGTCACAGCTGTTTCCACACTGCCTCCAGAACTATCAAAGCTTATGAAAGACAAGCAAGCTCAAGTGTCTCATTAAAGCTCACATGACTGGTGAAAAGAAACTGCTAGGCCTATACTGATTCTGGACATTATTTTACAAAGTGTTTTGTTCCTGAATTAAAGTTTAAATGCCTGTTTAAAGGGGACTTATTCAAAGGGGCTCCATGGTTTAAGCCTAAATGTTACAAGATATATATAGCAAAGATAAGTTGATTATTTTGATTTCATATGTATTTATTTGATTATATTATTTATTTTCAAGGCAACATATTCATTTTTATTGAGTGATTTAAGTTAAAATTAAGAAAATGCCTGAGAATTAGATGTTCAAATTAAGGAGATGAAATAAAGTTATTTTCGTTCAATAATCAGTTACGTTCTACTTGTGAAGGATCATCAGCACGTATGAGTGAGGGGGTACTCATGGTATGACAAAAGGCTCAGGGGGTACACAAGACAAAAAAGGTTGGGAACCACTGCTTTGGAGAATCCGAATGCACTTTCACTATCCGACGTGTTTATGATGCGCCAGCGGACGTCATGAATGTGCGTCTGCTGCTGTGGGGAAACCATGGAAACTACAGTTTTCTATACAGCGGACTACAACATGGATGTTTAATAAGAAGGAGGGACTACTGTAAACTCATCTAGAGACTCTGCACCGTGCTCTGATGCTGTTGCTTTATGCTTTATGAACGTGGACAACAGAGAAACAGATTCTTCATGACCAAAGTTGGAATTGAAATAAAAAGGAAAGTGAAACTTATGCTCGTCACCCTCTCCCTCCGGTCCACATTATTACAAATGATCCCAATACGTATGATTGTATGAACTATGAAAATATCTTAAAATCAATACAAATGTAATTATTATAAACGTTAGTCCTTAACATCTATCACTGTGTATATCACCATTCAAACATCTTTTAAAAGTTGAACAAACCCCACACAGCTCAGTAAAGACTGTGAAATGTTGACTTTATTTGGTCATTTCAGTAAAAACTAACGTTCATATTTCTCTTTTTGATTATAATACTGATGAACGTTCAGAAAAAAGCACTTTGGCAACTTACCACATACGTTTTAAAAAGCTTAATAAGCACCGTAACTTTCATGATATAATTTCTCCGTCATAATCGGTTGTTTCCGTGAACGGCCGACTGTTGTGTGACGGCAAATGCTGCGGCTGCAATGCATTGTGGGGCAGCATTTTCTCCTCTCCTTTCGGTAAGGGAGGTCCAGTAGTTCCTAAGCTAAAGGAGGTTATAAAGGAAGTTTGAAACCTCCTTTCCTTTCATTTGGAGAATTGGAACGGCACTTATCATGGCTTATCATCATACCACTGAGGGACTTCCGGGTCATTTCACTCCGTTAGGAAGGTTCCCAAGCTAAATGGACTATCGGAACGCAACCCCGGCCTCAGAATAGACTGGAAACTATTCTTTTATAGTTCAGTTTGGATTTCACAATAAAGTTAGTAGTAATATTTTTTTGTTTTGATATTATTGTTTTGTATTAACTACTAGACCGCTGGGTCATGTTAAGACCATCTTTTCTGTGTTGCTGTGGGTTTTTTCCATTGCTTTTGTGTTACAAATATCAAAACAATAACTAAATATATCCGTCGTAAACTAAACCAGAAACAGCAGTATATTTTATTTTGTTAACACTGTAAACTTGACAGCTTTTTAACCCAAACCACCTACTGGTTAAAGCACGTTATTACACGCTTAGAGTAATGCAATGCAGGTAGATTGTGTTGCTTTTTAATGACTGTTTAAAATGCCTTTTTCTTAATGTCTTTAGATTATTAACTACTTGTCACTTGTTGCTAGGGACGCTGCTATCGATATTATTTCTGTTTTGTTGTGTAAATGTTTAATGGTGTTATCTTTATTGCTACCCCCTTCCCCGTCAATGTATAGTGTTGGTCCACAGCGCAAACGTATTAGTTTAACAAAATCCGCATCTAAAATTGTGGCATAGATCTACGTTATTTTCCCCTGTGCAATTCTCCATTTACTCAACAATAACACATAATTATCCTTGTGTTTATTTATTTGTTTGATTAATAAACACAAGTTGGAGTCCGTCAGGACCGAGGGTCGGAGCAGCTCATTTGCTTTAGAGAATTTTACACCCGGAAGTAAGTATTCTCTCCGCTTCGCTTGACAAACCCCGTGATAGTCCTCAAGCTCTGTGATTGGAGAGTGTGCTCCGAGGGTTACGCTGAGCCTCGAACAGCACTTGAAATGGGATGGAACCACGGCAGACTGTCCAAAACTGGATTTGAACGGGTCCACCGCGTCCCCCGCTCCCCCACCCCGTCCCCAGAACTACACATGCTGGCTATTGTGTTTCGCAACATGTTCTCTATCTATGGCACGTCTCTACTGGGAGTTGTAGTTTTAAAAGACGTTTTCGTATTTCCCATAATAAGAAGTTGCCAGTATTAAACTGTGTACATCCCTGGAGGTTTAGGGGATAAGAAACACTCACATTTAAAACATATAATTAATAAATGGGGGAAAATTGCTTGTGCCCATAATGGGCAGCACTAATATATACACACATGCCAGCTAAGGTCAGAAGAGCTTTATTTAACAGCTGGTCTTATGTCTGTGACCCCTCCTGTTGTTCATTGATAAGCCTGAAACATGCACTTGTCAAGGTTCAGAGGCACATTTTTGCAAATATGGCAGTAGCCATCGATCAGCTTAAGATAAGCTATACTTTATTGATCCCAAGTTGGAAACATTTGCGTTACATCAGCATGTGTAACAGTTGTAAATATGCAGTGGTGTTTATTTGTAAATCATTTAGTATAATCACACAAATTCTGTGTTTTATATTTAACAATTCTGTGTTCTTTATTTATTGATTGTTCAATACCTGACAAGGCCGGAGATGAAATATCTACATACATCTTATAAGAGTATAATACATTATGTATAATATCAGTTAAAATAGGTGCTTCAACATAGTTAACATTGCTGGAGGTATGCACACATATTGATAGATGTCTTGTAATGCACTGTTGAGGAACCTGCGACCCAAGTTTTGCATTCAATGCATAACTACACCGTAGTTGTGTAGCAGAGATGGGGACTCGAGTCTGTGACTCGGACTCGAGTCGCACTTAAGTCGCACACACAGAGACTTCAGACTTGACTTGGACTCCTGCTCAAAAGACTTCGGACTCGACTTGGACTCGTGTTTTGGGACTCGTGAACAATCATTGTGTTTTCTATTTTTGGCGTATTAAAGGTGGGGTAGGTAAGTTTGAGAAACCGGCTCGAGATCGCTAGAATTTGAAAATACACAACCGGAGAAAATCTGCCACTTCCTCACAGAGCCCCTCCTCCAACACACACGAACGCGCACATGACCAATGAGGGCACGAGATAAGTTTGTGCCCCGATGGGAGGCTGACAGGCAGGTAGGCCATCCAGTTATTTTAGCCGGGCCGGCTATCGGGATGTTAAGAGCATTCCATGGAATATAACAAAAAGTGTATCTCGAGCCGGTTTCTCAAACTTACCTACCCCACCTTTAACATTAACATCATGGTAACACCATGGCGACCGGCGGCACACCTGCAGCTGTACCGCTTGTAATTAGGTTCAACTATAAACACTTCGAACAAAACGCCGGCGGCACCAACAAAAGGAGCGCACACTGCAAAGTCTGCAATATTAAAATCAAGGATGCTGGTGCAACAAAGTCAAATTTCATCAGGCACTTGAAAACTCACCTGGAGAGGTCAGTCACATTAACGCATATGGACGGTTAGCAAACATGTTTAGCTCAGCATCAGCTATGTAATGTTAACTTAGCTTGCTACTAGCTTTGTAACTGAATATTTGAAAAGATGAGTGAATGTTTGCTTGTCACACTTGTTTGCGTTGAGTGGCGTTGACATCCAACTCTTGACATGACATAAAAAAGGTCGGTAACGTTAATCATTACGTTCCGCTGCCACCATCTACTGGCTAACGTTAAACGTAGACAAATACATAGTTACATACATAAATACATCTGTCGGTTTATAGGCAGGTTACAGGTTTATTGTTGACCACGTAACGTTAATGTTACAGGTTTATCAGGTTACCATTACACTGGCTTTGAGTGAGAGGATAGAGGAATATGTTTATTTATAGTAGACTTAAAAGATGTAATTAGAGACCCAGTGTAATTAAACAATACGGTTGCAGAGGTCACATTTTAACATTTTTGTCCACTGGCCAAATGGCTAGCCTAGTGAATGTTGAAATTTTACCAGCCACTCAATAGATTGCCATTGTTATTTTTGGCTGGTGCGTGAAACATACAGTACCAGCCACTTGATGATTTACCAGCATTTGGCTGGTAAATGGTGTTAATGGTAGATATCTCTTTTGGAACAGGTCATGTTTTAATATCACCAGTTCAGTATATTTCAGATAATATTGCAGCAATAGTTTTTTAGTTGCAAATGGCACAGAACAAATGTTTACTTTTAAGTACTTTTAACACAGTTTCCCTGCGGGGGATTAATAAAGTATTTGTGATACTGATTTCTGATTCTGAAGTGTTTTGCTTATAAGTTGTTTGCATTTAGCTAAAGTGTGATGTTTTTCCTCATATTGCATTGCAATAGCCTGTTTAAAGTGATCATATAACAAACAACTAATCAGTACTGATACTGTATGCTAATAGATATAGGAGTGATAATAATACAGTAAATGCTTTGGATTTCTTAGATATAGCTGTGCAGTATTCTTAACAGACTGGATAGCAGCAGACAATAGAAGGCTTATTAGAACCAGAAGAGACATGGGACTTTTATTTTTTAGAGACTTGAGACTTGACTTGGACTCGTGACCAAAGACTTGAGACTTGATCAAGTCTCACCCCACAAAGACTTGAGACTTGACTTGGACTCGTGACCAAAGACTTGAGACTTGACTTGGACTTGCAAAAAAAGACTTGTGAACATCTCTGTTGTGTAGGCCTATATGATATGTCAATAAACCTTAGAAAATCTTGAAATCTTGAAAGGGATGTGCAAAATAGTCAGTATATACAGTCTTTAATTAACTATTAGTAGAGAATAACGAGTAATGAATATACTTTATAGGGATCCTATTAATATCTAATAATAAAAATAATGAAATTCAATAACATGCTTTAACCACTAGGTGTCCCTTTATATCAGCTGTGCACCTTTATGGTGTAAATACAGCCTATCTACCAATTGGATCAAATATAAAAGTCAGCCGAATTAGTGTTGATACTGCAAGGAGACGTATTGTGTGAAAAGAAATGTAAGATGTTGTTTAATTGCTGATATATTTATGATCCACGTCACGTTTTCAGTTCCTCATGTTTGTCTAGAAGTCTTCTCATCAGGGCTCTATAAATAGAGAACTACGGCAGATATGTAATATTTAATGCAGCCAAACCGTGTATTACAATGCCGTTATGTGATGACTTTCAAAGAGAAAAGCAAGCACACTCGGAATAAAGTATTATTTTATTTTTTTTAAATGTTTTCGGTCTGTTTCCGGTAATTGTTTATGACGATGTGATGTGAGATGTGAGACTGGAATTGCACAGGGGAAAATAACGTATCTTTAGATGCGGATTTTGTTAAACTAATACGTTTGCGCTGTGGACCAACACTATACATTGACGGGGAAGGGGGTAGCAATAAAGATAACACCATTAAACAGTTACACAACATAACAGAAATAATATCGATAGCAGCGTCCCTAGCAACCACCTTGGTAACAATGAAAACGTTATGGACGCAATTTCCTGAAGTAATCTTCGTAATAACTAGCAAACTAAAGATCATGTAATAATAATAATAATAGATTTAATTTGTTAGCGCTTTTACAGGTGCTCAAAGACGCTTTACAGATATAGTGAAGGGAAAAGAAAAGGAAGGGAGGAACAACAAATAAATATATGTACATCCACTGCACACATAATCTGAAATAACAACTCATATTTCTCGCATCAAATGACATCAAAACGCATTTTAATGGCCAAACTAACTTTAAAATAGGCATTTTCCACCGAGAATAAAACGAAGTTCGGCCATGTTTTTTTTTCTGCAGGGAGAAATTTGAAGATCACGTGACAGACGCCAGATATTGGAATGAATGGTGAAAAAAAACGGGGTTTGTCAAACAGAGCACATGGTGTAGTCCTAAACGATAGCTGGGAATTCTGGGTAGTGTAGTGTCTTCTGCCATCCTTTACTCCGAAAAAATATTTGTTTCTCCGAATCGAAAGGGAAAAATACAAAAGCATTGCACACAATTTAAACCAATCAATGTTGTGTAATTAACAAGGATAATCTGGTGTTTTTTAGTCGATGAGTAGTGCAGATATCACTGTAAAATCAATCGACAGTAAGGGGAATACTTACTTCCGGGTGTACAATTCTCCGTTATCCAATGAGAATGGACGCTCACATTGCCTTTAAGGGCAGTCGACACAAACGAATGCCGTGCTTCCATGAGCGTCAAATCCCGCCGCAGATGGGAATACATTGCAATCAGTTGAAAGCTATTTGCATCCCTTTATGAAGCTGAAGGAGCCTAGGAGCGTCACAACTGCACGCCACGGGACCCTGACCAAACGTCACTCCTGGACGATTATGGAGTGAGAGTGTGTTGAATAAAATAGTTTACAAACCATTGCACATTGTTCAAGCGTTGTAGATCGAGAGGTATCTCACGAATGAAATGTGCGAGTTTGTGGCTCCCCCCTTCCAGCTGTTGGTCCCGTCTGCGTTGGGTCAGCTGGGGTGAAGGAAGAGGTTGATTCTTCCTGTCCATCACGAGTTATCAACTGTAGTCTTCTTCTATTGGCCGGCGTCGACGGACATCTGCGCTATCCTCTCCTGCTTGAAAGGTAAGATTGCACACTGCCACACTCACACTTAGTATAGGGCCACACCTCATTACTGATATCAAAATCCTTCTGGATTGCTTCAACAGATTTAGCGGGTCGTCTGAATTGAAACAGCAGTTAATTGAACCTGGTTCTCCAGAAGTTAATATAGGTGAGATCTTGCTGACGTTGGTGGATCTGAGCCAAGCAGTAAACTTACATAGACTCAATAAGTTTTGTTAGGTCAATTAGTAGGTCTGAGTAATTTGCCGGAATAAATTAACAGGCCTCCCGACTCCCAAGAATATTCACAACACAAGTCAGCACTGACCCATTCACACACATTCACACACTGCTCATCACATTATTTTCTTGCTGTCTACACTGTCAGGAGCAATTGGGATTTTGGTATCTTGCCTAAGGACACCTATTCCTAATCTTAAATCAGACACGACTGGTGGACAAAAACTTCCCAGGCGCATTATTGTTGACTAGGGATGTAACGGTATCCGTATTCGTCCCGAACCGTCACGGATCGGACGTCACGGTTCGGTGCATGCAGTCACACGACGAATCCGCCTTTTGTGGGAAAAAAGTCTGTCACTTAGGGCAGTATCCACTACACTATATATAATCCAGGGGGCGGTATTGCGCCTAAAAGCTGTTTGCCAGCCGCCCTTAAACAACAAATGAAGAACAAGAAGAAAACACAACAAAACGAAGAAAATACAAGAAGAAGAAAAGTAAGTATGGCGATTTCAGATAACACACAGGAGCTAGAAGAACCACCTGCTTCTTTTAAATCAGCTGTGTGGGAACATTTCGGGTTCCCTGTGGACTACAATAACGATGGAGTGCGAGTGGTGGATCGGACGAGGACGGTGTGTTGGCGTTGTTCGACAGCGGTGCGGTATGCTAATAGTAACACACGCCAAACATGCTAAATCATATCAGAAGGCATCAGCCAGATTTGCCAATCACCGGAGCCCGGCAAAAGACAACAGCAGTTCAACAGTTTATCCCCGCTCTTTTAAGAAGCCAATAGACATGAAAGCCGAGAGACTAGGGGTGTAACGGTATCCGTATTCGTCCCGTACCGTCACAGTTCGGACGTCACGGTTCGGCACATGCAGTCACACAACGAATACGCCTTTTTTTTTTACGAGTGTGAAAAAGGTCTATCATTCAGGGCAGTATCCATTACACTATTTATAATCCAGGGGGCGGTATTGCGCCTAAAAGCTGTTTGCCAGCCGCCCTTAAACAACAAATGAAGAACAAGAAGAAAACACAACAAAACGAACAAAATACAAGAAGAAGAAAAGTTAGTATGGCGATTTCAGATAACACACAGGAGCTAGAACCCACCTGCTTCTTTTAAATCAGCTGTGTGGGAACATTTCGGGTTCCCTGTGGACTACAATAACGATGAAGTGTGCGAGTGGTGGATCGGACGAGTGGTGGATCGGACGAGGACGATGTGTCGGCGTTGTTAGACAGCGGTGCGGTATGCTAATGGTAACACACGCCAAACATGCTAAATCATATCAGAAGGCATCACCCAGATTTGCCAATCACCGGAGCCCGGCAAAAGAGAACAGCAGTTCAACAGTTTATCCCCGCTGTTTTTAAGAAGCCAATAGACATGAAAGCCGTGAGACCAAAATAAATAACGGAAGCTATTGGCATATATATGTCAACGGCTATGCGCTCTTGAAACACTTTCTTATTATTTATGATGTAATATTTTCAAGACATTCTTTTTTGTTTTACAGCTTATTGAACCTTTTTTTTTTACATCAGCCATTATAGATAATCTGGGCATCTGAGTGTGTGTGGTAGGCCTACTGTTTGTGGTTTGTTTTTAACAGTGTAATACAGTTAATTATTCAAAATGTTAGAGTTCCTTATTTTTATACTGAAACTTGCACTACTGTTCAAAATAAATAACAACAAACCTGGAATTATGCATTAGGGACTTTTTTTTGCTTTTTCTTGTTGTACCGAACCCGTACCGAACCGTGACCCCCAAACCGAGGTCCCGTTAGGATTATGTTTTAAACTGGACCCAGGCGCAGGCAATGACTGAAGATGTTTAAATGGTTTATTGTTCGGAGACTCAGGCAGGTTTGGTGAATATGGAGGTCCGGAGTGGAGGTAGGCAGTTCAGGCTGGACTGAGAACAAGGCAGGCAGGTATGGTGAAGGAAGAAGCAGGCAGGTTGGCTGGAAGCTCTGGTGGACGATGGCCGAGGGATTGCACTGGAAACACAAGGAGAAACTAATTACAAAAAGTACGGAATAACACGCAGACAGGATAACTGAATGGAGCAGCCAGGAGGATGTAATACCACTGGTGTAGAAAACAATCTGGCGGTGAGTTGCTGGGAGACTGGAGTAGATAAGCTGTGTCCTGATTGGCTTGATGAGGGACAGCTGAGTCGGAAGGCCAGGTGAGAGCAATCAGGCTGCTGCCTGCAAGGGAAACCACACCCCCTCCACACACACAGGGGAACAAACAGGGACACACAGGGACACAGTTTGGGCCGTGACAGGCACGTACCGAACCGTGAATTTTGTGAGCCGTTACACCCCTACTGGTGACGGTAAGAAAATGTAGAATATTGTTAGACTCAACACATTTAACCTTAACCCTAAATTAACCGAATGTTCTTTCTGATTCAAAATGTAAAACCAACTGAAAATATAATTACAAATTAACTCTTTGAAGACAAATTGGCTTCCTCTATCAGAGTTTGAAATGTATGCAAAAGTAGGACTCTCATGTGTTTCACTGAGGGGTCTCAGCCACAGTTAAGCAGATATGATGCCATATACAGTTGCAGCATCTTTCTTACAAAAAGATGCCACACACACACACACACACAGCGGCACACACAGAGTGGAGCAGGAACTGTGCAGCACTCTGCTCTGCTTTTCCTTTTGGGCTCTGTATGCAGAGAAGAGATGCAGCTCTCCCTTTGCTTGCCACCCTCCCTTACCGTCTCACCTGCCTCACTATCTCCCTCTCTTCGGTGTTTTTTTAACGGATCCTAGGTGCAGACTGTGTGCCGTCCTGCCTTCAGCAGCTCTGCAGGATGTGAAGGAAACAGGTAAGAACCCCCTAGGCCCCCCGCCTGGCGGCCTCTCTGCACTGCACTGGGAACAGTTGATGTATTTGTTTGTGCATGCGATGACAAATGCTTTGCCGGAAGGTTACAGTCATTGGTGTTTTAGAGGTTTGAAGGGTTTATTTCTTCAGAATAGATAGGATTTTCTGTCCAAAAGAGGCTTTTAATGTGCATAATGTCCAGATGTGATATGTGATTATTAATGGTACAGTTGAGTGTGAAGTCTGAATAGTTTCAAAACAATCCTTGTGTTTCTTGGCCCAAACAATTCTCTTCTTCTTGTTGTTCATCCTCAGTAGTGGATCTTTGCAGCAATTGGACCACGAAGGCCTGATTCACGCAGTCTCCTCTGAACAGCGGATGTTGAGATTGTCTGCTACTTGAGCTCTGTGATAATTTATGTGGGCTCTAATCTGAGGTGCTTTAATTTGCGGTATCTGAGGCTGGTAACTCTTGTGTTTTTATCCTCTGCAGCAGAGGTAACTCTTACTCTTCCTTTCCATGAGAGCCAGTTTCATCATAGCGTTCGATGGTTTTTGCGACTGCACTTTAGGAAACATTCAAAATTCTTGACATTTTGCGGATTGACTGGCCTTTACTTCTTAGTGTAATGGACGGTTGTTTCTCTTCACAGAGTTGAGTGGTTCTTGCCATAATATGGATTACAACAGTAGTCAAATAGGGCATTCCACTGTGCACTAACCATACCTCTGCACAACACAACTGAACACAACCTCAAACACATTAAGAAGGCAAGTCATTCCACAAATGGACTCTTGACAAGGCACACGTGTTAATAGAAAACCATTCCAGGTGAGGACCTCATGAAGCTGACTGAGAGAAGCCAAGAGTGTGCAAAGCTGTCATCAAGGAAAACGGAGCAACTTTGAAGAATCTAAAATATAAATCATATTCTGGATTTTTTAACACTTTTTATTTCCTTATGTGTTATTTCATAGTTTTGATGTCTTCAGTATTAATCTACAAGGTAGAAACAAATTCAAATAAACAAAAACCATTGAAAGAGAAGGGGTGCCAAACTTTTGACTGGCACTGTATATATATATATATATATTTATTTTTTTAACACCTCTAAAAGTAAGTTGATTGCGTTGTCAGGACACACATGGCATGTAGCCTGTTTGGATTTGCCTATACTTGAGCCATTTTGTTTTGTTTTATTATACTTTATTAATATAATTCGATTTTGAGTTTAAATAGTTTTCATGCAAAGATTAACTCAGGTAAAAGTTCATTACATTTGCAAACTTGTCTGCCCTCTGAAATTAGTGCAATGATGTTTAATATTACAGTGACTGCAATGGTAAATGCAAATCACAATGTTCTAATTGCATACAAAATAACTTTTTTATGAGATTGTATGCATATTGAGGTATTCTAAATCATATGACAGTTTTGATCATGTAAGATAAAACAATGGCAATGCCTATGGCATCTGTGTAGTGCATGCAATACTTAGCTATTACAATGACAAAATGTAGCCATAGCTTACTCATTCTCTGATATGGGTGCTGCACAGTGATAAAGTACAGCGAGATCCCCTCATTGAGTAATGATTTGCGTGAAATAATAGACAGTCTAACATGAGTATCATCAATGTTGATGTTTTTTGTTGTTTTTTTATTTACAAATAAGTTGACAGGTGTATCTTTCATTTTAACATATTGAATTCATGATGCGGTTGTGTGTACGTTGATAGGGGAGAGTGGGGTAGATGAGCCAATTTGTACTTATATTTTCCTCTAGGCTAGGAAAAAGTAGGTCGAGGTCAAATCATCTATCATAGATGGCCAACGAAATAAAATAAAAAATTATGTAATTAAATAGGCTAGTCATTGATAATTATTGATGTTATTAAATGTGGTTATTCTCTCATGTCTATCACTATTGAAGGCTGTAGCCCTTCCTTTAAAAGTAATTAATGGTTAAAGGTTTACCAAGGCGCTCACCCTTCTTGTTCAGTCTCTTATCTCCAACTGAGATTTTCACTCTCCTCACAAGTCCATCCTTACCGCTGACAGTCTCTAAGACTCTTGCTAGTCTCCATTCACCTCTTGGTGACAGTTCATCCATGTCCATTACTATATCACCGATTAGTAGATTTCTCTTTGGCGTGTGCCAGTGCTGTCTTGTGGTGATGTTGTGAAGATATTCCTGTTTCCAGCTACTCCAGAACTGCTCTGCCAGATACTGTACACAACGCCATCTTTGCTCCGTACATGTCCTCTCTTTGGAACTCACCAGGTGGGGGCAGTGCTGTGCTGGATTTCATGTTGATCAAGTGATTTGGGGTGAGTGGTTCTAAGCTGTCGGGACTGTTTAAGTCAGGCATCCTCAAAGTCCAGACTCCGGTCCGAACCAAAACTGTCTCTGGACTCTGAGCAAATTATACTTTTCATATGTATTATCTGTATTATCTGTGTTATCTGCGAGACATCGCCACAACGCAACGAGTCAAAATTATGCGCTATGTCCATAGACTGCAAACAGCGCTCTGCATGTCCTGTTCCACTGTCTGTGTGTGTCTGTCAACACATTGGTCCAATCACATCCGGTCAGCGTTTTTTCCCCCCAAACAATCTGCGAATCAGAGGCACAGTAGGGCGGGTCTTCGCGGAATGCGGGTGGGAAAAATGTGTGTCTCGTCTCTTTCAACCTGTCTGAGTCAGAGCGAGAGTTTAAAAAAAAAAAATTCAGAGCGAGAGTTAACAGCTCATCTAGTTCCATCTGTACTGTAGCTAGTAGCCTAGTTTCACCTACCGGGGTGGCAACTGACACCCTAAAAATAGGCCTTGCCACACCAGCTGCCACCCCAGTTGGCAGCTTTGTTTTGAAAGAAAAGTTGTGGCTCATCGGACATTTATGAGAGAAAATTTCTAATGTCCGAGTGCAAGTGAATGCAGCACAAGATGCTCGTCATGTAACCCCTCCCCCGATCCTGGCGCGAGCGTGGACATATGATTGGCGGCGATTTCATTTGAACGGGACGGCGCAAAACGAGAAGCATTCGGACCCAAGCACTGAAGGAATGAGGTATTTGCGGTCTACACTGACAGAGAAGAGACTGTCAGTTTGGCTGTACTCAGTATTGAATCAAAACGCACTAAAGCTGTTGATCTTAATACGTTTGTGAGGCGTTTTGCTTAATAGACATGTCAACTTGATGCTCTGCTCACGGATGAGCATACAAAACTATTAAGATGATGACCTTACGTGTGTAAATATATTTTTTTCTTTGAGGGGGTCTGCCCCCAAAAAACAGTTTTAAGTCCTGAGAAAGTCAAATAAGACGGTGTGTAAAACCTCACTCCCCAGCCAAAAAAAAGTAACCACTTTGATTTAACTAGGTCAGTAGGTAAGGACATTCCACTGGATAATAACTTAAGTATAAAAGAATGCATGACTGAAGTGATGGAGACCATGTTGAAGGCAAACAAAAAGAGGAAATAACAGGTCAAATCAAGCAAATCCCCCTCTCAGATTCCACAGCAACCAGAAGAACATAAATGCTGGCTGGTGATTTGATTAATCAGCTTTGTGATGGAATAAAAAATGCACAGTGCATTTCCTTAGTTGTGGGTGAGTCCACTGACACCACTGACAATGCTCAGTTGCTGGTGTTTGTGAGTTGTTATGATGAGGCAAAGGGGGAGTTTGTTGAAGATGTGTTGGGCCTGATGAACCTCAGTGGACACACAAGGGGGCAAGACATTTATAAAGCAATAATGGGAATGCTGAATGAAAGAGGGTGCAGCTGCCTTTATTCATAACTGTGCAGCTCTTACACTGCGACTCTGAGGGGTCAAGCACAGACACAATAACAATGAAAACTGCTGCATACAGATTATTTTTGTTTTTGCAACCTTGTGTTAAGAATCTTGTTGCAATTGTTTAAAAGTTTGAATGACCGTAATAAACGGACCTTTGTCTCATTGAAACATTTATTTTGGACCTTTAAGATTTGTATTTGAGTACCCCTGGTTTAAGTTATCCACAGTGAGGGGACGACTGTTGACTATGGCCATGGCTTCATAGAGTAGAGTCTGTAGTGAAGCGTCATTGAGTCTATCATGGGAAAGTAGTGTTCAAAAACTCCTGACAGTCATTATCTGGCGCTCCCAGACACCACCTGCATGACTGGAGTGAGGCGCGTTTAGGACAAAGTCACACTGTTTTTGTGACAGAAATGTACTTAGTCTCTGTGTGTCAAGCTCTTGTAGCGCTGCCTTGAATTCATTCATTGCACCTACAAAGTTAGTGCCTTGGTCGCTCCGAATTTGACGGACTGTGCCTCGAACAGAAATGAAGCATCGAAGGCCGTTGATGAAGGCATCGGTGGAAAGATCCTCCAACATCTCGATGTGGATGGCCCGTGAGCAAAAGCAGGTAAAGAGCAGGCAATAACGTTTATGCTGTTTCCTTCCCTCTGTAGTAACAAAAGGACCGAAGCAGTCCATACCACAATATGTGAAGGGTGGGGAGGACTCCACGCATTCGGCAGGAAGATCACACATTTGTTGGCCCTCTGGAGATCTCCTGAGTCTGCGACAGGTCACACACTGGCGGATGTACGATGCAACTGCTCGGCTCATACCAAGAATCCAATAGCCATTGGATCTGATTTTGTTCGTTGTGAAGCCTTTTCCCTGATGCTTTGTTTTCTCATATTTGTGAGCTATTATCAGCTTTGTCACGTGGTGCTCTTTAGGGATGACCTTTGGGTGCTTGAATGAGTCAGCGAGTGATGAATGGCGAAGTCTTCCTCCCACCTTGAGGATACGATCTGTGTCCAGAAAAACATCAAGGTCGTTTAATTTGTTGCAACACTGTAGTTGACTTCCTTTCTTTAACAGTCTTATTTCTTTCTCGTTTGACTTTGCAGATCTTGGATTATGACACGTTCAGCACTTTCCAGTTCGCTCACTGTAGCATGACCTCCTGACTTGATGTTTTTAGCTCGTCGCAGAAGGTGGGCCACAGCTTTGATGGCTCGGGAACATGACGAAAACTTTGACAGACGGTTGACAAGACTCATCGTTTCTGTGGTCTTTGTTTGGAGTGCCTGTGCCTTTTTGACTTCTGGATCTCCTATCGGTAAGTCAAGTACTACATCCTTTGGTGTAGGCATTTCTTTTTCCCAGAGGAACTTGGGACCAGTGAACCAGTTTGATGTAAGCAGCTCATTCACAGTTTTTCCTTGGGATGCGCCGTCTGCTGGATTCTCGTCTGTGGGAACGTAAAACCACTGCTGGGGAGTTGTGCTTTGTCGGATCTTCTGGACCCGGTTGGCGACGAAGGTGTGGAAGCATCGCGCATCGTTATTGATGTAAACTAAGACTACCTTTGAGTCTGTCCAGAAGTACTCCTTTGCACCTGCATAGCCAAGCTCCTCTCTGAGCATATTACTGACGGTAACTGAAACCACTGCTGCTGTTAATTCAAGCCTTGGTATTGTAGTCAACTTTGTGGGAGAAACATGTGCCTTTCCTATCACTAGAGAACAGTGAATCTCTCCTCTTTGGTTCCTGACTCTCAGATAAGAGCATTGGCCATATCCGCTCGCATCCGAAAAGTGATGCAGCTCTGTTTCCACAATCTCTCCAAAGTGGGCAGGAACATAACATTAAGCTATGTTTACCATGTCGAGGTTGACAAAGTCGCGTCGCCAGCTCCCACCGTGATTTGAGTATTTCTGGCAGAGGGTCGTCCCAGCCAGTACCTTGACGGCACATTTCTTGTAGGATCCTCTTCCCAGTGAGAACATATCGGGCAAGGAAGGCGAGAGGGTCATATATGGAGGCGACCAGTGGCGGTTCTACGGGGTGGCACGGGGTGGCAGCTGCCACCTCAGAAAAATACCTTGACACCCCAGCTGCCACCCCAGTTGGCAGCTTTGTTTTGAAAGAAAAGTTGTGGCTCATCGGACATTTATGAGAGAAAATCTCTAATGTCCGAGTGCAAGTGAATGCAGCACAAGACGCGAACCTTGTAACCCCTCCCCCAGCCCTGGCGCGAGCGTGGAAATATGATTGGCGGCGGTTTCATTTGAACGGGGGACAGCGCAAAATGAGAAGCATTTCGGATCCAAATAGAGGAAGGAATGAGGTATTTGCGGTCAGTGGCGGCGCCAGGGTATGGCTGGGGTAGGCTACAGCCATACCAAGAAATGGCTTAGCCCCACCATGAAAAATGATGTTAAAGTAAGCAAAATAAAGTCCTCCAACTCGCGCGGAGTAAATTGCACAGACAGCAGTTAGTAAGATTGATTTCAGTACCCACTTGTCTGGAAATACCGAAGACTAGAAACGGGTTTGAAAACTTTTGTCACGTAGTGATCGTCTTCTCAATAGAACATCTTTGATAATGTCTTCTGGCCAATCAGAATCACGATAACGGCGTGGTGTTGTTGCAGGAAGTCCCGATACATCGATACAGCATTACGTGTTGATAGAAATCAACACGTAATGAAATAAGACCCCACCGTTTGATGATTGATAGGTGTGTAGGCTGTCTTTCATTTTGACACACAGAACAATGGGGGATATCCACCCTTATCCACAATGTAAAGTAATTCACAGCCTCTTCCCTCTTCTCTCAGTGAGGAGCAGCAGGTTCAGCTTTCAGAACAAAGTAACAAAAAACTAAAATGGCATTGATTTTTTTAAATATGTCGTGTAGTAATAGATTTATTTATTTTTCTTCTCAAGAGAGTACCAGAATGTGTATTTTATGTTAGTATTTCAAAAAATCTCCTGGGAGAGAATCCCCCCAGACCCCCCTGCAGGGGTTTGGTTTTCAGCATGTCAACTCTTTCACTTGTGGGGAAATAGCAGGATTGGCTCCAGGTCGCCCTTTTTATTTACTACAAGACAAATGTGCCTTTTTATTTCATACAGTTCAATTTGGGTTGAGACAGGGAAATAATCTAAACCTCACGCGTGGCGTTTCACTGTCAAGGGGAGCATGTATGTAATTACATTGGAAATACTGACTTGAGCCCCACCACTGTATGGGTTAGCCCTACCATAGATTACCCAACAAAAATACTCTGGAGCCGCCACTGTTTGCGGTCTACAATGACAGAGAAGAGCCTGTCAAGTTTGGCTGTACTCGGCATTGAATCAAAACGCACAATAGCTTTAAATCTTAATCAGTTTGTGAGGCGTTTTGCTGATCAAGATGGTAATCGCCACATTCAGCTGTAATAGGCATGCCAATTGATGGTCTGCTCACGGATGAGTCGATGAGCATAATAAACTGTTAAGATGATGACCTTACGTGTGTATAATATTTTTCTTCTTTGTGGGGTCTGCCCCCAAAAAACAGTTTTAGGTCCTGAGAAAGTCAAATAAGACGGTGTGTAAAAGCCAAAAAAAAGTAACCACTTTGATTTAACTAGGCCAGTAGGTAAGGACTTTCCACTGGATAATAACTGCAGCGATGTAATGTATATGTTTTAGCTGAATACACGTTTTTTAACCCTAATTGATGCAGTTAGTCACTTCTTTAATGTTTGTTCTTTCTGATGTAAAGTCAAGGTTGTAACTGTTTTCAATGAAGTTGTGGGGCGCTGAACTGTTCTTTTGATTATTTTGATTTATGATAGTAATTACACTGAACAAAAATAAATGCAACACTTTTGTTTTTGTTCCCATTTTTCATGCGATGAACTCAAAGATCTAAAACATTTTCTATATACACAAAATAACCATTTCTCTCAAATATTGTTCACAAATCTGAAAGAATCTGTGATAGTGAGCACTTCTCCTTTGCCGAGATAATCCATCCCACCTCACATGTGTGACACATCAAGATGCTGATTAGACAGCATGATTATTGCACAGGTGTGCCTTAGGCTGGCCACAATAAAAGGCCACTCTGAAACATGTAGTTTTGCTTTATTGGGGGGGTCCGAAAACTCGATTCACAACATTGAGATCAGAAAACCGCTCACCCACACGACGCCACACACGCTGTCTGCCATCTGCCCTGAACAGTGAAAACCGGGATTCATCCGTGAAGAGAACACCTCTCCAACGTGCCAGACGCCATCAAATGTGAGCATTTGCCCACTCAATTCGGTTACGACGACGAACCGGAGTCAGGTCGAGACCCCGATGAGGACGACGAGCATGCAGATGAGCTTCCCTGAGACGGTTTCTGACAGTTTGTGCAGAAATTCTTTGGTTATGCAAACCGATTGTTGCAGCAGCTGTCCGAGTGGCTGGTCTCAGACGATCTTGGATGTGGAGGTCCTGGGCTGGTGTGGTTACACGTGGTCTGTGGTTGTGAGGCCGGTTGGATGTACTGTCAAATTCTCTGAAACGCCTTTGGAGACGGCTTATGGTAGAGAAATGAACATTCAATTCACGGGCAACAGCTCTGGTGGACATTCCTGCTGTCAGCATGCCAATTGCACGCTCCCTCAAAACTTGCGACATCTGTGGCATTGTGCTGTGTGATAAAACTGAACATTTTAGAGTGGCCTTTTATTGTGGCTAGCCTAAGGCACACCTGTGCAATAATCATGCTGTCTAATCAGCATCTTGATATGCCACACCTGTGAGGTGGGATGGATTATCTCGGCAAAGGAGAAGTGCTCACTATCACAGATCTTTTCAGATTTGTGAACAATATTTGAGAGAAATGGTTATTTTGTGTATATAGAAAATGTTTTAGATCTTTGAGTTCATCTCATGAAAAATGGGAGCAAAAACAAAAGTGTTGCATTTATATTTTTGTTCAGTGCACTTGTCTTTCAAATTTGATGGAGGGTGAGCAAGCATCTTGAGGAACATTCATCCACTCCTCCAAAAAAATTAGGTAGTTAGGTTGCCATAAGGCTGTTGACGGTCTTATTATAGGCTACATCCATTGGTTGGTTTTGTGGCACATTTGTAACGCTGTGCCAACTTGGGCAAGCACGCAGGCAAACTTGAGCGCACACAGGGTGGAGAGGTGGAGTAAGGTTGAGCGATGGAGAGAAAGGGAGAGAGAGAGAGATTGAGCGAGGCAGAGAGGATGTGCAGCGGTCTGCTTGCGCACAGAGCAGGAGTTTGTGAGAGAGCCGGCTTGAGAGTCAATTTCTCTTCAAAATATTATTGATTGCCAGCCTCCCTTGTCCCTGGCTGGCTTGCTAGCTCGTTGGTAACGTAACTGATGTCTTCTAATGTGCCTGCATCTGGTGCTGAGTTGCCATATTCCTTTCATGAACCACTTCCTGATATCCATTGTTGCAGATAAATATAAATGATAATAGCCAAACTGCAAGAGTAAACTGACAGGCTGCTGTGCCGCATCTCACTCAAAAACCCACACGACTCAACCCAGCGAAAAACCAGTCTCGCGCGCAGCCTTTCATTCAGAATTTCATAGCAAAATAAAAAAATGATATTAAACTAATCTTTCAACATAGTTTAAAACAAAAATAAATATTAGGACAAAGCCCTACAAATAACAACAATAAACATAATCAGTGGCGGCTCCAGAGTATTTTTGTTGGGTAATCTATGGTAGGGCTAACCCATACAGTGGTGGGGCTCAAGTCAGTATTTGCAATGTAATTACATACACGCTCCCCTTGACAGTGAAACGCCACGCGTGAGGTTTAGATTATTTCCCTGTCTCAACCCAAATGGAACTGTATGAAATAAAAAGGCACATTTGTCTTGTAGTAAATAAAAAGGGCGACCTGGAGCCAATCCTGCTATTTCCCCACAGGTGAAAGAGTTGACATGCTGAAAACTCAACCCCTGCAGGGGGTCTGGGGGGATTCTCCCCCAGGAGATTTTTTGGCCGCGGTGCGTTCAGGGACCCCCGCAGGAGAACGGTGGTTTACGTTTGTAAACTCTAGTTCTGGAGTGAGGTGTGTGTGTGGGAAAAATGCATTCAGTAAAGACTATTGCATTTATCCCAGAGTAAGAGTTATTTCTCTCCACAATTCCACTTTTCCCCATAATGTCCGTTTCAAAGAGACGGCATTGTGACGGCGCGCGCGGCCCCCCTCCCCCGAGGGCGGGCCACGGTGCGTTCAAAGACCTCAGTAGAGAGGTGAGATGAAGGGAGAGGTGCCGGCACGGAGATCCCGTGCCCGTGGCGCCCTCCACCTCTTCGGCCCACCCCGTGGAACCGGCGTGCCGGCACTCACGGGGAAGGGCGTTCCGTCTTTACGATCTGACTGGCGGGGGGAGAAAATCTCTCCGCCCGGGACGAGGGGGCGAAACCCGCCTCCTCCCTGTATAATGCACAGATCACTACGTTTTTTTAATAAGAATGAGGTTGATCTGTATCCAAATCTGAGTGTCTTTTGTTTCCACAAATGCTACACTTACACACAATGTTAACCGTACAAATTCTCCATTCGCTGCCCCAGCTGTAGCTCCTGTAAAGGAGGTGGCTAGTGGGCATGCGCAGATGAGTGGAACCGCAGGGAGTGCTATCTAAAGGAGAGCACTATGCGGGTACAGGGACATTGTGGCCGGCGTATTACTGTCAGAGAACACACTACGTCTAGAGCAAAGACTCCAATGCAGTTTACCGTAGTGGTAAAGGCTGCATTATGGGACAGGACGCTGAAACGGGGCTATTCACTCCAGTTTTGCAGCGTCCCACTCAGGGGCGTCGCCTGGACCTGGAAACATTCGGGGCTTAGCCCACAGTGGCGGCGCTACAGTCGAATTTTCTACTGCAAGACTCCCCACACGCACATACACAATTGCGCCATCTGGTGTCACAAACGTGTGCCTGCATTAGCTTTGTTACTGCAATGGATTGTGGGACATTCTCATAGCACGTGAGGATCTCTTGAGGGTAAGGTGCCTGTATTTTCTCGGTGGACAAAATGTATGTTTTTATTTTATAAGGACAATAACGTACTGTTGTGTTTGTTTAGTTTAATGTTAATTGTTTAATGCTCACAGTCACAGCAACATGTTTTTGTGTGATTGGTTTTATATGATTTATCAACGTGATCATCAATAGCTAATCTGACCACCAGAACCCAGCTCACGTGTCCTTTTATGCTGTCCATTGAAATGCAGGAAAGTAATCACCAGCTCTGAGTGATCTGTTGCTGTAGTTCCAGTAATCCCAAATTTGGCTCACAGATAGCAAATAAGCTTGACTCGGACAAAATACGTCTCAGGATAGTTTGTTTTTTACTTACACAAAAAGGTATCAAATACAAACACATATTCTCTCAGGTCAAAAAACTATGTTGCTCGGTGCTTCTTTCTCCTTCTCACACACCCCAATCACCAGCAGCTGCCGTCGGCTATAACGTCTCGTAATCACGAACAGCTGCGGTCGTCTATGCCGTTAATTTCACACGGCTGGTTCCAATAAATGATATAATAGCACTAACAACAAAGGATAATAATATTCAAAAATATCAGACTATACATTTTAACATATGGCTCCTACAGTTGACGAGGGGACACTACACCGGAGTTACATAAGCAGAGATAAAGTGCTATTTTGAGGGAACTCACCTCCTCTGGGGTCCCCCAGGAAGATTTTTTTTAAATGTTGAAGTTAAAAGCATCAATCTTGTGCACTTTGAGGGAAACATTAAGAGATATGGATACATCTCTCAACACCCATATGTCAACAAAAATCAAAGAATCAGAATCAGAAACGGGTTTATTATTTAAAAACACTTTATTTTCCAATTAAATCATAAACTATGTCAAATTATTAGAAGTTGTTAGTAATCAGATTAAACAGAAAAAAGGGATGGAAGGAGGAAATAATAATCCCTCCTCACTTGCTGTTTCCCTCATCCCTTGCTGCTTCCCTCATCTCTTGCTGCTTCCCTCATCCCTTGCTGTTTCCCTCATCACTTGCTGTTTGCGGTTGAAATTATCTCTTTTGCTGGCCAAACATGCTGGATGGAAAGCAGTGGTGTCTCACTTGCCTTGGCCCTGTATCTGCAGTCCCTAAATCAGTCATGTTACCCATTGACTCTTGTCTGTTCTGGTGTTCCTGTTCATTGTTGTCTCCATTGTCGTTCTTGTCTGTTAATCGTTTATTTTGATGAGGGACAATGCACATTAATGAACACTTTAGACAGGTTATGTTTCCAGTGTAAATATGCCGGATTATAGCTTTGAGCTAATTTCCATCCGTAGTCCCTGAGCAATGGGAGTGAGGGGGGGAAGGGGGATGTCCGGTGCCTTGCTCAAGGGCACCACGGCAGGGCAGGAGGTGAACTGGGACCTCTCCAAGTAGAAGTCCACACTCCATATTTTTAGGTCTGGTCGGGGACTTGAACCGGCGACCCTACAGTTCCCAGTCCAAGCCCCTACTGACTGAGCCACTGCCGGTTGTATCTCCTTCTTGTGTGTCCCTTTCTCCTGTTCTCCTTTCTTCATCCTCTACTCTGTTTGGCTCATCTGTGATGACTGTGTAGGTAAACACAAACAAGTATGTAAGTCAATCAGTTTCCAGCTCTGTCAAATAAATGAATTTCAAGATACACAAATTTGTCTTCATTAAAATGAGTGTCACCACACTGTCACAAAATGTAATACTAACCAATTGAAAATAGTTAAATGTACATCTCTTGTAGATATCACTGTTAGAGTAGTTATCTGCCAAAAGGACATAATCATTCCTATACAAATGCAGTTTGAGTAATTCACTTAATATATTCACTTCACACTTTAATATAGTCATTTTCACTTAATACTCATCTTTCTGCATTCAAAACTAAGGAAAGCTGTACAATTTGACATGATAATGAGGAAAAAAGGCCTCCGACAATGCAGATCATTTTTTGATCATATCAATTTTAAGATGGGGGTCAAGGCTTAATATTTGGGAGCATAGTGTCCCTTGCGAGGAGCCCCACTCGATTAGCTTTGATCTGAAAGCTTGTTAGCTGGCTGTCCATCTCATAATGTACACATAGAAACTAGCTGTCAATAGGAAATATCAATCAGAAGAATTATAATTTCATGCAAAAATCTGTCACAAAAAGAGGTTGTACATTTAAATTCAGGTGTTGTTATGGCAACGTCAGTGGCCAAACAGCCACATTTACTGCTGCAAATACGTTCAAACATGCTGTCAACACATAAAGCAGTGGCAACTATGCCACCATTTCAGCTGACTTTTCCTCCGAAATACCGTCACATAAATCCATATATTTCAGTGCTAGGTTGATGCTTAGCTAAGCTAACTATGAAACACTTTAACTGACAGGACTCCGGATCAACTGTGTAATGTAAGGTAGCTTCTAGCTTCATGTCGAACACTGACAGTAAGTCAACATTTCCCAGAGAGCTTTCTTTGAAATCACCAGGTAACGCTAAAAAACACAACATTTAGATTTTATGACAAAGTGTTTATTTACAGCGACGTGCGGTCAGGGGAGGCAGGTGAGGCAGAGCCTCACTTGTCATTCTCCAATGTAACGGAAAAAAATAATAATAATAATAATAAAATGTGTCCACTGATCTGTGTTGTAAATGTGATTTCTGTTTGATTCCAATCGCTTTTTATAGTAAAAATCGGCTAATTTGCCGAGCTTCGCTACAACTACGGGGAGCGATGAGATTGAGAAGTGAGGCAGGGACGAGCTCTGCCTCACAGAAGCCCACAGTAACTTGCTGGAGCATGGGCACTAATTTAGCGCGGGCACTTATTTTGTGAGCGCGCTCAAGCCAGTTACTGTGTGGTGAGGTGAGGCACAGATGAGCTCTGCCTCACCTCAGAATGCGTCACCCCACAGAAACTGTCTGGAAAGCGGGCCCTAAGCGCATGCCTGCACCATCTCACTGTATGTCACCAATGTAATGTTTGTAGATCAATTTATTACATTTATCCTCGCCATCCATAGTCTCTAAATAACTTATTTCACGTATATATGATATTTAAGCTCGCTGGTCTCATCATACAACGGCAATGAAAAAAGCACCAGGGGAGGCAGCCACAACCTCTGCCGCACTGAAGGGGGCGCAAGTGAGCCCACAGGTTCTTGTTGCTACTGTTATTCTACGCAGAGACGGTAGACACAAACAACAAGCTAGACTTTTGAAACTACAGGAAGATAAGGAGGACTTTTACAAAAAAGTAATAAAGATTGTTGTCCAGAAGGATAGCATGGACTTCATCTTCAAGTCAAGGTAAGACCACATTTGTAATGAAAATCGGATCTTACTAAGAGAGAACAATCCAATATTTAGATTTTGGGTATCCTTTTGTTGAACGGTCTGTTTAAAATGAATCGAAGCATCAGACTAAAAAAGCTTTTGAAAATAACAGAATATTTCGATTAAAGGTGGGGTAGGTAAGTTTGAGAAACCGGCACGATATACACTTTTTGTTATATTCCATGGAATGCTCTTAACATCCCGATAGCAATGAATATCTTAAGTGCTTTGACAAAAAATACATAAAAACATTTCATCTGTGGAAGCCGTAGTACTGTAAAAAGCACGACCACTCATTTTAGCCGGCCCGGCTAAAATAACCTGCCTGTCAGCATTCCATCTGTGTACAAACTTATCTCGTACCCTCATTGGTCATGTGCGCGTTCGTGTGTGTTGGAGGACGGGCTGTGTATTTTCAAATTCTAGCGCACTCGAGCTGGTTTCTCAAATTACCTACCCCGCCACCTTTAAGGTCAAAATATATAATATTTGTAAATCTGACTCTGAAAGAGTCAGTGCCTCACCAGCCATGAACCTCACCGCACATCACTGTTTATTTAATATATCTGGCTAGCTATAGCTACTTGCTAACGGTTTAGCTTACCCCCGCGATTCAAAGTAACGTCAACGTAGCTATAATTTATGCTTTGCTTACATGTTGACATAACTTGTAAGTTTACTGACATTTACATACCTTGTTCACCTGGCTCAGGTGGTGGCTCTGGGGTTGTTGTGTGAGCCACCCCCTGAGAATTGCCGTATTTTTTATTTAAAACATTTCTAATGTCCATCTTCAGAAACTCCGCGTCCACGGCGGAAAGTTTAAAGTTTAAACACTGTCACAGAGGAGAGGTCAGTCAATAAAACACGTTTATTTCCATGCAACTCTCTGATTGGTCTGGTGGTTGCCTCTGTTGCATTCACTGAACACGGGAAATTACAATTCTGCCATCCTCTAGGTAAAGTACGATTAATGTATTATATTATTGAGGGAGAATTTGTCCGGGGCTAAAGAAAAAACATCCTAAAGCCCCGGATGCCTACCCCAGGCGACGCCCATGGTCCCACTGTACCACATGTCTATACACTGTACCACTGTATCACATGGACCACTGTCTTGTGGGTGTCCCACACCCACCTCTTTTTATGGGCATGCAAGAGGTAAATCTGTCCTCCCAGGAGGAGATTGGTTTCCTCTCAGCAGAGATTCAGGCTCTGGTGCAGAAACAGGCTGTGTCTGTTGTGCACCCTCAGCACAGAGAAAAGGGTCTTTATTCCTGTACTTCCTGGTTCTCAGGAGGACAGGGGAATTCAGACCTATTCTATTCCGCGGCCTGAATCGCCACATTTCCTGCAGGAAATTCCGCATGTTAACTATGAAACAGTTACTGGGGCTTGTGCAGGCAGGCGATTGGTTCACCACCATCGACCTGAAAGATGCGTACTTTCATAAATTGCTCCAGAGCACAGAAAGTGTCTGCATTTTGCCTTCCAGGGGATAGCCTACGAGTACAACAGGCTGCCGTTCGGCTATTCCCTATCCCCACGCACATTCAGCAAATGTGTGGCCACAGTGCGTCAACCGCTGCGCGCCCACGGCATGAGTTTTCTTTTACTAGACGACCTCATAGTCATGGCTGGGTCCCGGGAACAGGCAATGCTTTGCACAGCACAATTGATCACACACCTAACCAAATTAGGCTTTGCGATCAATTGAAAAAAGAGCACCCCCATACCTCGCCAACAGGCGTTGTAGTTGGGAGTGGTGCTCGATGAAGGCGCGCTACGCGCCACCCTGTCAGAGAGCAGAAGTGCGTCCCTTCTCCGGGCGGTTCACAGGCTGTGACAAGGGGCGACAGTGACAGCTTTAACTGTCATGCAGACTTTGAGTTTCATGACGGCTGCTCACATTGTGGTCCCGCTGGGGTTACTGCATATGCGCCGCCTGCAGAGGTGGTTCTCCAGCCTGCGTTTGGATCCCAAGAGGCACAAACGGCGGCTGGTGACCATCCCCCCCTCAGTGGAGGACAACCTCCGGTTTTGGGGGTCCCCGGATCACCTCCGGAGGGGGTCTCCACTGGGACGGATGACTTCCTACATCACAGTGTTCACGGACGCATCCAGAACAGGATGGGGAGGGACCTGCCTGAAGAGGGCTATAGGTGGGCGCTGGGCTCTAACAGAGTTTCGACACAGCAACCTCCTAGAGCTACGGGCGGTAGTGTTAGTCCTCCAGCATTTCATGCCCCTAATTCAAGGGAGACATGTAATGGTCAGGAGCGACAACAGCACCACAGTGGCTTATATCAACAGGCAGGGCGGAGTCCACTCCGCCGCCTTGTTGACCACAGCGGAGAGACTGTGGTTATGGGCTTCAGAGGTGGTGTTATCCCTGAGAGCCCTCCATATCCCGGGACTGGAGAACAGGGCGACCGACCTCATGTCGAGGGGCGGCCCCCTGCCAGGCGAATGGACGCTTCACCCGGAGGTGGTGAAGCAGATCTGGGCCCAGTTCGGGAGAGCGTAAGTGGATCTGTTCGCCAGCCGGCGCAACAGCCACTGTGCCCTGTGGTTCTCCATGGCCCTGGGCGACGACCCGCCCTTGGGGGTGGACGCGTTTGCACACGAGCCATGGCCAAGGAAGCTGCTATACGCCTTTCGACCGCTGCGTCTCATTCTCCCTCTCCTGGGGAGAGTGAGGCGAGAACGTCTGTCAGTCATCCTAGTGGCTCCGGACCGCGTTGGGGCGCCGTGGTACTCAGAGATGACACAGATGAAGGTGGGCCAGCCCTGGGCGGTTCCCCAGTTCTGGGGGGCGATGTCTCAAGAGGTAGGTGCAATCGGGGCGTTACCCACTCTCGACCAGCCTCTCCAGGCTTGGCTCCTGAGAGAGACAGGCTGAGACAGGGTGGATTGTCTGACGGTGTTATTCAGTCTATCCAGGCAGCTAGAGCTGGATCCACCTTGGCCTGTTACAGGCCAAGGTGGCTAGGATTCCAGCGATGGTGTGAGGAGAGGAGAATAGAGCCCCTATCTATTTTATCCTTCTTACAGTTACTGGTGGACAGAGGGCTTGCGCATTCCACAGTGAAAGTGTATGCAGCAGCCATCTCATCCTGCCATGAGGGATTTGGAGGCAGGTCAGCCTTTAGTCAACCACTGATGTCGTGGTTTTTTCAGGGGGTCAGGAGGCTGCGCCCAGTAGTGCACGCCTCCACCCCGCAGTGGGACCTGCCCCTAGTGCTCGGAGCTCTGGTCTTAGAACCATTTGAGCCTCTGGAGCTCTCCTCCCTAAAAGCACTGTCGTGGAGGACAGCTTTGCTTCTTGCCTTAACGTCAGCCAAAGAAAGTGTCCGAGTTAACCGCTTTGTCGGTGCACCCGAGCTGTTTACTGATTCGGGGTGACCGGAGCGGCGCGACACTCAGACCGAACCCCTCCTTTGTGCCCAAGAGCCTAAGGAGTGCGTTCAGGTCGAGGGCTATTCAGTTAGGGGGCTTTAGTCTTCCCCCCCATGGTGGGGACAGGGAAGCTAAACTGCACCTCCTCTGCGTGCGCTAGCATGTTATGTGGAGCGCACGGCTGCCCTTAGACGAACCGAACAGCTGTTCGTGTGCTTCGGGGGCGGGGTGATCGGGAAAGCTCTGTCCAAGAAACGCCTGGCAGGCTGGCTCTGCGAGTGCATTGCACATGCCTACGGACAGGCAGGGAGAGCCTGCCCCACGGGGATTTGTGCGCACTCCACACGGGCTGTAGCTATGTCAACAGCCTTATTCAACGGTGTGAGTGTGGAGGATGTATGCACAGCTGCGTCTTGGTCAACACCAGGCTCCTTCATAAGGTTTTATCTCTTGGACATGTCGGGCTCTTTCTCCTCGTCTGTGCTTGCGGGGGCAACACAGGACTGGTAGGGGGGGGGGGGTTGTGGGTCAGTTGGCATCTGGCCCCCTCCCCGGACGTAATGCGCCTTCGCTGTTCTCGGGCCCTCTGAGGCTCCCGGGATGGGCGAGGGGCACGCTGGGCCCTTACAGCCCTCCACACTTTAGTCCACACACTCTGCACGGGGTCAGTGTCTGAGTGTGGGGCATGGGCTCTGGCGCTCTCCCTGTTATCCTTAGGGATTCAGGGAGGCAGGCGTGTAGTAAGCCCATTCGGGGCCGAGGGGGCTCTCCCCATCCGTCTATGGGCGGGGGGGGGGGGTCCCCCAGCACTGTTTTTTGAGCACACTTTCTGCGAGGTAAGCTCAGCAGGGTGTGCTCTGTACGTATTGTAACCCTTGTTATATTAGCACAGGCGGAGCCCTCTACTCAGGGCACTGTCTGTCCTATTTCGCTCGCTGAAGAGAGGTGTAGGATGATAGTCAGGAGGCGAGGCCTCCTTTTATACGGTGTGATGCGCGCGCATTCAGGTAGGCCCGCCCTACGTCTATAGAAGTCTCAGTGGGAGAATGCTCGCAGGGTAAGGTAGTACCCATAGAGTCCAGTAGAGGGCTCCGCCTGTGCTAATATAACAAGGGTTACAATACGTAACCCAACGTTATTGTTCAGTTACAATTCATTCAATGATGTCTGCCACCTTATATATTTAAGGCTTTACTGATGTGCCACAATAATGTCACCTATTGTTATTGAGTTAAAATATTAATATTGTGGCTTTCCAAGTTAGCATATGACTGCGATTAAATCAGCATATACTTCTGCCAGGGGATGCCACCCTCTTGCCACCCCATGAATATTTTTCTAGATCCGCCCCTGGAGGCGACAGTAGACAATATGCCTCTACGTGTTGCTGGTTGGTCTTTCAAAGCTATCTTCCTCTATGCTCCATGTTATCCCTAAAGCTCGCTCCATTGGCATATCATTGAAGGTCATGTCCTTTGTCTTGGTGTCTATTGCACATTGTGATGATGGTAAGCTCTGTAGGACAGCCATGCTGTTTGACCCAAATTTGTGTAGACGGAGACCACCCTTTGTACATATCTCTCTTGCCTCGTGTGCCAACTGTATTGCCTTTTCAACGGTGTCTGCACTTGTGACTCCGTCGTCCACATAAAAGTCTCTTGCAACAAACTGGGATCCTATTGGATGTGAGTGACTGTTTTCCTTGGCTAGATATTTCAGCCCATAGTTAGCACAGCCAGGGGATGACACTAGTGTTAATTTCGTTGACTATGACTATGACGAAATATGTTCGTCAACAACCTTTTTTTCCATGACTAAAACGAGACGATGACGAGACGGCACCGACGGCGGTAAACAATAACTGTAACGAAATCATCATGCAATATCGTTGACGAATAGTGACGAGACGAAAATGTAGTTTACTAAATAAAAACTATGCCAAAATCTCTCTTTACTTTCGTTGAAGAGAAATGAAGCGACGACATATTATCAAAGATAACGTTACATCTCTGATAGTCAGTTTTTCTCCCAGCAGTTCCATTTCCGGTGGTGTGGCTGGGCAGCAGCTGTGTGTCTGTGGTGCGCTCGGCGGTAGATTTGAATTACACCGGGCAGAGTCACACTGTGAACTGTCAGGAAGACTCGGGTGTAACTCATGGTCTAACTAACCTTATTTAACAGAAAATAAAATGGCAACAACAGGGCTTGGGAGCAGTGGACGCGTTAACCGAATACCCAAAGATGGGAAACTCTTTACCTTCCATGAGAGCGATTGTAACCTGGCGATTCCAACGTGTTGCTAGCCAATCAGGAATTTTCTGGATTAGCTTTTGGTTTTCTTCGCAGTCATTTAGAATTTATTGACCCTTCACATGGGGCATGCTTTGCATTCAGGCTTGTCGGAAGTCAGAGAATGTTCTTAACCCTTCAGCGTCTTTGGGTTGTATTTTCTGCCATTTTGACAGCTTCTCCCTGAGAGCTCTTTGGATCACAAATGGCTGCCCAAAGCGTTGATTGAGCTTATTCCACGCATCTATCGAGCAGGGATGCTAGTACTTACTTGTGAACCATATCTCAACGACTCACAAAGTCAGGCTTTTAAAAGAGAAAAGAAAGGAGAGAAAGACAAGAGAGAGGGACTAGAGGGCGACAGTAGAGGTTTCTCAATACTCGAATTAGCTATATTTTGTTATTCTTAATGCTTGTCATTCACACGTTGAGAAAAGACGGACTCCACCGCCCGGACCTAACGGAGCCGCAGTGGGCTAGCTCCGGGACGCCGGCTGGAGCTAGCCCCCTGCGGCTCCGTTAGCTCCGGCGGCCACCACTGGGATAATTGGGTCCCCTATTAACATTTGCTCCCGTTTAGCATTATGGGCGTCATAGCCATAGACTATAAAAGTCTTACCCAAGGCTGAATCATAAACTAAAATGTATATGTATGCATAAAGGGTTACGTCCTTAGCTGGCTAATAAGTAACAAGCTAAGCTACCAAGCACACAAACACCTGCGAACGGGGTTAACATGTATAATATTATCATTTTAGACTTCTTGGAAGTTCTGTTAGTACATTCAAGCGCACAGCACGACATTTTAATTGTCTGGTATTTGTAACAATATTCCCTAAAAGGCACAATCACCACGAACACGGCTAAAGCTAAAGGGTCAAGTACAGTACTATGACTAACTAACGTTGTAGCCTCTATGGTTGTAGCCTAGCAGAGTGGACAAGTTGCTGTTAGCTGACAGTGAGGCATCAAAGTGACCACGTCCTAATTTATGCAAAAACTTTAAGACCTAATATAAATAAAAGGGTCGTGTTAGAAAACAATTCACTCACAGATTCATAATCATGAAGGTGGAATCTAACTATATCGATAATAATATTTATGGCATCCATGGGTAGAAACATGTTTTTTTCTGCTGTAAAGTTGGGCATTTTAACATGGGGGTCTATGGAAATTGCTCCTTTCTGCAGCCAGTCCCTAGCGGCCCATGTATGAACTGCAGTGTGTGGCACTTCCGTATTGGCGTCCCGGCTGTTCCCCAGAGTTTGCCGCTTGGTTCAACCCAAACTGTAGCCGATGTGCCCTCTTTCAACCGGTGCACTCGCATCTTGTTTATGCCGGTGCACCGATGCGAATCGGGAAATCTTAACATCCCTAGTCTCCATGCTTTAATGTTCAAAAAGCTCTTTATTTTTCTCATACTATCTGTGCTGCAGCACCTCTTTTCACCCTCTGTCTGAAACCATAGTGATGTCACTATGTTACAGAATTAAGTGGAGTCCAATGGAGGCATTTCAGGCAGAGGGGGGAACACAGGGATTTTAGCCTTTGCAGACCATTTACATGCACACAAACCTATAGAACACACTGCAGGGAAGGGAAAACCCGAAAAATCAGAATAGGGGTCCTTCCAAACTGAACCCACATATCTGCATAACTAGAGCTTTTCCAAAGTCCCCTTCAGACTGTATGTATCATTAAACAACAGCTTGATGTTTTGATATTTTTGTGATTACAAAATAATGATCTTAACACTAAAATGTAACAGCTGGAAAATGTCCACTCAAGGGTATTTTTATGAGATAAAAACCCTATTTCAACCATGTTCCCTTATCTAAACAGAAGAAGAATATATGTAAAGGGAAATTAAATTGTGAATCTTATTTTTATAAAACATAGTTTAGGTGATTGCAATGAAAAGCCGGAACAGAGATTAAACAAACTTTCACATGAGACACAGTCTGAAAATTGGACATAAATATGTCTAATTTTGGGAGACAGAGATTAACTCAGTTTGTGGTGTTCAAAGTTTTAAATTAACTTTTTTTCTTTACAGAAAGCGTGTGCGGGGTCCTCAGGATGGTAGCTGGGTGTGTATGCGGGTGTGAGGACAGCAGCAGCACACACTCATGGAGTTGGAGGGCTCTGAACAGCCAGCCTCAGTGGACGTGGACCAGGGCCTGACTCTGGCCTGCGTGGCCTTCCTCTGCCTGCTGCTGGTGGCCATGATCATCCGCTGTGCCAAGGTCATCATGGACCCCTACAGCGCCATCCCCACCTCCACCTGGGTGGAGCAGCACCTGGAGGACTGACACACTCAAACATACCTGCTCCTGTGATCCTCCAGGAAAGGAAGGTTCAAAAAGTGTTCTGTTATGAGCCAGTGCTTGTTTACGAAACCCAATAACTCCACACAAATTTGATTCAAGAAACACAAAAACAAACAGGCAACAGTGGAAATAAAAAAAGACGAAGGAAGCCAATAAGAACATGTTTTTCCTGGTACTGATCTTATTTTATACAAATGCACAATCTAAAATGTTTCTTCATAACAAACCTAGAAGAGCCATGTTCAACAGAGTCTACATACTTAAGGAAGGGGTAATTCATAGCACCACAAAGATTTCTGCTGCAATAATCGTATAAAATAACCTATTTGGTAAAAGACATATTTTGACTCGAGTAGAGAAATAGCTAGAATCCAGGCATGAACAATACACTTTAACATCCTGTAAGTTTTGGAGGGCCAGAAAGGAGAAAGAGAGTGGGAAGCTGTCACAGCTGAAACATTACTATAACTACAGAGTAAAGCACATAAACTTGACTTTTTGTATCTACCTAGAAGATACTCAGGTGGCACAGAGCCTGCCTAACATTCCTGTCTGAATAACAAACGCAATCATTACTGGCAAGCTTTAATCAGTACATAATTTGGCCTAACTTAGCGTGGTTAAAACCTGACATTTAATATAGAACACATAAAAAAGTTCAGGTAAACCAAAATCATCCTACAGAGGAATACAAAAGCGCTTTGAAGAGATGGCCTGTGTGATCAAGCGCCCAATATGCTGTAAAAAATGTACAATAGAGTGGTGCAGGAATGAGTCCCAGAACCCAGAATTACTTTTTACCTCTTTCCCTTGTCTCGAAGTCAATGTTTTATTGAACGTGTTTATGGTTAGAAGCCTGAAATAAGGTTTGTGGTTAACACAAGCAAGAGATTTTCAAGTTTTGTTCAACCACATAAAATACGTCAGAAAATGTATATTTGTCATTAAAACGGCGGTTGCTAACAAGTGACTAAATGAGACAAGTAAACATCATCTCACTGATTTTAGCTGCCTTTAGCTTAGCGGTGGTGATGCCCAGCCATGTGACCTTGATGTAGTTTGTTTATAGCCTAG
The DNA here is from genome assembly GCA_028583405.1 of Pogonophryne albipinna. Taxonomy (NCBI): domain Eukaryota; kingdom Metazoa; phylum Chordata; class Actinopteri; order Perciformes; family Artedidraconidae; genus Pogonophryne; species Pogonophryne albipinna. Next base: position 144,297 of record JAPTMU010000027.1, on the reverse strand, counting down.
CATTAACTATTTACTTCTGCTGATTGTATTTCCTCTTCAATAATCTCAAAGGGGTTTTAATATGTGGAGATTATCCTGATGAACAGAACCTGCAAGTATCATAGGGTTAGGTGTGTTACACAACTGGTGTGTTGGCCACAGCTTATTTTCTGCAATACACTGAATCCAATGGGGAAATCCGATAGCTTTTTGTTGAGGAAACCCTTGGGATGCTAACGTCCGGGTTGGCCTATAAAAATATATCATCACTGCACCACTCCATTAAGAAAAAAGCATTTGCTATGTTATATTGGAAACTGCTTTTTGCTGTTAGCATGGAGCGATAAGTGTCTTCTACAATTTACAAGGAAAAGACGAAAGAACAATACATCTCTCTCAGCTTTCAAAACCAGGTATTGGTGATCCCCATTAGACATGATGCGTTTAATGAGGTACTTCATTGACTTTATTTGTCAAAATCAATTTACTAATCATAGGGATTAGTCAGCCTTACTCAAAGTCCGATGTTAAATCTGAAATTGCCACTGTTCCACTAGCCCGTGTAACCTAATACCATCTCTGAATGCTTATCTGTTTTTTCTGAAAAAGGGAAATGTTCCTGGTGTTTACGATCTATATTTTGTAATCTTTGCTCATCTGCTGGTAATATTTAATCAATATAGGGCTAATGGGAAATTGTATTTTTACTCCTCTGTTACAGCACCTTAAAGTTCTGTTATAAATTAGGTCTACAATGTTTACCGTGACTCTGAAACAGTGTTGGCACGTCAGGAGTAAGCCTCTATCTCTGGAGATGTCCTCAGGAGACGGTGGTGGCGAAGTCGATAGGGACTTGGCTTGGCAATTGGAAAGTCACCAGTTCAAGTCCCGGCAAGACCAAGTACTACCGAGGTGTCCCTGAGCAAGGCACCGTTCCCTACACAGCTCCCAGGGCACCGTTAAAAAATGGCAGCCCACTGCTCCTAACACAGGATGGGTCAAATGCAGAGAAACAATTTCCCCACGGGGATTAATAAAGTATATCAAAATCAAATCATTACTGTATGTTGGCACTGGTGAAGTTGGGCTTGTGCTTGTTTAACATTGTTTACCAAGTGTTTTTTGGAATCATGTTCTAGTGTTTAAAAGTCATTGAGCCACTGCTGCTGTTTATTCAAGTGTAATTGCAAAATCACTGCAGTGTCCCTTTAAATCATATAAAGTATAAATACATTGTAGGGGGCCTTTGGCTATTGGTTTTATGAGGAACAGGCAGATGTTTTATGTTTTATAGATCAAATGTTATATTAAATTAGATTTAATTAGAATAGATTAGATAAGACTTTATTGGCATCACACATGTGAAATGCAGTTTGATGTTATGACTTCTGCTTAGGATGCATAGGCTGAGTATTAGGGGTGTAACGGTTCACAGAAGTCACGGTTCGGTTCGTACCTCGGTTTGGAGGTCACGGTTCGGTACGGTTCGGTACGGTTCGGTACAACAAGAAAAAGCAAAAAAAGTCCCAAATGCTTAATTCCAGGTTTGTTGTTATTTATGTTTGAACAGTAGTGCAAGTTTCAGTTTAAAAATAAAGAACTCTGACATTTTGAATTATGAACTGTATTAAACAGTTAAAAACAAACCATACACACACACTCAGATGGCCATATTATCTATAATGGCTGATGTCAAACAAAAAGGTTTCATCAAGCTGTAAAACTAAAATGAATGTCTTGAAAATATGACATCATAAATAATAAGAAAGTGTTTCAAGAGCGCAAAGTCGTTGAAAAACATATGCTAAGCTTCCGTTATTTATTTTGGTCTCTCGGCTCTCATGTCTCTTGGCTTCTTAAAAACAGCGGGGATAAGCTGTTGAACTGCTGTTGTCTTTTGCCGGGCTCCGGCAAATGTGGGTGATGCCTTCTGATATGATTTAGCATGTTTGGCGTGTGTTACCATTAGCATACCGCACCACTGTAGAACAACGGCGACACACCGTCCTCGTCCGATCCACCACTCGTCCGATCCACCACTCGCACACTTAATCGTTATTGTAGTCCACAGGGAACCCGAAATGTTCCCACACAGCTGATTTAAAAGAAGCAGGTGGGTTCTAGCTCCTGTGTGTTATCTGAAATCGCCATACTAACTTTTCTTCTTCTTGTATTTTGTTCGTTTTGTTGTTGTGTTTCTTCTTGTTCTTCATTTGTCGTTTAAGGGCGGCTGGCAAACAGCTTTTAGGCGCAATACCGCCCCCTGGATTATATATAGTGTAGTGGATACTGCCTTGAATGACAGCCTTTTTTCCCACTCGTAAAAAAAAGGCGTATTCGTCGTGTGACTGCGTGTGCCGAACCGTGACGTCTGAACCGTGACGTCTGAACCGTGACGGTACGGGACGAATACGGATACCGTTACACCCCTACTGAGTATAGCTAATGAGCATTGACTCTCAATGTACTGCTATTCAGCCATTTAAAACATGTTTTTATTTTTGTTAAGATACAACTTAATATGAATAAGGCTCTCTAGCTCCTGACCAGAAGGAGAGAGACTTCAGAACGGTGTCAGAAGCAGCACAATTCTTCTGCTGGACCAGACCCTTTTTTTACAATATGTGTCATGATGTGTTCAATAATGTTGTTTTTACCGCCTCCTTTGTGTGGTTACATGTGTTACACAAAGGCCCTTTCTCATTTCTCTAACTCCCCTCCTCGACTCCCCTCCTCGACTCCTATCCTCGAGACTTAGTCCCGCCCACAGGAGATGCGAGCCGAGGAGGGGAACCGAGGAGAGAGGAGGGGAAGCAGCAAGCGGTTAGAGAAATGAGAACTCCTCTCCTCTGAGCGGTCATTTTAAAGAGACGTCCATTAATGATGACAGGAGGCACAGCAGCCCTCTGTCTGATGGACAGATGTGTTCATGACCACTTATATATTTACTTTGATTCATTCACAGTGCGGTATAATGAGACAATAACAGGCTACAGATGCGGACACACACACACATATATATATATATATGTCTATATTTATATACATATATATACAATTTCAGAATCACTCTCATAATAACGTAACACTATCAGAGACTGGATATATCCCCCCCCCTCTCTGGTCGCTACAATGAGGAAAATAAATTACTGGCCAAAAGTTTTATTTACAAGTATTACAAGTAAGCAGAGGACACCAAACCAACTGAGACCTGTCTGTCGCTGCATCTACGCACACACACTGTACCACACACACGCACCTACAGCTAACAGCCTAACAGCCGTTGTGTATTTTGTTATGTGAAGCACTAAATGGTTTTAGAAAAATATGGTTTGTAGATATCTACTAAACTACAGCAAATAAAGAGAGTAGGCCTGTTATACTGAGTGATATCTATTTTACACACTGCTCTGCTTTCTGCACGGACCTCACAGCTGTTGTCTCTGGAAACATCGCGTTGCGATGAAAGCAGTTAATAAAATAATATCCAGGGGATGCATGCAGAGCTGTCATTGGCTGAGATAAGTCCGGCCGTGTATCACGACTCTTTGAAACATCTCTGTTGCCGGAAATGCATCCACAAGGAGCCGTGGAGGACCGTGGAGGACCCATCAGTGTATCCTCGGTTATAGCTCCTCCAGAGAGCCTCCTCGATGCTCGATGCTCGGTCCTCGAAGTGCATTTAGAGAAATGAGATGTTCTTCAACATGGCGCGCTGAAATTCATTTCCGGGTCACTACCGGAGGACCGAGGAGTCGAGGAGCCGAGGAGGGGGATTTGATGAAATGAGAAAGGGCCAAAGACTCACCACACAGTCTGCGAGTAAACACACAGGTCCTTGCCCCTGGAAGCATTTGCTGATTCAGAGGCAGAGGGACTAACAGAAAATGTAAATAGTAATCTGTCAGGAGAATCACCTGGCTTTTACCAGGAGCGGGAGATGGCGCTCTTATTGGTTAATTCATGTTACGCCCAAAACATGTCTTGATTAATTAGGGGAGGAAATACAACCCTTTTGACCCCTGCTCCTTATTTTGCACGCAAATTATGCACCGCTCTGAATGCACTTGCTACATGCACTTTAGCACGTTTGAATACAGCCCTCTGTTCAGAGTTGTATCTGCTTCGGGTAGTCAAGGTATAAAAGAGCCTGTGATCAGTTTTGCAGCTACAGACGCTGCTAGGCCAATAGAGTGGTGCAGTAATGTGACCTAAAAAGAAAAGATGTAGCATTTTACCACTTCCTGTTCCCTCGTCTCAAAGTCAATGTTTTGTTTTGTTTGTGGTTAGGAGCCTGAAATAAGGTGTGTGGTTAGCACGAGCTGAAGAGATTAGCACGTTTTGTTCTACGACAAACTACGTCAGTAGTTACACTATGGAAGCAAACAAGAGACAGAAGTATTTGAATTTTATTAGACACCGAATTTATAGCATCGAAAATAATTACTTTGAAAATCATGAATCTGAATTTTTTTGCTCCGAATTTACCTATGTGAAATAAAAATGTAAAAATACAAGTTAAAAAAATTAAAGTTAAAAGAATTTGAATGCACAATTTTGGTGTATAAAATTCGACGTCAAAAATTGCGGTGTATAAAATTCGACATCCAAAATTGCGATGCAGCATCATCCGGGCTACTCAGACAGGATAAGCAATCGAGCCGAATGCTATCAAACCGACTTCTGGCCTATCAGAGCACGGCTTTGTCAGTCATGTGATCACAACAACCCGGGAGAAAAATGACGGAGAACAGTGGGGCTCGGGTAAGTAGTCAGTTTGTGCTGTTTATTTTACAAGCAGTGAGGGCTCGACAGCATTTGTATCTTACATTAGCTAGCTAAATGAGTGAAGTAGCCTTGTGCCTTGCTGTTAGCAAGCTCCGTAGTGTAATGTTTCTATGTTGTACATGAAAGACTCAACTTGCTGGACGTTAACAGGGTTTATTCACCAGTGCTGACTCACACACGTTATACATGCTTACTGTCTACTTCATCACTCCTAGTGTATCTATATGCTGTGTAGACAGCAGGGGGCGCAGTTATACTGAGAGCACAATACATTCACATGAATATCACATTGCCCTTTTCTTTTTAATAGCTTTAAACATTTGGCTGTTATACTGCATATAACGTAACAGTTATCTGGAACTAGTGCAATTCTGCTGTAACAGTATCTTTAAGACTTTTGCATTCACACGTTAGCTTTGAACACATCCTCCACACCAAATTATACATACTGAAAATGCATTAAAACTGTTTCCTACATAAATCTTACTTCTTGTCTTAACCAGGACTCAACAGTCTCTTGAAGTTAACAACAGTTGGAAATATACAAATGTTTATATACCCAGAGTATCATTCACATGTTTAGCAGTCCATACACTATGTATAGTCCTGTAAATAGGCAGGAGGACGCCTATCGTGTCTCGTGGGATATCTGGGTGTTGTGACAGTAGAGTCATCACTGACTGGATCTGGTGGGATGTCCATTAGCTCTCCAGCGATCTTCTTGAAGAATGAACAGTTCCTGACTATGCGATGTCCATCTCTTGCCGCTGTAACCATTGAGCCTTTGACTTTAATCACAGTGTAGGGTTTAGTGTTGTATGGTGTGGTGAGTTTGTTATGCTTGGGCTGGCGATGAAGCACAATGTCACCTGGAGTGAAAGTGTGAGATGTAGCATGACGATGAGTGTCTGCATAAGATTTCATCTTGGCTTTAGCCTTCTTGTCCTTAGCTCTCACTTCTGAGTCTGAGCTCTTGTTGGCAGTGTGAGTGAATGAAGGGTGTTGTGGAAATCTTAAGCTCAATACTCGGGAGTACAAGTCAGAGTGGTTAAACAAATAAATGGTGAAACAAACAGAGTTGTCTTTCTGGTTAATTTATTTGAAGCTTCAAACAACATAAAAAATGCAACACAGAGACACAGGTCTCACAGAATATAAATAATCTGAGAGAGTGTGCGCCGATATGGTAAAATAGCCAAGCTTATATACAGAAGGGAAAGAGAGAGGAAAGTTCAGACATCTGTCTTCACAAGGTCTCATTGTTATTAGACCCCTGTCCTTGAGCTGTAGCTAGTGTTCTCAGAACCAGGGACGTTCTTGTTTAGACTTTGTGTGAGTCTCACCCTTCTCTAAACAATCAGCTGTGTGGCCTTGAAGAGAAGAAGACAGCACATCTCAGGAAATGATATAGGTAGACACAGAGAAGGTTATAAGAAGCATTTGGTTTAAGCATATATGTAAAGAGTATGAAATTTCCACTACATTCTCCCCTTTTGATCATACTTGATCAATGAAAAATAATAAATGACAGGATAGACTGATATAACACATCAATGAATACACTCCATCGCTGGTTTAAGTAAACACATCACAAATATATCATAGAAAACTGGCTGTTTTTGTGGAGGACAGACTCCTAATATAATGTAAGCATAAAGGAGGAGAATTCACATGGATTACATTGTGGTGTCGGAATCAGACTCTTCTGATTCTATCTGGTCTATCTCACTGTGGAGCAAAGGATTGTCGTGTAATGGAATAGTAGTATATTGAACGAAAGCTGAGGATACCATGCTGGAAACGCACTTCTTCAGTATTGGGATAATCAAACAGGTACAACTGATTAATAGGCCGAAAATGATCGCCAGGGCCTTCTTTCCAGGCGAGCCCCCATCACGAGGCGGGAATGCTCCATGGGGTGTGTGTGTGTGTATTCCCTCGGTCGATTTTGTGATACGGACAGTCAGACTCCGCACACCGATAACACAAACGAGGAACCAGAGAGCATATGGAACCGCTCAGCTGGCACTCGCTCGTGACACCTTTTAAGTCCGGTCTAGGTGTGCACACAATGGAAAGTTCGGCAACACAGTCGTGTTCGTCACCGTCTTCAGGCAAAGGCATAAGAGACGCTGGATTCAGAGTGTTACATCGTTTGACATAAACATTAGGCATGTCCAACAGGCAGGTGTGATACCTGAGGTAACGTGCAGCAGAGAAGTGTGATGTTCTCTGTTCACAGAGAATGAGTGAAACAGCATGTGGAACTAACAGGGTCAAAGGTGCATATCCCACAATGTCACGTGAGGAGTTTAGCGCTTTCTCAGCAGCAGCTACAGGATCTAGCTTGGAGGAGAAATAGGCAACAGGCCTCTGTTTTCCTCCATGATTTTGAAGGAGAACTGAGGTCATACACCCATGTCGTTCATCCACTGCCTGAGTGAAAGGTTTGGTGTGATCAGGTAGACTTAGAGTCGGTGGGGATTGGAGAGCCAGCTTCATATTAATGAAGGCTTCGTCGGCTTCCGGTGTCCATATAAGGTGATCTGTAGGTTTCAAACCATTGACGTGCGTGATAGTGCGCAGTGGCAACTCGATTGGAGAATAGTTTGGAATGAATGACCTGCAGTATGAACAAAAACCCCAAAAATGACATCATCTGTCGCTTAGTGACAGGTTTTGGCAGAGCAGCCAATGATGCAATACGCTTATCTGAAAGCGTTTTCCCCTCTCCTGAAATGACATGACCCAAAAATGTAACTGTTCTTTGTACATATTGGAGTTTTGACAAACTGGCCTTGTGGCCCTCGTCAGCGAGGTGAATTAGCAAAGCAATAGTGTCAGCTTCACACTGGTCTGCTGTGGGTGCGCAAATCATGAGGTCATCAACATACTGGATGAGAGCAGTGCCTTTTGAAACTTGAAGAGAGGCCAAACTTGTACACAATGCCTGGTTGTACACAGTAGGAGATTCACAGTAGCCTTGACACAAACGTGTGAATGTGTAAGGTTTACCATCATATTCAAATGCAAACCAGAATTGGCTGTCTTTGTGTACAGGGACACTGAAAAATGCATTCGAGAGGTCTATGACAGTAAAAAAATGCTGCAGAGTCTGGAACTTGGGAAAGAATCAGATAAGGATTTGGGACGAGTGGCGCTCGGCATGCACAGCTGCATTCACAGCTCGTAAATCCTGGACAAATCTCCACTCGTTAGGAGGTTTGTCTCTGATCTTTTTGACAGGAAACACTGGAGTGCGGACCGGAATCGTTACACGGAATAATGACCCCTTGTTTAAGCAGAGAGGTAAACACTGGCCGAATGCCATCAACAGCTTCACGCTTCAATGGGTACTGGGGTTTGGACGGAACGTGGACATTAAACCTACGTCATATCTGTGAGCTGCCCAGAGTGAGTATGGCACATCTGAAAGCGCGGCAGGAAGCTCAGAAATATGACTGAAAAATGAGAATTACCCGTAAAGGTGAAACAAAATGGCATCACCAACGTCATCCTCCTCAACCAACAGCAATGTGTGCAGAACGGCTACGTTCGTGCAGATTTTCATCTTATACATGTCACGTGACATAGAGTACATGACATATTCTGTGTGTGTAGGTGCCCAATCAGTGACTGACTCCCAATCTTTAACGATTGGACCCAAATCCCTCTATCTATCAGTGGGGCCCCTGGCTAGTGAAATGTGTGGACCGCCCCTGGGATTTGACACAGCTTGTGTTGTGGTGTGTGTGGGTGTGAGTGTATCAGGAACCAGCTCTGCGCAGCAAACTCCCCTTTACATAGTTTTAAGCATGAGCTCATCATTCACACATTTTAACAGAAAACTCTCATCATAGCATTTACACGGATCATCAACAACGTTAGCAGTACAATGCAAATAAGAAGTCTCCATGAACACAGCAGGTGGAAAAACACGTTGATCAGTCAAACGCAACAATTCCTGAGAATCAGGATATGTCAGCAGCCATTGATACACATTCACCAGTTCTTTATCATCAAATGCTAGTTTTTTTTTAACAATCGTAGGAGATGGCTGTCGGACTTTAAAACCCTCATTTGTGGAAAAATGAGGTCTAAGCCGAACCGGAGAATCAGATCTCTGCCCAGTAAATTTATTGGGCAGAACAGATGATAAAGAAAAACTGTTTTTGACTGATGTGGGAAATGGATGACTGTCTATCACCGTTATCTCCACTTTGAAGTGATACAAAAACTTCTCCTTTACAGTTACCCTAGCCGCTCCTATTGAGTGAATAAATCTACCACTAAAATTGCAATCAGGCAAATCTGCCCTTTTTACCACAGAATGTGTTTTCTACATTTTCCAATTTACTCAATGGCATGATGTGTGTGTGTGTTTGTGTTTGTATGTCACTTCCCTGGTTCGATGCTGCTGGCTGAATTTCCGTCTCGCTCGATCGGGCCCCCTCCTCCCCATCTGGTGTCGGTCAGTCTGATTGTGAATGGCCCCGTCCTTGCTGTCCCCCTCTGCCTCCACTGCCAGTGTTCTGTGAGCAGTCCCAGAATCCAATGTTCAACACTGCCACACTTGAAACACCTTTCGTCTTCTCGTCCTCTGCCTCGGAAAACCTCCTCTGCCTCTCCCTCGGTATTTTGAGCGGCCAGCATTCTGCGTAGCTTGCGCTGTGTCTGTGAGTCCGTTGAGAAAGGCATTACTTTGGTGTCCCCCAAACACCTGCTTGGGCAACAGGTTTGTTTATCCCGCTGTTGTCCCCATCTCCTTGGGGCTGATGGGGGTGGACGAGCTTGGAGTTGACGGGGAGTCTGTTGACTGCATGGCTGGGGCTTGTAGTGGCACTGGAGGTGGTTGAGGTGGGCCAACCGGATTGCCAGGGTTGTACTCCGGGGGAGGGAAAGGATACCCAGTCGAGGAGAGGTCACCCAGCCTGCAATGGAAGGACACACAGATGTCTGGGTTTTACATGGTTTTGGAAATAATTTATTTCCCTTTTTTTATTCACATTCATCTTCAACCTTAATATTTTCTTTAATGCCCCGAGGCCAACTGCCTTCTTTCAGGGCATTCTGCTTCATCCCCCCAGTATTTTAAACACTTTCTGTGAGTGTCCAGCTTTTTATAAGTCTTTTACTTTACTCTTCTTTTTCTCTCCATTCCAACCTCATGTTCCTTTAATTTATTCTTTAGGTTTTGGATTTTTATTTTACTAAAAGAACCTCCCTTTGGAAATCCGAACATTTCCGTCCATATATTTAATTTAGACAGACTGTTTTCACCGTGTTTTGCTCGCATGACATCTACAATTCGACCCCCCGTTCTGCTTTGCCCCCATAGCAAAGTCTTTAAAGTGTTTAACGTTCTTAAACACCCCGTGTTTATCAAAACACTCGTTGTGATATTTGTTTCTCAGTACAAATCACACAAAAACTGATCGTAATCCACAGGCTACGACTATTCGTTGTGATATTTGTTTCTCAGTACAAATCACACAAAAACTGATCGTAATCCACAGGCCACGACTATTCGGATATCCTCACAATATCCTGCCTTCGAGCAGTCCTTCTCATAGATGTCATGGAGTTTGCTTACGTTTACTTTTAAACAATTACTTTAAACAATTTAGACACTGGACATCTCACCGAGTATTTTTGAAAGCCTTTTGAGTTCGTTGGATCTCGTGAAGTCAATCGGTTCCACCCCCGGCGCTGGTCCTCTCGTCTCATACGGTTTCTGTCGAGGTAGAGGAGGATCCGAGGATCCCGGAGCGCGCACCACCAGCGTCCTGAGGTGTCCCCAATCGAACTTGCAGAGACCCTGCTCGCAGCGCCAATTGTTGTGGAAATCTTAAGCTCAATACTCGGGAGTACAAGTCAGAGTGGTTAAACAAATAAATGGTGAAACAAACAGAGTTGTCTTTCTGGTTAATTTATTTGAAGCTTCAAACAACATAAAAAATGCAACACAGAGACACAGGTCTCACAGAATATAAATAATCTGAGAGAGTGTGCGCCGATATGGTAAAATAGCCAAGCTTATATACAGAAGGGAAAGAGAGAGGAAAGTTCAGACATCTGTCTTCACAAGGTCTCATTGTTATTAGACCCCTGTCCTTGAGCTGTAGCTAGTGTTCTCAGAACCAGGGACGTTCTTGTTTAGACTTTGTGTGAGTCTCACCCTTCTCTAAACAATCAGCTGTGTGGCCTTGAAGAGAAGAAGACAGCACATCTCAGGAAATGATATAGGTAGACACAGAGAAGGTTATAAGAAGCATTTGGTTTAAGCATATATGTAAAGAGTATGAAATTTCCACTACAAGGGATCTTTGTGTACACTTTGCGTTGGAATAACAGTTCAGCAGGTGAGCTCTCTGTTGTGCTGTGAGGTGTAAATGTTGTTTCCAATGAATTCCCTGTGTTTCTGCCACACGTATTGCTTTGCCCAGTGTGCGCATGAATCTTTCAGCTGTAGCGTTAGCTTGAGGCCAAAGCGGTGTGATCCGGCGATGATGAAATCCTAAGTAGTCTGCAAACTGAGAGAATTGGCTGCTGTTGAATGGGGGGCCATTATCAGTTGTTACCACTCTGGGGATTCCAAACATAGAGAAAACTTTGTCCATGACTGGAATGATTGTGTTAGCTGAAGTTGATCTAACACTCTCAACAACTGGGTAGCGTGTATAATCGTACTATGTCTGATGCATGTGACGTTGCCAGCTCGCTGCTTACTCTTCTAAACTGTTTTAATATGGCAGCGTGTTGTGATTCATCAGTCTTGTGCCATGTGTTGTGAGTTACATGAGAGATTACCTCTTGAAGGATCGGGTCTTTAAGTGTCTCTGCTTTGATCTCTGTGAGTGTCATAGCTTTGGGTGTTGCATGAGTTGCAATGAAGCTTACATACTCTTCGGCTACTTTTGCTGCTCGTGTGCTGTCACTTGTATTTGACGGTAGATGGTGTCGAGACATGTAGTCAGCTGGATTGTCAGCTCCCTTTCTGTATTCCACCTTGAAGTCATATGGTTGAAGCCTGAGTCCCCATCTTTCAATCCTCGCAGGTGGTTTCGACATGGGATTGTTCCATATGATTTCCAGTGCTTTATGATCTGTCACTAGTTTGAAAGGATGACCATATATGTACAGGTGGAAATGTTCACAGCTCCACACAATAGCCAGTGCTTCTTTTTCAGTCTGGGAGTATCTCCTCTCTACATCACTTAGAGACCTACTTGCATATGCTATTATGTGCCTCACCCCTTTTTCATCATGCTGGCAGAGGATAGCACCCAGTCCCACAGGACTAGCATCCACTATAAGTTCTGTCTGTCTGCCAGGGTACAAGTATGACATGACTGTGTCACTGGTTAGACTGTCTTTCAGTGTCTTTAGAGCAGCTTACTGTTCTGGGCCCCATACCCAGGGTGTGTCTTTTCTGGTGAGCTTTCGTAGCGGCTCGGAAATGGATGAGAAATCTTTGATGAACCTGGAGCAATAATTGGCCATGCCCAGCAGACTTCTGACCTCACTCTGATTTTCAGGATCTGTGGCATGATGGACTGCCACAACTTTTTTGGGATCAACTGAAACACCTTGCACTGAGAAGATGAAGCCGAAAAACTCAAGCCTGGATTTGTTGAATTCACATTTCTCACGATTAAGTGTGAGACCACTGTCTTTCAGTCTCTGGAACAGGGCTCTGAGGTTGTTGTCATGCTCAGCCTGAGTGCATCAAGCAGTGTTTGGCATATGGCATTTTGAAACACCTCAGCAGCAGAGGATATGCCAAAACTCAGTCTTTTGTAGCGTCTTAGTCCAAGGTGAGTGGAAAATGTTGTGATGTATCTGCTGTCTGGATGAAGCTCTAACTGGTGATATCCAGCTCTCAGGTCAAGTTTAGAGAACACAGTTGCTCCGTTTAACTCATGTATCACGTCATCCATTGTGGGGGTGATGTGTCTTTCCCTCTCTATGGCTGTGTTAGCCTGACGCATGTCAACACAAATTCTTACTTTGTCGGGGTCTTTAGGCTTGGGCGGTGCAACAATAGGTGATACCCATGGAGTCGGTCCAGTCACCTCCTCGATGATGTCCTCTGCTTCTAGCTTGTGAAGCTCATCCTCAACCTTCTGGCGGATGTGGAATGGTACTCGTCGATGTGGTTGACATCTAGGTTTGATGTCAGGATTTATATGAAGCTTTACCTGAACGTCTTTCAGTTGGCCTATTCCCTTAAACAGCTCGGGATTGCTTTCCACCAGCTCATCTGCGACTGTGAGATGCTGTGGTCTGGATGACACTGTGGTGACAATTTTAATCAGTCCCAGTGTTTTGGATGTCTGGTAGCTTAGAATATTAAATCCATCTCCTTTAATCACAAAGAATGTGCACATTGTGTTTTTCTGTCCCTTCTCCACTTTGTACCTGAATGATCCACAAACAGGCAATGGGACGTTGGAGCGGAATGGATACATCTTTGTTGTTGTGGGGCTGAGTTGTGGAAGAGGCACCAGGTCTCTGAAGCTTGATTCACTGACACAGTTTGCTGTAGCTCCTGAATCGATTAAAACCAACATGCTATTTTCATTTAGCTTGATATGAGTCTGTGGCAGCTCTGAAATATTGTCAGCTTCAACTGTAAAAACATAAGCATCGTCACTGCTGGATGAGTTATGCTCTGTTTTCTCATTTGGTGCAGCCCCTCTTATATGATGAATCTTCTTAGCATGTGTGTTAGCTCTGCGTTGTGCCTGTCTTGTGTCACTGTCTTTAGATCTTGAGCGACATTGTTTTGCAAAATGATTTAGTTTACCACAGGCTCTACATTGTTTGCTTTTAGCAGGGCATTCGCCATCATGGGGATATTTACCTCCACAGTTTCTGCAGCAGTTGCTGGAAAAGCGTTTCTCCGACCATTGACTGCTGCTTGAATGCTTCTCTGCGGTCTTTTGATCCAGCCTGTTGACTGTAGCTGTTGTGCCCTTTTCTATGCCACTTGCTTGAAGTTCGGACAGCTCCATTGTTCTCCCATGGTCTAAAAGTGCATCTAGGCTTAAATCTGGTTCTCTCAGCGCCTTTCTGAGCAGTCTGGATGATGCACAGCTTTGTATGATTTGCGTTTTAATCTCTGCATCCATGCTGGTAAACTCACAGTTCTTAGCTAACATCCTCAACCTTGTGTGATAACTGTCCAAAGTTTCACCTGGATCTTGCTTAGCTTTTCTGAAGATGTACACTTGATATTGGACGTTTTTCTTGGGTGAGAAGTATGTAGATGTAGCGTCTGCATATTTATCATCTTCTCCTGCTAGTGTGTCGTAGATATCATGCACACGTTCTCCCGCTATGTGCAGCATTAAAACCTTTAGCCTAGCATCGCCATTTATGGTCATAGCAGTGGTGTAGTTTTCAAACCTTTGCATCCATTTCATCCAGCGAGGTCCGACAGAGCCAAGGTCCGTTTCTGTGTCAAACGGTGGGAGAGAAGCGGTATTCACGGCCACTCTCCACTTGTCCGTCTTTCTTCCTTTTCTTTTCTTTTCCGGAAAACTCAGCGAAGTCCGTGTTTATCCTTCGTGTGTCCTTTCGCTTACTCCTCGTCGCCAATGTAATGTTTCTATGTTGTACATGAAAGACTCAACTTGCTGGACGTTAACAGGGTTTATTCACCAGTGCTGACTCACACACGTTATACATGCTTACTGTCTACTTCATCACTCCTAGTGTATCTATATGCTGTGTAGACAGCAGGGGGCGCAGTTATACTGAGAGCAGGTTTGCAAAGTAATGTTACGATCACTTTGGTTAAATAAGTCAAGTAGACCATGCTACACTATACAAATACTCTCTTACAAAAGCCCTGCATTTAAACATGTTAATGTTACTTTGTATGCTAGTATAATAGGAAAGTGTTGTTAAAGTATTTAAAGTAGAAACAAGTTATACTATTATATTATATCATTTGTTTTATCGTTATTACCGATGCAAGAGTTGACTTAACTGTTGTAGTTGGAGCTCATTTTGAACAATGAGCTAACTAATGATTACTTTCATAATGGTTTAATGTGCTGATTATTTTCTACATTAATAGATGAAGGTCTGGTTTGTTCAAACTCTCAAAATAGTAGGACATGCTGTCATAATTACCCAGAGTCCAAAGTGACACCTTTCCAATGTTAAAGCTGTTAGATAAATGTAGTGATGTAAAAACTAAAATATTCAAGATAGTGTAGTGGAAAAGAGATAATGTTTTAAAAACATGTTACTAAAACAAAATCTCTTGTTTTGGACTGACAGTAATGATTCAAGAAATAGTAGATAAATAAATACACACACATCAATTTGTTGTGGATGGAACACAACAAATGGTGCTCTTACCTGTGATGCCTCCTCCAAACATTATAACCAGACTGTATCATTCAAACTATAAGTAACAGTTCTAGCTACTTGACTTTAGACAAACAATTCAAAAGACAAAATCAACACAATTTATTGAAAGACCAATCTTTATTTTACGGTGCCTCTCCTTTTGTTTGTATTATTAAACCCTGTCAATCTAAAAAACTGAGCAACTCAACAGTTAACTTTATATTTCTTATTGTCCAAAGCATCTGTTACACTATTTGTTCCCCTCTCATATTCACAGGATGGATGATTAGAGACTTTGGGGGAGACCTCAGCTTTATGAACGTCCTGTCTGTTGCTTTGGCCAGAGAGGGCTGAGGGTCTTTCCCTGCGAGGAGGACTAGGCCTGAGGGAGGAGGACCAGGCCTGAGGGAGGAGGACCAGGCCTGAGGGAGGAGGACCAGGCCTGAAGGAGGAGGTCCAGGCCTGAAGGAGGAGGACCAGGCCTGAAGGAGGAGGACCAGGCCTGATGGAGGAGGACCAGACCTGAGGGAGGAGGACCAGGCCTGATGGAGGAGGACCAGGCCTGAGGGAGGAGGACCAGGCCTGAGGGAGGAGGACCAGGCCTGATGGAGGAGGACCAGGCCTGAGGGAGGAGGACCTGCACCAGCTGCACCTACAGAACTTAGCCCATGCTGGGCATAGCTGTTACCACCTGCACAGGCCTAGCCTGTCAATTAACAGATTAACATTTAGTGTAACTTATTTATATGATTTCATTTTTATTTAAAAAAAATGGTTCATGCTTGATAACTTTTAGTTCACATTTAAATACATTGTATTTGCACTCCTTTTGTCCGTTATTCTTACTGAAAATGTTCCATTACACATTCACATCTGACTGAAGATTGGCACCATTTATTTGTGACGTTGCAAACTCTGCAGTACAAGGCACAAGTATTGTGAAGCTCATAAAGTGAGGCAAATGCATTTGATCAGCTGACTTTTTTTTTTTGCCAAACTTTATAGGCCTGACAATAATCACACTGTCTCTGAGGTGCAACATAAAACACAAAACAACACAAAAATTAAGTTCCTGTTGGACTACAAAACTAGTCAGTGTGCAGGTCTTTGTGTTACAATATAAGTGTCTCTTAGTGAATGTCCTGTACTGCTCTTAAATCTCATCACATCAGCTTCTCCTTTCCCTCTTGGATGTTCTTCTGGACCCTCAGAAAATAAATATCATAAAACATATTATTGCAGAGCAAGTGTGTTATTTAAGAAAGAGGTGTGTTTGTTTGTTCAGGGGCTATAAATAAAATGATTTTTTTTTATTTGAATGTGTTTTTTAAATCCAACAGTGTACTACAAAGATAATCAGATTATGAATAAACCGTTCGAAATTCATCAACATTGAAATAAATGTATTATTAAAATAATATTGAACTGTTATCAAAACTTAGTGCAACTGTAGAAGCTTGCTCTGTTCGGTCGTCTCACTGAAAGAATCACTTTTAACATGTTTTGTACAGTCAGTATGCAGAGACAAAGGGTCGCAGTTCTCACTATGTTCAATCATATTTGCCTTAAATACATTGAAATGTGAAAGTTGAACAAAAAAGTGATGTTGCTTGGTAAAATGTAAATGTAACCTTTTGCTAAGAAAGTACACTCCACATCACTGATGTGTAGGTGATCTAGTATTTAGTCATGTTTAATGGCATGTGTATCAGTGTATTAGAGTCATTACTTTATGCATTCTTTGTAAAGTATGAAAAAGGTGTACCTTGGAATCCGTGCTGAAGTTCTCTGCTGTTAGGAGTCCCCAGGCCTCATTTATAACGCCGTGCGTAGGATTCACGTGGGAAGGTTGCTTACGTAGTAGAAATAAAAAAAATAGGTACAGAAATGTTCCGACATTTTCCGATTCACCAAACATTGCGCACCGGCGAGGAAAGTGCGTACAGCACATCCTACGCCGGTTTCCCTTTATAAATCACAACCGACTCGAAATGCAGTGCAGCTTTTGCGGGCTTCACGTAACGCCCATATTTGCCTATAAATAGTCAAAGAAACGCCCATTCATTCATTCATTCTGACTGACTGCATGAAGAAGATCGCAGGAAATGACGACAGAACAGCTAAAAAAGACATCTCACACCGTGTCAGATTTTGGTTCTTTTGGGGAGGTCGAGATAAATCATATTGTTTGGTGGATGCAGTTTGAACCAGAGTAGCAGCATGGAGGTCGGATCGTCACCAACATAAATAAAGAAGTGGTCCGAAAAAGGTTCATGACAAAAAAAATACACATAAGCCTCATCCCAATACCCCTCCTCGACTCCTCTCTTCCCCTCCTCCGGGACTTGACCCGGAAATCGATCAAGACACGCCATTTTGAAGGACGTCCCAATAGCTGAAATGCACACGGAGGAGTCGAGGAGGGGTGAGGGAGGAGACGAAAGGGAGGATACACGCGAGCAGACTACGCGGAAGTGTTTTCACTACTCGCGTATAAAAGCCCCGCCCCCACCTTCACAGCTGGTCGATTTCAACAGAGGAAAACCGACAACTGGAAGATGAGTGGAAAAGCGTCACATAAATGTATAAGTGGGAATCATTATGTGCAATTCATTTCTAAAAGGATTTCACATTACTATAATTATATTTTTATTTAAATGTAGGCTACATTTTACACCAAAACGGAACACAAAAGCAGGACCAACCATCATACATTGAATTCCTTGACTAACAAGAGAAAGATTCATTCATTTAAATAAATATGTAACCACAAATGGGCCGGTTCTAAAGGGTTATTCAGTTAAGCCTGATGAGAGGGGATACAGCTGTGCACATGTCATCATTAACAGACGTCGTTTAAGAGTGACGTTTGAGTGAACGAGGACATCCCAATTAATACCTGAGGACTCCTCTGTCCTCGCGTCACCTCCTCGTGTCTCTCGCTCGCATCTTACGGAGGCGGAGCTAAGACGCAAGGAAGGGACGCGAGTGAGGGAAAGGAGGAGTCGAGGAGGGGTATTGGGATAAGGCTATAGCCTTCCTCAGGCAGTGTGTTTGTACCGGGGACAGGAGACACCCCCTTGATGAGAAACTGTAAGAAATGATCGGGGAATTCCTCCGGAGTGGAGTCATGAGACTGGATCTGAATTATGTTTTTGTATTTGGTGGTTTGTGTCCCAGCTGTCGATCAGCTGTGCGCAGCGTCTCCACTGCAGCCTGTGCATCTCAACCCCCCCCCCCCCCCCCCGCAGCAACTCTATATCCACCAGTTAAAGGAAATACAACTAATGTGTTGTGTTATATCAGCTGTACAATTGACCACATATGGTGTTCTTAGTTTCCATACCTCCTGTGTTTTACGAGCGACTTATCAAGTCTTAGCAAACGGCATAAAACACGATTAAACGTGATAGTATATGAAACCATGCTCGTATCTACAACCTATAGAAATGCAAAAGGGCGTCATGTTGACGTAATTCTGTCTTTCTGCTTACCGCATCATTTATGAGAAAACATTTCATAACATTAACACAACATATTCGAGGTGGTTTTAAATAGCATACCGGTATTTATTTATTTCTCCAAGTTATGTTTTTGTGTGCACTGAGGAGTCTCAAACAGGTGTTTGTTTCATCATTTTAAGATCAGCTTTAATCCATGTTTGAAAATGAATTCTTCATATATGATAAATGAGAGGTAACATTTTATTGATGGTATTATTTCCACATATTTCTCTCCATTCTTCCTTCTGCCAAAGTTTCTCGTCTCTCCCGTTGTTGTGCTTAGTGCGTACGCATGGGTTAGAGTTTGCGTGGAGGACCGCACGTTTTCCCGTCAAGTTAGTATTTTATAAATCGCAAACATTGCGTAGAAACTGGCGAACGCCATTTTTTGAGCGTATATCCCTTTATAAATGAGGCCCCAGATCTGTCTCTCCTCCACGACATTTTAATTGTCTGGTATTTGTAACAATATTCCCACAATCACCACGAACACGGCTAAAGCTAAAGGGTCAAGTACAGTACTATGACTAACTAACGTTGTAGCCTCTATGGTTGTAGACTAGCAAAGTGGACAAGTTGCTGTTAGCTGACAGTGAGGCATGTACGTGTCCATCAAAGTGACCACGCCCTAATTTATCCAAAAACTTTAAGACCTAATATAAATAAAAGGGTCGTGTTAGAAAACAATTCACTCACAGATTCATAATCATGAAGGTGGAATCTAACTATATCGATAATAAAAATGTATGGAGCCAGGGGTAGAAACATGTTTTTTTCTGCTGTAAAATTGGGCATTTTAACATGGGGGTCTATGGAAATTGCTCCTTTCTGCAGCCATCGCCTATCGGCCAATATATGAACTGCAGTGTGTGGCACTTCCGTATTGGCGTCCCGGCTCTTCCCCAGAGTTTGCCGCTTGGTCTGCATATGAAACATGTTGTGCCTATCTAAAACAAATCAAATAGTAGGCTTTCTAGCTTCTACTCGCTAAAGCAACTGTAGTCAGGGATGCAAACTCATCAGGTATGAAAAAGGTGACAAGGATCCGAGCCCCCCGACCCCACGGAATATCGGCTTTAAAATGAGGAATAACAGGATTTTAGCAGTCAGAACAACTAAAGCAGCAGTGTCAATAATAACAGAAACGCTAAAGAGTCACATTTAATAGAAATATATAAAAGCATTTATTTTAATTGTGTAGCAGTCAGTTTATAATTTTGGCTGTTGAGCATTTTGAAAATGTATTTTCATGCCTCTGTGCAAGGCTTAGGCCGTGTCTCAATTCAGGGGTTGTATCCTTCGGGGTACGCAGCCTACGCGGTCGACGCAGGATGCGGCCGACGAGACCGCGTAGGCTGGACCGAGCGGCCTACGAAATGAGACGGTCTAGCCTACAGAGCGCTTTGTATTTACGTCACGTGATACGCGCTGTTCGGTTGCGCTGCTCCAGCAGCCTGCTAGCTAATTAGCTGAAAAGGATCCAGAAACTTTACTTTTACATTTTTTGGAGATCACCGTCGGAGATTAAATAAAGAGAACCATGGCCAGGTAAATAAGATGAAGCTGTTCCTTTAGCCCCCAGTAATGTTACATTAGTAAGTTAACAAGTAAATTATATATAGCTGATGTAATTTAATCATATTATTTCATATTTAAAATAAGTCTTAATTTTTCTGTACTAATAAAACAATATGTTTTTTAAAGGAACTAAAGCATGTTGTATAGATTGATTGTTAACAATATTAGTGTTCTAATCTTAATAGCTGTGATGATAACAGTTTATATTCTCCTTCTTCCCCTAAACCTGCCCAGATGATGTCCCACTGACCCCAGGTCAGCAGCACCGTGCCCCCCCCCCCTGCTGAAATACACTATTAAACATTTTCTATGACCTATTTTTGGTATTAATAAAATGAAACTGAAGACAGTTTAATGACCTAGAGATATCCTATTATTCCACTGCTTATGTACACATGTTGTAAATAATCTTTAAAACCTCAGTAAATGAAATAAACAGTGTTTAACAATTACAATTTAATATTGTATGTTCATCTAATCACAAAGTAGAGGTAAGAATATATCCATCCTCTCTCTGCAGCTTCATGTCTTCTATTATTATAACTTTCATCATTGAGACAGAGGAAATCAATCATGTTATTTAACATCACCAGCAGTAACACAAATATCAGCAAAAGTGTGTTTATGGAGTTGTTTATTTGTATTATATGTGCAGCAAGTATATAGAAGCAGCTGTTTGGGGAATCAGACAGACTCAAGCTATAATCGTTCAACCCTGTCTCCTAAAAATTACGTTCCCACAGAACTAAACTGCATTCTCAATTACGTTTAGTCAGAAACGTATTTTCTCCCACGTTACGTTTATTATGAACGTATCTCAAATACGTTTACTTTCTACATATCTTTGCCATTTATTGTCTTGCTTAATGATAATAGTAATTTATAAATATAATTTTAGAGCACACATTTCAAATCAGTAGGCGAGGCTGTAATTTCTCCAGCTGTTAATCTCATGAGCGAGACAGAAAATAATAGTTTTAACATGCCAAAAAGCTGCTGTGTCGTTTATTGCACCTCAAACATTAAAACAAATCCAGAGTTACGTGTTTCTGTACTTCCTCTAAGAAGAAAGGACAGTAACAGAAGATCTCTGTGCCTTCAGGCTTGATCGCCGTTCAACTGACAGCGTTGGTTTCCCCAAAAGTGGGCGGGGCTGTAAAGTGACGTAGATTTTACTCTCACCTATTATTCAAAACCATTCTATTTATTCTAACGTAAATTACATGCCAGTATTTTATCTTTTTATTTATTTGTTTTTATTTAAAATCGTATAATGTCGGACTTTTTTTTCCGTCTGTGAGGAAAAGAAATGGCTCAGAGCCTCAAATACTGAAATCTGTATTTTTTAAAATCTTTTTTTCCTTCTAATTTGTTATTATTTTCTAAATAACACACTGTTATTTACTCAACAATAACACACAATTATCCTTGTTTTTATTTATTTGTTTAATTCTATAATCTTGGGCTTTTTAGCCGTAAATAAAGTCACCGGAAACAGACGTAGGCCTACAGTATAAGGGACATTTCGAGCGATACACACCACAAACCCACTGAACAGATTACCCAAGATCCTCAACTTGAAGCTCATTGATTGGATGTTTTAGCCGCAATGCATGTTGGGATATGATGTTAATGCGATATGATATCCGAAAACATTTAAAAAATATATAATAATACTTTATTCCGAGTGTTCTTGCTTTTCTCTTTGGAAGTCATCACATAACGGCATTGTAATACACGGTTCGGCTGCATTAAATATTACATATCTGTCGTAGTTCTTTATTTATAGAGCCCTGATGAGAAGACTTCTGGACGAACAGGAGAACTGCATCTTGTATTTCTTTTCACACAATACGTCTCCTTGCAGTATTTTCATTTCAGTCTTTATTTCAAACAGATTAAAAAATAACAAATAACAAATGTGAAAAAACAGAATACCGTATTGTTATAATACAGTATTTATCCACATTCAGATCAATAGTATCAATAGTAATTCGGCTGACTTTTATATTTGATCCAATTGGTAGATTGGATTATGGTATTTACACCATAACGGTGCACAGCTGATAGAAAAGGACTTGTAGTTTTTAAAGATATTACTGATTTTCTTTGAATATAAGAATGTAAATACTGAGTTGAGAGAATAGTCAGGGGATTTGGGTGATGGGAGACACATCTATGGAATCACAATTTCAATAGCTTACCATTAAATGACGGATATGCCTTTCTGTCTGTGATGTTTTACAAATCAGATATTAATGTGTAGAAGTAAAACATGAGAAATAGTATAGCAATAGCCTGTAAAATTATGTAAAAACATGAATAAAACTACACATCTTCAGATGTTATACATACATAAGTGTCCTACACTAATAATACAAAGTTATTATTAGTATGCTGTGTGTACCTTGTGTGCACCGCCTAGTGGTTAAAGCACGTTATTGAATTATTTTTGTTGAATAATGTTATTTTTGTTGAATAATGTTATTTGATGAAAAAAATATTAAGAGTACATACTTTCATAGGGGGAAAGTAGAAGGTTAATGATAGAAATATAGAATATAAAAAATCAAGAAGATACTATAAGTGATCTCTACAATAAAACAGTTTAGTACACGATTTACAAAGATATTAATATGAGGATGTGCAAAACAGACAAACTAATTAACCTTTATTAACACATTAAAGAATACTTTAGGTTAAGGTCTTCTTTCAAATAAGAAAAAAGTTTGGGGGTATCTATCTACAGATAAATATTAAGCCTGACAAAGTACTTAACGTCTAATATATTGCTTTCCTGCAAAGTTAACTATGTTGAAGCACTTAATTTAACTGATATTATACATATGGATTTTCTCTTATGTATGTAGATAGTATAAGAAATGTGCAGAATGACAGTTTAATGATGGAGGTATACACATATTGATAGATGTCTTGGAATGCACTGTTGAGGAACCTGCGACCCAAGTTTTTCATTCATTGCATAACTACACCGTAGTTGTGTATATGATATGTCAATAAACCTTAGAAAATCTTGAAAGGGATGTGCAAACATAGCAATTATATACAGTTTTTAATGAACTATTAGTAGAGAATAACGAGTAATTCATATACTTTATAGAGATCTGCAGATAAATGTTTAGTCTTCTCAAGCACCAACTATCAAATACCTCTCCTGATTGTTGGCACTTGAGAATCACCTTCCCTGAATTTTACTCAGGTGTAACTAAAGTCTGATTTAAGGGTTGTTTATATTTCACATCATTAATCAGAATCTGCAAAGTAACTCAAATAAGTGGAGTGGAGTAAAAATACCAGGTCAACCTCTGCATTGTAGTGGAGTAGAATTACAAAGTAACAATGAGCTGTCATGTGGGTATATATTAATGCTGCCCAGTATGAATACAAGCGATTTTCACCCTTTTAGTAATTACATGTTTTAAATTTGTACACACCAATGTGTTTCCTATCGCCTAAACCTCCAGGGCTGTACACAGTTTAATACTGTCAACTTCTAATTTTGGGAAAAACTAAAACGTCTTTTAAAACTACAATTCCCAGTAGAGACGTGCCATAGAGAACATGTTGCGAAACACAATAGCCAGCATGTGTAGTTCTCGGGGGGCGTTCGAGTCCAGTTTTGAATAGTCTGCCGTGGTTTCGTTCCATTTCAAAGAGCTTGACGCTGGGCGTAACCTTGGCGCACTGCCACTCCAACATCCAATCCCAGAGCTTGAAGATTAATCACGGGGTTTGTCAACAGGATTGTAGTCCCAAACGATAGCTGGGGATTATGGGTAGTGTAGTGTCGGCCATCCTAAACTGAATTTTTTTTCGGATATCATATCGCATTATGAACACCACATCTGGCGTCACAGAGATCTTCTGTTACTGTCCTTTCTTCTTAGAGGAAGTACAGAAACACGTAACTCTGGATTTGTTTTAATGTTTGAGGTGCAATAAACGACACAGCAGCTTTTTGGCATGTTAAAACTATTATTTTCTGCCTCGCTCATGAGAGTAACAGCTGGAGAAATTACAGCCTCGTCTACTGATTTCAAATGTGTGCTCTCAAATGATATTTATAAATGACTATTATCATTATTATAAGCAAGACAATAAATGGTAAAGATATGTAGAAAATAAACGTATTTAAGATACGTTCATAAGAAACATAACGTGGGAGAAAATATGTTTCTAGAAGATATGTAGAAAATAAATGTATTTAAGATACGTTCATAATAAACGTAACGTGGGAGAAAATATGTTTCTAGAAGATATGTAGAAAATAAACGTATTTGAGATACGTTCATAATAAACGTAACGTGGGAGAAAATACGTTTCTAGAAGATATGTAGAAAATAAACGTATTTGAGATACGTTCATAACGAACATAACGTGGGAGAAAATACATTTCTAGAAGATATGTAGAAAATAAACGTATTTGAGTGTTAGAGTTTATTGAAGGATAAATAATGTATTTTCATAATGTGTTTTGATAAATATGTTGACATCATGTGTTCTCATAGATGTGGTACAGGAGACTCGTGGTCAGAGAAGAGGAACAGACTATAGTCTGTTCCTTGGACCATACACACACACACACATCCATATGACTGCGAGTCACAAGATTCCCATATGACAACTAAGGCGTTGGTCATAGCCACTTCCTCATGCATGTGATGTACATTGTATTTCTGAATAAAAAGGCTGCACGGAGAAAAGGCAGTAGGATTTGGTTAGGAGTGGACATTGCATGTCACTCGCCGATCTTCCTTGCAGCAAGTAAACTTAAATCTCGAGTCCTGTCATCTCTGTTCACTGGATCTGGTATATTGAACCGAGCGGGGGTTTTACCCTTACAAAGTAATATAGATACCTCACATTAATTGGTCCTTCGAGCCGGAATCCAACACATCGTGACGGGAAGGAGGAAGGGGACGACACGCCGCAGTCTGTCGACAGCCGGGATCATCAGCCGACCCCGAGAAAGACCCGGGACGCAGAATTCGTGGCCGGGCCGGTGCTTATATGTCCAACCTCCCTCATCCTAGGCACGATTGACGGAATCCAACCGGACCAGTGACCACAGATAAACGGGTAAGACACGGTTTCTCCACCGTAAAGGAGGTTGATAAAACGTTTATACACGGTTTCTCCACCGATTAAGGAGGGTGCTAAAAGTTTTTAGACACGGTTTCTCCACCGTTAAGGAGTTTGATAAAATACACGGTTTCTCCACCGATTAAGGAGGGTGCTAAAAGCTTTTAGACACGGTTTCTCCACCGTTAAGGAGGGTGATACAACGTTGATAGAGAAAGGCTACTCCGCCTAAAAGGAGGATTGATGTGTACACTTGTGAATGATTGAGTGAAAGCGGTGTGTAAAAGTGTCACCAGTGGAATCAGCGCACAGAGTGGAAACCTAACGGTGCTAACACAAACTCTGTGGTCTGTTGAAGTACACGTAGTGGTGAATTAGGTATTAGGTTCCGACCGGCACGTTGTCCAGTAGGAACACCAAGCTAGAATCATGGGGTCCGATGGGAGTAAGCCTGCCGCTACAGGGGACATGAGGTATATGGAAATATATAGTCACGGCAGCACCATTTATTGTAGCAAATGGTATAAACAGTACGGCTTCCAAGGGAAGCTGGAGAAAACAGCAGTAAGAGAATTAAGCGACAAATTGAGAGTAGCAACAGCTGGAACAACACAAGGCAAGAAAAGAAATAAGTTAGAAGCTCAACTACGGGTTGCAGCTATATGGGCTGAACAAGCCCATAAAAGGGCAGGTGGAGCAGAGGAAGGTATGATAGCAGCGGCTGTTTTAGTGAAAGCAGACGAGGAGACAGGGCGCTCAGGGTCAGTTGACGCTGTACGCCGCGAGAAAGAGAGAGCGATAGTGGAAGAACACAAAGCGCAGGAACAAAGAATAAAAAGAAAGCAAGAGAAAGAGAGAAAAGACAGGGAAAGAGAGACACAAAAAACGCATCGACAAAGAAGTGGCAGATGCATTAAGCCCACTGCACACTACACTGTAAAAACTGTGACCTATAGTTACTTAATAAAATTGTGGCAACAAAGTGACACTTAATATAATTAATTAGATTTGAAACACAACAATTTGATTAAAAAGTTCTAAATAAATTTTGAGTTAATAAAATATAATTATATTAAGTAAATGTTAATTGAAGAAACAGTCAAAATGTGTTATATTTATTCATTTTAATTGGTAGAATTTAGTTTATATTTACTAATTATCAAAGATAAATTGATTTGAATTAATTAACAATGGGGAAAAATTAGAATTCTTATGTGACAGCGGTGCAGACTCATCAGTAGTGAACAAAGAGGTCCAAAGAATGTGGCCACCAACTGGCACTATGTTTGTAAAATCAGCAAATGGACACATAAATCAGAGGTCGATTTCAAAGCCACTTTTTATGGAAGATAGAAGGTCAAGCCTCCAGGCATCCCTCAAATTTGTGTTCATCTCAAACTGCCCTGTCAATTTGCTAGGGAGAGACGGCATGGAAATGTTAAAAATCAGTGTAGTACCAGTCAAAGGGGGAATGCGAGCAGTAGGGCCCGGAGAAAAGGTGGAAGACCAGGTCTTCCTTCAAAAATCCATAAACACCCCCAACTACTACTGGTCACTAGACATGCCACAACCTGACGTGACAAACACAGGTGAACACCTGTTAACGCTATTCACCCCACAACATGGCCAAGAAGTAATGAAATCTGACGCATTGCACGTTACATTAAAGTACAAGAACACCCCTGGCCCAGATAAAGACTATGATGTGCTCGTGCATCGACTGACACCACAGAGGGTAGTGTTCCACTCGATGTATGCAAACCAACACGGGGATGTTGTAATTGACGCTAGGGTCCCATCAACCACTGCCTTGATAATGGAACCAGGTTCCACGCCACACATATCAGTAGCTAGGGGCCCAGGGACTTCATGGAGAGACTTAGGTTTATTAGTGGCTAGAGGTAACAGGATAACAAAATGGACAGATGACAAAAACGGTTGGCAAACTGGAGGCGGGTTAAAGCGCAAAACTCTAGGGTTTACCCTAGTGATGACACCACGCACCCACCTAGACGACCCTGAACAACAATGATGTATGCTAAGTGAAGAGGCCTTAGAGGTCCTGAAAACGGTGCCACCATGCGTATGGTCACAAGGAAAATGTGATGTAGGTCGCATGGTGAACGCAAAACCTGTACACGTTAGACCAAAAACTAACTACAGACCTAACATAAGACAATACCCATTGAAAGAGGATGCAAAAGTTGGCATCAAACCTGTAATTGAAGAAATGCTAAAAGCAGGAATCTTGTGTGAGTGCCCTGATGCATCATGCAATACCCCCATCTTCCCAGTAAAAAAGGCTGATGGGCAGTCATGGAGAATGATCCAAGACTTAAGAGCAGTAAATGACGCTGTACAAAGCACAGCCCCAACAGTACCAGATCCACACACGTTAATGAACGGCCTTAAGCCAAATATGGCGTGGTTCTCAGTGATAGACTTAAGCAATGCCTTTTTCTCCATTCCTGTAGAAAAAGACTCACAAGGATGGTTCGGGTTCACACATGAAGGAACAAAGTACACATACACCAGATTACCTCAGGGGTATGTGGATAGCCCAACAATCTTTTCACGAGAAATAGCTAATTGTTTGGCTACATTACAGATACCTGACACATCGCAGATTTTGGTATATGTCGATGATATTCTTGTAGCGTCACCCACACAGGAAGAAAGCACAAAAGTCACACTACAAGTATTGACACATTTGGCAAAAACAGGAAACAAGGTTTCGAGACAGAAACTTCAGTTTGTGAAAGAGGAAGTTATCTTTTTAGGCCACAGTTTAAACCGAGAAGGGAGACGCATACACTCAGAGAGGAAACAAACGGTGTTAAACGCACCAAAACCAACAACAAAAAAACAAATGATGCAATTCCTTGGGCTGACTAACTATTGCAGAGCATGGGTTCCAGACTATGCAGGAATGACTCAGCCCCTACTAGATTGCATATACTCAGACAATGACATGAAAATGTCCGGCAAGATAGAATGGACACAAGAGGCAGAAGCTGCATTTGAAAGGACTAAACAGTGTCTCGTAGGGTCATCAGTGTTAGCATTACCAGACTATGAAAAACCATTTGTACAAACAGTTGACTGCAAAAAAGGGTTTATGACATCAGTATTAGCCCAAAAACACGGCACAAAACTAAGGCCTGTCGCTTACTACTCTAAAAGGTTAGACCCAGTAGCACAAGCATTACCAGTATGCGTACAAGCAGTATGCACTGCAGCAATGGCGGTACATTGTACAGCAGAAATAGTTTTGTTCCACCCACTCACACTGATGGTTCCACACGCAGTCACCATGTTGTTACATGACACCAAAATGGCGTTCTTATCACCTGCACGTTATTTGGCACTGACAGCTACACTAATGTCACAACCACACATTGTGATAAAAAGATGTAATATCTTAAATCCAGCCACATTAATACCTACAGCAGAAGATGGAGAACCACACTGTTGTAAAGAAGAGACTGACAGAACATGCAAACCAAGACCAGATTTGAAAGATGTTCAACTGCCAAGTGGAGAAACATGGTTTGTGGATGGGTCCTGTTCTAAATCTATAACAGGCCAAAATCAAACAGGGTTTGCAGTTGTATCACACACACAGGTCATAAAAGCAGGCCGACTCCAACACACATATTCTGCACAAGCAGCGGAATTAGTAGCTCTTACAGAAGCATGCAAAGCGGGGGTTGGAAAAGATGTGACTATGTGGACAGACAGCCAGTATGCACACTCAACAGTACATGTATTTGCAGCCCAATGGGCCCGCAGGGGCATGAAAACATCAACAGGAAAACCAGTCACTCACGCACAACTGCTGACAGACCTTTTAAAAGCGGTGTTGTTGCCGAAAAGCATCGCTATATGTAAATGTGCTGCGCACACTAGTGGAAAGGATGCAGTAACACTTGGCAATGCACACGCGGATAAGGTAGCTAAACTAGCAGCTGTGGGCGAATATGGGTTTCATATCCTCTTGCAGAAGGGGGAAAGTGTTTCACAACCAATACCTCTTGTGATATTAAAGGATATGCAGAACAGCGCACCCGACAGAGAAAAGAAGAAATGGTTGACAGATGGTGCAACCACAGACCCTGAGGGAACATTCAGAATAAACAACAAGATAGTACTCCCTGTTAGTCTCTACAAAACAGCAGCTAATTTGAGTCATGGGCCGTGCCATGTCTCAACAGGGGGAATGATAACAGTAATAAATGAACACTTCCATACATACAACTACATTAAATTTTCTAAAAACTTTTGTAGAGCCTGTATAGTATGTTGCAGACACAATGCTCAAGGCAATGAGCGACCACAGAGAGGAAAGTTCCCTCCACCAACATACCCGTTTCAACACATGCATATGGACTTCATCGAACTAACACCATGCCAAGGGTACAAATACTGTTTGGTAATGATATGTCCGTTTTCAAAGTGGGTTGAAATATTCCCAGCAAAACATGCAGACGCTATTACCGTAGCAAAAGCCATATGCAAGACAATAATACCAAACAGAGGTATTCCAGAGAAACTGTACAGTGATAATGGTTCCCATTTTGTAAATCAGGTTATTACCAAACTGTCCGAACATATGGGGATAACATTAAAAAACCATTGTGCATATCATCCACAGAGTGCAGGCTTAGTGGAAAGAACAAACGGAACAGTAAAGTTAAGACTAAGGAAAACAATGGAGGAAACAGGAAGACCGTGGGTGGAATGTGTGTCTCTAGTAGAAACATGCATGAGAATCACGCCCACGACAAAAGGGTTGTCTCCCTTTGAGATCATAACAGGAAGGCAATTCAGACTACCAATCACAGACGAGGTGAGGGAGGAGGATGATGCTGAGGCAGAGACTACATTAGCTGAATGGATGAGCAGACTCTTCAGAAGCAATGAGATAGCTCGAACAAATAACCTGCCAGACATTTCTACTCCCTTACAGGATGCTCGAGTGCAGACTGGTGACCGGGTCCTCGTCAAGGTGATTAAGAGGAAGCATTGGCACTGTCCACGGTGGGACGGTCCCTACATGGTACTGCTGACAACACCGACTGCACTAAAAATCGCTGAAAGAACTACGTGGATACATCAGAGCCACTGCAAAAAGGTAATACCTCTCCAACTTAACGACGGATAAGTGGTGGAAGTCCGGCTACAAAGGGCGGTGTTTCATTAGGAAATACTGGTCTCAACCCCGGTGAAGAAAACAACAGAACCACTATCACAAATAGACTATGTTGGGAGAGGTGTTGTTCGTAGTGGCCCTGCTGGGTCTGACGCTAATGACTATAAGACAATTGAGTGAGGAATCCTCAACAAAAGAAGAAGTCCATCGAGAGAAAAAATGGTCACTACTCAACGATGACCCATGGAACTACAACGACAAAACTGCACGCTCCCCTAGGATGACAAATGCATGGAATGCCTATGTCCATCAACTTGTTATAAAGACTTAAAGCTAGGTTACTGTCTGTCATATGACGAATGGTTCGAAAATGTCAAAAACAAGTGAATTAATTCTGAAAGTAATAAAGACACTGTAACCAGCTAGTAATTATGAAAAACAGGAGGGAATGTTAGAGTTTATTGAAGGATAAATAATGTATTTTCATAATGTGTTTTGATAAATATGTTGACATCATGTGTTCTCATAGATGTGGTACAGGAGACTCGTGGTCAGAGAAGAGGAACAGACTATAGTCTGTTCCTTGGACCATACACACACACACACATCCATATGACTGCGAGTCACAAGATTCCCATATGACAACTAAGGCGTTGGTCATAGCCACTTCCTCATGCATGTGATGTACATTGTATTTCTGAATAAAAAGGCTGCACGGAGAAAAGGCAGTAGGATTTGGTTAGGAGTGGACATTGCATGTCACTCGCCGATCTTCCTTGCAGCAAGTAAACTTAAATCTCGAGTCCTGTCATCTCTGTTCACTGGATCTGGTATATTGAACCGAGCGGGGGTTTTACCCTTACAAAGTAATATAGATACCTCACATTGAGATACGTTCATAACGAACATAACGTGGGAGAAAATACGTTTCTGGCTAAACGTAATTGAGAATGCAGTTTAGTTCTGTGGGAACGTAATTTTTAGGAGACAGGGTTGAATCGTTAGATATCTATTAAAAGAAAGGACCCAAAATCAAATTCTGAAAGTAAGACACAAGTCTGTAGGACGGCAGTAAGCGGAGGTCTGGGTGGAGGATGCTCCTGATCGCCGTTTTGCTTTCTCCAGCACCACGGGGGGTCCAGGTGGATGGCAGCTCTGTGCTGATGATCCGCTGGGGTTAGGGGTCCTTCTCCAGCACCTCGGGGGGTCCAGGTGGATGGCAGCTCTGTCCTGATGATCCGCTGGGGTTAGGGGTCCTTCTCCAGCACCTCAGGAGGTCCAGGTGGATGGCAGCTCTGTCCTGATGATCCGCTGTGCACTTTTCAGATTAGGGGTCCTTCTCCAGCAGATCCATTTCTCCAGAATTTTCCTAATTAGAGAAAAAGAAAATGAATTAATGAATTAATCATATTAAACACAGGGTTGCAAAAGTATTATTGCAAAATGTAACTAAGCATTGCAGACAAACAATCCTTAAGGGATCATTTAAAATGATGTTCTGGTTTTTAAAAAACGAAAGAGATGAAATGACAGTCACACCTGCATCCCTTTGACAGCACAAACTAAAGCAAAAGGCTGCTGTCTATTTTTGATTGTCTTATTATTATGGGATTAGGATAAATTAATTAAACTTTAACCTAAATAAAAGATGATCAAATCTGGTGGAAATATTTAAAATAGGCTTTTCTTTTAGCCCTACCTCAAAGCAGCATGAGCTGAATACAAAGGTTGTCCCAAAGTTTAATAAACAGTAAAACATTGGAACATGTCAGAAAAATAAATAAAGCTAACAGCAGCTACACGTCAGAGTAGCATTTTATAAATCCCACCGTACTGTAGGCTATACCGGTCTAAATGTTTTCACTTTGGTCTATGTATGTAATATAAAGTATAACTTATCTATAACAGAGCCAAGACCTCTGTATGACTTTAGTAAACTTCTGAATTGAATTAAAAAATAAGTGTAAACAACAGTGCAGTACGTCCAGCTAGCTAGTTAGCGTCACATATTTATCCGTATTATTTAACGAAAATGTACGTTTTAATGCCCCTTGGGTTTGACGTGTGTGACGTCAGTTAATTTAAAGTAAGTTAAAACCCAATACTCACATTTATTAGTGATTCCTCCGCTTGCTGCTGCTTTTAAATCCATTCTGCTGGGGAGACCGGAAGCCATTTCATTTGAAAAAACTCCCTCTTCCCTGCGCGCATTGCACCCTGGGATATGGTAGGCCACGGAGTGTACATCAGATGTATCCTTCAAATTGGGGAAAAGTAGGCTGCATTCGTGGGCCGCATTCGGAGGAGTCTCGTCTTTTTATTTTATTTGGATAGCCTTCTTTCGGCGGAAGTGACGTGTGCGGTCTACGAATGCACCCTTCTAAGGATACAACCCCTGAATTGAGACACAGCCTTAGTCTTTCTATCTTTATAGCCACTGGTGTAAAGTAACTAAGTTCATAAACTCAACAAGTACTATACGTGGGTACAATTTTGAGATACTTGTACTTTATTTAAGTATTTCAATGTTTTGTTACTTTGTTCTTCTTCTCCACTACAGTTCAGAGGTACATGGTGTACTTCTACTCCACTACATGTATTTAATACCTTTAGTTACTTCACAGATGTGGATGAATGATGTGAAATCTAATCAAGTGTTAAATCAGACTTTAGTTCCACCTGGAGTAAATCCACAAGCTACCCTGCAGAATACAAAGTCATTCAAACTAGCTGCACCTTTACCAGCTTTGAGAACACTTTCATGATCAATCATTATAAAACACATCATATATATTATTCTGAAATGGACCAATCTGCAAAACGACTACTTTTACTGTCGCTACTTTAAGTATATTTTGATGATAATACTTTTCTACTTTTACTTCAGGAACATTTTGAATGCAGGACTTTTACTGTGATAGAGTATTCCTACACTCTGGTACTTCTACTTTTACTCAAGTACAAGATCTGAGTACTTCTACTTTCACTCAAGTACAAGATCTGAGTACTATACTTCTATTAAGTACAAGATCTGAGTACTTCTACTTTTACTCTAGGACAATATCTATACTTATACCACCTCTGTTTATAGCCTATGAAAAAAACGAAGGCTAAAGCTAACGTTAGCAGATAGTGACAATGTATGCTAGCTAGCTAGCTCAACGATTCCTTAAATGATATTGCGACAGAAAAACTCACGCTCTGCCGCTCTGCTCTGAACACCTGAACGGCCCGTTCTAACAGCTGTTCACCAGCGGCTCAGTCTGTGCCACAGTGACTCGGCACAGTTAACGAACGAACCGTAGATAATGTAGCTGACCCTCATCCCGGAGCAGCAGAGTTCAGCCGACCCGACAGGCAGGAAGACTCGAGCACACAGCTCGCGCTTCATATATTAAAAAATAACACCATGCGCGTTATGATGGCACATAACAGCTCGCGACCGCAGATTATTTCGGCGATTAGATAAAATGTAAATTATATTTGACGCAACTTTTGTCACATTTCCATGACTTTTCCAAAACTTTGGGAAAAATATTGTTTTCCATAACTTTTCCAGGGCCTGGAATTTGCATTTTGAATTTCCATGACTTTTCCAGGTTTTCAATGACCGTACGAACCCTGATATGTATCACACACGTAAGGGTAAGACACAAACCTATTCAACAAATGCAATGCAATGGATAAGCTTAATTTTCACTGAAGTCACAGATAACGTCATATCTAATATTTAAACAAATAATTTCCTTGTCACTAAAGCATTGACTACGCTATTCATCGTCCTTAAATGCAGGCATTAAGTTACATGTTCCGTTCTACAGCCACGATAAGGCTGTTTCTCAAGTGTGATGATAATACAATTAAAAGAGGCATTGGTAATTGTCACATATGCATACAATGCATACAGAGTTAAGGCTGTTACGATAGTGTTGCGACATGCTTTACGGCATGCGAAGGACTGCTTTACTTCAGAGTAAGCCCGCGAGTTGTGTTGTTGCTGCCTGTCACTACCCGATCCGTCCCCCTGCCCGATCGGTACTGCACATGTGCGAGATGGTCCGCCATATTGGACAAGTCCGGACGGCAACCCAAGATGACACTTGACACAGTGGCTTTTAGCAAAGCTCAAAAAGAAAACTCGAGAGAGATGAGTTATTGTTATTACAACGTGACTTCACTATTATTTAACAACTCTTTTTATTGGGTTCTTTTATTTGGGGTTAAGTACATTGTCAGAATAAGTGAGGAATGGATTTAACTTCTGTTAGACAGCTATCATACTGAATACATATTTACTGTGAATGTATGCAAAAATGTATGGCATATAGCTGTCTAACAGAAGTTAAATTAACTTCTCACTTATTCTGACAATGTACTTAACCCCAAATAAAAGAACCCAATAAAAAGAGTTGTTAAATTATAGTGAAGTCACGTTGTAATAACAATAACTCATCTCTCTCTCGAGTTTTCTTTTTGAGCTTTGCTAAAAGCCACTGTGTCAAGTGTCCATCTTGGGTTGCCGTCCGGAGTTGTCCAATATGGCGGACCATCTCGCACATGTGCATACCGATCGGGCAGGGGGACGGATCGGGTAGTGGCACTGCCTACTGTAATGTCTTGACTTACTGTATAATAAACCTGAGTCGTGAAAGATACTCGACCCTCGATCATTCTACAGTAATAATATTAAAAACAACAATGTTTGGGTCGTTCGTCGGATAGGCGGTTAGCTGCAATAAATAACTCCAGTTCAACAAACCATATTACAATATCTAAGGGAGCGTTGGACCATCTTGAAATGTGACGTTCATATTTGAAAGATACACACATTTCATTGTGAGGTTGATTTAATATACACTAAGCCTCTCTTCAACAATACGTTGACGTTAGCTAGTCTATTTTATTGATTGAAATGAACCTTAACAATGCATACAGTAACCTAACTAGCAAACTAACTATCTAACGTACAAGGATGACCTTATTTTACCAACCTTGCACAGAAGCCTTTTGGTATACAGTAACATCCCACTTAATGTTTTACACTTCTCTATTACGTTGAACTTGGATGCTACGCATAGCATCGTTAGCACAGATGGAGCAACCGATTGCTCAAATGCTAACCCAACTCTAAACATTCATTAACGTTAGCTTAAAAAAAACACCAGTAACATAACATAAAGTATGCAGGGTTGACTTACCGAAGAAACTGCATTCATGGACAGTCTGTTTTAACCGCAGATAAATCCTATATTTGCATCACGAATCAAGACAACAAACACGGCCGAGTTCAAGTAGTGTTCTCGTCATGAGCTCAGCCCCTGTAGCATCACGGAGCCAATGGAGCTAACGGAGCTAGCAGTGAGATAGAGGAGCTAGGAGCAGCAGTCCCGTTGTCATGAAGGGGGAATCTAACTATATACAGAATATATTTTTGTGGATCCAGGCTAGAAACATGTTCATTTTCTGATGTTAAGTTTGACATTTTAACATAGGGTCTACGGGAATTGCTCCCATCTGCATCCATCGCCTACAGTTTGCAGCATTGGGCTTCACCGCACTCTGTCCCGGAGTTCGCCGTTTGGCTCTGATAGGCCAGAAGTCGGTTTGATTGCATTCGGGCTCGATTGCTTATCCTGTCTGAGTAGGCCGGATGATGTTGCATCGCAATTTTGGACATCGAATTTTAAACACCGACATTTTTGACGTCGAATTTTATACACCAAAATTGTGCATTAGAATTTGTTTCACTTGAATTTTTTTAACTTGAATTTTTACATTTTTATTTCACATATAAAAAATTCAGATACATGATTTTCAAAGTAATTATTTTCAATGCTATAAATTCGGTGTCTAATAAAATTCAAATACTTCTGTCTCTTGTTTGCTTCCATATTACACCAATTGTAAATGTCCGAAGCTTTTATGTGTTATAAAAACAGCGGTTGCTAACTAGAGAATAAACAAAAAACTACTGAACGTCATCATGCCAAACATTAGCAGCCTTTAGCTTAGCGGTGGTGATGCCCAGCCATGCCAAGGCCATGTTGTTTGTTTATAGCCTAGCGTTAGCTTTTTCTTTCTGCCGATTGCTTTTACAAATCACAAAGTGGTGTTTATATATGGAGTATCATGAATGTGTGTTTACCACAGAGCTTTTTTTACTGCAATATATTTTTGTCGAGGGAGCCCTTGGGATGCTAACTTCCGGGTCGGCCTACAAAAATGTGTCACTACTGCACCACTCTATAGGAAACTAGCTAGTACATGAATGATGAATGTGAATATGTCAGATGTTTGGATCCTTGAAGTACTTCACATTGAAAAAGACTGGACTGTAGTACAGTGAAGAGGATTGTGAAAACTAAAAGTGCCTGTCTTTTGTGTGCTTTATTAAACATAAATGAAACTGGAAGCCAATCTTATGTTATTTTTGACGAGTAATTGGCTCAAACAGAACTTGTATTAAGCACTTACCCCTGGGGAACTTCCTGCCAACCCTCATCAACTTCTGTCTCACTTAATAGGGTAAATGGCACGGAGATGAAATATCTAATCTTGCTGAGAGTCAAGGGCATATTCTGCACATTCAACCATCCGCAGGGCTTTGAAGGCCGAGTTCAAGGTACAAAGCAGTATATTATGATAATGAGGTTGGTGAGAATGTAAAACAGTGATTTAATTTGCCCTGGCTGTTAAATTGTGTCCTGTTTCTCTCTTGCCTTTAACCTTGGCTATGTTGCAGCCTCCTGTCTGCTGCAGCTCTGTTTCTATGAAAAGGTCAGATGCCTCATGTAGAGCATGTTTGTGGGGCACAGGGCACACTTACAGCATTCAGTATGCATCTGGGGGTGTGAGGGCCTCCTGCTAACATCCGTGGCATTTACATCAAAATTCTGCATGAGTGAATACTGATTTATATATATGGTGTGTGTGTGTGTGTGTGTGTGTGTGTGTGTGTGTGTGTGTGTGTGTGTGTGTGTGTGTGTGTGTGTGTGTGTGTGTGTGTGTGTGTGTGTGTGTGTGTGTGTGTGTGTGTGTGTGTGTGTGTGTGTGTGTGTGTGTGTGTGTGTGTGTGTGTGTCAGAACAAGCAAGCACCCTTTACTACCTGTAGAGTTTGTGTTGCAGTGCAGCACAGGACAGAGTTCACTGAGTGCTTTAATCTTGGCAGCAAGTCTTTTTGTTTTCACCCTAACAGTCACCCCGAGAACCAACCAACACTTGTGACACAAATTGCTGCAGCAGTGTTTGTCAACCTCTTCCCTTCAGGCAGTGATTACAAATATTTGGGTCAGGACCCTGATGGGGGTTGCCAAAGCTTTTGACAAAGACAGAAAATTGGCAGAAAACGATTTGCATGAACTGAAGGATCAGGATTTAATTAAAGCTCACCTATTATGCTATATTTGAAAAATATATTATAAGATCATATCTATACGAAATCTGTCTCTGAAGTGTTTTGCTCAAAATACCAAACAGATCACCCATTAGGCGCTTTCACACCGGAGTACTTTTCCCCGTACTTTTCCCGTTTAGTTCCGATAGTTCCTGGGATTTTGCGTTCACACCAAAAAGAGAACTTAGTTCATGAGAACCGTTATCCCCTTTTTAGCGCCTGCTAGAGAAGTGGTACTGTCCTGGGGAGAAAAAAGTTCCAATTTCTGATTGGCTGGGCGAATTGCAAACCACGCCCCATAAAACTCAGAAAAGTTTTGTTTAGCCGCCATTGTATTTGCTGGCATTAGCATTATTAGCATTAGCATTAGCCCAGCGCACTAACGGAGAGAGACTAACTTATGGCAACACAAAAAAAAACATGGGAGCGGTGGAGATGAGGAGGTGTCGGCGTTCTGGCGATTTACTCGGAAGGCTTCAGTAGAAGCTGCTGGGAGTCCCAGCAGCTTCTACTGAAGCCAGTCCCCAACTCCGGGGACTTCCGGCCGGGGACCTGGGTGGGCAGTATACGCCGTGAAGTTGTTTGCAGCCTGCCAGTAAACCCAAAGCAGAAGAAGAAGAAGTGACGTCAGCGGCTTAATTTGCGTAATCTTCCCTCAGGGAACTTATCCCGGTGTGAACACGATCTGTACTTAGTTCCATGGGGGTACTAAGTGCTGGGAACTAAGTACGGCAAAGTACTTGGTGTGAAAGCGGCTATTGTAGCATGCCTCATACCCCTCTATTTCAGCCCTGTTACTAAAGTGCTGTTTCTGGGTCTGGCCCTTTAAATGTAACCGAGCTGCTGCTGGCCACGCCCCCTTGGAGCTGCTGCTGGTCACGCCCCTTTGGAGCTGTTGCTGGCCACGCCCCTTTGGAGCATCCACATGCAAGCAGTGAGCTCTGTGACCAGCAGAAACTCAGCTGAACGCTGCCGTGATTAAACGCTATATTGTTCCAAACCACATCAAGCATTATTTCTGTAACAGTATGGAGCTCAAACGCTTTCTCTCTCGTGGGTTTACCACAAAGACAGTACAAAAACTTATCTGGCTTGTTTACACATATTCTCTCCAGTACAGCGTTAGCTCTGAGTGTTAGCAATGCTTGCTAATGTAAACACAGACCTATTACTTCCAAAAACATTACATTGCATTTAGCTGACGCTTTTATCCAAAGCGACTTACAATAAGTGCGTTCGACCAACAAAATACAAACTTGAAGAAAACAGAATCATATAAGTACATCAGGTTTCATAGAGCAAAAAACATTTCAAGTGCTACTCAACTGGCTTTAGGTAAGCCAGTCCTTTATTAGTATATAAGTGCTTTGTTAATAGTTCTATTGCTCGAAGTGGAGTCGAAAGAGATGAGTTTTCAGTCGGCGCCGGAAGGTGTGTAAGCTATCTGCTGTCCTGATGTCAATGGGGAGCTCATTCCACCATTTTGGAGCCAGGATAGCAAACCCACATGTTTTTGCTGATTGGAACTTGGGTCCCCTTCGCAGCGAGGGTGCAGCGAGCCGTTTAGTTGATGCAGAGCGGAGTGCACGTGCTGGGGTGTACGGTTTAACCATGTCCTGGATGTAGGAAGGGCCAGATCCATTCGCAGCATGGTACGCAAGTACCATTGTCTTGAAGTGGATTCTAGCAGTTACCGGAAGCCAGTGGAGGGAGCGGAGGAGCGGCGTGGTGTGGGAGAATTTAGGAAGGTTGAAGACCAGACGAGCCGCTGCATTCTGGATGAGCTGCAGAGGTCGGATGGCACATGCAGGTAGACCAGCCAGGAGGGAGTTGCAGTAGTCTAGGCGTGAGATGACGAGAGCCTGGACCAGAACCTGCGTCGCTTTCTGGGTCAGCTGGGGACGTATCCTCCTGATGTTGTAAAGCGTGTATCTGCAGCAGCGGGTTGTAGCAGCTATGTTTGCAGTGAAGGACAGGTTTGTTATCTAGGATCACACCCAGATTCCTTGCAGTCTGAGTCGGGGAAACAACAGAGGTGCCGATGTTGATTGTTAGGTCAAGAGTGGGACAATCTTTTCCCGGAAGGAAAAGCAGTTCAGTCTTGTCAAGGTTGAGCTTGAGGTGATGAGCAGACATCCACTGAGAGATGTCAGCTAGACAAGCAGAGATGCGTGCGACGACCTGGGTCTCTGAGCGGGGAAAGGACAGAATTAATTGGGTGTCGTCAGCGTAGCAGTGGTATGAAAAACCATGCGGGCTAATGACAGATCCGAGCGAGTTTGTGTACAAGGAGAAGAGGAGGGGACCAAGAACAGAGCCCTGAGGGACCCCTGTAGTTAATTGACAAGGGTCGGACTCCGACCCTCTCCAAGTAACCCTGTAGGTGACGGTCTTTGAGGTATGAGGTGATGAGGGAAAGTGCAGAGCCTGAAACTCCCAAGTTCTTGGAGAGTGCGAAGGAGGATCTGATGTTCACCGTGTCGAATGCAGCAGACAGGTCCAGACAGGATGATGACAGAGGAGAGGGAGGCTGCTTTAGCAGTGTGCAGTTCCTCAGTGACAGCAAGGAGGGCAGTTTCTGTGGAGTGACCTGCCTTGAAACCAGACTGGTGCGGATCCAGAAGGTTGTTCTGATGGAGATAACAGGAGAGTTGTTTAAAGACAGCGCGTTCAAGTGTTTTAGACAGGAACGGGAGGAGAGAGACAGGCCTGTAGTTTATAACATCAGACGGGTTGAGAGTGGGTTTCTTTAGGAGAGGGTTTACTCTTGCCTCCTTGAGACTGTTTGGAAAGTGACCAGAAGTTAGAGAAGTGTTGATGAAATGGGTGAGAAACGGTAGAATATCAGGAGCGATAGTCTGAAGGAGGTTTGAAGGGATAGGGTCCAGAGGACAGGTGGTAGGGCGGGCAGAGGTAATGAGGGTAAGAACCTCACTTGGAGAGAGAGAGGGAAAAGGAGGTCAGTGTGTGGGTGAAAGGAGGGTCTGGTGACCCAGTGGTGAGTAAAGGTGAGTCAGAAAAAGAAGAGCGAATATCATCAACCTTTTTTTCAAAGTGGTTAACAAAGTCGCTTGACAGAATGGGAGGAGGGGGGAAGGGGCTTTGGGAGGGTCCAAGAGGGTGGAGAAGATGGAAAATAGTTTTTGGGATTGGAATAGGAAGATTGGATCTTATCTTGAAAGAAAGTGCTTTTTGCCTGAGAGGATGGAAGCAGAGAAAGAGGAGAGGAGAGCCTGATAGGTTAGGAGGTCGTCATGAGTGTTTGGATTTCCACCGTTTCCGCTCTGCTGCCCGAAGGACGGTTCTATTAGCACGCAGTGCGTCATTTAGCCAGGGAGCAGGAGGGGACTGACGAGCCTGCCGAGATATGAGAGGACAGAGAGAGTCCAGAGAGGATGAGAGAGTAGAGAGGAGAGTTTCTGCAGCAGAGTATGGAGGTAGGAGTTGGAACGAGTCAGAGGAAGGGAGGGCTGAGAGCACCGATGAGGCAAAGGTAGAGGGGGAGAGGGAACGAAGGTTACGACGGACAGGTGCAGGATGAGAAGAGATTAGTTCGTTTTGTTTGGAAAGGGGTAGAGAGAATGAAATGAAGAAGTGATCGGATGTGTGGAGCGGGTTTACAGAGAGGTTAGAAGTAGTGCAGTTCCTTGAGATTATGAGATCAAGGACATTGCCAGCTTTATGAGTTGGTGGGGATGGAGACAGTGAGAAAGCAAAGGCGGTTAACAGAGATGTTAGTTCGTCTATCTTCCCTGTCTGGAGGTTGAAGTCTCAGAGAAGTACAGCGGGAGTGCCAGTTTCAGGGATGTGTGAGAGGAGATTATCTAATTCCTCCAAGAAGTCCCCCAAGGCGCCTGGTGGACGGTAGAGAACAACAATGGTTAATTGTATAGGATGGGTTACTGTGACGGCATGGAATTCAAAGGTGGAAGGAGTGAAGTTAGGTAGCTTGAAGAGGGAAAAGCTCCATTTGGGAAAGAGCAGGAGATCAGTGCCACCTCCTCTGCCAGTGGGTCTGGGTGTATGGGAGAAGGAATATGCTGTGGAGAGAGCTGCTGGGGTGGATGTGTTGGATGGAGTAATCCACGTCTCAGTGAGAGCAAGGAAATCCAGAGACTGCAGGGAAGCGTAGCCAGAGATGAAGTCAGCCTTAGGAACAGCTGACTGGCAGTTCCACAGGCCGCCTGAAACTAGATGTTGGATGTCAGTGGAGCATGTGGGAAAGACGAGAGCAGGCCGGTTATATCGATTACGAGATACACGGGGCCAGTGATAATTGCGAGAGGACACATGAACAGGAATGGAGAAAATACACATGACTATAGCATGAGG
The DNA here is from genome assembly GCA_028583405.1 of Pogonophryne albipinna. NCBI lineage: Eukaryota > Metazoa > Chordata > Actinopteri > Perciformes > Artedidraconidae > Pogonophryne > Pogonophryne albipinna. The sequence continues at coordinate 102,103 of JAPTMU010000027.1, read as the reverse complement.
GGCTAAACAACCAAATAAATAAAACACCAGCGATACTTAGCTCAATCAAAGTAGGATTTGCCTCCTCTTTGCCACCCTCGTGACTCCAGCAGGACTCTATTGTCTTTGTCAGTCTTTGACTCCAGCAGGACTCTATTGTCTTTGTCAGTCTTCGTCTGTCTGACGCTGAAGCTGACGCTCCAGGAAAGTGCTACATAAAATGGACACCTGATTGCTGAGTTCTCACAGATGTGGGGCCACGCCCCTTTAATTAGTTAACTCCCTCCTGAGTTGCTATTGTGTCTTTTCAGTGGCCCAATGGTTTTACAATTACATTAAACCCTAAGTTATAAAGTTATGAATGTAACCCTTAATACAGTTACACCTACTCAATAAAGCTCTTAGTATTCTACAAATGTTTAAATCAAAGTTAACCCTAGCAGTCAGTTAGTTCAGTTTAAGGTTTCAGTCAAATTACTTGTCCCAAGTTTCTGCCTGACAGATACTGTAGCTGTTTTGAGATTTAAAATCACAATTTCAGTCAGATCAACTACAGAGCATTTATACAGAGTACACACACTGAAACAGAGAAGTCTAAAAACAGAATGTTACTCACACAATTCTAGAAGTCACCAGTTGTTATCCTGTCAAAATCGAGTTGCACACTAGGATAAGTAATAAGGGAGCTAGGAGTGATTATCGGTGCAGTAATAAGTTAGCATTTTTCGCTCAGGGGTCATTTAGATGCTTCTTAAGAGACTTGTGTTTTGTTTTGGTAAAAATGGTTTGTATTGTCAGTTAGCTGAGATTATTCCCGTTAATCTGGTATAACACATTAATAGGTTCTTAAATATTAAGATCCCCTGAGACACAGTGTCGTGAAAAAAAAACTAAAGTACCTTCGGGCTTAACAGGTTAAATTCTTATATTAGATCCAGTATTTAAAGAAAGCTTTAAAGCCACTACAGGCAACTTTTTTGTATTGATGTCTTCTTTCTACAGTGTGCACATTGTAATGTCTATGGGAGTATGAAAGAATCCCTGTTCAGATCAGTTCTTTTGAAGTCTCAATATTTACTAATTTTACCATCAAAAACATGTTTCATCCTCCTACCAGTGCCCTGACTAGTCACTGCCAATTAAACTGGAGTTGGTCTGTGTGTCCTATGTGCGTGAGCAAGTCTGTCGCAATATGTTGGGTGAGCAAGTCTGGCGCAAATTGGCTGCCTGTTGTGCACCGACAGAAATGCTAGAGAGGTTCATGTTGTTTATGTTTGCTTTCTCTCATTCCAGGCTTCTTGATTGTTTGCACCTGTCATCCATCCTGTGGCTCCTGTGCTCATCAGTGTCAGCCCCGCCCTGATTGGTCCCCTATATTTACAGTATAAACAAAACACAAGTGGTTTGTTAAATTGAGTGTAAGGCCTATAAGGATTTATGGGTGTCACTGATAAGGGAGAAGGCAGTTTCTTCCCTCTTCCCTCACAGCAGTACACAGGGAGGGGGGCTCCGGACTTAAGGAGAAACACACTGAGGCCCCAAAAAGGTGGTTGTGTCATAGCCGAGAATAATATTTTGCAAGTCCACAGGGGTCATGTCCTTTTTACACAAACATGGGAAGGTGTGTCTTATGCCATAGCCAATAGAATATGTCTGGTCATGTCCAGTCCTGTACAGAGGCCATGCCCAGTTTCCACAAATATGGGTGTGGAGGAGGTGTCTTAGGTTTTTTTATCCTGTTTTCGAGCATAAAGACACTGGCGGATGGGGAGGAACTTTCTTTTTGGGGAGAGCGAGAGGAGAGGGGGGTTCCCCTGGTATGCTCTCTCTCGATAAGCTCTGTCCCTAAGAGCTGGCTTAATAGCTCTCGGTAAGGTTCTGTCAGACTTGGTAAATATCTCTCAAATTTCTTGGTTGAATGCTGAGTGAATTACTTTGTGAAATGAGTTGAATGAATTGAGAGATGTGTTTGTGAATATTAGGCCCGCCAGCTGTGAGGAATCTTCCTCGGAATTCATGCGGATAGGTATGGGTTTTTGAATGTTAATACCCGCCATCTGTGTTGGAATATAGGAGTGTGGTTGTGAATATTAGGCCCGCCAGCTGTGAGGAATCTTCCTCCGAATACATGCGGATAGGTATGGGTTTTTGAATGTTAGTACCCGCCATCTGTGTCGGAAAAAAGGTATGGAATTGATGTGAATTGATTGGGTGAAAATGAAAGTTTGAATGTGCTTTTTATTACACCGGTCTTTTAAGAGGAAATGCCTCTAAATTATATCGAGAGATTTAAAAATCACAAACTGAATTGGGCAGTTGAAATTACAATTTTGGTAATAAATGTAAAAACTGTGAATTAAAGTTTCATATTAGAACATGATCACAGCATGATAGGTTTAGTATGATTATAATGTTGTAAAGAGAGAAGGTAAAAACCCTGTATTAGTTTGGACCTATTTTTCTTCAAATAAACTGATCCACCTTTTGGATTGGACAACTTAAAAGACATCTGCGCTCTCCTCTCCTGCTTCAAATGTAAGATTGCACCCTGCCACACTCACACTTAGGTAGGGCCACACCTCATTTACTGATATCAAAATCCTTCGGGATCGGACTGAGAGAGGGCATGCCATGGAGTAGACGTGTGAAACACGAGGTTCCACTTTTTTAACAACTTAAGCTATAATTGGCTTTACATTTGATTGAGTGTTAGTTAATTTAGTATTTGGAGAGTCAACAAAGTATTTAACGTTTATTTTTGGAACATTATTTGGACAAGATGCCCCCAAAACCGCTAAAAGCCGTGAGGCTAGCAACGGGGAGGCTAAGGCTACTATCAAGAGCAGTGTGGACGCTAGCATGCTACAGGCATTCCGTGAGATTGTCAAGGAAGTTATTCAAGAAAGAATAACGGTCTCCGTGAAGAGATGAGACGGGCCATCTCTCCGCTACTAAAATCGCTCTGGATGAATGTCATGACATACTACGTGCCCACGAAGAAGGGCTGAACAGCTTTGATGCCCGCTTGCAGGCAATGGAGACGCGTTACGCTAACCTGAACAGTGACTACAAGAAGCTACAGGAGAAGACGGATGACTTGGAAAACAGGGGAAGACGGTGCAACTTACGTATCATAGGAGTGCCAGAGGGTTTGGAGAAGGGAAACCCTACACAGTTTATCACCGGACTCCTACCCGAGGTTCTCGGAGGTCCTAACGGCTTAGAGCAGCCCCCGATCCTGGACAGGGCTCATCGGGCTACAGCTAAGGTTCCTCGAGAGGGGGACAGACCGTTCATCCTTCGGGTTCATTACTTTCAGGAGAAGGAGCGGATTCAGCGCCTGGCCAGGCAGAAGGGACGGCTGGAGTTCCAAGGAAAACAGATCCTCACCTTCCCAGACTACAGCGCCGACCAGAGCAGACGCAGAGCGGCATTCAGCGAAGTGAAAGAACTCCTGCGTAAAGAAGAGGGTGTCCGGTACGGTCTCCTGTATCCAGCTCGTCTTCGGATCTCCTTTAACGGGCAGACGAAGATGTTTGAAAACCCGCAAGCGGCAAAGGACTTTGTCATGGCCAAGTTCCGACCAGCCTGAATGTGAGTTGGAGAGAGGGGAAAAAAGAAGCCGAATCGAAACTACTCACTAATTATTTCAAGGACCTTATTAACGGTCCTCTGTTTGATTCAGCTGAAGCCTAAGCCCGACGTGAGTCTGTTTACTTATTGGAAACGTTGTAAAGCAGCGACCCGCATTAACGTTTAGTTGTTGCATAAATTATTTCCATTCATTGGACAGGATTTAATTACCGGGTACATTTTTATTCTTTAAAGTGAGTGCTTTTGATTTCACCCATGTTCTAAAATTCAGTTATTTTGTGTTATATAGGGCATAATTGTGGAACTGGTTGCCGGGTTATCTGTTAGCTCTTTTTGCTAAAGCTCCTTTTGTCAACAAACCGACGTCACAGGGTTAAAGGGCAGGTCTCGCTGTAGTAGTTTAGTTCCGACCATGGACTCGCATAGTAAAGGTAAACTAGAAAATCAAATTACCCCGGAAGAAATTAAAATGGCCATCAAGTCAATGCAAAGTGGAAAATCTCCAGGCCCAGATGGGTTTTCCGTTGAATTTTTCAAAGCATTTAGTGAGAGCATATCTCCACTTTTACGAGAAATGTATTGCAGGAGCAAACACAGTGGTGGTGGCTTAAAGCCCACCTCCGCTCCGCGCCGTCCGTTAGATGAGCCTGGTCAGATTAATAAAAGAAGGAGTTCAAAACACCGGAATAAAAGTTATAACAATAATCTGATTTTAATGGTAAAAAACACCAATACAAGTTACAGAGTACTCTGGACTCCCAGTTCTACTGCCGTGCGATACAGATATCGGGACCAGCCAGTCAGAAACAGGGGGCATTTTGCATGAATCAACAACAGTATACATAGACATATTTGGGGGCAGAGTTGTATTGGTTGCTCCGCCCCCCCAAATCACAAATTGGTCGATTTCACTCCTAAGTGAATCAGAGAGTCCGTGGGGAGGAGTTGTGTTGGTTGCTCACTCCCCTAGGTGTTCTTACTGGTTGGATTCACTTCTGGTCGGGCCCAATACAGCGAATCAGAGTTCTGGGAAAAAGTATTTTACTTCTGAACAGAGTGTGAGAGCTTCGGAAGTAAACAAGGACAGAGTCAATCTTTATCTTGCACCTGAATTCACTCCTTTACTTTCCCAAGGAATATTTCACACAAACTCTATTCTTTCCCAGACAATCAAACATTGTACACAGATATATTGGTGCCTGAGATTATATTGGCCCCAGAAAGAACCTTGAAAAGAATATGTGTGTGTGCTGGTATCTGGGTCAGTGAGTGTAAGTGAGAAGGTTATATATATAGGATTAGTTGAAAACAGTCCCAAATAATACATGTTCACTTCAATACAGTTTAAAATAATACATGTTTACTTTAATACAGTTTAGAACAATATCTGTTTACTATAATCCCCCTTTTGATCTCACCCTCAAGAGATCAATTTATACACAGCATTTGAAACATAACCACTGTCATTCTTTCTACTGTGTCTGTCCCCCAACATTTATATAAATCCATCAGATGCTGGGATTTAGAGCACTTTAAACCTTTAGGAACAGTCCACCATAACAACTTCTTATGACAGTGGAGGGAGACCAAAATATGTTAAACAAATTTGTCCTTGTCGGCTGAGTCATCGTGCTCTTCCCCCTCCGACGCGTAAGCCAACAAGGGCATTTGGTACGAAGGGAAGGGGCAGCTTTTCCCCTCAATGGTGGAACTGATGAGTCTAACACACAATGAGTCGGATACAAGGCACACAACAACAACAACCACTGTCACTAAAATGGCAATAAAAGTAGCCACAGAAATAGAAGAGAATTATTAAACCTTTCCATCTACCAAACATGTTTGTCATCCATTCCTCCATAGGATTGTTGATCCCTGATTGTTCATGCATGGTTTTAGATAGGGTGCGTAGACCCTCTAAGGCTTTAGTCACGGAACCGTCAGGCGCCGTGTTTGTTTGGGAATAAACGTGCAGCACATATCACCGAACATTGCGCAAACACCCCCTTTCTCCGCCAGAAGCATATCCAACGCCATTCTATTTTGTACAGCCATAAGGGAGGTAGGCCCTAACTGTTCAGCTAGGCCTTCTACTGCGTCCCTAGTGAGGTTTGCTAAACGGAGGACATTGTAATGTACAAAGTTAATCCTGTCTACATTTTTGTTTAGGGGTAATGGGAAGAATAGCTGAAATGATAGGAATATTTTCGAACCCTGCCGCGATCTGGTCAGCTAATTTGTACTCATTAGGGACCCCCCGAGGGATTCCTATGGAGTCAATGTAAGTAGGGGAGTTACTGGAAAGGTCAAAGTTGACCTCTGCGTCTCTTTTGTTTAAGACGTGTCTTTGCCGTCGGTTGGCTAACGAGGTTCGAGACGTGTTTCGCATCGAGGGGAATTAACCTATCACCTAGTAATGTCAAAGGGGCATGGAGGCGGGTCATTGCACAAAGTCCTATTGATGCTTCCGGAATTCTGGTATACAACCGTCGGCCGCCACAATAATAGTAAAGCCCACCCCTGGCCCACTGACCTACCATATTACCTGCTAGAGTGCTGTTGCACCAGTCAGAGGAAACATTACCCAGATTAAATTTAGGGGAGGCGCTCCTTTTCTTGGAGTAAAGGGTCCTGTTTTCGTGCCATTATCAATCGGTGGGAAAAGGCTGGCTAAGGTTGTACAGTTTGATGGGCTAGCCATTTGGGTAAGTTTTAACATACAGTTGTAACCCCAGGTATCTGAAGGGAAGAGAGGAGCTGGGTCAGTTATCAAGTGGGGACGAGTGGTCGCGCAAGCTAAACAATCACCTACCATTTGTTCGTGAGCAGTCCCAGCAACCCATTTTAACCATAGGTTATCATCAGTAAAACCAGTGGCCATTTGAATTATGTCTAGTGGTTCAAGTTCGCCAACTTCGCTAGTACATTGATTTCCGCAGATGATTTTGGACATATAGTGTACCTCAGTGGTAGTTGGGCGAGTTACTGTTGGTTTCGGAGTGACAACTATCTTAAACAGACCTTGGGGTGACTTGTTTCCTGCGTGTGCTGCCAAAATATATAGACCTGCATCGCCGATCTCAACCCTTCTTAGAATAATTAAGACAGGGTTGCATCTTCCTGTAGAACAGGGAGAGGTAGGGTTCTTTCTAATGACTTTCATTCTACGTTTTAGTGACGCAACAATCCTTGCTGATTTGAATTTAGGCGTATATCTCCAGTCTGTCGGACCAGAGTTAACTAGTACATAAGACCAGGATTCGCATTTACATCCTCGGGTGTGAGTAATAGATCCCTTATCTTCCCTGTTAAAGGGAGAAACAGAGGCATAACTTGCTCCTGTGGACCTTCGGTCGGTGAATGTATTGCATACTGTTCGGGTGAGGCAGACATATTTAGCGAGACTTGAGTATGATTTGTCAGAGTTGGAACATGGGGCGATCGTGCACAGATCTATGTCCACTATTCCGTCGCTACCTTCTTGGAGAGTGAAGGTTCTTTTTGGGGACATAAGGCTCGCTACTCTAGTACCTCTTTTGGTCCTTACTATCTCTTCCTCAGGGGCGGGGGTTGGAGAAAGAACATCATTAGTTTCACAGACAATGAAAATTATCGTTACCATAATGGTAAGTAGGAGGCCCAGGCCTGCTACCATTCTCCAGTGCCCGTACATAATTATGCTGTTAGCTCCAATTCTTCTGGTATCTTTAAACCGTATATTACCAACAGTCAATGCGATCGTACCTTGGTTCCCCAGAATACAAAACGTGCCCCCTGAGGGAGATTGAGACCCAGATATGCCAAAACCCTCTTGAGTACGAGGAGTATTTAAATAGACATCTACCCTCGTCCAGATGTTGAGTAATGATAAAAGGGCCTATTTGGAAAGTAAAAACAGGAGTTACTCCAAACTTGGTTAGTGATTGATTTTAAGCGATATGTTTGTAATGGTAAATGCGGGTCCCCCACCAGAGTTGGGTGTAACGCGTTACAAAGTAACGCGTTACTGTAATAATATTACTTTTGTCGGTAACGGAGTAGTGTAACGCGCTACTTTTATAATTCAGTAATCACACTACAGTTACTAAACATTGCCCCGACACGCGTTACTTCGTTACTTACTAAAATCAGTCATAATAAAACCTCAACAAACACCTGCAAAGAACACATGCTAAGGTGAAGCTAACGCAAAGCTATTTGTTGTTTGTTTATATCACGTAGTCTGTTCTTCTTCTCTGTTTTCCGGTTGTTGCCTGTTTTGAATGACGAATACACACTACCGCCTCCTGCTGGTAAGGAGAGTTATTGCCACTCACGCATGCGCAGTTCGTACGTGCGTAGGCCGCTTGGAGCCCGTTGATGGGGTGTCTAAAACAACAGCCATCTGTGAACAGGTTTTCTGCATGTGGCATAGGCTCGTCTCTGAGATCTATTCTTAGCTTCACATCCTGGATGATTCTTTCCTCACACCTATGGGGTTCTCCGCTAACCATGGTGTCTGCGCTGTTAACTCCCTCATGTGTGTAGGTGATGTGTGCTTTTGTCAGAGTTTTCTCTAGCCTGGTCTGTCTTGTGGAAGTCATTGTGAATGCACTTGAGTTAAAAAAAGAGACAATGCTATGTGTTGTCAGTACTGTCAAAGGGTGGTTCATCACAATGTGTGAAATCTTGTTTAAGATACGTGCTGTACCTGCTGCATGTCTCGTGCATGGAGGTTCTCTGTTCTCCACTCTGTCCAGTGTGATACTAATATACATCAGTATTGACCTACATCCCCCTTTTTTCTGAAATAGAATACCATTTACTGTGTTTTCACTTTCAGAAATGTCAAGGAAAAATGGCAATGCATAGGATGCAGCAGCGAGAGAGGTGACCTGAGACATGGATTGTTTGAGAGAAATGAACGCAGCTTCTGCAGCTTGTGTCCAGTTCAGTGTGGCAGTGAGATTGCGCATGCCTTTCTCATTGATCAGTGTTCTGAGTTCAGCTGTTCTTGGGTTATACTCTGGGATGTAGTGTCTGCTGTAGCCTGTGAGACCCAGAAAAGATAGCATGTCTTTGACTGTCTTGGGTTTGGGGTGGTTTAAAATGTGTTCCTGATGTGCTGCTGACATGCCCGTACCTGCTGGAGAGATTACTCTGCCCAAAAATGTCAACTCTTTACGGGTGCATTGTAGCTTTTTCTTAGAGACTTTGAACCCTGTTGCGTGGAGGCGAACCAGTAGGTTCCTGGTGGCCTCTAAACAAGAGGCTGCGGAGGGTGCTGCAATGAGAAGGTCATCTACATACTGTATCAATACCACCCCCTCTGGCAATGAAACGCCGTCTAGCTGTTCCCTGAGTATGTTGTTAAATATTCCTGGAGACAGACTGAAGCCTTGTGGTAGTCTTGTGTACTGCAGTTTTTCCCCGCCCATTGTAAATGAAAAAATAGGTCTCATACTCTCTGCTAGAGGTATGCAGAAGAAAGCGTTGGCCAGGTCAATACAGGTGAACCATGTATGTTCAGGTGAGATATTACAGATAGCTGTGTATGGGTTAGGAACTGGTATCAGAGCTGTAGTCGTGATAGCATTAATGGTCCTCAAATCATGAGCCATTCTGTACTCCCCGCTAGGTTTTGATACCGGGAGTATTGGAGTGTTCCACTCGCTTTGTGAGGGTTCCAACACCCCTGCCCTTTTTAGTCCCTTAACTGCCTTGCTGATACCCCCTTTGGCCTGTGGTTTAACAGGGTACTGTGATAGGTTTATAGGCATAGAGCTGCTCACCTCAAATGTTATTGGTGCAGCCTTTGAGCAGAAACCTACGTCATGAGAGTCAGATGACCACAGGTCAGACGGGAGGTCACGCAACATGTCATCAGTGAATGCATGGTCTGTCTTCTCCCTACCATGATGCCTATCCACTTTGTGTATTTCCATGAAGATGCGTTCTTGAGTGCAGATTTTTAGAGCATAAGCTTTGTGTGAGGGAGAGTATGTGAGTGCTGCTATCTGAGTTGGTTCCCAATCCTCGACTTCTAGCAGTGTTTTGACCATTGGACCAAGTTTTTTAGCTTCATAGCCCTTTCTGATAGCTAATGAAATGTGTGGTGTAGCTTCAGCTGACATACGGTACCAATAGAGTTGTTCATCAGTGAGGTCAGCAGATGCAGCCACCCCCGCTTGTCCCACAAATAAATTGGTTGTGGTTACATCCCAAACGGACATAGACACCTCTGTCTCATACGCATATTCATAACTTTGGTCGTCTTTTCTATCATAATTTAGCGTCAGATGGGGAGGGTCTGGAGGGGAACCATAAGGCCTGAGGAGGTTAATCCACGGCTTCCATTGTTGAAAAATGGAAAATAGTCCTGGTATATTATCTCGGAGCCGGTCGAGCAACCCCCAGTATATAGTGGCATACTGAGTTGCTTCTGCTTCAGTGGATTGGGCCAACATCATTTGAGAACCTGACTTTATGTTGAATAATGAACAATTGAGGCGAGTGCCATCTGGGAACGATATTATTAGTCCGTCGGGGGAACAGAGGATGGAGGCATTAGCTTTGACAAGAACATCCCTTCCCATGAGGTTAGCCAGGCTTTGGGGTGCCAGAATGTACTGATGGAAAAATATCTGGCCTGCTATTCTGGTGTTTAATGGCGTAGTGAGCGGTACTTGCTCTATTTCTCCCGAAAACCCTATGACTGAGACTGTATTCCTCGAAATGCACGTGTTGAAGATGGGGGAGTTGATAGTTGAATATCTAGCTCCTGAAACAACAAGGAATGGTAGCTTCGAGTTTTTTACAGTCATGTCCATGTACGGATCCGCTAAGCCCATACATTCAGAGTTCTCTGGGCGACCTCATTGTGGTGGGTTATAGTCTTGTTCGTTCTGGACAAACTGGCCATAGGGGGCGGCCATCGCGTTGGGTGCAATGTGACCTTGGTCTTGGTGTTGGGCCTGTGGGGCTGCCTCATGGTGCTGTCTGATCGGTTCCCTTGTCCACGCCCTCTCTGTCCCCCTTTTCCCCGCCCTCTCTCCGCTGGGGGTCCCTGTGGGCAATCTTTGTACCAGTGGTCGGCCTGTCCACAGGTGAAGCACACCTTCTGCTGATATTGGTTCACTCCAGGAGCTGTTCCAAACCCTCCTCTACCTTTAGCTGTGCCTCTGAACCCGCCCCTCTGTTGCTGAAAACCATTATTGTAGCCATATTGGGGCTGGTTATATGACGGACCTAGGTGGGGAAAACCCCCTTGTGGGTTTTGCGGCCCCGGTGCTTGCTCTGCTGGCGCCATCGGATGAACAATCAGCTGTTTGACACTCTTTTTCTCATTCTGAACTGTTTTACGGGCTATTTCTAGCTGAGTACGGAGTAGTTGCACTCTCAACTCTTCTTCCTCGGTTTTATTCTTTGTGAGTTGTTTGTTAAATTTGCCTAAATGATGGGCCAAATGACGCTCCCATGTCTGTGTGTTTATATGATCTATTTCTGGGTTGTCCTCCATAAGAGTTTTAATCTCGGCAGGTACTGCTGCCATTATTGCTTTAGGGAACATCTGCACATGTTGGTCATTATTATCGGGACTACAGTCAGTGGCCACTGTGTATTCTTGGCGTGACCTGAGCAACATGGTTGCTGCGGCCTCTCCAGGTGTGAATGTGAAGGACAGTGAACCGTAACCTCCTCCTGTCTGTGGGAAATGTTCTCTCATTGCCATGCTCAGCAAGCTGTGTATGTTGTTGGAAGAGATGGGCTTGTCATCATTCATTTGTTCTGTTCCTGCTCTTTTCTCAACTCTTTCTACCTCATAGTGGGAAGTCTGTTGTGCTAATATCCTCCTGAAATCTCCAAGGCAGATTGTTTGTCCTACTGCCATATCAGCAAACCTACTCATCCAATGTCTCCCTCCCTCAGTAGGTAGGGGCATTTTGTCAACTATAGCATGTATGTCTCCTAGTGTGAAAGGGTTGTAAGCGATATTCCCACTGGGGAGAACCACTAAAGGCACCTGTAATGCTGGGCACATAAAGGCATGAGACGTGGGGTTTTCTGAGGTGTGTTGGGATCTTACCATCCTACGGGGGAGTGTAAGAACCTGTTCTTCAGGCAGTTCAGTGATTGTTCCTGTCAGAAATATATTCTTAACCTTGCTCCTACGCTTTCTGCAGTTGTCCTCTTCCTGTTCTATTAGCCCTTGCTGAACAGTGTCCTGATAGCTATCTCTGTGTCCTGTGTCTTCTGCTCCAGAGTAACACTTATCACTTTCATCTCCAGCTGCTCCTCCTGTACTGACTGGGTAATAGTGGGTCTGGGCTCCTCTACTTCTGAAAGGGTCCCCCCCCTCTTAAAAGAAGCATCTGTCTTCTGTTCTGCCCTGGCTGTCTTGTCTATCTATGCTTCTCCTCTGATTCACTGGCTCCCTCTCAGCACCCTCCATTCCTCCTATTTGTTCACAGGCTTTTATATAAGCTATTGCTCCAGGGCTTCTACCCTCTCTGTCGCTTCCCTGTTTTTGTCTAATTTGCCTCCCTTGTTCTTCATAATCCTGCTTGTGTTGTCTTTCCCTTTCTTCTAGTTTTTCTGCCATGTGGAGTACTTCTTCCTGTGTGGGGTCTGCGTGGCTTCTTGTAATATTTTCCAGAATGGAAACAAACCGCTCCCTCTCTCTATCTGCCTTTCTTTTGTCTGATGGGCTTTCCTCCTCGGAGGAAAAGAGCATCTGTTCTGGGGTGGTGCAAGCTGTCTGTAGCGTTTCATTTATTTCCTCCCTTTGTCCTTCATTCCCTCCAAGTGAGGCAGAGTTCCTCTTACCTTCTGATCTTGTCTTTGTAGTGGGAGTGTTCCTTAAAGGAGTCAATGCTACATTTCCCACTATTTTTAAAATGTCCCCCTCTTATAGCAGCTATTTCCTGTTCTGAATCGGATGATGTGCCTGCTACCATCATTTGTAAATTAATCACGGGTGGCGCGCTTGGGGTAGGGATAGAATAGGGGGGTGGGTTAGATTGATCGGCCAGGTCCGGGTAAATGAGGGTAGACAAGATGGGAGCAGACGGGTCCCCTATAGGTCCTGCTGGAGACCTCTCCTCTGAGCTAGCCTTCTGTGCAGTGCACTCCTCATTTACAGCACTGCGGATAGTTTGCCTCCCTATGTCTTCTCTATCAGAGGCAGAGGTTTCATCTTTATTCTAAACATTTTGACGCGTTTTGCAATAAAGTCAAATATTTCTCCATCTGTAGGTGCATGTGTTGACACTGGTGTTTCTTTAATGTCTTGAGGGAACAGGAGAGTGCCAACGTCACTAGAGCGTTGAAACTCCCCTCCCTGTGTTTGGGCTGCTATCATGGTTGGGTGATTTTTGGCTGGGAGGAGAGTAATAGTTGCTCCTTTCATGGCGAGTGCTGCGTTATGGCAAATCCTCCTTAATTTATCTACCGCCTCTTTCTCTTTGTTTAGTTTCTTACGGCCAAATAATCCGGGCTTTTGCCCGTTTAGGTTTCCAAGTTTCTTTACAAGCTGTCGCTCATAAACATTTAGCGCTGAGCTTAAACTTCCTAAAGTCTCATCTCCTCCTACCCTGTCCTCTTCCATCATTTTATTTTTTAGGAACCTCAGATCTGCACAAGCCTTTTTCTTGTCTCTCTGTTTGATTCCACTGAGAATCAATCTCTCAGTCTGTCCCCATTGTTCTATTATCTGACTAGGTTGATATGTGTTCACTTGTATTTATTAATATACTGGACAATTATTGTCGTTACTCTTAATGTCCTGTTCAAAGTTTCCAGCATGAAACACAGAATATTGTTACACACCCTGTTCGCCACCAGAGGGCAGCAGCTGACCATGAATGAGCTTCCTCTGTCTGATGAAGCTCTCAGCTCTGCAAATTTTGGTTGCGTTCCAATAGTCCATGTAGCTTAGGAACCTTCCTAACCAAGTGAAATGACCCGGAAGTACGTCAGTGGCAGCCATGTTAAGTGCCGTTCCAATTCTCCAAATGAAAGGAAAGGAGGTTTCAAACTTCCTTTATAACCTCCTTTAGCTTAGAAACCACTGGACCTCCCTTGACGAAAGGAGAGGAGAAAATGCTGCCCCACAATGCATTGCAGCCGCAGCATTTGCCGTCACTCAACAGTCGGCCGTTCACGGAAACAACCGATTATGACCGAGAAATTATATCATGAACGTTACGGTGCTTATTAAGCATTTTAAAACGTATGTGGTAAGTTGCCAAAGTGCTTTGTTCTGAACGTTCATCAGTATTATAATCAAAAAGAGAAATATGAACGTTAGTTTTGACTGAAATTATCAAATAAAGTCAACATTTCACAGTCTTTACTGAGCTGTGTGGAGTTTGTTCAACTTTTAAAAGATGTTGAATGGTGATATACACAGTGATAGATGTTAAGGACTAACGTTTATAATAAATACATTTGTATTGATTTTAAGATATTTTCACAGTTCATACAATCATACGTATTGGGATTATTTGTATTAATGTGGACCGGAGGGAGAGGGTGACGAGCATAAGTTTCACTTTCCTTTTTCATTTCAATTCCAACTTTGGTCATGAAGAATATGTTTCTCTGTTGTACACGCTCATAAAGCATAAAGCAACAGCATCAGAGCACGGTGCAGAGTCTCTAGATGAGTTTACAGTAGTCCCTCCTTCTTATTATACATCCATGTTGTAGTCCGCTATAGAAAACTGTAGTTTCCATAGTTTCCCCACAACAGCAGACGCACATTCATGACGTCCGCTGGCGCATCATAAACACGTCGGATAGTGAAAGTGCATTCGGATTCTCTAAAGTGCCGCAGTCTCTTCTCCTAAGTCCTTTTGAATTCTCCTATCCACTATCCCTTAACCCCGTGACGTTTCACTCAGAGGTCAAGGAATAGGAGATAGGGTTAGAATTTAGGAGCTGATTTTTGGATTATCGGAACGCAACCACAGTCTCCTGTCGACACTAAATGATACTTCTGCTCTTTCCTCTCAATTATTACACAGATTTGACGTAAAAAATCACACAGAGTTTATTCCCTTTTACATTCTGTCCGGCTTTTTTTGTGCGATGTATTATTTCAACAGATAATTGCGGCTTTTGAGTGCGCTTCGACACCTCTCTTTAGAGATGCGGCCCTCACACGGAGTTTAAATCCCAAGCCACAAAAATCCTTTATCGTCACGTTTAGCCGTTCAGATCAACCCCACAGCAAGAGTTTGCGAGATCCGGACATTCCAAATTGATTTTGAAAGTTGCGTATCTCCTCTTGAATACCCACATATAATATCGACTTCAGCTTTTTGTCAGCCTATAGTCTACAGAATTTCCCCAGCGAGTCAGCCGTGCAGGACTAGACTACCTCACGGGGACCTCGCTGGTTCACTTTATTTTCTTTAGTGAGTTAAGGTACGGGAATGCACTACCCGACTCTTACACTCTTGGTGCCTTAGGTACAGGACTGCTCTACCTGACTCTAAGCGCTTCCTTACTTAACTAAAATATGTATTGTATTTTTTACCGTGACTAAGAACACTGAGAACGCCACTGACAACTCGCAATTTTGTAGTATAGCCAATTACAGATTTTGGTAATCAACAGGTGTCTGCTCACCTTTGTATCTGGACGTCCTGGTTTAGTTGTCAACGGTATCCGGGGTGTCCTCCCCTGGACTGAATTCCATCCGCTGGCTGTCGGTGGTCCTTCTAGAGACCAGCACTCATCACGTCGGAGGTCATCAGAATTGTAGGAGCAAACACAGTGGTGGTGGCTTAAAGCCCACCTCCGCTCCGCGTCGTCCGTTAGATGAGCCTGGTCAGATTAATAAGAGAAGGAGTTCAAAACACCGGAATAAAAGTTATAACAATTATCTGATTTTAATGGTAAAAAACACCAATACAAGTTACAGAGTACTCTGGACTCCCAGTTCTACTGCTGCGCGATACAGATATCGGGACCAGCCAGTCAGAAACAGGGGGCATTTTGCATGAATAAACAACAGTATATATAGACATATTTGGGGCGGAGTTGTGTCGGCTCTTCCGTCCCATTTTACTCCTAAGCGAATCAGAGAGTCCGTGGGGAGGAGTTGTGTAGGTGGCTCACTCCCCTAGGTGTTCTTACTGGTTGGATTCACTTCGGGTCGGGCCCAATACAGCGAATCAGAGTTCTGGGAAAAAGTATTTTTCCTCTGAACAGAGCGTGAGAGCTTCGGAAGTAAACAAGGACAGAGTCACTTTTTATCTTGCACCTGAGTTCACTCCTTTACTTTCCCAAGGAATATTTCACACAAACTCTATTCTTTCCTAAACAATCAAACATTATACACAGATATATTGGTGTCTTACTTCTGAACAGAGTGTGAGAGCTTCGGAAGTAAACAAGGACAGAGTCAATCTTTATCTTGCACCTGAATTCACTCCTTTACTTTCCCAAGGAATATTTCACACAAACTATAGAATATGTGTGTGTGCTGGTGGGAGGAGGTGTATGTGTGTGTAGCAGGGTATCTGGGTCATTGAGTGTAAGTGAGAAGGTTATATACACTGAACAAAAATATAAATGCAACACTTTTGTTTTTGCTCCCATTTTTCATGAGATGAACTCATAGATCTAAAACATTTTCTATATACACAAAATAACCATTTCTCTCAAATATTGTTCACAAATCTGAAAAAATCTGTGATAGTGAGCACTTCTCCTTTGCCGAGATAATCCATCCCACCTCACAGGTGTGGCATATCAAGATGCTGATTAGACAGCATGATTATTGCACAGGTGTGCCTTAGGCTAGCCACAATAAAAGGCCACTCTAAAATACAGTTTAAAACAATATCTGTTGACTTTACGGTCTCGGCTAAAATCTACTCGTGTCACTCGGTTATTTTCGGAAACCACGTGATGGCCTGCTGATGACGACATTTCCGCATGATTTCAAAGTAAGAGCATGATGGTTTGTTTAATGCTCTGTTTTTTTATTATAATGAACAGCGGAACGTTAGATGCATTCTTTATCATCATCATCATCATCATCATCATCATCATGTTATAGTGATACAGTTAGTTTGTGTTAGTTTATTGGATCAATATAGTATATCGAGCACTTTCGTTGATGTTGAAGTACAGGCTATACGCCACTTTCGGATCCCGGGGGGAGCAGCTGGCAGCGAAGCAGCCCAGATAAAACTCTTTCTTCATTGTTTGTTGTGTATTCAGTCAAGCGGGTCAAAGTTACAAAGCACTTCACATCTTATTAATCTGCCTAATTTTACTTTACCAGTGCAGTAATAAAGTAATCTGTAGAAAAGCACCGTATTTAGGTCAGCCTTCATAGTAAGGCTACATTAAATGTTATAATATTCATCGTGTCCTTTCTACTGTATATGCATATATTCCTGTCTATTGCTTTCATTTGTATTTAATGTTATTGTGTTTATACTTGTTTCCACACATTTCACAATTTGGGATGAATTAAGTGTCTATCTATATATGATATCCATCTATCTATCTGTCCGTCTATCTATCTAGCTATCTATCTATCTGTCTATCTACCTATCCATCTATCTACCTGTCTAACTGTCTGTCTGTCTGTCTGTCTGTCTGTCTGTCTGTCTGTCTGTCTGTCTGTCTGTCTGTCTGTCTGCCTGTCTGCCTGTCTACCTACTATACCTGCCTGCCTGCCTACCTACCTACTAGTTGTTTTGTTTGGAAAGGTTTTGTCATTGTATTGCTCTTTACCGGCACCTGCAGAGTACAGGACTTTACATTGTACTTACAATTTTACATTGTAACTTTGACCCGCTTGACTGAACACACAACAAACAATGAAGAAAGAGTTTTATCTGGGCTGCTTCGCTGCCAGCTGCCCCCCCCCCCCCCCCCCCGGGATTCGAAAGTGGCGTATAGCCTGTACTTCAACATCAACGAAAGTGCTCGATATGCTGTATTGAACCAATAAACTAACACAAACTAACTGTATCACTATAACAGGATGATGGTGATGGTGATAAAGAATGCATCTAACGTTCCGCTGTTCATTATAATAAAAAAACAGAGGATTAAACAAACCATCATGCTCTTACTTTGAAATCATGCGGAAATGTCGTCATCAGCAGGCCATCACGTGGTTTCCGAAAATAACCGAGTGACACGAGTAGATTTTAGCCGAGACCGGCGGAAAATATGTCTAAAAATTCCGTGTGTGTAAAAAGACGATCCACAAGCAGAAATGTGAGATCCACGAGCAGAGATTTGAGATCCGCAAGCGCATTTTTGGTCAACAAATACAAAATGGATTCACAAATGCCTGATCGAAAGTTGTAAATGTTAAAGAGATATTCACAGATCCTTTTTTTATTTGTGAAAATATTTAGCGTATTTGCAGATCCGTTTTACACTTGCAAATTTATTTGTGAGTTTGCAAATCTTTTAAATGCATTTGTGGATGGTGTTTTACATTTACAAATCACATTTACACACAAATTATTTTTATGTTCACACAAATAATTATGAGACATATACAGTGGGGCAAAAAAGTATTTAGTCAGCCACCAATTGTGCAAGTTCTCCCACTTAAAAAGATGAGAGGCCTGTAATTTTCATCCTAGGTACACTTCAACTATGAGAGACAGAATGGGGGGAAAGAATCCAGGAAATCACATTTTAGGATTTTTAATGAATTAATTGGTAAATTCCTCGGTAAAATAAGTATTTGGTCACCTACAAACAAACAAGATTTCTGGCTCTCACAGACCTGTAACTTCTTCTTTAAGAGCCTCCTCTGTCCTCCACTTGTTAACTGTATTAATGGCACCTGTTTGAACTAGTTATCAGTATAAAAGACACCTGTCCACAACCTCAAACAGTCACACTCCAAACTCCACTATGGCCAAGACCAAAGAGCTGTCAAAGGACACCAGAAACAAAATTGTAGACCTGCACCAGGCTGGGAAGACTGAATCTGCAATAGGTAAGCAGCTTGGTGTGAAGAAATCAACTGTGGGAGCAATTATTAGAAAATGGAAGACATACAAGGGAGAGGTGCCGGCACAGAGATCTCGTGCCCGCGGCGCCCTCCACCTCTTCAGCCCACCCCATGGAACCGGTGTGCCGGCACTCACGGGGACGGGCTGCCCGTCTTCACGGATCTGGCGGGGGGAGAAAATCTCTCCGCCCGGGACGAGAGGGCGAATCCCGCCTCCTCCCTGTATAATGCACAAATCACTACGTTTTCTAATAAGAATGAGGTTGATCTGTATCCAAATCTGAGTGTCTTTTATTTCCACAAATGCTACACTTACACGCAATGTTAAACGTACAAATTCCCCATTCGCTGCCCCAGCTGTAGCTCCTGTAAAGGAGGTGGCTAGTGGGCATGCGCAGATGAGAGGGATGAACCGCAGGGAGTGCTATCTAAAGGAGAGCGCTATGCGGGTACAGGGGCATTATGGCCGGCGTATTGCTGTCAGAGAACACACTACGCCTAGAGCAAAGACTTAATGCAGTTTTCCATAGTGGTAAAGGCTGCATTATGGCGGAGCCTGCACTCACACAAGAGCGCGTGGCGGTGCGTTCGGGGACCTCAGTAGAACACACTACGCCTATAAAGACTCCGATTAAATGCTGTTGACCGTAGTGGTAAAAACAGCATTATGGTGGAGCGCGTTCAGGGACCTCAGTAAATAATCGGCTCTTTCTGTGTCGACCCTTTATGGGCAAATCTTCCCTTCACGGAGAATTTTGCGGCGGAACGGGTCACCAGAGAGTATCACAGGTTCATAGCTGCGGCCCCACAGCTGAGGGCTTTCCATTAACACAATGTTATGGGGAATGGAAACTCAGCTGTGTACTAACAAAGTGGATGGACAGGACGCTGAAACGGGGCTATTCACTCCAGTTTTGCAGCGTCCCACCTCCTTGTATGGGCATGCGAGAGGAAATCTGTCTTCCCAGGAGGAGATTGGTTTCCTCTCAGCAGAGATTCAGGCTCTGGTGCAGAAACAGGCTGTGTCTGTTGTGCACCCTCAGCACAGAGAAAATGGTTTTTATTCTATGTACTTCCTGGTTCTCAGGAAGACAGGGGAATTCAGATCTATTCTAGATCTCAGCAGCCCGAATCGCTACATTGCCTGCAGAAAATTCTACATGTTAACTATAAAAACAGTTAATGGGGCTAGTGCAAACCGGGCGATTAGTTGACCACCATCGACCTGAAAGACGCATACTTTCATGTGGAAATTGCTCCGGAGCACAGAAAGTGTCTGCGTTTTGCCTTCCAGGGGATAGCCTATGAGTACAACAGAGTACCGTTCGGCTACTCCCTATCCCCACGCACGTTCAGTAAATGTGTGGCCACTGTGCTTCAACCGCTGCGCGCCCACGGCATGAGTTTTCTTTTACTAGACGACATCATAGTCATGGCTGGGTCCCGGGAATAGGCAATGCTTTGCACAGCACAATTGATCACACACCTAACCAAATTAGGCTTTGCGATCATTTGAAAAAAGAGCACCCCCATACCTCACCAACAGGCGTTGTAGTTGGGAGTGGTGTTCGATGCAGGCGCGCTACGCGCCACCCTGTCAGAGGGCAGAAGTGCGTCCCTTCTCCGGGCGGTTCACAGGCTGTGACAAGGGGCGACAGTGACAGCTTTAACTGTCATGCAGACTTTGAGTTTCATGACGGCTGCTCACATTGTGGTCCCGCAGGGGTTACTGCATATGCGCCGCCTGCAGAGGTGGTTCTCCAGCCTGCGTTTGGATCCCAAGAGGCACAAATGGCGGCTGGTGACCATCCCCCCCTCAGTGGAGGGCAACCTCCGGTTCTGGGGGTCTCCCGGGCGCCTCCGGAGGGGGTCTCCACTGGGACGGGTAACCTCCTACATCACAGTGTTCACGGGAACAGGATGGTGAGGGACCTGCCTGAAGAGGTCTATAGGTGGGCGCTGGTCTCTAACAGAAACACGACACAGCAACCTCCTAGAGCTACGGGCGGTACTGTTAGTCCTCCAGCATTTCATGCCCCTAATTCAAGGGAGACATGTATTGGTCAGGAGCGACAACAGCACCACAGTGGCTTATATCAACAGGCAGGGCGGAGTCCGCTCCGCCACCTTGTTGGCCACAGCGAAGAGGCTGTGGTTATGGGCTTCAGAGGTGGTGTTATCTCTGAGAGCCCTCCATATCCCGGGACTGGAGAACAGGGGGGCCGACCTCATGTTGAGGGGCGGCCCCCTGCCAGGCGAATGGACGCTTCACCCAGAGGTGGTGAAGCAGATCTGGGCCCAGTTCGGGAGAGCGGAAGTGGATCTGTTCGCCAGCCGGCGCAACAGCCACTGTGGCCTGTGGTTCTCCATGGCCCTGAGCGACGACCCGCCTTTAGGGGTGGACGCGTTTGCACACGGGCCATGGCCAAGGAAGCTGCTATACGCCTTTCCACCGCTGCGTCTCATTCTCCCTCTCCTGGGGAGAGTGAGGCGAGAACGTCTGGCAGTCATTCTGGTAGGGCTCCGTGGTACTCAGAGATGACACAGATGAAGGTGGGCCAGCCCTGAGCAATTCCCCAGTTCTGGGGGGCGATGTCTCAAGAGGCAGGTGCAATCGGGGCGTTACCCACTCTGGGCCGTCCTCTCCAGGCTTGGCTCCTGAGAGGGACAGGCTGAGACAGGGTGGATTGTCTGACAGCGTTATTCAGTCTATCCAGGCAGCTAGAGCAGGATCCACTACAGCCTGTTACAGGCCGAAGTGGCTGGGATTCCAGCGATGGTGTGAGGAGCGGAAAATGGAGCCCCTATATTGTGAGTTGGGCTCTATTTTGTCCTTTTCACAGTTATTGGTGGACAGAGGACTTGCTCATTCTACTGCAGCAGCCCTCTCGTCCTGTCATGAGGGATTCAACGGCAGGTCAGCCTTTTCTCATCCACTGATGTTGCGGTTTTTACAGGGGGTCAGGAGGCTGCGCCCAGTAGTGTGCGCCTCCACCCCGCAGTGGGACCTGTCGCTGGTGCTCGAGGCTCTGGTCACAGAGCCATTTGAGCCTCTAGAGCTCTCCTCCCTGAAAGCACCGTCGTGGAAGACAGCGTTGCTTCTTGCCTTAACGTCAGCCAAAAGAGTGTCCGAGTTAACCGCTCTGTCGGTGCACCCGAGCTGTTTACTGATTCGGGGTGACCGGGGCGGGGCGACACTCAAACCGAACCCCTCCTTTGTGCCCAAGAGCCTAAGGAGTGCGTTCAGGTCGAGGGCTATTCAGTTGGGGGGATTTAGTCTTCCACCCCATGGTGGGGCCAGGGAAGCTAAATTACACCTCCTCTGCCCGGTGCGCGCGTTAGCATGTTATGTAGAGCGCACAACTACCCTGAGATGCACTGAACAGCTGTTTGTGTGCTTCGGGGGCGGGGTGACAGATGAAAAGCTCTGTCCAAGAAACGCCTGGCAGGCTGGCTTTGCGGAGGCATTGCACACGCCTACGAGCAGGCAGGGAGAGCCTGTCCCACGGGGGTCCGTGCGCACTCCACACGAGCTGTGGCTGCGTCGACAGCTTTATTCAACGGTGTGAGTGTGGAGGACATATGCACAGCGGCGTCTTGGTCAATGCCAGGTCCCTTCATAAAGTTTGATCTCTTGGATATGTCTGGCTCTTTCTCAGCGTCTGTGCTTGCTGGGGCAACACAGGACTGGTGAGGAGGGGGGGGGCTGTGGGTCAGTGGGCATCTGACCCCCTCCCCGGGCGTAAATGCGCTTACGTTTGTTAGAAATTAAAATCAATGTTGATATGGCGTAATTTGAATTAAATACAATATTTAATTTAAATCAGTTTTATTCTGAAAAACCTGAAGTTCACTAACTATTAACTTAATACTTTTATTCTGAAAATTCTTCACTTCCGGTTAGCATTAGCATGTGGCGAAATGCTGCATTTTCAAACCGTGAATCAAAGGTGAAATTACATGTGATGTTGTGCACCGAGCACACTGGGTTTAGCACTAATTTATTACCGCTGAATAACGTTTATCAGGGAATGTTTAAATAACCACAGACACCAGAATGATGTAAATTAACAACGGAAAAAAGGCAGGTATTGCATTGGACCCGCCCCCCGACGACGCCGGCCAATAGGAGAAGACCTCAGATGACAACAGGAAGAGTAAGCCAAGAATTGACCTCTTCTACCTGCTGACCTGGACTGACCGGTCGGATGAGGAGAGCGCCTCCACTCGCACATTTCATTTCGTACACCACCGCATCTTTTGTGTAATTAAATGCTGTTAACATTTATAAGCTCCCTTGACTCTTTTCAGTCTCTCCTGCCTTCAGGGTTCTAGAATACACTAACATTTGGCGTCCCTGGTTGGGCCCTGAAGCGGGATAGAGCTGGAAGAAAGGGGAAGGCTGCAAGCTAACTAGCATCACACTCGGCTGCAGAAAATGAGTTTTTGGCTGGGCCTAAACGAAAGGTGAGACAGTTACCTGTTTAATTCCGTGGTGATTGCGAGTGGTGTGGAGTTTGTATATAGTGTTTCTATTCGTCTCTGTTGTATCTTCGGCGCCGCCCGATTAATGTGAATATTACATAGTATTAAGACCTTCTGGGGAGGCACTAGATTTTATCTGGGATAGGACTGGGTCCACATTGTGTTAAATACCTCTGGGTAGGTACCAGACCTGATCTGTTTTACACTGGACTGGGTCCATTCATGTTAGTCTATATGTTTGATGTGTTAAACCTGCGTAGTCTGGTTTAATAAAGTATATTGTGTGGAGTTTTTAAGCCGAAAAGTATATTTTTGTGTGATGTTCTAAGCCGAAACGATTGTGTACAAGATTGGTATGAGATCAGCTTTTAAGGTCAGCATCTATAGAATTTAGAGCTAAGATAAATGAAGATTGTGTTGTTTTGTATTGTCAAGCAGTGTGGTTTTTTATCTGCAGATGTTGAGTTTTCCCATTGTTCCCCTTCCCCCAGTCACATGTGGTTAATGCTATACTGCTAAGCTAGTTAGCTAGCCAGTTAGCATTACTAGATGGTGAAATAGTTCGAGTAAAGATACAACCGGTAACTACTGATTAAATACACAGGGATGGTGTAGATCAGTGTTTCTCAAACTTTTTCACACCAAGGACCACTTAACCAATAAAAAAACACTCGCGGACCACCTAACTCCATAAATATCCAAAAACACATCGTTTTTCTAGAACAGATTACAAATCGCCTGAAAATGGTACAAACAAGTGGCAACATGTGTGATGAAGTTGTTGCGCGGGGCTATATCATGCAATCGAAAGTGAAACTTAACCTCGCTCCATTGCGGAGATATTCCCGCGAGAGTGCGGAAAACTCAAATGTATTTATTTATTTCAAATGTGAAATGTTACCAATATACTCACGGACCACTAGGGGGCGCTCACGGACCACCAGTGGTCCGCGGACCACACTTTGAGAAGCACTGGTGTAGATGAACGTTGAGAGTAGATTGAGTTGTTTTGTTTTTCATGCTTTTCAAAGAAAGTAATTTGAACTTTATATTTTGAGGAAATAAACAGGAAGTAGGTTTATGAACCGGAAGTACTAGTTGATACATTTGAGAGGAGTTACAAATAAAACAGCTCCCCTAGCGGACATAATAAGTATTACAGTTAATACATTCTTCACCACACAGATAAAGATTACATGTGGTTTCTTTGAATTGAAATATTGTAGTTAACACATTTTATGACATTTGCATAATTTCATAAACTTGAGTATACACTGTACACGGTTTATTTGGATTTCCACCATATTCCTATTTTCATATTACAAAGTCAAAACCATACATTGTACATTTTTATTTATTTATTCAGATTTTTAAAATTGCATAATTTCAAAATTTTAATTTAATTTGTCTAATTTTGATTTTCCAATCTCAGTTTTACGACATTTAATTTATTTTTCCAAATTCTGTAAAAAAAATAAAAAATTACCAGATTTTAAAGTTAAGTTCAGATGACATAGGATATCTTTATAAAGAATACAAGGGTACTATTCAGAGGATTAGTAATTCATTTTTGATAACTTAATAATATTATCCGTGTACTTAAGAAACATGTCGCCAGAGTTAATAGCACTCGCTGTGCCAGGCACAACTGCAGATATTAAGGAGAGAGTAAACACCTGGTCAGATGCTGGGACAGTTCCCAGTAAAAGACAGAAGACATGGAACCAAATAGAGGAACTGTTCAAGCAGTGGCAAACGAGAGGATTGATTCCAGCAGATGATCAACCTGGACCAACGGAAGCCCATAGAAAAGCTGTAGTTGAACATGAGAATGCTAAATACCTACAACAGGAAAAAGCATGGATCAAAGCCGGACAACCCCCTCGGTATGGACCTGCTAAAAACGCTATGAAAAAAGCTGAAAAAAGTTATGGTTGCAAAACTGATTCTCCATCTAAAATATACCAGCCAGGGATTGACAAACAGCTTACATGTGGTAGCAGCAGAAGATCTGCCAGTAATGGAAGAACTCAGCAGAAGAATGGAAGCAGAACTCGGCAGAAGAGAGGAAGCACTCAGCAGAAGAATGGAAGAACTCGGCAGAAGACAGGAAGAACTCGACAGAAGAATGGAGGAACTCGACAGAAGAATGGAAGAACTCAACAGAAGAATGGAAGAGGAGCTCAACAGAAGAATGGAAGCAGAACTCATCAGAGGAATGGAAGAGAGACGAAAGGCAGATGAAGCCCATAATGACATTATTGAAGAAAGACGGAAGGCAGTTGAAGCCCATAATGACATTATTGCAGAAAGACAAAGGGAGGAAGATAAATACCAACAACTTCTGGCGGAAAGACGACAAGAAGATGTAAGATTCCAGGACATGATGGCAGATAGACAAAGGAGAGAACAAGAAGAACGAAGAACTCAAAGAACACGCCGAACAAACTACTCTCCTGACTATTCCAAAGGACGGGGAGATGAAGATGACGACGGCGGTACACAGTCTGAAACCAGTAGACACTCCCCATACCATGAACAGTCACAGCAACAACGCAGTTTTGCATCTCCTCCTGAGAATAATAGTAGCGACGAAAACGAGCAACATTACCCTGGGACATGCTCCAAAACTAGAAGAACCAAGACAACTAAAAGAACCAAGACCGGTGCACATACCTCCATGCCATTGATAGCGGCTGGAAGAGGAGGATTTCAATACCAATCATGGACTCACAGGGACATGGAAGCATTAGCGTCAAAGCTACCTCCACTCACGAAAGGAGGTCAGAAGTGGGTGAATGATCTGGAGAAGTACACTGTCCAAGACCACCTGTGCTTGGGAGACATGAGAGCCCTGCTTGGACGGATAGAAGGAAGACTAGAGGCAAGAGCAGTAGATTCCGAGGCCAATTGCACGCACGACCCAGATGAAACTTCATTCAACAATATCAGGTCGAATTATTGGGCTGCTATTCGTCACATCTACCCGACAACACGCAGTTTACATGCCCTCAACAGCCTGAGAAAAGAACCGGGGGAAGACATGCATGCCTTCTTGAAGAGATGTGAAGGACTGTGGGAGGACTACACTGGAGAACGGCATGACGTTTCTCCGGCTGTTGTAATGTTGTGGAAGGATGCGGTCATTAAAGCCCTTCCCGATCAGTGCAGGCAGGCCTGGGAGACGTGGTGGGTTTAGTCGCTAAACCCATTGAAGAATGGAGACTACATCTCATTCACCACGATATGAAATACCAGGCAACAAAGTGGGAAAATGACGAAGAAATTAAAACACTACAACTAAGACTTTTGAAGATGCAAGTAGCTGAGAAAGATGCCAAAGCTAATAAAAACAAGAAATCAACAAAGCAGATGGCGATACTAGCAGAGAAGGCAGGGCGGACACCTCCAACAGTTCAACAAAGCGGAGGAGGAAGTGTATGTCCACAAAACCAGGTTCAGCAAATACCTGTGTATCTTCCTACGCAAGTACAGCCACAAGCACCACAGTATCTTCAACAGCAAACACCTGTGTATCTTCCTACGCAAGTACAGCCACAAGCACCACAGTATCTTCAACAGCAAATACCTGTGTATCTTCCTACCCAAGTACAGCCGCAAGCACAGGTATACACTCCCATACAGCATCAACAAAAGGGACAATGGAGAGGAAGAAGGGATGATGGCTGCTTCATATGTGGTGATTGTAGACATCTGGCCAGAGATTGCCCCACTCAGCAATATCCACCACAAGGTAGCACCTCACAATACAGAGGAGAACCAGTGTTAGATATTAGAAAATTGAGCGGAAGCATATGCCAGGGCCATGACGAATATTTCTGTTGGATCAGGTGATTGGGTAAATGTAAAAATCCACAAGATGAACTTGTTGCAACCTGTATGGAGTGGACCATGGGAAGTTGTAGAACGCACTGCAGATGCGCTCCGGATCAAAGTTAAAAAAGGAACATGTTGGCACCCACTTACACATTGTGTAGCCGTCCGCCACCTTTCCTGAAACGGCACGGCAGTTAGAGCTGATTTTGGAAAACTGGTACAAAACAATAAGGAATTGAACATTTTTTACAACGACAGCACCAGGAGATGAGTAAACTCAAAAATCCGTAGAGTGTAAATACATTGAGAAAAACACATTTTTACACTCAAACTGTTTGCACATCATAGACAAGGAATTTAGACAATATAAATAAATGTTCAGCAAAAGTAATAAGTATAATAGAAAGTAGACACAGGCCTACACTTGAGTCAAATTTCATTACTGTGATCTGATTAGTGTCCTCTGCAGGTTTACTATTGTTCTAAGTAACGTGGGATTTAAAATATTGGAGAAAATATGGTGATGTTCTTTCGTAGTGTGTGGAATATGTGATGCTTGAAACATGTGGGTATTTCAATTATATGAAAGAGTTGTGGTAAATATGTAACAATGGATGAAACAATTTTTAGAGTGAGTTTTTGTAATATCATTAGTAGACATTACTTGTGTTGTTTAGATGGCATTTAACAACTAAGACAGATAGTATGATTAGAAAAAGACAGAGTGGAAAGGGTTGGATTTATTTAACCTCAGTGTGCTAGACTTCCTATAGGTAATGCGTCCCGAGACCTGGACTCCCCCTCTGAGTCAGAAAGGCTACGATCCCGACCCTCCAAGCAGACAAAAGACCTAACCCAACAGGAGACTCCTCCTTCTCCATCGAACAGACAGAGAACCAGAGCTGAAACAACAACAAGACTGCATCCAGAACTGCAGCCAGAACTATCTCCACCTGTGGCATCCAGAACCAAACAGCATGCTGACATACAGAGAGATACTCTCATCAGTCCCTCAGACGGGGCATGAAGTTCCAAGCTGAGCCACAAGAATTGGCAAGAGCAAAGTGTGGGACATGAGAGCAGAATCCGCCCTCCATAAAAACAGTAAGGGACTGTAAAGGAGGAGATGAAATGCAAAGCAGTGCAACAACAGTGGCATGATGGGGGCTGCAGATGAACTGGGCCAAAGGCTGCCTAAAGAGTTACAGCGGATGGATTCAACAGCTGATGGACTGAAGAGAAGACAGAATCAGAGGAGTTGGCATGGTCGATTAGAAGTGAGGAGGCCGGGGTCACGGCTTGAGAAAACCAGGGGAGGAGAAAAGGAGAACGGGAATGAGTGAGTTTACACATAAACACACTTATTCACAAAACGCACATTTAAAGAACTTGAATTAACTTCATAAATACGTAAAGACAGAAAGATTTATTAACCATGAATTAATCAATTGGTAAATAAAAATAGCAGTAAAGAGGAAACTATTAAAGTAAAATGAGAAAATCATCCTAAAACACACTGAGGGATAAAGGGGGAGACATGATGGAAATATTCACTAGACTTTAAGCAGTGGGTGTTTTGGACTTAGGAGTACAGAGTAGAACCATATTCTTCAATCTTTTCATCATGTTAACAAAATATTCTCTAAGAGATTTTTATTCACGTGTGAATA